>JAFIDM010012231.1:134010078-134045442 GCA_023159025.1 Thereuonema tuberculata | reverse complement strand
AAGTAAGAATATTTAAAATATTGCAACGTTTCGGCAATTATCGTTCTTATTGTCAGTTTCGAATTACAAATAAACTGACGGATGGGAAATAAATAAACAATCTTGAGATTCAAAAAAAAAGATTGAATACATTCCTTATTGATGGGGGAAAGGAAAGGAGATATAAGTGAAAAAACCATATAAAAAGAATTGTAGTCCCTATGGCCTAATGGATAAGGCATCTGACTTCGGATCAGAAGGTTGCAGGTTCGATTCCTGTTGCGGATATTTCATTGTAAAAATTATTATTTCTATTTTCCATTCTCTCAGAAAATTGCGCCGGACAGACACACAGACAGACAGAGAAATAAAAGATTTTAGTAATATAGATTGTCACTTTTCAGTAACGTTTGAGTTACAAATATTAATGGTTTTTGAGCTGCAAATAGTGATTTAAGTCAAAAAACAATATGAAGAGGGTTGTAGTCTCTATGGCCTAATGGATAAGGCATCCGACTTCGGATCAGACGGTTGCAGGTTCGTTTCCTGTCGCGGATGTTTCATTGTAAAAATTATTTCTATTTTCCATTCTCACAGAAAATTGCACCGGACAGACAGACACACAGAGAGAGAAATAAAAGATTTTAGTAATATAGATTAAATTCTTTTTTTTACCTTATTCTAAGAAAGTGTGGCCCCTCAAAGGAATCAGATTAACTTTTAAACAGCTTGGTTTGCAAATGTAATGATTAGACAGATGTAACTTGTAAATCTGAAATCTTTTTCAAGTGGGTCCTTGTCGAGAAACTAGCGCGAGAAGGTGATGCAAAACATAGGAAAGCAGTGGAAACTAACAATGATGTCAAATAATGCATATTAATTCGTCATTTCCCAAGTGATTCCCGAGCCATTTGATATGATTAAAATTCAGTCTTAGACAACTTAAAGGAAGAATGCGGATTAAAAAAGAACGTAAAGGTACAGTGTTACCTCCTTTAACGGACACCCTGAATAGCGGACACCTCTAATTAGCGAACATTTTTGCGGGACCCAGTCCCTTACAATAGGACATTCCATGTTATCCACTCCGAATAGCGGACACTCTGAATAGCGGACAGTTATTTTCACTGTAAAAAAAAAATTTTTTCTGTCGATTAACATTTCGACAAACACATCATGGTTGTATTTACATCGGTGTCCCATATATTGATACATTGTATCGGTGTCCCACCATACATTGATTTGTTGTCTAAATGTCCCATGATTCAATACACGAATCTGAGGCCCTTTTTTTTTCACTGCAGTTGCTTTGAAAATGTTAATCCCTCGTAAAGCTATCCTATAGACGTACCGATTAAATTTAGTGGGAATTAAAATGGCGTCAAAAAGGAAGAGACTGGCACTGAAAGAAAAAACTGTTCACTGTTCTTGAAGTTGCTGAAAAAGAAAAGCTGAGAGTGCGTTGTCTTGCTGAACGTTTTAAAGTTGGAAAAACTCAGATAAGTGAACTTTTGAAGGACAAAGATGAGATTAGAAAAATGTGGATGGTGAATTCAAAAAAAAAAAAAAATTCGAAGAATTTGAAGTTTCGTAAAACTGAAACAAGCGAAATAGACGAAGTGGTCATAAAATGGTTCCGCTCTGCTCATGCAAAGAACATTCCTATAAGCGGTGTTTTGCTTCCAAGAAAAAGCCAGAGAATTCGGTCGAACTTTAGGATTGGACACGTTTAAGGCATCAAATGGATGGCTAGAATTAATTTTCTATATACTGTAATTAGTTTTGTCATTATTTTAAGTAAGACAAACGGATTAGCACTCATTTAAAAAGGAATATAGTAAATAATTTGCAATTGTTCATATTCTCTCATATAGCAATGGTAATTGTAGAAATTTAATTAAGATTGTGCGTAATTTTTCATTAAATGGCATGCTATAAGCTAAAAAATGAAAAAAAAAATAGTCCTCCCCAATAGCGGACACCTCCCAATAACGGACGAAACTTCCGGTCCCGTGACTGTCCGTTATTCGGAGGTAACACTGTATTTGGTTTGTTTCGCTTTCACGACTTTTAATAAAAGCAAGGGAAACCAATAACGATCGTTTAAAGAATAACATCTTCAGAAAAGTAAAGTTTAAGTTCTTTCAGGAACGTCATTGTTTATTTTTTCTTTATTATTGTTCAATAAAATAAACAAATAGTTTACTTTACAAACTTCAGCTTTTGTACAGTAATTATAATTATAAGAAGCTATTCTAATTGATAGAGACATGAAACTAGCAATACAGAATAGAATATGCCAAAGCAATTTTCAAAAATCACCCGAAGGGTGCACATTTGAGCTAGACCAAACAACAACTACAAGGCATAAATCAGTAGAAATGCTAAATGCTTATGGCTTTTGTGTTTGATAGTTATGTCATTTAAAAGACTATGTGCTACGAAATTGAATGATTATTAAAATAATTGCAATGTCGAACTGGTGTCAAAGAATCAATTTCATTTTACAAAAGACAACAATACCTTTCCTGAGAAACAATAAACCACGACATTGAGTATTTTGGACAAGATGGAGAACCTGTTGTGATTGGACAGCTAAAGCCGGAACTGCAGAAGATCCGTGTTCCTGATTGACTTACAATAATTAAATTTGCCCGAGTGACAAAAAGAAGACATTAATTTGTTATAGTGGGCGACAAGTCAATTTCACAACATTGTCCTTTATCTAATACGACACACGTGACGGGCAACGAATTTATTACATAAAAGTACAGATAAAATTGAGTTGTTTAGCATGTACTTGTTTAATTTTTCTATGATCGTTAAATAACAGTAATTAAAATGTTTATCGAATTTTATTTGAATATTGAAAAAAAATTTCTAAAACTCTGAAAACCATGTGTCTTTCTTTTAAATTTTCTAATAAATTACCCATTGTCACTAGCAAAGTCAAGTAATACTACTATTACCAGTACTACTGTTAATAATAACACTAATAGCCCAAATCAGTTAATCTGGATTTTTTCTCTAGTTTAATTTCAATCTGAAATATAGCAACAGTGGTATGCATCCTCTTCATCTGTCAGTAATTTCTTCTTTATAAAACAAGGTTGCAGTAATACAGTGAAACCTCCGAATAGCGGACAGTCACGTGACCGGAAGTTTCGTCCGTTATTGGGAGGTGTCAGCTATTGGGGAGGACTATCTTTTTTTCAATTTTTAGCTTATAGCATGTCATTTAATGAAAAATTACGTACAATCTTAAATTTCTACAATTAACATTGCCGTATGAGAAAATATGAACAATTGCAAACTGTTTACTATTTTCCTTTTTAAATGAATGCTAATCCATTAGTCTTACTCAAAATAATAACAAAATTAATTACAGTATTAATTTTGTCATTATTTTAAGTAAGACAACGGATTAGAAAATTAATTTTATTAACTAAAGTAATCAGTTAACAGAGGTTGACATTTCTTTTTGCATTGAAAACATGTTTCTCAATATGAATATTTAAATCGTTTAACTTTGCAAGGCCTTCAGAGTTCCCTTTGCTTCCAACGCCTTTTCTTGCAATAATGGCCAACTAATGGGAATGTTTTTTGCTCGTGCAGCACAAAACTAATCGAAGACAACAGAGTCGATCGCACTTGTCTCCGTTTCCGAACTTGGATGTGTTTGGAGTTTTCTTTGGAGTTCATGATCCATAATTTCAAAATTTCCTCTGGACGCTACGTATTACTGTAGCCTGATTCTATTGCTTTTGAAAAGTAACACAAGATCGTTCATTTTCTGTAGAATGTTGTCCGTTATTGGGAGTGTCCGCTAATCGGAGGTCAGTACATGGAAACGTCTATATTGAGGGACTGGGGATTGCAAAATTGTCCGCTATTGGGGGGTGTCCGCTTTTAGTGGAAGTTTCACTGTATATGGTTTATAAAATATTCTCCAATAAAAAAAAAATGGAATTTGTAAGCTGTTTATATTAAAATTTAAAAATCAACTATTTAAAATATAAATGCGTAAAGTCTAGTACAGTATATCGATAAAAGTGATCATACAGTACATGATAATTAAACCATTGCAGAAAAAAACCTCACCTTATTCTGAATGTAAACAAAGATCAATTTAGTAATTACATTTTTAAAAATCAATTTGTTAAATTATTACTCATATCATCTTAAGTTTTTTTGTTCACTAAATGATTTACTGGTCACCAATTTCATTCTACTCTTACTTTCCTCAAGGCCCGAGGCACGGGGCCAAAATATCGAGATAATATCTCATCCCGGAGTGAGGAAATCCCTCAATAAAAGGACCTATGTAGTCTACACATATGCTTTAATTATATTAGAACATCATTACCTATAAAATATCTTCTTTAATACTCCTAAACAATATTTTATTTCTTTGAATAAGAAACTTCTTCAGGTTTTAGTAGAGGAGAAGAAAAACTTTCTCTTACCTCTGAGACTTCATAATTCGTTAAGAATACAAACTTTAAAAATTTACAATAATAATTAAGAACGTATTAATTGACAACGTGCTTAATAAATACAATACTTTGTTCAAATTGCCCAATTAACAATATCTTACTTTGTTAATTATTGTTAATTAGTCAAAATGAGCAAAGTATCGTATTCACTAAGTACGATGTCAATTAATATGTTATTAGTATTATTGTAAATTTTTAAAGTTTGTATTCATAACGAATTATAAAGTAGAGGAAAGAGAAAGCTTTTCTTCTGCTCTACGAAAACCTGAAGAAGTTTCTTGTTCAAAGAAATGAAATATTGTTTAAGAGTATTAAAGAAGATATTTTATAGGTAATGATGTTCTAGTACTCTTACTTTGATAATAGTAGAATTAAATTGAGCAATCAACGGCAGACTGACAAATTTAGAATTAAAAGAAAAGTTCTGGTTAATCAATGCAATCTGTTATATATCATTTTTTTCTCTTTAATTTCAAATGAACTATCTTTAATAAGTGTTAGACTAATCTTGACTTTTTAAAAAGTTTCTGGCATTTACAAGTAATGTACTGTTATTTTAATGTACTGTTATTCTTATTGGAAGTAGATATCAAGTTCTTCTGATTGACTGCTGGGTTATATTTCGGTGTTGCTTTTTTTTTTTTTTAATTTTTTTTTCTTTCATCACTTTTCCTTTGAGTGGCAACGGCTTCTTTCGGCGGAATCTAAGATACTTTGTTAAATGCTACTTTTTTTTTTTAAGAAACATTTTTAAAAAGAAATTAATCGATTAACACTTTAAAACAAAATTTAAAGAATTTTCATATTTCAATGAAAATTCTTGGTATCAATAAACCTAGAATTCTTCTTTGAGACTGTAAAAGAACGTAAAATTTTCCTTGAATAAGATAATAAAACTTAATAAATCAATGATTTATTTAAATTAACATGTAAGTTTAAAATTTCAAATTAACTTGATAAGTTTAAAATGTTTTCAAAAGCTTTTCATTCATACTTTAGCTAGGAACTTTCTGTCCATACGTAAAATTTTATTGAGACTCAAAACTCTATTCTAAAAACCTTTCAGATCGATTATTCAGTGTAAATTCCCCTCCTTTATGCTGTGAATAAAAGGTGGGCAAACTTTCTTTTTTATTTCTGCAGTTGCCAAGCATGGAAATGCATTCCACTCGTAACAGTCTTCGCAACTGTGCTTTTATTTCTTTCTTTGACCAACTTAAAGTAGTCGTAGACAGACAGTAAGCAGTCTATTGGAGAAGAGGACTTAGTACTTTTTAAGTCATAAAAAAACTTGGGAACACAGGCTAAAAGATATCCATACACGTAATGAAAACTTTTAGAATCATTGGAAATGAAATGCTACTGCTTTGCTTTAGGCTAATGCTTTTTGAAAATTTCGGAAATCAACACTTGTTATAAACAATTATAATTACAACAACAGTTTCCAGTATCTCGAAAACATATGTTTTTAAAAAAATAGAAGACTCGCAGGTTAATGAAAATTAGAGAAAAGCCTAGGGCTTGTCTGGAAGATAGGGAAAAAAAGGCCTCCGTTACACTCAAGGAAATATCTCCGTCAGTATTTTAGAGAACAAGCACTATAGGGTTTAAAAATGCTTTATTTTCTGAGATCTCAAAACAAAAGATAGGATTTTGTTAGTTATTAGAATTTAATTATTAAACATCAGAAATATTTTAAATCAATTTCAATCGGTCGACTAAACTGGGCTTTAAAAACTTTGTCTTTAATAATATTATAAACCATTTTAAATTTTAATTATTGTTAGATAAGGATGTACTTAGCCTATAGTTGATTCGGAATTGATTAAATGTTGAATAAGAGGCTTTTTTCCTACTGTAACATACAGTAATTAACAATGTAGTTAATTCAGAAAATAACTTTTCTAATGTTTTCTACCAGTCAAATTATTGGCGAATTCTCCACATAAACAGTGTAGCTGCTCTTTCAAGTTTAAAAGCAAATAGAGAAGAATACAAACATTTTTAAAGAATTTATTTATGAATAATCTTTTCTTAACAAAGATTGATATGAATTATATATATTATATTTTAAAGTAAACTTGACTTTACTTCAAGAAGTGTGTGTGTGTGTGTGTGTGTGTTTACTAGAGAGTAGTTGTCTCACTTAAAATCTTCTCTATATGCCTAAATATGTTTAGCCTTGCAATTGATTACTAGCGCTATCCAAAGTTTCCCATCACTACTAGTCCAGCTGCTGCTTAAGGGTCTTGTAAGCTTTATCTGGGTGATAACAGTAAAGCTGTAACAGTAGATTAATGGAAACTTGAAGACATTCTACATCTGTTTGAATCCATTCTAGAGCATATATACAACTATATACATGACATGCTAACTTTCGGATACCAGCATGGAACATCCCGTAAAAAGACCGAGGGAAAAAATGCAGTCATTAATTCAGTTATGTTCACGGTTTTGGTCTCTACTGGTCTAATTTTAACAAAAGCCAAAAAATTTGTTTCTTATAAGAAACTAGTGTCAGCTTTTTAGAACAAATAGTTTTTGAGTAGTCATGATTATAAACTGATAGTTGATGAACGGATGATTTTTGTTCCTAGCTTTGACCTATTGGTTCAATTTATATGAAAATCAGTACGAATTTTCTTTGTAATAACTTACAGCTTTCTAGAATTACGAAATTTATCAGCTTTCTGGTATTTATAAGTTTTTGAGCTACAGAATCGCAGACGGAAGAACAGACGTAAAAAATTGACTTTTTAAAATAAGTATATAATTAAACCTGAATAGTAAGCTGACGTTTGTGAATTCTTACTAGACTAGCAACTTTTTCACAAAGTTATCAATTAAATAAAATATCTATAAAAATAATGGTGCTTTATTAACCTTTTTAAACTTATTATCTTTTCTTTTTCAACCTTTTTTTTCTTTAGTTTTAGTAGTTGATACATCTTATTAAATCTTTATTTGGTATTTTATTCAATTAACAGGACAATGTCCCTACAGTGAACTTGGGTTTAATAAAGCTACAGATATTCTCTTTTTCGTTCTATTGAGTTTTAAGCTTTGTCTGCCTGTGTTCCCCAATGGATAATAGCCGCCCTAAGCTTCATTACAGTAAAAGTGAGAATGTTTGAGGTTGAATCTCTTTTCTGCTGGAACACATGCTTCTTAGAGAGAGTGAGTTGGCAGACTTCCAACGACATGTTCCTAGACACTTTTTTTTGTGCTTTGGAATAATTTATAAGGTAGACTGTCAGATCGTTTTATCTTCTTAACCCCAACACCAGAAAACTAAAACAAGTCATTAAGATTACATTTTTAAAAGAATTGTTAAAAATATAAAATTAATAAATAATAATATTAAAGTAAACAGTAACATAAAACAAAGAACGCACATAACTAAACAAAACACAAATTCACTGAGCTATTTTTTGATATTTGTGCTGGAAATTGAAGACAGTACTGTTTCGAGGCTTATTGGCCTCTCATCAGTCCAAATCCATCCAGCATACCAAGCTCAGTGAAATGGGACGATATACAAAACGGACAAACATACAAATCAATGACCCCTGAATTACAAAAACATCAAAATAAAATAAAGAATAAAAAGGGGTGAATAATTAATCCCCGCTAGCGTTTAGCTTAGCATCAAGGAATTAATTTATAACAAGATTAGTAATTAGACAATAGACAATAGTAATTTATTTTACTGTAAAAATGTACTAACGCACGTTAAATCTATTGTCTAATTGTTGAATAATATTAAAGATTAAAAAAAAGGTGCTATACCTCAAAATTTTATTTGTGTATAGAAGTGGTGAATCAACTAATTTCAAATTAATGTATTCTACAATTGGACAAATAAAATAAAGTTACTATACATACATTTCTTAATGTATGTTTTAGAAGAAAGGTTGAAAAGTAAGGAAATTACTTTGTGTATGTAAATTAAGGAATAATTATATATCGCTTATTAAAAAAAATCCGAGTGACTGGTCTATGAGTTCTAAATTTAAAAATTTGATAAATAGCAAAACAATTGCATTATAATTTAATTTATTAAATTCTAAAAATTAACACTATTTGCAGCTAGAACTCAACAGTTTACTGGTCTAGGACACTATTGCAGAAATAGAATTCCGCATTTTGAATTTGAAACGTACAAAATCCAGTGTATTGAATGAGCTTGCAAAGATCGGAAATCTTACAATTCCACATAATTTTCTTATTTATTCATTTGTCCTTTTCTTTGATATCTATTTCTCCTTTTATATATTTATCTGTTTTTAGGTTGAACGAACTTTCTCAATGTTTGATAGTTACAAACATCAAATGTTAGACGATAACTAGATGCTTATGTTACGTAATATTGGCACATTTTCTCGGCACCTCCTATCCCTCAGAAATAATCCCCGTAATTAACTCTTAACTATTGTTGAGTTTTGCTCAGGAGATAATGGGAGATATAAGAGGCAAACCCACTTTAAGTCCTTACTCAAATAGTCTTCCTTTATTTCTTTATTCGGCGAGTTTATATTTCATGCTTTCCTAGCAAAGTCTTACTGAATGTGAAAAAAAAAATGAAAGAGATATTATTTATGCATAGCAGGCTCTTAATTTTTTCTTCAGTTTTCCATTTTATTGAACGTTATTCACAAAAAGGTTCTTTTCCTCAAAATTTGAGGGGCTCAGTGCGAAAGAGGCACCTGCAATCAAAATTAAAGTTTTACAGGAAAGCAAATTTTAGAAAAAATAATTGCCTGTGTAGAATTGGTGAATATTTGTAATTATTTAACTTGGCAGTGAAAGTAGATCATAAATTGACGATGACGGTTAATAGAATAGATACTTGATGTTAATAAAAAAAAAAAAAATCAAAATTCAAGTAATTTGATGTGTGACCCTTTTCCACTGGGCGCTTCATTTGATCAAGAATTAATCTCAAGAAATTAAATATTATTCTCGACAGAAGAGATATTGAGAAGTACGATGACAATAGATCAGACAGATCGGAAGCAAGTGAAGCACAAGACCAGATAATTGTCGGTTGGCAAGAAAATTGTTTTATAAGTGAATAGAAATCAAGACATGTAGCACAAGATAATTCAAAGGTATTATCCAATCAATATGAACTAATTCAAAAAGAGATAAACCGTTAAGCTTCTTTGCAAGCAGCAGATTTATGTAAATAAGGTAACAAATAGTCAATGTGATATTACAAAGATTTGATCTACTGTCTCTAATAATAGCGTTTCAATGTTCTCTTGATGCAACAATTTCAATGGCGTTACAAAAAAGGATAAACGATCGCCGAGAATTTTTGTACCTTATGTTTTTGCACATTTTTTTCAAAAATTTATGAAAAAATCAAGTAGATAAAATTATCTAGAAAAGTGTCTTTTATCATCTTTTAATTAATTGTTATTTAAATTTTTATGTAACTTTAATTAGAAAGGAAAAGACTGACTAAAATTTATTGCCACCAACTTGAGCAGCGATTATCAATTATTCAAATATAAATGAACAATTATTGATTATCGAATTCGATTAATGATATCATGTAATTTGATTATATCTCGATTAATTAAACTTGCATTCCATTCTAATGTTGCGTTAAAGAGCTTTAGATCAACTTTCTTACTATTGAGATTGGAAGAGGCTATTGTACAAACAAAATGTCATAGAGAGCGGAAGCAGAAAAAGAGATAAATACAGGAAAGAAAGAAAACATCCTTATCGATCTAGGAATTCACTGCCAGATTTACACACATCAGCCAAGACAATAGACTAATGCCAAGACCGCTCGGCTATGACTGGACGGCTTAATCTTGCATACTTTCAGAACAGAGCCTATTAACCGACTACAACGGACGATTGAATTGGTTAGATTTAAACAACACCTTGATTAGTAAAAATAGTAAAATTTTAAAGGAAAATCTTTGTATAAATTGTTTAACAATGTTCCTTTCTTTCTTTATCTATGTAATTACATTTCAAAGTAAATTCAAAATAATTTACCACCAAAAAAGCCATAAAACTTAAACTTGTATTATGTTTGAATAAATGGATAAATTGAGAAATGGACTGTTAATCTTTTAAGAGTAAAAATACTCGAAAAGCAGCGTAGTCCAGTTAAATTTCATTTATGTTAGATTTACGTCAGTGAAGATCGAATCTTCAAAAACAAAAATTCCTCTAATTTTCAGGTATCAAGCATTATGAAAAAAACAAAAAACAAAAAAGAAAATAAAAATAAGATAAATTTCTTCTCATAACTGTTTCTTTCGCTCAAAAGTTTTTCAAAAGTAAACGGCAATCTTTCATTGATTTAACGATGAATTCAAAGCATACCTTAATATCTACTGAAGCTGAAGTAGTAGGCAAATAGCCTGATGATAATGACCTATTGTAATGTACTGAAGTAATGTAATATAACATAATATAATGTAATGTAACATGTAAGTAATGTAACATACTGTAGTTAACTAAGTTAACAATTTATTCTTTTTAAAAAATGTAAGTATCATTTACACTTCAAAGTCAATCAAACCTATTCAGATGGGCTTTAGTGTGAATTTTTGACCAGTATTCTTTCTTTGGATTTATTGGACTTCTTCAAGGATTTGCCACCAATTCCAACATAAATTTTAGATTCATTGAATGAAAGTTGCGTTTCTGAGACTGACATACTAAAAGGGTATCAACAAATTTCATGGACGTAGTAAAATTTGTGAGGCCAAATACCAGCTTAAAGCAGCTTCATGGAATGATATCTGCAATGAACAGATAAATGAGTAAACGATAAATGTTAAAGCATTGTCCATTATTACTGCTTTTTCTTATTGTAGATTAGTTGAACAACTGCTAACGTATTTCCCTTGTGAAAATAAAAGGGAAACTGCTATGGTTGTAATAATTATGTTATACTGTTAATATTAAAAGCTTAATTATTAAATCAAGAAACTACAACTGGAGAGTAAATATGCTTAGTGTGCGAAAGTATATTTACTATCCTGTTGTAGCTTTTTTTCTTGATTTATGAATTATTATGGATGTTAAATTTTGCTTTTAATTATTTCAGAATTTAAGAATACAGTAAGCATTCTTATTGTAGAACAACAGAATATAGCATTACGTATTCTTATTGTAAAAAAGTTTTGCTGCAATATTTTTATTTTCTTTATATCATACTATAAAAATTACGTTGTTTGATATGTAATTTTTTTTCTTAATTTCAAAAATTATAAAAACACATTGTTTTTAACTGTGAAAACTGTTTGCAAAATTTTGGAAACATTTCAACTTTTAAGACATATTCAATTTTTTCGCCAAGCAAATTATTGAATGATTGAATTATCCAGAAATAATGTACTTTAATAATCTCTAATTAGAGGAAATTCTGAAAATTTTATTGATAAATTTTGTTAATATATTTAGGATTATTAAAATTAAATTATTGAACTTTGTATTAATGAATTGAGGAATAATTACATTTTGTAAATTGAACTTCTTTTGATTCGAAGCTGAAATTAGGTTCCAAAATCTAATATAGAAAACCAACTTATTCAAAGTTATTGAATTTTCCTCATGCGTTGAATTATTTGAAATCAAGTGATTTGAGAACAAATCTCTTCCCCGAAAGAATGGGATTTAGTGCCTCATTCCATCATTGCTACTGACATTTAAACACTAGCAATTTTATTATGGTTGTCAGTTTTCACCAATCAGAAAATTACCTTCAAATGGAAATGAATTACTTTCGATCTTCTGCATGAAATATGAATTTATGCTTCTGCTGTTGCTGATAAGTAATTCAGTTTTGTTTTTTTTATTTTTGTGCTCTAAATTATTTTAAATAAAATATTTTATTCTTTAACATGATTGTATTTAATGTCTCTAACTTTGAAACTCTACGAACTCCTTAGTCAATACATTTTAGGAATTTAAATCAATACAGTGTTAAGTTCTTTTATCAAATGCAAACATCATTTTCCCAAAGCTGATAAAAGACTGTTTCATTCAAGTGTTCCATTTTTATCGTAATAAATACAGAGAATTGTAAACTTCCTACTCTATCTCGATATACCAGAGAAAACATTTGAATTCTATTCAATGACCCTTTTGACTTTTAACTTTTTCCAAGTTTAAAGTGCGTCGAAACAGTACACTTTGCATATAAAGAGATTTTGGTGAAAAGTAGAGTTGAACTGTATAAAACTCAAATTCACACCATCGTCTGGATGAGGTTTGGATAAACAGCAGTACTACTACTGAAAAAGAACCAGAAATAAGTTGTTTTCTGTATATGGACAATGATGAGCAGTATAATACGTTTTCTTATTCTACAATACGTTTAACCATCTTCCGTAAGTTTTTCTAAAGATTGGAAAAAGGTGTTTAAATTACCATACAGATTTCGAATAACACACTACCATTTGCAGTAGTTTGGCAGTATCTCTATAATTGCAAGTACTAAGATAATCATAAATTCTGTTTTATGACATATAGATTGCCGGTAAATATCAATAATTACTTAAAATCAAAGATATTTAGGAATTGAACTGAAATTTCTAAAACTTTCTTTATCAATATTGTTTCCCTTTTTGTATTTTCATAGCTTCGATGAGCAATACCGTCTTTTATTCAAATATACTATCTGTTTTTCCACCGAAATTAAGTTTCTATCCGTACTGCATTAATTTAGTATTCTTAGTTCTTTATTTGAATATTTTATCGTTATTAATTATTAATTATTGTTTATTACTTTATTAGTAGGTTTATTGTTTCTTTTTGAAAAAAAATAATTTCATGTGTAATTCTGATTATATCATTTGTAGGTCCCCTAGCAATAGCTTTCCCATTCTCGATTTTTGTAAAATATTTAATTCTAACAATTAGTGAGGATTTTTCATTTATTATATTATTTTGTTTATTCTGCAAATGCCATAGACTTATTTTATAAGTAAATACTTCGAAGTTATACTTTGTTAAGTATATAAATTGATTTTTGTAATTTCGTCAGTACAGTGCTCTTCTACTGCTTCAATAAATACTATAAATAATTACTAATTTGTTATACATTATTATAGCAAATATTACACTTTTGAATATCTCAATCCATACAAATTCAAAAAATATTTGCCAAATTTTGAAAAAAAAACTTATTAAAGTACAAATATTAAAAAGCTGCAGTGAAAAACTATGGGCTTTGCTTGATGTCTTGATTGATGAAAATTTCTTTTCTGATAAGATTGTGACTATTCAATTATGAACTAATATTAAATATTTCCTTGCAAGCTTGTAAAACAGTAGATCATGAGGATATCATCTATAGTAGAATAAAAGGGCAATGCAGTGTTCAAGAAGGAAATGTCAACATTCTGACAGTCAATATTCATTCTATATCTAAATCAATATTCGTTATAAGAAAAAAATTACAAACATATATTTCTTATTACAAACGATTTCCAAGATCGAGCTACAGTAATTTCAATTTAGGGCACAATATTGTCTTTCTTCCCAACCTAATCCGCCAATCTCTGAAGAAAAGTGCATTGGAATTTTTTTGAAAATTTATTATAAACTCTTTAACAAATTTGTAAATATTAGAATTAATACTTAAAATCTCTCAATATTTTGCAATAACTTTGCAACTATTCACTCAAATAGCTCTGTCTAGAAATTGTTCGGAGTAGGACGCCTATATTGTATGTAATTTTTTTTCTTAGTTATGATCTTCAATCATTGACCTTTCCTCCTGCGACAACCTGAATAAGTTCTAAATGATATTTTCTTCTTTTCATCAATGCAAATTCTTGGCATTAAAGGGATTATTTAAGGCGAACAAGCATTTCATTAAAAACGGCATATTAAAATCGCAAAAAAAAAAAAAAAATCAATTGGCCATTTCAGTCATCAGTGACAGCATCTGTTGTCGATGATGACTGAATCGTGAAATTAGCAGACAAGACGAATTGTTTCATTATTAGATTTAATTTAAATATGTTCCACTCAAATATTTCTTTCAATTCTGTCCTACAATATTGTCTATCCACGAACGTTCAATCCAGAAGCATATTATTCCAACAACAATGTTTTCTTACAGCTTTCGATCTTAACTACAAGATTTTGATTATTTCTACATTCTATATTAATAATATTCATGTTGTATTTAGACTGCAATTTCCATTATTTTTAAAACTATATATTATATTGGTTACTTTCCAAAAATCAAATAAACTAATAATTTTAGAACATTTTCATATGGAACTTTCTTTTTTATTTAATTTCTTTTGTTCTTCGGAAATGTTCATTTGTTTGTCGTATCAAGTGCGATATTACTAACTGAATGACAACGTAATTGTCATTTCTTTTGTTATTATTTTGGTTTAACTAAGTTGTAAATAGTAGGTTTTTCTTTTCATCTTCCTTTTCGCCTGTCTTCGATATTCATTAATTTCTGTTCAAATTATAACTGTATCACAATTATCTTTCTGTGTCTTTGGTACAATCATTTAGAAATTCTTTATTTTAGCTAATATTCTGAAGCACTTTTCTGTTTGCTTTTGTTATGGTTCTCTTGCATAGCATTTTCTAATGCAGGTTCATTACATATTTTATGATTTTTACCTTCTCAAGCAAATATGTATACATATCAGGATGTATAACACTCGCGAATATTCAGAGTGTTAGGTATACGGAATCGAAATGCTACCAATAATATATTTTTGTATTTATTCCTATTAACGACTTCTCTAATTATTTGCTAACTTCGCGTGATTTTTAAACTAAAATATTTCACGAAAAAGAAGTTTCGGCGAGTAAAAATTATATTTCCTTCGCATTAATAGCTTCTTAATACATCTTAGATATGAACACTTTTGTGTCCTTTAAACTGATGTAGAGGGTCAAATTCTTAGTCTTATATTGATTTTAATCCATCAAAAATACGCGACAGGGTATGCGGTAAGACAACAGCACCCAGAAATGGGAACCGAGAGGATGGATAGTAACGGACCCAGTATTTGCTATCAGAGCATTACGTCACCAAGGCAGAAACTCAGCTCTTTGCTTGTGGTAATGAATAGTATTGTCGATTTCTTCAATAAAAATTTTTATTTACTACGAGCTAAAAATAAAAGAAATAAAAATGAAATTAAAATAACTAATTTAGCAGCAGCGGAGCACAATAAGAAAAAGAAAAAAGAATAAATTGAAACAAACTCTTGAAAAAAGTAATATTGAGACATATATGAATTTCACTTTCATTGGATAAAAGGTCTATTGATTTCTTTTCTGTATTATTTATTCAGTATTTGCTTAAAGCTTTCTCTTTTACATATATTATAAATATACTTAAAGGTGATACATTAAGGTTAAAAGTAAAGTGATGTTTTCTACTACAGGCAGAGAAAAAAAAATAATTTAATTTTTTGGTGTGCTCTAATAGCATTTTAGAAAAATAGAAGAATGTACTGCTTAGCCAGACGAAAGAGACAGGTCACGTGATTACCTGATAGACCTCTTTCCGGGCGTGAAAATAGGGGAGATGGGTATGTGCCCAAAGAACAGAAACAAACGACGTATAAGGGAGAGATGCATAAAGTGAAAAATTACTGCACAAAATTCAGTTTAAAATTAACGCGAGAATAAAATATACCGTATATGCTCCAATAAACGCCGAGGCTCTTATTGTGGCCGGTCTCTAATAAGCGCCGGGCAGCAGAGGGGACACGGCCAAATAGTAGCCGGTCTCTAATAGTAGCCGGGTCTTTGATATTTGCCTACCGGTACTAGTGTAAGCGTCCGTATCTTTATAGTCGTGCGTAATACCTTACGATACATTGCCTTACAAAATGCCGCGGTAACGGTCATTTGACATTGCCTTTAAGATTCGCGCGGTGGAAAACGCGAAAGAAACTTCCGGTGAGGCGGCCGCTCGTCATTATGGTGTTGATCCGAAAAGAATCACAAAGTGGAAGAAACAATATGATAATCTTGTGTTTGTGAAAGTGGACAAAGGTTCAAGCAGAAAGCGGAAAATAAAGTAGCTGTTTGTAATATTAGCCGGTATTTATGTGTAAAAATATTGCGTTCTAAAGGTTTTTCTTAATAATGGCCGGCCTCTAATAGCAGCCGGTCTCTATTAATCGCCGGGAGCCGAGGCTAGTTTTGCAAATAAACGCCGGGGGCTTCTATTGGAGCATATACGGTACATACACACAGAATAAGAAATACTTATATAATAAACTTTTAGAATGTAATTCTCCCCTTCGGGCTTGTTCCATTATTTTGGAAGTGTGCCAAACCCAGTCTTTATCGCTTGGGCAAGCAGTACCGGTACTATTTTGGTTTCTTTTGTTGTTTTTTTTTGGTGGGGAAAGTCATTGTTTTGTTTGTAAACTGTTTCCCTTCCAACCGGAAAAGGACTTAACTTTTTATTATTATTATTATGTTTGTATGTTTCAAACCTTGGGTTTCCCCAGCAAAAACAATATGGCGGGTCAAGGACCAAAGCACATATTACCAAGTGCAAGAATGATTAGGGATGTGTGGTTGTGTCCATAAATTTCCTAACTATGCGTGTTGTGTTGAGTATCACAGCCTTCTGCAGTTTTTCTTATGCCCTCTGCATAAGTGCTTTTGTGAAGTCCTAGTGTGCTGAGGCTGTGGTGCAATGTGTGAGGCACCAGACCAGTGGCGGACAAGACGATGGGTACAACATGTACTCGATCCTGCCTCCACTGCTTCTGGATCTCATGTGCTAGATCGGTGTATTTACTGATCTTGTCTGCGTGAGTTTTCTGCATGTTCTTGTTGATAGGCACTGCAATATCAATTAGATAGGTCTGTTTGTTGACCTTATCAACTAGTGTGATGTCAGGCCTGTTGTGATGTATGGTTTTGTCTGTGTGAATATGTACTTGTAGTACGGGACCGTGCTTAATAAGTGAGTGTTTGTGTGCTAACTGTTGATGAACAATCGACGCTACCTGATTGTGTCGGTGGAGGTAATCTGTTTGGTGGAGAAGGGGAACTGTTAGTATTATTTTTATTATTATTGTTTGGTTGAACGGCTAAGACCTTCCCATTCAATTCCTGCATAAGCCTATGTTGGACGAAAATCTTTATATTGTTCAATATTACGGATTACATGGTTAGAATTATATTACTAAATGAAAGTATTCAAATCATTATATAATTAATTGCATTGCATCAATTAAGTAAAACAAGCTGTTGCTTTAAGTGCTCTTAAAACTTTCAGATGTCGATAAAATGTTATTGGAAGTTCAAATTAATATCGGAATTTTGTGCGGAGGTTGCATAAAACTAAGCCCTTCCTCTCTCAGTAGCACTAAATGAGCACGCGACGGCACTTACATAAAGATAGCCAAAAGAATTTCGAACCCCTTAAAATAAAACAAAAATTAATGAAGGTCTGTAACTAATTGGCAAATGCATATATCATTGTAAGCGAGTTCCACCGATGTTGCTCGATGTTGTCACATTCAACTTTGAAATTTGGATCTATTTCTATGTTGAATAACTAATATTTAAATCACTATTGATTCAGGGCATAGCCACTAAGCGGCGGCCTTTCATGTGTCGGAAGCTGGGTGCAGGGCTTGGATGTATCTTTCCTCTTCAGTGTTTCTCTCTTTTTTTTGTTTCTCTTCCGACTAAAAAAGTACAGCAGAGGAAAGGCTGCTCCACCTTAAATGCCAGTATCTTTCATGGCCCAAAGTTCATAGATTTTAAAGAACACAATTTCTATGAGTATGACTTAGTAAATGAATGAGCGAGTTTTAAACGCTTCTGTGCATTTTATTTCTAACCCGAATGATGTACTTTTTATATATTTACTCATCTTCTTTTCATTATAATATTCTGATCTTTACAAAGAAATTAAACAAGTATATCGCCTGCGCACCTGTTCAGCTATTACAATAAAAGTTAAAAAAGTTATAAAAATTTAAAAAAAAACAACAATCGGGTTTCCACTTCACTAGAAAGAAGTCATGAAAATGACTTGTTTTTTTTTTTTTTTAACTTTTTTTTAACTTTTATTGTATTAGTTAAACAGGTGTGCAGGCGATATCTTTGTTAAAACTATGATCAACGCATTAAAAAAGCATATATTTAACAAAGAAATTATTAGACAAACACTGCTATGTTATTTCCAACTGACCGTGCAACCCTTTAACATAGAGGGCCAAGGGTATTTATCCTGGCACTCACATCTATCCTCCGCAATAGAGTGGTCCTACTAGTAGCTAGATTATCTTCTTGTGAGTCATCGGTTCATTAGAGAATGCAACTCTTCTGTTTTTCGATGCAAATTTTCTCTTAGTTGGTAAGCTGTAGTTTTACATATTATTAAAGCTTTCAAGTGTTCAGGTGCCTAATCTTTAGATAAGCCTTCTAATTCCCATTAACTAAAATATAAACAATCCTTTGTGAAAAGCCGCTAAATCTTCGTTCTTGGAGTTTGAAAACAACAAACTAAAAGAAAACAAAATCATCATCTTTAAATTCACTACTTTTAGAATTCTTTGTTTATTTTCATTTCCTTAAAATCTCAATAGAAATTAACATTTTATTTGCTCTCTTCTTTGCTACCTTGTTTGGATGAAACATACTAAGTTTGAGATTAAAACAAACAACGTAGCGAATTTTCTTAAGGACCTTTCATGAAAAGAAAAAGAAAAATAACCAACATTCTCGGAATGAAAGAAAATTAAAAATTAGATATAGTCGGCAACCACAGTATACCTTTCGAAACATTTTTCGAATACTCGAGTAAGAACTCATAAAAAGTTACTATTGTTCTTTCCCTAGGTTAATGGTTCGTAGCTCTATAACTACTGTTTCGGGCTTTTTTTTCTAATCTGATTCATATTATTATTCATTCTTTTACTAATCTGATTCATATCTTCAAAATTTCAGCTTTATAGGATAAACAGATTTCGAGTACCATGATCACATATGGACGGATATGAGCATTACGACATAAAATTGCATTTTAACACTTTTTTCTTCTAACTTTTTTTTAACATCTCCGATGCATTTAAATGAGCATTATAAACGTTAAACTAAACTATAAGGGTCATGCAAATGAAACCGAGGGAAACGACTTCTTGGCAAGACTTTTTTCATCTCCCGCAACGATTCTGTCGATGAAACGGCGACCTACCTTTTGATATCGGAGCAAATGTTCCAGAGAAAGACCCTTGAGAATGTCTTTGTGCACAGAATCTTGTGTGGCACCCATTGTGCGCAAATCTTGCGATATTGCAGACGATCCTTGATAATGGTGCGCGCATTCCCAACACTTACTCTTTTCGGCAAATGCAGCCACCGTGACACTTCTGTCTTCCCAAATAAGACTGTCAACTTCCGCTACGAAGCATCGTTGATCGCACGAAGTGCATGATCTAGCCTTGAATCATCAATCAACGATGATCGAACCTCTTGGTACCGCTTACTATACTCTTTATCGCGTGACAAAGACGTAGTTTCATTTTAGAGTGATTTAAATGACACTAGATTTAATCATGCCCAAATCATCAATCAAAAAAGCCATAAAATTTATCGATTACGGATGTTTGTTGGGAGTTCTCCGAATGTTGAAACTTCGCCTATTTTCTTTCGTCTGCAGAATGCAGAATTATTGAATGAAGTGTAGTATCAATTTCCTATCATTCTTCACAGGTAAGTAAACTCGGGTTGCCATTAGAGTATTCCAATATTAACGCCATTAAACCATTCCAGTATTTTCTGTCATCTTATTTCCATGTACTCAGCAGTCCAGTAATCCTTTCGAGAACATACTTATTACCTTGGTTGAAGGCATTATTAATTAGCCGAAGGCATTCCAGTTCGGCAGTAGAATCATTGAAATTGAAACCAGGCTTAAAAAATCAATAAAAATAAAACCTTTGTAGCTGGATTGTTAAACAGAACCACAATATAGTATCAATGTCTTCTTCAAAATCTGTTATCTTATTATCAACTAGTCGGCTACCCGTCGCTTCGCTCCGGAAGCCTCGCGTATGTAACGGAAAACAATTTGTTATTTATTAAAAAAAACACACACAAATTACATCATTTGTGACAGACAGAGAAATAAAAGATTTTAGTAATATAGATTGTTCCTTTTCAGTCAAAGTCAGCTCAGTTTTGACAGATAATCAAAAAAACAACATGAAGAGAGTTGTAGTTTCCATGGCCTAATGGATAAGATGTCTGACTTGGAATCAGAAGGTTGCAGGTTCGATTCCTTTCGCGGATGTTTCGTTGTAAAAGTTCTTTCTATTTTTCATTCTCGCAGAAAACTGCGCCGGACAGACAGACAGAGAAATAAAAGATTTTAGTAATATAGATTAAAACAACTGTTAAATTTGGATGAAACCATACATGAAAGATGGTTCCCTAAATATTATTTGCTATTTTCTCAGAGTGCTACTCCCTCCGTTGCAATAGGGAATCGGTTTATAAATGATTTAGTGCTCAGACTTATACAAGTCGTGTTCTTCACTGTTAAAGTCAAGATTAAATTACAAATTTAATTACAAATAAAATTAAATACTCTTTTAATTTTCACTCCTCAATCAGGAAAAAATCTGATACGAACCAAGTTGTTAACCACTTTCAAAAATTGTCTTCGACTTCGCAGTTTTTTTCTTTTTTTTTATTCCTTTAATTTCTCTTTGTAAAAATCTCAGAAATCATTCAATCTTTCGCTTAGGTTCATTGAGTACGAAATTGATGTAAGTCACTGCATTTCGATTTTAGAACGAATTTAAAACGAGTCTTCATTTGTGAAAAAACTCCATGATAAGTGAGAAATTTTCTTGATTATAAAAAACTGGACTTGTAAGAAAATTTTTCACCTGTCATGGAGTTTTTTCACAAATGAAGACTCATTTTGAATTCTTCTAAAATCGAAATGCAGTTTTTTATAATCATCTGATTTGTAGCAATTGAAATGCGTAGACAATTATTATATGGCTATCTCGAATATATGTAGGTCTTTTCTTTCTGATGGCTTCCTTAAGCTTATATGCAGTAATGAAATAATGTAGACATAAGTGTTGATTTATTATCTGGCATCCAGAATTCTATCAGAAAATGCACCTTGACTATCCAAGAAAACTATCGCTGTGATCTTCTGAGTTATTCTGAAATGCGTGAATTTTTTCGAAAGTGCATATTATATCATTCCACTGACTGATTCCTGCCTATTGGATCGTAAATATCTTAATTTATATACTGTACATCTTAATTTCAGTAACTCAATTCCAGAAAAAGTTTCTATCTTCGTCTAAAATAATCGAGAAGGTTGGATATAATTCACTCGTCACTCATACAAATCCTCTTTAAACCCCATTTCAAATAGAACTTGGGTTTCCTAAAACTTCATTATAGCGTATGATTGCAAATTCTCACAGCATGCCTGTTTATAACATCGGTAAAGTTTTGAAGTCATCAAAACCAAAGGTCTGAACTGCGACTCCTTGGTTTGTTCAAATTTTCAGCTCTCATTTTTTAAACTTTTTAATCGAAAGTCGCAGTGTATGGATTTCTTTGGTGACCAGGTTCTGTAGAAAGTAATTTACAACATTAATGTGAAAAGAAAAACTGAAAAAAACAAAAACAACTGATACATATACATGTACATAAAAGTATATGTATATAACATATTTTTATGCAAGTATACCACATATAAATAACCAATAAATAAATATAAAAAAGACAAATTAAGGTGATGTGTAATTATCAGTTAACTAATCGAGGATTCTAGCGTTATATAAATTGATAATTATTAAGCTATATATGTTGATTATTTCATAAATGGCCAAGCAGTACAAAAAGATTTACATAACGATGACTGATACTCAATGAGTCTATAGTGCTTAATTATTTCAAATGTTGTAAAATAAGTATATTTATCATTAATGCCATAAGTTATATGAAAGAATCGTTTACAAAAGCATATCGAAATTTTTTAATCGGTATTAATGTCGACTTAGTGTTGACCGGGCATCTATCTATGTTGTATTCATTTAGTTAAATATTAAAGCCTCTAAATTGAATATGCATTGTAGACAGAAATAAACAGAAGTTTAGGTTTTGTTAATCAATGTTATTTATTTTCTTTGAATATGTAATGATCGCTTTATTTAACATTTGCAATTAATTAGATTTAATCAGGATTTCTTTCATATTACAGGTTGACCATCACTAATCCGGTAACATTGGGACCGGTAGAGTGTCGGATTAGTGATTTTGGTGTCGGATTAGTGATCACAGAAGGATAGGTTAAAATACACATTTAACCCAACAGTTTACCACCTCGTCTTACCTTTAAAATATCCCAAAAATCAATACACGTTGGTTAATAAAGAAAAAAAAACATTAAATGAAAATCAAGTGAAATTTTAATGAAACACAGATAACATAAATGATACAGGTAATTCTGTTGACTTAGACAAGAAAGTTCATCACTACCGGTTCCAAAGTGATGAAGCATTTCTTTTATTTATTCGAACCATGGGTGGGACTAAAAGTGAGCAGGTTATAACAAGAAATGGATAAAAATTGGAATGGATTGTCTGTGTTTGCAAGTGACACCAACATTAGGGGCGGATTGGTGAGGCGACCCGGGAAATTTGAAATTAAGCTAGCCGAAATTAGTGCAGAATTAGTGTGGAACCGGATTACTGATTCACGGATTAGTGATGGTTAACCTGTACTGTATTCATCTGAGAATGCAACACTGAATTCATTCTTTACTGTGCTCTTTTACTTGTTTCAATATGAGGATTGCAAAAGGATTGGATACTACAATTCCAAGTAGTAAAATAAATCAGTAACATCCCAGTTCATAACAATTAAGAATAATCCTTTTAACAAATAATAACTCACAACAAATACTAAACTTAAGTAATGATTTTTAAATATTATGATTGAAAATATTCCTATTTGAAATTAGAACTCTAGTTTTCAAATCCTCAACATTTCTTAATCAGCAATTACTTAGCTATAAAAGTAAAATACTAAGTAGAAAGTATAGAAAAAAAATCGTATTTCGTTCTCGTGACAGTTCTTTCTGAAGAAGTGTCTGCATGGCTGCAAAAAAAAAAAAAAAAAAGAGTAATGGGCAAAATGAATAAACCATAATGCAATGTATAAATTGAGTTTCTAATGTATTAGATGCATCTAGGCCTATCATTTAAAAGCCTTACTATATCTTATATTTTTTACTTGGAATTTAGTCATTCGTTTATTAGATTTTAGTTTTTGAAGATCTCTCATAAGGATTACTTTATTTACGATACTAGAGTATTTTTCGTTCGATAGAACTTTCAAATACCAATATTTTCTCAATATAATGTTTTCTTCCAACTTTTATACTTTTCGTTTAAATTGAGAAAATTCAAAATTTGACCCTTTTAAAGGTGCCATCTTGGAAACCAAAAAATTTTTTCGAAAGATATTTGTATCATTTTGTTTGTTTTAAAAAGATCTACATTTTATCCATTTGCATTATCAATCTATCTCTTATAGTTTGGTCACAAAATTGGAAAAACTTAAAAGTCTTACGACAGATAGAATAACATTTTTATAATATAAGATATTCGTAACTGTAGAAAATCCAGGAACCAGAAAGTTTTCGTAATGTTTATACGATTCAGTTACGAATTTTGGCACTTTCTGGCGCTGTTATGTTCTGGAAACATCCATCCATAAGAAATTACGTCATCAAAAGCTCTTCTTTTATGAACTGAACTGTAGAACGGTGAGAACGATAATTCTAACAGCAATGCTGCGAAACAATAAATTACAGTTTTAAATTTTAAATTTTAACTGCTATTTGCAATGGATAGATTTTGATATATGTGAATTTAGACAGTTTCGTTATGGTAATTTACTTAAATTCTGCTTTCTTAAGTAGTGCATTAACATAGACGTCACGGTTGGTTGATGTTCCGGCATCAACAATTCTATTCAAAAATACGGCTTGTTGGCTTGTTTTGCTTGCTGGTGCAGAAAATGTCTTCCACGATCTTCTAAGATTTTCTATCATTTTTGAATTTCTTCTGATAGAAAACGTTATTATTGAAGCAATGATTAATTGATTCTTTCTCTATGGTTTGTGTCAGCTTAAATTTTGAAATATAAATGATAAATACCTAATAATAATCCGAGTATATATAATTAAACATCTAAACGTTTTGTTTTACTATTTAGATCAAGCTGAATTTTCTAATAGCTTAGGTTCCTTCATGGTCACATCCCAAAGTATTTACGTTCAAAAATAGCTGAAGTTTTCTTTTATGTTTATTGAAAAATGACAGAAGAATAACAAAACGGATTGATAATAAAGGAAAAAAGAACAAAACTTGAATTACGCGATTGTAAACTGAACTATAACGTGCTACATACATTATGTCAGATGTCTCACTGAAGGAGATCCTTGGTACCATTATTCCAGGCCAAAGACAGAATGTGAGCACCTTTTTTTTTGCTTCGATGTATAAAAGAAAGCAATGAAACAGATGGAATTTTTGCTATTACAATATTGATATTATTTATTATTGTTGATTATTTGTCTGTAAAGCGAATCTATGAATTGTGAAGAATTTTGCTATTTTATTTATTTAATTCGATTTAAATAAGTAAGCGCTTTAATATTAATGCTATTTTTAACAATTAAAATTGTTCTTGCATTAATGTAATTTCAATTGGTAATTTATCCATTTACAATTTCTAATTAGAATTTCTTCCTTTAATATTTTTCTTTATTGTTAAAGATACAAATAAAATTATTTCTAAATTTAAAAGCCAATGTTCTGACATAAAATTTTAGTCGAAACTTATTTATACAGACAATTATAAATACAGAAAAATGTTACTTTTGTTACAGTTTTAATGACCTACATTTACATTTTAAAATAAGTTTTCATTCTTCCAATTTCAATGTTTACAATGTTAAGATTTAAAACGTTAAATATAAGATATATAGCAAGCAAATATAAGAGCTTTCTTTTTCTTTTACTATGAGCTAGGAATATCAATGCCTCTTTAACAAATTACAGCACCCCTTCATTTGATATCTTTTTGCATAGTTTAAGGCATCTATTGTCTATTTATCTTCTACTATTGTCTATTTGTCTTTATATCTTTTTTTTCTAATTTTATTTTTCTACATATAGTTATTGTATGTACTCGTACAGCTGAATCATTTAACTTATTGCCAGTATTTCAAAACTATTTTTTCCAGACCTTTTCGATACCTATAATACACTCTCCTCAACTTTTTTACTTAGATATCTAAAGTCATTTTAACACACTAATTGGCCCAGTGATAATTAAGTGTTGATGCTTGGCTAAATTGGTAGTTCATTTGGGCGTCTCATGCGGGTTCCATTTCAACACCGCTGATATTTAGAAGTAATTCTCAGTCTGTAAGCAATCGGATTAAATTAGACTTTTAAATGAAACAGATCCGCCAGGTAATAAGAATTAGATGAATTTCCTGCGAAATGTCGTGAATATTAGTTGAGATTGAAGTTTCACTAATGAACTTTAGTAAAGTAAAACCTTCTGCTTTATTAACTATAAGTTTATAATAGTTTTAGTGGTTTTAAAGAGATTTCCTCCAATCTTCTTCTTTTCAAAATTAATATTTGATTTTGAATCAATAACTCAAAAAATTGAATTATTAGACCCTACTTTCCTTTTTTATATTTTGAATGTCTTTGAATGGATTTTTACTTTATTTCGTTTATTATATATAAATCACTTACAGCTAAGCCTTTTCCACTTACGCATTAGACGCCCAAATGAACTTCCAATTTAGTCAAGCATCAACACATAATTATCACTAGGTCAATTAGTATGTTAAAACGATTAGATATCTAAGTAAAAAAGGCTACACACAGGTTAATAGATTGATAATTTAGAATTGATCTATACCGGTAGTTAATGTATTGTTGATAATTTATAATCGAAAATTCAGATATTCTATTGTAAATTTTTAATCATATTATTGTGCTCCTGCAATGAGAAATGATTTTGTGATTATCATTTGAGAAATGATGATCATAAAACTGAACAAAATTTAAGCTTTTTTTATTTCAGTTGCTTACTTTTTTTAATAAAGAATTATGCATAAACAAATATACTTAAGTATATTTGCTTGTATATGTAACTTCTGACTATATATTAACATTAAACTGTGAAGGTTTGAATCCATTTGATGTGACCAACCGTGCACTTCTCAACCCGCGAATCTCAACCAACCTCTCTACTGTCACGCCACTGTGATTACTGGAGAAAAAAATCACAAATAAAAAAAGAAATAAGTAACACAATAATTGAAAGATTAAATAAAACAAGATAACAGTATTAAGTGGTTTTATTGCTATCCTTACAAGGAAATTAATAATAACAATAAATACTGATAGTGATTAGGATAAAAGAAATTAATTTACTTCCAAAACAGAAATCAATAATTCCGGAATTATACAGTTGCTTTCAGTTTTCCCTGTGCCTGAGTTTTAACAGATTTAATTGAAAAAAATAATTAGAAATCAGATCTACATTCCTTCCAAAACTTTAATTTTTGTAACATATTTGTAAACTAAGCCTTTTCCTTATTTGTCGAATTGCAGCTTTCAATGATAGAAAACAACTGTCTATGTATTAACATTTCGTGATAACAAAATAAATTAAAGTGTTTATTTTTAATTAATTTAGGCATTACGAAAAGCCACAAAAATTTGCAACCTTAGCATTTTCTTTTACTATCACTTTATATATTTGTATTGAAACTACAATTTTTTTAATACATCATGATGAGTGAACATGAAATTTGGTCATGAAAGTATCAATTTCATTCCTTAATATCATTTTAGGCTCAATTTTGGCAACTTTGTAGCGTCCATCTATAATGCGTTATTAACATTGATTTCAGTTTAGAGTAAAATTAAAAAAAAAGAAGATGAAATGTCCTTATTAATCTATTATTTTTTCATGCTATAATGATTTTGAGTTGCATTAAAGACAAAAGAAAAAATAGAATGGCTAATATAAAATACAATGTTTTAATAAACATTATTAGAAATATATAATAACAAAACTCTTATTAACGAAATTCAAAGGATCCTTCGGTAATCGGGAGTTGTTATTTGTAGACGATTTGCAAAAATCTGCTTCAACTATCTTGTTAGATTGAACATTGTAAATCGCTATTTCAATAAGTGCAGATGACTGAATCGGATAAATAAATATAGGGAAATTTGTTGTGATTTAATTGAAAGAAAAAATTTATTTGATAGAGCTTTGAAAAAGTTTGAAAGAGCTTAATATCAGAAGCTTGATTTTTCAAAATTTTATTTTAATTTGTTGACCAACGCTGTTAAAATGCAACAACAAAGTCATCCGTTTGGAATTTTTCTGCATTTCTTTATAAATACCAGACACATCTGCAATGTGCGACAACACATTGAAGAAAAATAGAAGATTCCTGAAGCCGATTCTCAAAATATCGACTCTCAATAGTCGATATGTTAAAGTAATAGGAAATTTAAATTGCATTGCTTAAAATAAAATGGTAAAAATTTTACATTCTCAACCAATCTTTCATTCATTTCTATCTATTCAGCTGGGATAGCTTCCATAGCTTTACGAGTTTCATACATTTAACTACATTATCGGAATCAGTTATAGGTTTCCTATCTCTATATGAAAAAATATATTGATGAAATCAAAACAGAATGGCCCAGAACATCAGAAAATACAATCTACAATCTTTATTATAGAAAAGTTTATAGTTTATTCGAAAATGGCGTAATTTTGTAAAATTAGATGGCATTGGACTGTATAAATAATATGGTTGGACAATTCGCACTAAATAAAACGAGAAACCACTATTCAAATTTCATTTGGAATTGATCAGAAAAACGGTTAGACTAAAACCAAGATAAGATGTCATTTTTCTATAACTTGTAATAAATATTTATTTTGTTTTACTAAAAATTAAAAATTAAACCTCAATCGAGAATTATATTTAGTGAAACTAGATCTTAGAATGTTTTCATCTATCATAAGTAAATTAAATAAATAAAAATTTATTTAAATAATTACAATATATACAACAAAATTGTAATTCCTGAATTTGTCTAAATCACCAATTAATTACCATATTGGCAAATTAATAGATTACTTATTGTAACTCACTTATAAGAGAAATTGTATTAATTCAACGAAAGCTCTACATTTCATTAATGCCCTACATCATATTTAGTTTTATAAGAAATTCTTCCATTTAAATTTTCCATTTAAATTAAATTTAAGGTATAAAAATTCTGATATTCCCTACCGATCTTAATCAATTTCTGTAACTTTCTTACCACTACATTCTGACATTTGAAGACTTGAAGTCATTTTTTTTTCTATTTCTGATCAATCGATGACCAACCCGTAGTTTCACGACCGATAGAGCATTTGGATTTATCGATGATGATGGGTCCGTTGCATTCAGCGTAATCACTGTTCTGCCTTGATATCAAAGTCAACTATTTTTATTTTGCTGTCTGGAGCAAAAAAGTTTTGTTGTACTAAATGTTTGCTGTACTTTACGATGAATTAGGTTGAAACAGTTACACTTTCTTCATTACCAACCCGGGAAAAAAGGTTTAAAACAGATGCTCTGTAACAGATGTACGACGAATAATTACAAAAATTTGCTGCAATCTGAAATCAGTCTGCTTTTTGTTTAGACAAAAATAAAGCTGTAATAAAATTTAACGAAACAGTGGATGAAACATGTATTTATGGGAAAAAAAAAGCTAGTTCGTCAACTTTTGACTAGATAAAAAGTTTGTTCAAAGGATTTGTTTTAAACACATAACGATTCAGACATTAACTATCTAGTAGACTTTATAGTTAAAAACAATATCTAATAAAGAAGAAGAACATGATGTAATTTAAAAAAGAAAAAAAAATCCTTTTCGAAAGTCACTTTAGTTTAAATATTAGTCTTGAAATTCCTGTCACCTTTACTAGTTGATTTTTTTAAAAGAAAAAAGAAATCAAATACGAAAATTACATTGACTTTCATCGTTAAATATGTGGATATTTAAGATGATTCCTCCAGCGATTCAAAAGTTAAATAACGGGACTGAATAAAATGATAAGCCTCTATTTCCTAGGGCTAAACATGAACCATATAAAATATAAATATAATGATAAAAAAACATCAGAAGATTTTGCAGGTAACTTAAATTTGTGATATCGTAACACAATTTTTACGATAAATACCAATTTAAATCTTTGAAAACCAAATTACTATTTTGCACATGAAATTTCGTTCTGAACAGACAAATTTAGTAGAAATGCCATTCTTTCATTAGTCGACGATTAGTGAAGTACAAATTTCACTATCAAAAAATATTGGGTATTTTTGCTAGTTGATATTTTTCATTTAAGCAAAAATAAAAAAATAAATAAAACTTTTACATGTATCGAAAAGTCCAAAATGTGAGAAAAAAAAATCTTTAAAAATTAAAAAATAAATAAATATTACTATCACGACTAGTATGCTTAATTGATGTGTGAACAGATATTTTAATAAATTTTTCATTTTAAATTTACTTCATTTAACGTATTTCTTACTTGATAATATTTCGTTTTTTTTTGTTGCCATTACATTTTCAAAGTATTTTACATACATGGAAAATAAGATTATTATAAAAAGGATTTTCTTTTAGAGTATAACTCGTCTACAGCAATTTATTTCATGTAATTTATAAGAAAACAATTGGTTAGTTCTATCTAAACAGAAGAAGAAAATGAAGAAATAACATTTATATTTTATTAGTTACATAATCTAAATATTTTTTGAGTTCAATATAATGATTAGTAATAACGTTCAAAAATATTTCCTCATTTAATACTTCAATAATTTGATACAGTTTCAAGTTTTAACCAATGGCTACAAGAGATATGACATTAGCTAAAAACGACAAAAGTCTTTTATATACTTAAGTAAACAGTATGCAGATATGAAAGATGAAAATCATAAAAAAAAACAAAAAAAAACAGAGAAAATCAGTCCTTAAAACGCAACTGCTGTGTTTTAATCAACTTCCCAATTGCTACAAAATGTCTTTTATTTTAAGTTTATTAATGTGATAAAAAAGAGATGAACTTACTTTACTCTCTTCTGGCTACTTCTTTGTTTCTGCATGTGGAAGTTAAAAGGCTTTTTTGTTAAATGTTTTATTTTCAAAATTAGATATTTTTCTTGAACATGAGATTTATCCTTGGGTGTTGAATCCGTTGACTATTACTCTTGATAGTTGTTTTCTTTTTTTCTTTACAGAAAATGTCATTAAACATCAATATACAGATGGCGCCCTCTATTCGAGATCAGTCAGCGGCCATGTTGAGTATCCTCAAAAGGTAAAGAATTTAAATAATCTAATCGATAACCGAAATATTGTATTTTAAAGGATGCAGTAGAAGTCGGTATGGGTTTTTCATTATCTATATTAGAACTCAAAGTTTTCTCGTAACTTCACCTTCTATAATTAAATAACTATTTATTAGCTTCCTTCCTTTGACATAAGACTATATTTATTTAATTTTTAAATTTACGTAATTTAAAATCCTTGCAGTCTTCAGTCAAAGCAAAAATCTATGAAAATATGAAGTAAAAGCATTTCATATTCGCTGTCAAAGAAACTGTAATTCTTTAAAGGAAGTTATTGAAAATATAACTATTATTATAATATAATATTTTTATTTGAATAGGTAAAAGGAAAATTAAACCTAAAGTAATAAAATTTATAAGGTTCACTTACAATTATGTTAAGATTAGTGAAAATTAACTTTAAGCTTCTGAATATCAGCAAATGAATGTTATATATTCAATTTTAATATTTTTTTTTCCTTAGGTACAACTGGCATCAGTTTGGAATTGTAACAAGTCTGATTGCAGGTCATAATGACTTCATACAAGCAGTGAGAGATCTAGTTCAAGAATCACAACCAAATTTCAGGTAAAACTAAAATCTATTTTTTATTCATTTATGAAAATACGTAACATCTCCACTCGCCCTTAAGATGTATAAAATGTGTTCTTCATTAAGGAATCGAGAAGATTTAAATTTAAGCAGGATTAAATAGCCTACGTAAAGAAAAAGTGGATGATAACACGCTCTTTCAAGAAGGAGGAAGGTAGAGATTGCGCGTGCCTAACAGTTTCTTTGAAAGCCTTAGGAGTGAGCTTGTATCGTATTATATTGATTTCTACGCTTTTACGCCTCTTATTGAAAACAATATGATCAGCTTAAAGTTACCAGCTCAGTAGCCGTAGTACTACAATTAGATAAAATAAAAATTAAATACGTTATTTCTTAGAACAGTCAAGACAATGTTGTCATTAAGTAAAGGCTTCATCATGTCTTCTATTATTTATGTGAAAAATATTTCTTTGTTAGCATAGAAACGCCATGCATTTACAAAATCTAAACAACTTAAGTTAAATTGCTCGAAATCTAAAATTATCTGCAGAAAAGAAAGTAATAAAATATTTACTTATCATTAATGTTAAAATGCAAGCGAATTACACGAAAGTAGTCAGCTAAAATATTCAGCGATTACGAAACAGTAACGTAAAATAAAAGATAAAACTTAAAATCGAAATAAAGAATTAACTCGAAAGAAAAAAAAATGATGTAGATATAAAAAATGAAAAAAAGTTAAAGCTAAAAAAAAAAGAAAGAAGATGAAGAAAAAAAAGTGTGCTTCTGAACGTCTTGGTATTTCACCTTATGAATAATACAATAATCTAAATAACTCTTGAATACTGAAGATCAATGCAAGTCATAAAAATAAGATTCTTGAGAGTCTCGAATTTAAAACCAAACAACTTTAGGCTAAATAATTGTAAAATGTGGTTACACAAAAGTTGCACATCTTTGATGAAGCAAAAAAAAAATCCTCTATTGTAGTTTCGAAATTTCATTTAACGCTATTGCACTAATGTTGAATATTAATTAAAGAAATGACGACATGGCAAAAAGTGATTCATATGTTCTGATTTTATTGTAGCCTATCTACCAGGCTTGTTCTCTTATCATCACCCTTCATGGAAACAAACCGTACATTTTAATTATTTTATATTTTCAGCAAGAATTAATTTCTTAGACCTTATAATTTTTTAATAATTAAACATACGCTACTACAATACGAATTATTTAGGCTATATATCCTTTTTCTTTTCCATTTTTTGCAAGAAATGCATTCATACACTTTGACCAAAGCCTATAAGTTGAGGTCGGATGTTCGTGAGCATCTGGGAAAGATGTTTGTTAACCCGGAAAGAAACCCTGTTCCTCATTTTACAGAAGCCTGTGTGAACCCTGGGGCCTACTTTGGGTATCCGGCCGGTTTTTCCAGTCCGCAATCAAGTGCCTTACCAGCTGATCTAAAACGTAAAAAGAGCATTTTTTCCCAGTAAATACGATTTTCCAATTAAATGGAATTAACTTTAAAACTGCAAAAATAATTAGAATTGAACTCTGCCTACTAATTCTAGTAAGTTTAATTATGGAAATTATATCATTCTTTAAAACTAATACTTAATTAGCATTCACATTTAAAGAAAAAAGTAATTATTAATAATAAAACTTTAATAATAATATTCTATTTAATAGTATCTGGTTAGTATAGATTTAATAGTATCCAAATAAAAAAGGAAATGTATTAGCGAAACATTAAATGCATTTATATTGCCCAGATTAGCGAAGTTATTGAACTTAAAACTAAAAAAAGCTACAAAAAATCGATTATACTCGAGAGCACAAGGAATTGCATTAGAGAACAAACCAAGAAAAATCAATAACTACGAAAACCTTTCAGATTATAATACACGAAGAAAATAACCCTAATTATTATTTTAAAGATTATTAATATATTTTTTACTAATTAACCACATCAAACCAAATGATTTGGGGAAAGTTTTGGCAATATTATATTGCTAAATTTCTAAGTTTTTATTTAGAAGGCCTATTTGCATTTCAAATGAAACAAAAACGTGTAAATTAAACTTTCACATTCATAATTCTTGATGAGGGATGTGAGTTGTTCTTTGCAAAGTAGTTAGAAACTGATAGTCGTTAAGGAATTTTTGTATCTATTAACAGAAATGTAATTTGAGAGAAATTGATTAAGGGAATTCCATTTGATGAAACACACAATGAATTTTTTAAGAACTTGTAATACGATAAAACATAAGGACTTGTATTTGTGCATGAGCAACATAGCTATTAAATCGCTCTACCTGTTTCATTAATTTTTTTTCACATCTCATAAAAAGTTTATGTCGATAAAAGTTTCTCTTTTTTATAAGGGAATAGAAAAGATTAAAACAATATAAAAATATATAACACAATTTTAAATGAACCCCCCCCCCCACATATTCGTTATAAATGTTTGTTTTCATGAAAACTACACTTATTATCCTACGACGCTGAAAACTTTGTTACGACAAGGAGAATTCTGAAATCAATAATGAAGCCATACACCTGACTAATCAAAAATAATTTATAGACATGAATTGGAATACACGACGTTTCTCTGTCGAGAGACAGCCTTCTCAAGTGAGGGAACATAAATTTTGATGTCAATTTATACAGAAATTTCTTGGATAGAATGCGAATAACAACTGCGCATGCGGGTGATGTCATCAACACACAACAGGCATCCCTCTGACGGCCAGTTTCGGCAATCAAGCTGTCCTCGACTAAAACACTAAAACTAAAAAACAAGTCGTAAGCATTTTTGTAATGTTAAAACAAAGAATTCAATAAGAAAACAGACTAAAACGTGAGCAGTTAAACAAAATTAAAAATAAAATAAAAACAAAATAAAATCAAAGTGGGGGATGAAAACCACCTATAATAAAGTTAAAAACACGTGAAAAAAATTTTTTTTTATTATTGTAAGCTTATATAAATTTGAACAGATACCATTATGGCATTAAAAATTTTTTTTTAAATAGTTCTAAATTCAACTTATACCTAAATTGCTTTTTTAAAACTTTAAAAGTTATTGCTCTAAAAATTAAAAAGAAAGGAAAAAAAAAAAGGAAATTTTTTTTTTTTTTTTTTACTTCCTCCCTTCCTTCTTTTCTTTCTTTAACATACTTATTGAAAAACTTCTTACAAATGACTGAAATATGTCAATAACATATGAACATAAGAACAATGTTTAATAAGAATTATTAATATAGCTAAAAATTGAACATATTACTGGGTCTGCTGTCGTATTCTCTGAGATGTCTTCTTTCTCCGTCCTTAGCCTTACGTTTTCTCTTTATCAAGCCGTATTCAGTCATGCTTGGGACCGACAGCATAACGTTGTAAGAGTCGGGATCAGTAAGTATATAGTATGTCTCAATACATTTCCTGTCGAATTCAGGTTTTGATTTCGCCAGTATGCGTGCATTTGCGAAATCAATACCATGAGACAAGGAACTTGGCAAAAAATTTTCCTTTTTCTTTGTCCTTTCTTTTTAATTTTTAGAGCAATAACTTTTAAAGTTTTAAAAAAGCAATTTAGGTATAAGTTGAATTTAGAACTATTTAAAAAAAAAAATTTTAATGCCATAATGGTATCTGTTCAAGTTTATATAAGCTTACAATAATAAAAAAAAAAATTTTTCACGTGTTTTTAACTTTATTATAGGTGGTTTTCATCCCCCACTTTGATTTTATTTTGTTTTTATTTTATTTTTAATTTTGTTTAACTGCTCACGTTTTAGTCTGTTTCTTATTGAATTCTTTGTTTTAACATTACAAAAATGCTTACGACT
>JAFIDM010012231.1:133952455-133975174 GCA_023159025.1 Thereuonema tuberculata | reverse complement strand
CCCCCCCCCCCCCCCCCCCGTGTGAGTGCCAACGCGCAATACAACTGAGTTAAGTGGAGAAGCCCACAACGAGCTGGAAAGTCGTGTATTCTCCGATCTCCATAGTAACTTGCTAAATAAATAAAGGTTTTTTTTTTTTTAATGCTATATATGCAAGGGTTCCGGAGCGAAGCGACGGTACTCGTCTAGTTCATATATAAAAGTTTAACCAAAACATTTGTTATAATAAATAGTCCAGTAACTTTATACATCACAGCATGCGTCAAATCCGGTAGTTCTGATTTTTTGCAGACTTGTTTATGATGTTGGCCTAATGAATAATCCAAGTTTGTGACCTCGAGCGCCGAACGCAACTTTGTCAAAAATCGAAAAAACCGCGAAAAATCGTTTTTTTTTTCAAATTTTGGCGATTATAACCCTAAAGGACTAGTTTTTGAAAAAACTTTCTTAGAACGTTTTTAAAGTAGACTAAATTTGCTACAATATGATACTAGAACTGTCTCTGTAGTTTCCGAGATTAAGCCTTTCAAAGTTTATCATTTTTTTCGCACTTCGCAATTTTTTTTGCAATTTTGTCGTTCTGAATGAATTTTGACCCTGATTATACTATCGAAGCCCTATACTTTTATGATGGGATGTTAAAAAAGAAAATGAGAAGTGTGAACGATGATGTTTAAGCTAAGCTACGAATAATGAAGTAAAAAAGATAAGTACAATAAAAGTTAATAAGTTTATTTGTTAGGAAATTGAGTAATATTCAAAATCAAAAAATTAAATTAATTTAGCCCTCTTGGAAGGTCCCGGTTTAGGTTCGTCCGTATCTGGATCGACGTATTGGGATGGCATATCCCCATCAGGGGATAGTGATGAATCGTAGATGTCTTGTGCCCACAAGTCATCCTCTATTTCGACATCGGACAGATCGTCGCCTTCTGGGATATCTACTACTGCAACATCAGGTATATTGTCACAAGAGGCCCCGCTGCAGTGCCTGCAGACTGATTAGCAGTTTAATCCTGCCTTCCTGCAGCTGCACGCGTTCCCACAACCCTTCGTGCAGCCGCAAGAAATCATCCGCAAGAGGTGTTGTGGGGCTGCACCTCTGGTCATCATTTTGGGGTTGTGGCCTTGTGGAGTGTATATCCACCCCCAGGAGAGAGGGTTCAGTGTGACTCCCAACCACGCCTGTACCTGTAAGAAGATTGTACATTAGAATAGAAAATTATGAATGATATGTAATGTGTATTACTGATGCAAGGACAAATTGTTACCTGATGGTATATCCGCAAGGAGTGAAATCGAGCAGAGTCTCGTGTAGGAGGTAACCTGGCTAGATTGAAGCTGGTTTTTGTCGCAGCCCTGGCGAATAGTTGGTACCGCAGCTCGTCAAGGTTATGGGTGTTGGGGTTACCTCCGTATAGAGCAATTATGACTTGCTCTCCTGCTGCTGCTATCTCGTCAGGTGTAGAGCTGGTGTCGAGAAAAATCGCAGCTTGCTTTTCAACGTCCGGATTTTTTTCGACTATGGACATCATTTGCTTCTTCCCTAAGCCAAAGAAGCAGGATGTCGAGTCACAACCACTAAAGGCATGGATGAAGAGGAAAAGCTCTGGTTTCAAAGAGGATTTTGAAGAAGCGATGCTGGAATACATGACATCTGATGCTTTGCCTCTTCCACATTTATTGTAAAAAATTTCACGTTGGTTTGAGATCGCAGTAAGGATGATCAGCAAGTCAATGTCCTCACCAACGACTACCACTATATCATAGGTAGAGGCAGGAGTTACAGCTGTAGTGATGATGAGCCTATCAGCATCTTCCTCTGCTTGGAGTACTTGAATGTTGTGATTTCCCATTTTTGTTGTCAGCAGCTTTATGAAACGAATCTTGTTTTTTTCATTTGACAAGAATTTCTGTTGAGGAACCTGTGCCATGGTTTTCTCATCAACGATTATCTCTCGCGATGAGTGTAACTTGGCTCTTCGAAGACGCTCAGAGCTCTTTGTGTTTTTCTGTACAGCATCTACGGGGTAACCATCGAAAACTACTGCCACGTTTGAGCCATAGTGAGCAGTAATGTACTGTATGTATCTGTCAGCTATCGCACCAAATGATGAGCACAAAATACTAGCACACTCCGTCGGAGGTAATTGGAACTTCATCCCGCTAGTTATTCGAGTGACGTCTAAAATATTGCAAAAAATTGCGAAGTTAGAAAAAAATGATAAACTTTGAAAGGCTTAATCTCGGAAACTATTTGGTCTATAGAGACAGTTCTAGTATCATATTGTAGCAAATTTAGACTACTTTAAAAACGTCCTAAGAAAGTTTTTTCCAAAACTAGTCCTTTAAGGTTATAATCGCCAAAATTTGGAAAAAAAACGATTTTTTTCGCGGTTTTTTCGATTTTTGACAAAGTTGCGTTCGGCGCTCGAGGTCACAAACTTGGATTATTCATTAGGCCAACATCATAAACAAGTCTGCAAAAAATCAGAACTACCGGATTTGACGCATACTACCCCATACTTTCAGGCGACAAAGTTACTGGACTAAAATGCTTCTCTAATTATAACAAGTACTGTTATTTACAGTCATTTACAACAAAAATGCATGTCATCTAATTGCTCTGAAATAAAATTTTAGCATTATATTTACGCAAATAATAATACAGGGAGTCCATGTAATGTTTATATAAAACTAATTATTCAATTATTATCATTGTAAATAAAACAGCACCTGTTGATAGGAAGTAACGGTTCCTGTTAGGGCTGCAATTGTAATCACTTAAAGGAAATAAAAAAAAAAGAGAAGATCAACATTCGGGGATATTATAGAACCGATCATTCTTTAAAAAAAAACCACTTTATTTGAACGTACAGCTTCCGATGTAAAGCAGATAATCATGTCGTGGTTTCTACTGGACATTTTTCCTATGTATCGGATAATTCTTTGCAATAAACCTAATTCTATTCTACAGGGATATTACTGTACCTCTTGTTTGTTTTGAAATTGTTTTAAACTCACAATTTGTATACTCTATGCAAAATTTTAATAAGTTCTTTGGAAATATCCATGTGTGATTAAACAATTAATAATAATTTCTGAATCAAACAGAATTAAAAAGATGATTAGATAACGCAGGCACATGTACTAACTCATTGCTACTGAAATAAATACAACTGACGACCTTTTATTTATTTTAAGTAAATAAAATTTTCAGGTTATATTATAATCCATCCATCCATAGTCCATCTGTCCGGAGACAGGTCCACATTCTGTGGAATTCAGTAGAACTCCAAGAACCGCCTGGGAAATATACTGAGGTGGTTTTCCGGAGCCTTCCTCAGGAAGCCATTATGGCAAAGCTTCAGACCCAAGAGAAAGTGAAGAGCTGACAAACACAGGAAAGGAAATTGAAACAGCCAAGCCACTGCCGGGAATCGAACCGGGTGCCGACACAATGCCCGCACGGCAGACCGCCGTCAAGACCACTCGGCCACGCCGGCACGGCTATTTTGTAATATTGAATACTAAATAAGTAAATTTTATTACAATATTTGATAACAAACTAACTATGATTATTATAATGAGTTCTCTTACCTCTTGCATTGATTTCCAGGAAATAATTTGTATTTACTTTTAATTATAATGGATATAATTCTTACACTTATGACTAATTTTGTTGGTATCTGTAGTGAATTTACAAATATGTAGATTAGTTGGGTTTTTTTTCCTCCTACGATTTGTTTTTTTTTTTTTTTTTTTTTTTAGTAACGTTTATTTATCACATGTTAATTGAGAAAAGTTTTTGTTACGACGCTTAATAATTGTGATGTTTGAATACTAGATGTCGCCACTGTAATTCAATGATTGCGTTGCTTAGTTACGAAGTAACATGGAAGCAAGAATACTTGTATGACATGATCCGTTGTCTGTACCTTAAAGACAGATATAGGAAAAGATGGATGGTTCCATCTTTTAGAAATACTCGCAAATTCGCTGGAGACGTTTCGAAGAGAGGATAGGATAGGTCTAGAAACTAGTGGGTAGTTCATTTCCATTATGACACGAGAGATTTCGTCGTACGTAATAATGTTTTCGTATATATCGGCGTTGCGTGTTCAAGGTCCTTCACTGAGACGGGCGAATTGAGGAATCAAACCGGAAGTTAACGTGTGAATGCTTCAGGTCAAATCGGTTCGGAAGGCATGGCGATTCGAACGATGTCTTCTACGTATGTTCATCCGTTTCTACACGTTTCGTCAAGGAAAAGGTAGGACAGATTTTACTTGTTATAGACTTTATCCAAGGGATAAAATTCATCAAAGAGAGATTCATCTGAAGGCTGAAGATAGTTACAAGAACAGTCGCGTGTATATTTACAGTTATGCATTAGGCCTAATTGGGATAACTGTTGATCAAGTTTCAAGTAGATGTATATGTACCGATTTAGCATTAAATAGGTTTAGCGGATTTCAAACAGTACATTGTAAAGTTCTGATTTATGTTTGAATTTGTTTCGGGAGGTTCACATCACACAAGGTGTTAAGTCATTCTATGGTTGGGCTTAATATAAGAATGTTTAGATATTTTATTGATTGTAAATAAGTAATTCAGAGGTCAAATATTCCACTTGAGATAAGTTTGGACACTGTTATTTGTTTAACTAATTTGTATTATCTAGTTTCGTTAACTCAATGTTGCCAAGTTCAGTAAACCTATTGAGATAATGTTTTAGTTTTATCTATTGATCTTAATAATTCAATTTTTGTATTGTTTATAGAGTAAAACATTTTACGTAATTTCCTAACAGACTTGTGATGATAGATGTTATTAATATTTATCCATTGTATGATTTTCAATATGTTGTTCAGAAATATCAATTATCTAGTTTTCAGTAATAGTTGTCATTCATTAGCTGTCTGAGACATCACTCTGCTTATTACATTAAGAAAAGACTACAACAGTTTTATTTCAGGTTACGGTTACCTCAGCCACACCATCCACTGCGCTGCTCAGTCCCAATATTAGCTAATACAAAATGGCGTCTGAAACTAGAATGATGCTGGACAATTCTAATTAACTTAGTTGGAAATCATTTGTTAGATATCTATTAATGAATAATGGCCTTTGGACTGCGACAGAAATGTCGGTAACTCAAATAGAGGAAATTACTGATGCCAAAGAGAAAAGGAAACTCCTTGAGAAACGCGAGCAAGCGTACGGAATGATTCTTCTTCATATAAGTGATGTGTGCAGATCACTAATTATTGAAAGTTCTAATCCTAATTTATTATTACAGGAACTAGAGGAACGGTTCAATAAACCTGATGATATGAAGATCATGCGGCTTAAGAGACAGATATTTCACATGACGGACTTTAGAGATGTTAACACTATAACAGAGAAGATATCTCAGATGCGCTTAACTGTGAACCAACTGAAACTAACAGGAGGTGATTTCTCACAGAAAGACCTGAGTTGCATCCTTTTAACAGGATTACCCAGATCGATGGACGCATGTGTGCAGGGAATTATTTCCAGAAAAATACTAAATAATTTTGATTGCGTCTGTGAATAAATTATACAGGAAGTTGGTCGGATGTCAGATGCAGAAAAGCTAAGAGTCAGTAACGTCGAAGAAGTGAAATGTCTGGCAACTAGGAATAACCCTGACGACGATGAAAGTCGTAAGAAGCCGAGGAAGAAGAAAGAGTTCAATTGTTACAATTGCAACGGCAAAGGTCACTATGCAGGAAATTGCAAGAACACAAGGAAGCCCTCTAATATAAACACAAGGAAGTCCTCGAAAGACAATCAACCTTCAGGCTCAAGTATGATTGCTAATGTCACATTCAAGAGCGTATCAAACGATAAATCTAGCTTAATGTCAAAGTGGATTCTAGATAGCGGGTCCACTCATCACGTATATCACAACTTGGAATCCTTCACAGAGTACAAAGTTTTTGAAGAAGCCATGTCAGTATACGGAATACAGAACAAGCCCGTGTTCGCTTTGGGATCTGGTCAAGTACGTTTTAAAACCTGGGTCGACAAGTTTGATTATGTAAATTGGACCGTAAACAACGTATTGTATATCCCGTCAATCAACAAGAACCTAATCTCAGCCAGAAGATTAGACAATGGCGAATGTACTCAGATCATAGGAAAAGGAGAATATATAGTAAAGAACAAGAAGAATAAGATAGTGATGAGAGCGTTCCTGGAGAATGATTTGTGTCATGTAGGGGATACGCATCGATAAGAACAATCAAGTAGCAAGTGTCAATACTACAAATTTGAGTCACCACAAGATGTGGCGCGATCGCCTGGGACATTTATCGGACGGAAGATTGAAGATCATAGTGAACAACGAACTTCTAAATGGACTTATGATTTAAGTATTTATTACTTTAAATTTCTTCACTTCTAAAAACAACAAACAAATATCAATCGATTGAAAGTACAGTAAACTCCCGATTATCCGCGGAATTGGGTGGCGCGGCAACCGCGGTAAAGCGAATTCCGCGGATAATCGGAAATAGGAAGGAAAAGGACGAAAATCAACACAAAAATGCTTTTAACATGTTTTATTTACATTAAAATGGCAAAACATAGAGTTACAGTATCTACATTATAAACAATTATTATTATTTTTTTTTAATTTAAGGCTCTCCCGTAATTTAGTGTAACCTGCCGGCGGTATTTTTTAATTGCCTTCACTTACTTTGTTAGCCTCTTTTATTGTTTACCTTATTCTAGATTCAATATTTTTTTTAATTCCATAATTTATTGTACAGTAAAAAATATGGAAGCAGGAGAGGTACGCGGATAATCGGGAGTTTACTGTATGAAATTTCACGAGCGCTGATCGTAACTGTAATCCAAAACCTAAGCCGGCACACCTGTTTAGTTTTCGGATTACACAAATATCAATATACCTTACTTCCAAACAAAAATAAAACACAACAACAGCGAAAGCAAATGTAGGATTCTATTTAGTTGTGTCTTTCTCAATTAGTTCTTTTTTTACTGATTACCATCCATAATTGCCTTGCCCTCCTTCTGAAATTTACGCAGTCAGCATTCATAGATATATATGGGCGGAATTAATGAAAATAAATCTCTTGAAATGATTCCGATAAAGTAGCATTCTACGACCATAATATAATTGGGAACATTTTTTATTTAGTTTTATAGTCTAAGAGCTCATTTAACATCGATCAGTAATTCAGTCAAAATGCTTTTTCTTCTAAAAATCAACATTCTTCTAATAGTGAATGTTCAATTCAATGATTAAGCATTTTTGCAAAATGTATTAACGATCAGAGGGAAATGTTTTATAACATATTTGAAAAATTTGAAAAAATCTGAAATTTCAGAGTTAGGCTGTAATAAAACAACTCTACTACGTTAATTGTGGGTTTTTAAAATTATTTAAGAGTTTGCAAATTATTCAGTTAAGCAGTAACTGATTATATTATTCAAATTTCATTTTTCAAATGAAAAAAAAAACTTCTTTAATTTACAACCAAAACTTTATTAGAAGATACTAATCTAATTCAAGAAAGATTTTACGCGTTCCATAGCTGCATTCTGAAGGTAGTGATTTGCATTGCTATAGCATCTTAAGATTGGATATGAAGCAGAAACCATTCGAAATCCTTGATGTAGATGTAATCAGGAAAACGGAGCATAAATTCTAAGAACCACAGCGCTGGAATGGTATTTATATGGTAATCAAGATGTGAGCAACATATCAGAACCAAAACTCTTGAAACTATGTGAAATTGTATGAACTTGTGAAAACTTTTGTTAAGTTCTAGAAGTTTCAATCTTTGGAAAGTTAAAAAATGTTAATTTTACATTTATTACTTTACACCTGTATTAGAAGTCTTAATAAGGATTTATTTTGTCCTTCTCAGAACGCTTAAAAGAAAAATCTGAATTGCACTGCATAATTTCTACGAAATTTGCTGCTAAAAATCATGAAAATTATCCTCTATCTTCAGCCCCACCAATTTCCTATAAGGATCGAATCTGAATTAATGATAATGATTAAAATAAATTCTTTCTTTAAAATCGAAGACGATTTTTGTGATTTTTTTTATTAGAATAGACCACATGAATGATAGAAAATTCGCAAAACAAAATAAGTAATTAACTTATAAGTAAAAGTAAAAAAAAAAAAGGATATGTTTTCAGGAAAACAAATTAGTGATAATTTTAGGACTGTCTAATTGTTGTTAGGATGCAGAAATTAGTGCTATTTATTTGCTTAAATAGTTAAACTTCTTAAAATCATGCAGATAGGAACTAAGGAATAATAGGTAGCTATAGGTAGCTCCGATGAGCTCAGGATGGTTGCTGTAATGGACTTGAAAGTTCTACATTATTACAGTAATGATTCTTCATAAAGGCGCAACTTACCGCTTTTTGGTCATGTATTTTCTAAGATCTTAGAAGGCTTTTACAATTTACAAAATATTATTTCTCACTGCCTGATCTCTGATTTAAATTTCATACACACAGAATCCATAAACCCTATACATTTGTCATAATTTCATGAATGTCAGTGTTCTGGGTTTTGACAGCTCTAGTATAATCAATGATCGAGTATTTGAAGTTAAAAAATAATTATTCCTAGATATAAGGCCATCTCTAATTTAACTTTTTAAAAATTGTCTACCCGGTGATCCCAAGTAGCATACTTCATATTTCAAAGCTCGTCCATTTTTTCTGGTCTTGCCTATTGCAAAAAAAAACAAAAAACAAAACAAAAACCGCATTTTATCTCCACATGATCATTCTCAATCTTTGTCTTTTTTATGTCAATCGACCGCAATTTCCATTAAGCATTCATATCTGTATTGTATACAAAGGCATCATTATCAATTTTAATTTTCTTTTGTGCCAAAAGCGTAAACGCAGAATACATCTCACATTAATTAACGAGAAAATACGTTCTCTAAAGAGGCAATGGTATTGTAATATTTAAAGGCGCATGTATAGAAGATGTACATTAACTGATTATAATGTACATTCAAGGTTATTCATTATGTGGTTAACCAAAGATATCTTCATGGAGCACCTGTCTGAAACCATTGAAGGCATTCATTTATCACATTAGGTTTATTTAATAAGACGTACAATTTACTGATATTTCTCACAATAATAAAATATTAACTGACATACATAATTGCTGCAAATGAAAAGGATAACATAAATACGCATTTAAGAAACAGTTCCATTGTTGAGGCGCTGAACAAACACCAAAAGAATTTTAGTCAACATAAATAGTAGTAGCATCAAAGTCAAATCATCGGGAATAAAAAAGAAATGATATTATAAATATACATACCGTAATTCTTCTTCATTTCGCTCCTTCTGGATATATAATTATTAATCATCATCATCATCTCAATATCACAAAAATAAATGTAAAAAGTAAAAATACATTTATTTTTGTGATATTGAGATGATGATGATGATTAAAAAAGAAATGAGTTAAAATTCTGAACTCTTAGAGGAACTCTAGATTGTTTTTAATTAGTCTTTTAACTAATCATTAAAAGCTGATAATAACAATTCGAAGTCATAAGAAGAATAGCTATGCCAAAAAAAATCTAGAAATGCAAGAAATTCTTAGAAAGTATAATCATTACAAGTTGATCATAGCTGTGAAATCAGCTTGTAGGATAAATAAAAATAGTACCCTTTCAAAATTCAGTATCAAGGGTTGCCCTGCTGATAACTAAGAAACAAAGAATTTTAGGAAATATCAAATAAAAATATTCACATGTTGTATTTCGTTTCTTTGAGGACCAGGATGTTTGTTGATTATCTACTGGTGCGAAAACATTTCAATGAATATCATCTTACCTGAAAAAGATTTCCAAAGAAAATAAGAAATTGAATGTAAATTACTTAAACTTACAATCAGACTATCAAAACAGAAATTCTACATCAGACGATGCCTTCTCTGATGATCAACCTCCAGAATGGAATGAGGATGTTAAGAAGAATATGAAACTCAACATAAATCATAGTAGTCTTTGATTTCGGAAGCATAATAGACGTTTTAACGGTTCCTACGGTTCACCCAGCCCTCTGAAGAATGGTGTCTTTCCTGGGTGTTAAAGGTGAACGGGCGCCAGGTGGCTCATATGACCTCAACTTAGTCCCATTCGTCACGAAATAACTAGAGCCTTTCTTGCGCGACATCAAGGTCCTGCATAGACCTACAGTGGGATACATTAACTTTTAATAAATATTTATATAAAAACAAATACAGTTGGCCTGCCAAATTTGGAATCAAAAGTTGCTGATAGAAAAAATAAATTTATTCTAAAGAGTTATTTATGCACTTATGTTTCATCTAAAGCTATTAATCTATAGATCTGATTTTTACCAAAAATCAATTGGGATCTTCATCTAAACCCAATACGAAGTAACAGGTATTCTGGAATGGTAGGCCAGAACGACTGTTTCAGGTTTTTCAAAGAGCGAAGGTCTAATGGGAACATACTATCGTTCACTATCTATTTCTCGGAAAAAGGAAAAGCGATGCAATGCTGTTCATCACATAAATGTATCCGGTTTCATTGTTTTAAGTATTAAAATAATAAAAATTTCATTGCGGCGAAGTATGTGAATCTAAAATGAGAATTGAGGATTTAGTTTATTGACTTTCCAATGAGTTCGTAGGCCAAGTTGTTCCAATGGTTTAGGCGGGAGGAAAAGGGTTCATTTGTCAGTTCTTTTGCCAGAGTTTTTCTCTTTCAGATCTGTCAGTAGGAATCATCCAGCCTTGCGAGGGAAAAAAATCGAGAAAGCGATGGACTGACCATCTGCTTCTCTATTATCTCTGTAATCGAGAATTCTTGGAGCTCATACCTCCTACTTTCATTTGAACTTGAATGGTCTCTATATGGGCAATTTTTTACACTTGCTTTTGACATATGTATTTATTAATCTATGTAATGTAAGTGCATTTCAGTTGTAGTCACTGCATGTGGAGCTCGTTAATACTTATCATAAAGAAAACACTAACTATTAACAAAAACATTTTAGTATGCAATTTGAAATTAAATTCAGAAAATCAGTCTTCAAGTTTTTAGTTATTGAGTAAACGTAAGTATTATAATATTAATAAATTCAATAATTCACAATCTCAGAATCTACTATATATTAAAACTGAGCTTGTAAGATGATGAACATTATTTTTTATCAAACATTCCAACGATTCTAACACAAATTAAACAAAATGTATGAAGATTTTAAAGACAGATTCATCAAACTAGTTAGTTGAAAAGCTATGTTGACAATAAACGTACAAACAGCATCACATGAAGAGAAAATTTAATAATACGTTGAAACTGTATCTTATTCCTGATCTCAGAGAGATCATGAAATGTTGCAACTTGTGTTTTTGTTTAGAGGCCAAATTATCACAAAAATAACATATAATGAAAATTGTATTTATTTTATGGATATACCAGAATGAAATTATATAATTTTTAATACATTTCAAAGTGTTTGTGAAGTTTTCTGTATTTAAAATATATGTTGATTTCAGTTGGTTTCGTCAAAGAGGCACAAGAACTTATTTTGAAAAGCAAAAGCACTTGAATAAACCCGATTTCTTCTCCAATTCCTTGTAGCTCAAACTGAGCCAATTTGTAAGGATGATGATGAGAGAAAACTAGTTGAATAATTGGGATTGTTAATTATTTAAATTGAAATCATTTACTTAAAATGACATAAATTATTTCTTCAATATAATTTTCTTACTTTCATTTTTTTTCTAAATATTTCTACATATTAACTTGCTCTTGTAATTTTTGTTATTATTAACACAATTGGTAAAAAAAAAACAAAAAAAAAACCTAGCAACTTAGCTTGATAGTTTTCTATTTTTTATCACTCGAAATAAAAATGTTCTGTGAAATCCCGGATCGAATTCATAAAATTTTTCTTACTGGAAGATAGTAACCAAATCTCTTTGTTTGCTGTTTAAAGTTTTTCTGTATTCTTATCAACCATCCGCAGTTTCTAGTTTACTGCTCCACGTGGAGCGGTGTCTCTGATTGTAACAGACGGGGATCTTGCACTTTAGAGGAAAATACGTTTACATTTCGGCTCGTATAAAGCATTCCATTGCTGCCGTTTATCGATTTCAGCGCCCCCATCTCTTTAAGGGAAACATTATTGCTTCGCCGCAAGCTGCATCATTTCCTAACACATGACTGAACTATTGGATGGCTTTGGCTGCAATATTTTCTGCACAGAAACTCATGAGGGAGAAACGCTGCAAATGATTCTAAAAGTAAACACTGCTTTGCCAGAATTAAAAATATATGTATATTAGGAAACTGGGAATAGCGGTAAGTAACAAGAATCATCTGCTGCCAAGCTGAAACTTTTCCATTCGACTTCTCGCCATTGATAGGTTTAGCCAAGTTACTTTCATTTGTAAACCAATAGCGTATACGTGAGCATCACTGAAATTAGTTCATTCTGTTTTAGCATAGGTTTGCCTTAAGTCATTGAAATGTTATAGCATTAAGCCAAACATACATAAAAAATAACAATTTACAATTTATTTATCAACTTTTCAGAAACAGTGGGTTTGTCTTTGGTTCTTTTGCTCCTTTTTAATAATTGTAAGTTACATACATATAATCTTTTTAATGATTACGTATTAAAAGTGCATGTGCATGGATGAAATGTCTGGAATACATGATTTTTAACTTTATTTTTGTAGTTTTATTTTTATTTCGATTACATATTAATGCTTAAGGACATTTTAATTTCTTGTTTTTGAGCTTAATAATACGGAATATGAAATGATAATTCTAATTAATGTTTGAAACAATCACAGGCCCCCTCCCTTACATCAAATTCAGGGCCCAGATACCAAATGGCATAAGTTTCCCCCCCCCCCCCGCCCTGCTACGTTAGCCAAAATTGTAGATTCTTAGTGAAAAATATCGCTGAAACACCACACGATTTCAAATTTCTCTTTTAAACATGCCACACACACACAGTTAATAGCACTATTTTAGAGTAAATTAATTAAACACAACATCTACTTTTTCCAGGTCTACCCAATAGTTAAGAAAAAATTTACTCTACGTAAACATTGTAATGTTGAATAGGTCTATGCAAACCTCTAAAGCAGAAAAGTAGTTTATATCAAAAGTAGACTTTGTTATATAATTAAAAAGCCTAGAAGTGAAAGGCTAATTCATATAACTTTTTTGATTTTAAGGTTAAGACTTCAGTCCGGGCACCTTCGACGACCGGCCCCGGTGTTGAGGGACCAACTGCCTCTCCCCTTGGTGGGGGCCTTGATCGATCATTGTTAAAAGTTAAGATTAAAGAATCCCACAACAAGTCTACACGGCCGTTTGATCGCGGGAGATAAAAATCCCGACATTTCTAGATTCAGGGCAGTGTAACAATGCTCTGTCGAATCTTGATCGAAGATCAACAGGCCTGCAAATAAAAGTTTGGTACTGTACTAAGATCAATTAAACAATATTTTACTGATAAGTCGTTGATAACGTGTCATGTTTCTAAAAGTGACTGTGATTGATTAACATTTAAAGTTGTTTCCGGATCAAATATTTTTCAAAATGGCGGCTTTCATGGAGTAGAATTAAATAAACGTGGACTGAATTTTTTTCTTGAAGAAAGAATTTTCAAAACAAGAATCTTCAAATGAATTAGTACTATTTAAAATTATTTCGACAAGGACATCCGTTAAAAATAATCAGCACACATATTAAAAAATGATTAATTCATGTATTAAAATTTGGAAAAACAATAAAATACTTATCAAGGACAATTTCAACCGCTAACTGTCGGGTTATCATCAGCTTCAGGGAGATAGGGGAGGAACTCGCATTTATATATTTCAGGACTGAACATATGATGAGATCAACCAATGAGAAAGATGAATATGGAGATTGGTTAATTAGTTATAAACAAGACCATGTATGGGAGAAGACTATCTGCTATTAAAAATAGGGGGTAAAATAATAAACAAAATTGATCATGATTCTAAAATCATCTTACTATTTTTTTTTCTCCTTTTATTTGAAGTTATAAATTTTAGATTGAATTTCAGCAAGATAGTCTTGAGATACTCTGATTAAACAATAAATTTTCAAAGAATTTGCAATCTTTTGCCATACACTTAGTACTTTATTCTGTGTACTTTTCAGCTCAATAGTGTGTTAAATACTTTGTATCAGGGAATTCGCAAATATAGGAATGTGAATCTTGAGGGGTAAAATATTCGAAAGCCTGTGCATCTGGAGGATCAACAATAGTTATAGGGTCGTGAGGATTTACACCAGGCGTGTCACTTTCCTGAACTATTGATGCTCAATGACTTTAGGTCTGTGTTCGTGACTGGAAAATCTAACATGACAATACTATAAAGAAAGAGTTTCCAATGTGATGGATCGGAGACTATATTCACTTTCAATTTCTCTATAGAAATATGACCTATTATTATTACTAACAAATGATTGTGGTACCGTTTTCTTCAAGAACATTTTCCGCAAACTTTAATTTGATTGATGTTTGAAATTATAAATGTGGTAAAGAATGTATAGCTAACCATACAATGCAAATGCAATTAATTCTTCCGCTTGTCCATTTGCTACGCTAAAGAGCAATAAATACTTCATTTCTGGATGTAATGTTATAGAGAAACACTCGAAATTCTTTTTAGTTAAAACACTGGTGTTTGGAACCAGTTATTAATTTTCCGTATTTACATTTAATTACTATTGTTTATCAATTAAGTACCGGGTATTTGAAAAAAACTATAATGTTGCCTCAAGCAATTAATTAATTAATAAGTTAACTAATAAATTAATGCTAAGAATTATTTTAAATTGTTGAGAAATAAAAAAAAAAAAAACAATTTGAATTCAAGTGGAATTAATCAGCCAAACAGTGGTAAAACCTGACGTTAATACAATTCTGGTCTCGAATTACAAAGAGTCTAATACTTTAAAAACTACTGTGCAAATCACGTTATTTTGCAGTATGTATAATCTTACTTTGTATTAATGTATCAGGTACATATTCCAGTATTTATAAGAAGAAAAATAAACAGTATTATTATTATTATTAATTATTTTAATTATTATTATTTTAATTATAATATATTACATTACATTATATTACATTATATTATTATATTATATTATTATATTATATTATTATATTATATTACATAATTATTTTAATTAACTGTAAATAAATAAAAAGAATGTCTAATTTTCTTTATTTAATAGAAATTCTGTTTGACCTTTTACTGGTGTTTAGCATTGGTTCAAATGACGTCAATAGAATTTTTGAGGAAGTGTTTGTTAATTGGCTGTTCTTCGTTTTCTCATAAATCAACTGTGCATTTTATAGTATAACCACAGGCAAAAATGCACCTGAAACCCTCCTATTGAATAAAAAAAAAGTGGTGAACTAGAACAATCAAACAAATCAGAAAGGATTACTCAGAGAGACGAATTAGCACATTAAAATATACTAAACCATAAAATTATACTACTATACTTTAAAATCATAAAACCATACTAAATGTTCTAAAAATGTAAAATTGATAAAAGAATGGAATAAAAATTAATAATGATTTACCTTCACAGAAAATTAATTTGGTTATTTATTTTTAACTTCAGAAAACATCAAAAGCACACAGATCAGGAAAAGCATTGTAACTTCAAATTTCTACTCAAATTAATCTAAGTTCAGTTACTAATTAATTAATAATAATAATTGAAAATTTATTAAGTTATAAACTATGAAATCTAAGGCCGCGGCCAGACCGAAGCTCCAACGCATACCAAGGCACATATGGAGAGATATTGGGATGCGTTGAAATTGATGTGTACAGGCGGTGGCGAACGCACGCCAATGCATTCCAACGATTACCAAGTGATTGTTGGCGTTGGCCTGCGTTCTGTCGGTGTGGACGAGTTAAAACGTTTGGCATGTATTTGCTGGTGTTGGACGTACTGTTTTTGCTGCTGTCGATATGGAATGGGACGATGATTTGTGTTTGAAACTAATTGAACTATATCGGGACAATCCTATATTATGGGAACCCACTAATAAAAATTATAAACTCTCAAAAAAGAATATTGGTATTTGGCAGAGTATTGCAGTTGAATTCTGAAGCTGACCAGCAAATTGCTTGCATTGTACGCACTTTTATTTTTAAATGGTGTGTTGTCATCCACCAGCGTCTCGGTTTACGCTTTTTCTTTTTGTTCTTAAGTTAAACATTTATAACAACAAATCCAGCACTTGCACATAATTCATCATCAGTTGACGCCATTACGACAAGATCAATTCAATACCTTGCTGCGTAAAATGACCGAACCACAACCAACGGTTTCCAATTCAAAACCAAATCCGATGTGGACGACAACATCACAATCTTTTCCAATCGTTTCCAACCCTAACCACACCAAACACATTCGGCAGAGTTGGCGTTCGTTTGCGTTGGAACTTGGTCTGGCCCCGGCCTAAAACAATTCTGTTGGTTTTGCCATATTTTTTTTTTTTTTTTTTTTTAAATTTCCAAAAATTTTTTAGAAGTTGAAATATACTGCATGATATACGTAATAAATGACAATAAATGACAAGAAGTTTCCTCGACATATCTTAGCCAATACATTAAGATATATTAAAAATAAAAAAAAATCATGATAATAATTTTACTTCTTATTAGTCATTAATATAGAATATTAAATTGATCGATTGTGAGTCCCGTAGCTCAAGTAGTTATTATGACTACTGGCTGAATCGGTTTCTCCTTGGTTCTTTCTTTCCGATGTACCCAACCCTGAGTGAAATGGGAACCAGATTTCTATCGTAGAGTTGTAAGGATTGTGGAAGTTGGCTAATCATCCGATCTCTATGTAGGAGGATTGTTCAAATCTATGCTTAAGCTACATTAATAGCGACATAACAATCACATAAACCACTGGTAAATCATCAAAATTTAGTTGTCCAACTTTCTTCCATTAAACCGTTACTTAATTAGAAAGCTCTCATCAACCCCCCCCTCCCCCTGCCCCCCATTCACCTTTTCCAAGATTACTGATATCGACTTAACATCCTTTAATTTCCAGGATGAATTAGATGTAAGTACTACTAATACTTCCGAAATAATTTTATTGAAACAACGTTTAACGTGTTTTAAAGTTTTTGCAAGCATAATTATATTGGTAAACTCGGTTTTTGCTTGCTTTCACCGATAAAAAAAAAAAAACAGTTCTGTTGTTTACATTTGATAACGTATACAGTTCCTTTCGTTTCCATAAGATTTTGTGTAACTTTTTTATGATTGCTTAATTGGATTTTATGAAGATTGTTATAAGCTAGCGGATTGTTATTTGCATTAGCGGATATAGTTCTTCAATATATTGAACATGTTGCTTTAAACACTATAAAAAATAAAAATATATCGCTTTATAAGAGATATGTTGATGATTTGTTCATTATATCTGAAACAAAAGAAATACAATCCATATTTGAAACATTTAATAGCATTCATTCAACGATAAATTTCACTATTGAATATCAAGATGAAAATAAAAGCATTGCATTCTTAGATGTTTTGGTTTCTCCTATAAATAACAGATCCACCATCTCATGCTATAAAAAACCAACATCGTCAAAAAAGACCATACATTTCAATTCTAATATTCCTACACATCAAAAGCGGAATTTAATAACAATGAAGGTAAAAAAATGCGTTTTCAGTATCTTCAGATGCGGGTAAATTTTATAATGAACTAGACAATATTAAGCAGTTTTTTTCTAAATAATAATTATCCAGAAGGATTTAAATATGGAAATATCAGAAAAGCAGTCTACAAACTTAGTAATAATGATGAAAGAAAAAATTAGATAGTTGTTTTATTCCTATTCCGTATTTCTGTAATTTAAACAAGCAATTGAAAAGTATTTTCAAACATACTGACATTTCAATAACTTATAACAATTCTAATAAAATCCTGTTAACCAATCGTAAAGAAGTCACAGAAAATCTTATATACAGTTGCTTTCGTTTCCATGTTATCAAATGTAAACAATACAACTGTTTTTATATTGGAGAAAGCAAGCAAAAGCTAAACAAGGTAATTAATGCTTTTAGACAGTGTCAAATGCAAAGCAAAGCAATAATAACAATGATGTCCTGTTGGCAATTGTTAGTATTATGTATGAAGCATCAATATTATTACTGTGTTAATTGTTATCATTATTACTAACACTGCTATGGAAAACGTTAATTTGGGGGGGGGGGTCAGGGAGTGGTCCTACAGATCTGATTTTTTTTTTACGTGATCACCTACTTTTTGATGCTGAACACAATGGTGAAGGATTCTTTCTAATATCTCTAATCGTTTGGCCACTACAGAGTGTGACATACAGTGTGACAGAAAGACAACACAAGCAACAGCGGTTCCCTATATTATGTTGGTATCGCTGAAAACCGAGTTTACCAACATAATTATGCTCGCAAAAACTTTAACACTAACAGTTCTTCGGTTTCTGCACATGCTTTAGAAAAAGATCATTTTCCTTTTAATGACACAAAAATTTGGAAAAGATGTAATAACGATTTCAAAAGAAAATGCATCGAAATCTATTGGATAAATTTTTCAAATTCATACAACAAACAATTATCAAATCAAGACATGAAATATTATTTCAACTTTCTTAAGGACCCAAATAAAAGGAGAAAATAAATATAAATTTATTAATTAGTGTTAAAATTTCAATTTCCGTCAATATAACTTTCAAGCTTAGTGATCTTTATTTACTTTTTTCATTCTTTGCTTTAAACGAAAAAATCATAGATAAGATAAATTTCTTCTTTGCAATCTGATCAATTTCATTAGATTGTCGTGATGATTGTAGACAAAAAAAAATCCTAGATGATTTGTTCTATCCTCTCGTGTATTTCTTGCTAAGGCATCACTAAGATAGTTACTCCCTGAAGAGGATCATCCTTCAAGCAGAAACCTTTATGACCAAATTAAAGCCAAAATACCTTCAGAGGTTTACTGAATCTAAGGTCAATTTATATATAAAATAATAGTATATTCTAACATATATTACTTTTGCTTTAAAAGTGTTTTGTGAAATATTAAAAGTTTTGTAAAACCATTTGTAGAACTAATAAGAAGTAAAGTGCGTGCATTAGCACATATAATTGGACTGCTCAGAAGTCAATCAGTTTAAGTCATTTTTTTTTAAATTGAAATTTTTTCTGTAAGTCATACTCTAATGTTTATATTTTCGGTTGACAAAGTGCACAAATCACTCCTACAAGTGTATAGTTATGTTATCTTTCAATTAAAAATTCATTCTTCAAATTTACAAACGTTGTTATTTTTTGTACGTAATTTTAAAAAACCTATTTCATTTTTTGGTTTATTGACTTACTGATTGGCTTCTGAACCCTCCAATTAATGTTGTCAATGTCCTTCCATGTAAAATCTAATAGAAAAATAATCTTAACATATTCCACTTTTCAAATATAAAATTTAAAGTGTGTCGTAATATTACTGTTCAATGGAGACTTGAATACGTTAATTTAAAACTTTAAGGACGAAAATACATCATTTTGTAAAATTTGTTAAATTTTTAAATTAGTATGTTCAAGCCTCCATTGCACAGTAACATATCAATTTTGTTCTTTAAAATCATTAAAATCCACGAAAATATCCTATTTTCTTTTGTAGTATGTACTGCACTGCTAGAATTTATTATATTGTGTCAATTTTTCAAGGAGTTTTTCACAAATTTTAAAAGTATCATCAGTGAACTGCAGAAATAGTCATTTCATTAGAAGAACTTGGTTTTTGTTTCTTTGGATGCAAAATAATCAATCTAAAAAGCATTGATCATTTAATTTTCAGTGTTCTTGATTACTGCAATAAATCGAAATGTTGATCTTTATCTTACAATAAAACAATAAATTATTTTTTATCATATATCAAATGCTTCATTTATAAGTTATCTTAAGTGCGTTAATTTGGATTGGAATTACTTTGATTTCTTGACGTCGCTGTTTTTGGTAAATGAAGGAATGATTATTTTGTTTTCATTTTTCATCGTCTCTTTTAGCTTAAGTTTACGTTGATTACTCCAGCAGTTTGTTTTGTAGTCAATGGATATTACATAACAATTTGTTCAATTAATATAGGAATCAATCGCATCTGGGAAAAGGAATTGAAGAATCAATAAAAATGAGAACTTTTAAAACTGGTGAAGGTGTAGAACGATGAGACATTTTTGTATAAACTATTTTTTTTTTATTTATTTGAGGAACGACTTTTCAGCTTCATTTCAAATTAATTTGCAGTTTTAATCAATCAACGTAACAATCAATAACAATAGGCAGTAAAGGTAGTAACAAACATTCAATTTGTAAGATAGAAGAAATTGAAATAGAATTGTATTTTTTAAATACATTATGTATTAAAATACACAATTGTTTAAAGTGTATCAATGTACTTTTATTCAACAATTAAACTTCTTTTCTTTGTAGATATGTAAAAAAAAGATAATTTTCAATATCCTGAACACATCTAATGTTATATGGGTGGATTGTACGGAAAACACGTTTGAAAAAAAAAAAGAGAAATTGTATTTCTAAAAATGTAATTTTCCACAATAAATACTACGATTTTAATTTCAATCCAGTAGGCATGAGTGATAGTTCTCTTAAAACAGCTAATAATTAATAAATGTAAGATTTATTTATTTTGTTATTTCTCAATTTCGATTAGTAGTTACTAGATAAATTGTTATTAATCCTTTAACCTGCCTTTGTAAACCAGTAACATCTAGTGAATCAATCTGCTGCTTTAAAGTAATGCTTCATTAATGAACGAGAATAGCTATTGAAAAAAAAACACGAAACAAACATCACTAAAGGTCAGTTTTTAAGTATTTTTTCAAAAAGTATCTATATTCCTATTACAACGAAAGAATTAAAAACTGGGATATTGAATGCAATATCAAATAGTGGAGCACAGTAACAAATTTCAAATTCCTAGTATGATATTATTAGAAGATATGCCAACATTTTTAAGAACACTGAAAACAAAACTTTTATTTTGCCAGGTTTAGTTTTAAATATTATATAAATAGAGAATTCGGAAAAATATAAGGATATTTCAAAAGGGACATGTGTGTGTTAGTTTGTTAGAAGGCATCCTTTTTTTTTATTTGATGAACCAAACGAAAGGCATGAGATTTCTACAATATGAAACAACAGATACGAGGCCAATAGCTTGAGAACCCTATTCTAACTAATGATATTTTTAATGAAGGACCAAAGGTATCTACCATATCAATTAGTTTCTTCCTAAGGGTATTAGTTTCTTCCTAAAGATCGTTATTTAACTTATGTCCATTCTGCCTATCTGAAATTAAATTTTTTTCTAATTGATAAAAATAAAGCTTTAAAGGAAATTTAGAAACTAAATGGTTTTATTAATTGTTTAAGGTGATTTTAATATATTGCTTTGTTAAAAGTATACAGCCTAAACTTTGGAACATCTGGAATTAAGATTTAGAATTCGCGTTCAGAGTCAAGTAATTTCCTACAAATGATTCTTTTTCAAAATTTTCTTTCATTTCTCTCTTTCAAGAAATTTCTGAGCTTGGGATTGTTTGTAACTTGAATGAATTTAAAGTTTTTATCTTTCTTTTAGATAGGAAAATGGACAACAGATGGTCTAGATATAAAGGATATCGTTTGGCCAGGAAATGCTCATGTTCCCCCGGCTGGAGTTCCGGAGAAATTTCATTTGAAGGTGGCATTCCTAGAGGAGCCCGCATTTGTCAATACAGCACCTGTGGACCCTGTGACAGGGGCGTGTGTCAACAGAGGTATCCAGTGCCGAATAGCAAGAGAGATAGATGGGTAAGAGAATATACAATTAAAATTAATATACCCTAAGTCATGTAACTGTCAATAAAATGTAATTAATATTTTTAAAAAATTTCCTAATCTCGAAAACGTTTGCTTCAGTAATTAATTTAGTGCTTCTTACTGGTGCATCTTTTTGCAGATGATTTTCTTTTTCTTTACAAACATTAGTTAATATTAACTCCCTCCTAATTTCGAAAGTATTTCTAAAAAAATTATTCAATTTTTTTTTGTTACCAATCTTCTCATCAAATTTGACTTTAAAAAAAATGCGCTATGTTGAATTATTAATTATCATGTGTTAATTAATAAAACAATATACATTATAATATGTGAAATTCTAGTTATTATTAAAATTTAAGGTTATATATTCATCAATATTAGTAATTGGAATCGATAACAGAAATCATCGATTGTATGATTGAAACATCCTTGGATCGATCTCACTAGTTTTTTCCCCCTTTTATTTTTCATCCCAAAAGATGTTTTCTAGATAATCTAGTCTCTATTCAACCTCCCATCTAGTTGATGCAGACACTTCCCAGGATTTATGTCCGTTGAAGCTTGCCACTTCTCTCATCAATTCCATTAAAGATCGTTGAGAGAAAAAGTGAAATCCTTATTTAACTCATAAAGATTCGGAAAGAAAATCAATCGATGTTTTGTTCACTGGATGTGACTTTATTATTATTATTATTATTATTATTATTATTATTATTATTATTATT
>JAFIDM010012231.1:133931762-133952445 GCA_023159025.1 Thereuonema tuberculata | reverse complement strand
TTATTATTATTATTATTATTATTATTATTATTATTATTATTATTATTATTATTATTATTATAAATTGTTGCTCAGTTTTTGACTGGTGGGTTTAATATGATCTCTCATCGGAGTTCTCTTTCTCAAGAGAAGGTCATATGATGTTCTATGGTTTATTATGAACTGAGTTTCCATGTAGAAATTTGCGAACTATATGGCATGTACTTAGGACAGTAGCTTTTTGCATTTGCTTGATTATGTTCGGCTGCAGAGTCAATAGGCTAAGGTTGTGATGAAGATTCTTTGAGATTAGACCTGTTGCTGAGACAATGATCGGGATGGTGTAAACTGCTTTCATGTGCCGCTGTTTTTGAATTTCTACAGCAAGATCGGAGTATTTGGATAATTTACTGGGATAACTTGATATATTGTTATTAATTGGGATGGTCACATCAATTAAAAATGCTATTTTCTGGGATTTGTCAATCAATGAGATATCTGGTCTATTATGTGCAATTGTCTTGTCAGTAAGAATAGATCTGTCCCAACATAATTTATAGTTGTTATTTTCTAATACAATTTCAGACTTATATTTGAAATATGGGGGAGGTTGTACGTTGTTGAGGTTATGTATTATACTAAGTTGACAATGAACAATTTTGCACACTTGATCATGTTGCTATTTGTAGTCAGTTTGGGGCATGACTTTGCAGGATGAGGTTGTATGCTGAATTGTTTCAGGGACATCATGGCATTGCCGGCAATTGTCTGATGTTAATGTGGTATCCTTAATTATGTGGTATCCTTAATTATTATTATTATTATTATTTTAATCTCGAAAAAGTTTCAAACCATGGGTTTCCCCAGCTAAAACAATATGGCGGGTCAAGGACCAAAGCACATATTGCCAAGTGTAAAAAAAAAAAAAGTGTGGTGGTGTTCATAAATTTCCTAACAATGCGTGTTGTGTTGAGTATCACAGCTTTCTGGAGTTGTGCGTAAGTGTTTTTATGAAGTCCTAGTGTGCTGAGGCTGTGTTGCAATGTGTGAGGCACCAGACCAGTGGCGGACAGGATGATGGGTACAACACGTACTCGGCCCTGCCTCCACTGCTTGTGGAGCTCGTGTGCTAGATCGGTGTATTTACTGATCTTGTCTGCATGAGTTTTCTGCATTTTCTTGCTGATAGGTACTGCAATATCAATGAGATAGGTCTGTTTGTTGACCTTATCAACAAGTGTGATGCCAGGTCTGTTGTGATGTATAGTTTTGTCTGTGTGAATGGGCGGTCCTAGTACAGCTTATGTGAGGTTGACTCTAGTACGCTTTGAGATGTGTACTTGTAGTATGGGACCGTGTTCTTAATAAGTGAGTGTTTGTGTGCTAGCTGTTGATGAACGATCGACGCTACCTGATTGTGTCGGTGGAGGTAGTCTGTTTGGGACAGAAGGGGACAGCCTGATATGATGTGGTCTCATGCGTATTGTGGCATTTCCTGCATCTGTCGTCGTGTGTGCTTGCGTCATGTAGAATGTGTTTCTTGTAGTGCGTGTGGGGATGACTTGGTCCTGTATCGCGATCATGAACCCTTCGGTCTCCCCGAACAGCTCACCACTCGTCAGCCATCTGTTCGACGCTTCCATGTCGACATGAGGCTGGCTGAGTTCGTGACGATGTCTGCCATGGAATTCCTTACGAGCCCATGATTCACGCAGCTGCTGTGTGTGGGTGTCGGGGGTGATGAGTGTTAGAGAAGGGTTTGCGAGGTCCAGGGGTGTGAGGTGTGTGTCAGCCTTGACAATGGCTGAGTGGAGTGAGGAGTGTTGTGCTCTTTGGTGGAAGTGTTCCATAAGTGTGTGTACTTGTTTTTCGTGTAGGGTGATGAGATTGATGTTTCCTCGACCTCCCTCCTTGCGGGGAAGATTCATCTTTTCCGTAGCGGACTTGGGGTGGTGCATGTTGTGTTTCGTGAATGTAGTGCGTGTTGTGCGTTGTAGTGCTTCGAGTTCAGTGTTTGTCCATGGAATTATGCCGAACGAATATGTTAGTGTGGGGACGGCAAAAGTGTTGATGGCTTTAATTTTATTTCTGGCATTGAGTTGTGTTTTGAGGATGTTGTGAAAGCGAGCTTGTAGGTCTCTTCCTTTTCCATGGATTGGATGGCCAACCCATGGTCCAGTTCAAAACCCTCCAAATTCGAAGTCTTCTTACTTGTTATATGTAGCTTGCGGCATTTGTCAATTCCAAATTCCATCCCAATGTCTTTGGTGAACTGTGTTGTGACTTGTAGTAAATTTGTAAGTTTTGCGTTGTTTGTGGCGTAGAGTTTAATATCATCCATGTAGAGTAAGTGTGTGATTTTGTATGGTGTCAGAGTGCCTGAGGTAAGCCTATAACCGTGTTTTGTGTTGTCTAGCATGTGGCTTAATGGATTCAAGGCGAGGCTGAACCAAAGAGGACTCAAGGAGTCTCCCTGGAAAATACCTCTCCTTATGGGAATGGAGACTGTAGTATGTCATTGTTGGGGCGTGTGGACTGAGGGGTAGATATTGCTTCTGTATTTGCCATAAAGGCAATGTCTTCTGGTGGGATGGGGTGTGGTGTCCTGTGGTTGGATTCAGCGACCTCTTCCCTAATTTGTGTAAGTATGCACGGAGGAATAAGATTGTTTAGTACTATGGAACGTCGCTGATCCGCTACCCGCTGTTCGCTAAGCCCTAACGATGGATAACGTGTGGTGAATGCGTGGTGTAGTGCCTGTCTGTATCCTGTGAGTTGAGTCCCTAACTGTGTAACAGTGTAGAAGTCGCGCATAAGATCCTGGTTCATCTGTGATGACCATCGGATGCGCTGGCGTGGTTTCCCAGTCTTGGTGGTCGCCTGTTCTGACACAGACGAAACACTTCCGACTGTTCGGGCTGGATGGTGTTGCTCGGCCATTGTTATTATTATTATTATTATTATTATTATTATTGTTGTTGTTATTGATCTTGTTATCGATGCTTCTACTTTACTATTTAGTAGTTCATTTGGTGTAATTGCTAGTCACTTAAAAATCGTCCAAGAAATCTGAAATGGACTGAAGTGTTTGTCATGTCGTTCTCGATTGCCATATTAAATAATTATTTCTTCAGAAATTTTTTATTCAAAAAATATTCTAAAAATATCTGTCAGAAAAATTAGAAATTTGAAGTTCATCTTGGACTACTGTGAACCATACCGTAATATTGAATTTTAATTACCACAATTAATTCTTGCTGAGACTATCTAATATATATAGAAAGCATTCGTAAACATCATTTTTGGCCTTTTAACAATGGTCCACAGAAATCTAAGATGGACTACAGTTATTTCTTGACATTCTTAAAATGTGATCTTGATTTAATTAATAAAATTTAAATTAAGGAAAAGTTACTAGCAGATATCATTATAGAATAAGCCTATTTGCTGATAAATTACGCGTTATCGTTTTGTTTTTGTTTTTTCGAATTAAAAAATTAAAAAAACGAATTAAATTAACGCTTATGAATGAGAATCATGGGTGTTGTAAAATGAAGATTTTCTTTGTTTTTATCCATTGCAATGTGGAAAAATGCAGTTATTGTTTGAGCAAAATTTTTTTCTCTTACTCAGTATCTTCATTTAAAGTTTTGCCTAAGAAATTGCATAATTTTACTCTTATTGAGCAATGGACAGTAGAATGAAATTAACAATATAACTTTTCTGGTTGACATAACAGTTACTTTTAAAATTCTGTAATATTTGAGAATAAGTCTCTGGGGTTAATGATAATAACATCTTCTGGAACCGTATTTTGATACTTTGAAAAAAAAATACATTAACTGTTGATAGATGTTACTTTCGATAAGTTTAAGATTAAAAGTATTCTACTGTAGGTCTACGCAGGTGCTTGGGGTCGCGGGAGGTAAGGCTCTCGGCACTTCTGACTAACGGGACAAGTTGAGGTCGGGTGGTCAGTCAATCCGACGCCCGCCAGCTAGTTAAAGAATAAAAGTTTCCATAAAATGTCATATTTGGATAAAACGTTATATCGCTAACAATCGTAGCTATATTAAATTCTGCTGATAACTATCTGAGCAACTATTCGTGCCAATATTCTGCATCCTGTTAAAGTAAAAACGAAATTTCACGAATTTCGATATGTGTCTTTGCTAATTGAGAAGATACTGCTTTCCAATAATTAGCTGGGGCGATTTATGCAATTGCTGCATTACGGACGTAAAACCTTGACATCTGATGAGTAAAGATATCAGAAAGGAAATTTCATTTCTCTGATGAATGGATCGACATCGACATAAATTTCAATCAATGAATGGTTTGAATTCTGATTTTAGAATGAATTACAGAATGATTCTTTTAAAAAAATAAATCTATATTTGTAATATTTATATAGTACTAAAAATATATAGTCTAAAGGTACTTAACATGATGTATTAATATAGATTTTTTTAATGAATTACATGAATGAATGCATCACCTAAAATGATGTCTTTCATTAATGTAATGAGAAGTTTGAAAATAATAGAAATTGAAATATTTTCGTTAATTAAAAATTTATTTTATAAGAACTGATTGAAATTATGTAATCCTTAAACATCTATATAAATAAATAGAAAAAGTAACTTAAATTCAAAAGAACTAGCTTTTCAAAATAAAAGCTTTTATTCATTCGTTTAAATAAATACTTAATTGAGTTTATTTTCTTTTTTAATTTTTCTTAATTATTTATTAAGTAATTTTACTTGATAATTCAATAAAATTACTTTGTGAATCAATCAAGTTTTAAATTTATACATAGGCTAACACTTAATTTTTGAACTGCGTAGATCTAAAATGCAAGCAAGTTTATATTAATTTTTAAATTTATAGTTTTTAAAAAAATTATCATTTTTAGTTTTAAGGAATATTTAGAACTTCACTTTTAATCTCATGCAAAGAAAAGTTGACTGCCATCAACTTAGGCAATATCATTTTGATGGATCATTTTTGATGGATCTGAGCGAATCGCAACCAAATTTCATATATATATATATATATAAATATATATATATATATATATATATATATATATATATATATTGCCCTGAGTATGCGGTTTCGATTTCTGAATTAAAAAGAATAGTTCAAATTTCATCCGCTGAAGGTGGAAGTCACAATAAAAGAAGTCATATAAAAGAAGTCACAATGCATTTTTCACAAATTCACGACTAGCGCAGACTCATGAACCTCGCCTTACGGATCGCGCCTAACAACGAAACTCTTCAATCAACGAATCAGCAATGCTTCTGCTGCACATAAGGCATTTTGGTTTATATTAACAGGTTTATATAGATATCCACTGTCGATTACTGATCTCGGAAAATGATCTTTCGTTTTGAAAAGACAGTAACGTTTCCTGTAAATCTTGGACAAGGTAGCAAGCCAAGTGGACTGCAGAGAACGGATGAAGTTGCAACTGCAGTAGTGGAGCAGGGAATGTACATATAAAATCACGGGAATTGGACATGCCATATACGTCAGTGTGGAGAGTTCTGCGAAATGTCTAGAGGTTTTCCCCCTATAAAATATCCGAGTCAACAATTGGTTTCTGGTGATTATGATGCGTGGAAAGCATTTGCTTTGACATTCGTTGCTCGGATGATGGTGGATGATACATGGCCTTGGTGAATACTGTGGGGTGATGAAACTCATTTCCATTTGAATGGTGCTGAAACACTCATAACTGCCCTGGTTGGTCTAACAGTAATTCACACATTCATCATCAAATTCCATTGCATTCACCAAACATTACAGTTTTAAGTGGCTTCATGCCATCCTTCGTCATTGGTCCTTACTTATTTGAAGAATACACATCATCGGGGACAGTGACATGTTCTGTGAATGGCCCCGGATATCGGCAGATATGCTCCGACTTCAACAGAGGAATTGCGTTGACACCCACAATCTTCATGTAATATGGTGCATCCCCTCACATAATTTTATCTTTGAAAGCATTATCACGGCGAACATTTCGACGACAACGTAATTAGCGGATCATTTCCCACGGCATGGCTGATCACCAGATCTTACCCCTGTGACTGTAGGGCTATGACTGTAGGGCAACTTAAAGACCCTCGTATATCAAGGCAATGTTCCGAACTTAGCTGTGTTAAAAGACAGAATTTTGCAACAAGTGACACAATTCAAAGCATGCCAGTTGCGTTCTACTGTAGTGTGTGTTGTGCAGCGAATGCTCTTTGTAGAGCAAGGCGATGGAGGGCACATGAAGACGTATCTGTGATATTAGTGTGATCCCACATGTAATTGCAATAAAGTTATTTCACCTTATTTCTCTTTTTTGCCGATATTTGTTATAATTTTGTTTCCACATGTGATTGTAATAGTTTTTAGATGTTAATTCTTTTTTTTGTGCCGATATTTGTTAAAGCGTTAGGCAATATGCAAATTACGGGGTTAGCAGCCACAATTCACCTTTAGCAGCTGAAATTTGAACTATTGTTTTTTTTTCTTCTGAAATCGAAACCCCATACTCAGGACAGTTGTGTACGAAATTTGATTGCGTTTCGCCTTATAGTTTTTCCAATAGAGAGGTCTAAACACCTCCTCTTTAATTGGATCACCCTGTAAAATTATGAACTGATAAGAAAAGCAGTAGGGGAAAATAAAAGCCTAAAAGCTGCTAAATGTTCTTTAAGCACTGGTAGAAATTCATAATGGTTCTGAGAAACTGACGTCACTATTAGAAATCGTGTGGAATGTTGTCAATGTTAGCTTTTTAGCTATTTAAATTGACAAAGTGAAGATTTATGTGAATGATATGTGAGTCTGTTTCTGAAGTTCCTACAGCATGGAAAGAGGAGGTCAGGTATGCTATCAAATGTGTGAAGAAAGGAAAATCACCAGAACATGATGGAAACACAGCAAATATTCTCAAAGAAGCAGGAGAAGAAATAGGAGGAATTCCGGCTACTCTTTTTACTAAATATTTGAACCTCAGGGATGTAGGAGAAGATTGGAAGAATGCAGTAATAATATTACTACTTGAAAAAGGAGAAAGAGAAGATGTTGGAAATTATAGATTTATCAGTCTCTTGCTAGTTTTATATAAAATATTTATGAAATTTATTACAAAGCGGAGAGCATGGAAGGCCATGGAACCCAAAATCGTACCGGACGTGGGATCCAACTCAACAAATAAAGAAAAGAAATTGTATGTATCAAAACAGGATTTCAAAGAATGACCCTTGTGAAGTGTACAAATTGGCATTAAATTATAAAGAAACTACCACAAAAAATAAGTTTAATCATAAGAAAAGCTGTTTAACGTGCACAGGAAATGATGGGAGATTTCCCTTTTTTCCAACTTTTCCTCTGCACGTTAAACTGCTTTTCTTATTACAAATCACTTGTAGAAAACCTAACCAAGAGAACAAGCTGGATTTCGTAGTGAATAGAGCACGATTGATCACATTCATGTTTTAAGACAAGTCATTCAGAAAACCAATGAATATAGATGCCACCCTATGATTTATTGACTATGAAGAGGCTTTTGACACAGCAAACATGTCTGCTATTATTAGTGCTTTGGAAAATCACCGTATTTACGCTGATTATGTAGACCTTATCAAAAACATTTACAAGGAGGAGACAGCAATAATTTGCTTCCACAAAGATATAGAAAAAAAATCAGGATAGGAAAAGGTGTCATATGTTTGGGAAAAACTATCCTTGGGTATCCTTCCCAAATTACTTACAGCAGTACTTCAGGTAGTGTTCAAACTTTTGACTGTGGAAAACAAAAAGGCATCAATATGACTGGTGACCAACCGAAATGACAGCAAAATCACTACCATCGAATAGTCGGAGGAAATTTTAAATTTATGTATTGTTTTAATTTCATAATAATGAACTGTTTCTATTCGAGTACACTGATTTATTAAAAATAAAAAACAACAAATGACTATTAACAATCTTTTATTCCGTGTCGCCGGTTCCAAAACACACTCGTAAGAACATGCGTCTCTCGCCAAAATTCGTCCAGCTTGAAGAATATTATACATAGGCAACCAAACCTTCTTTCATTTAACTCCAGTCATTGTTACAAAAAAGAGTTTTTACAAATAATATCTCGTCACTGCTGAGAAGATCAATCGTACACAACTTTGCCGCGAAAATGGACGAATCATCATCCTTTTTCTTCATTTTCTTTTCCGGTTGGGAGAGCAGCAACAACGGACACACTGCGCGCTATTCGCAAATTCACAGCGAACAAACCATTCAGTAGCGCAACGCTGACAAAACAAAGTCTCATTTGCCTGAAGGCATCTTGTCAATTCCCTCGCCCCTCCGCACTTGATGTAAATCGTACTAACCATCTAAATTTAATTAAGATTTTTAATTTTCATTATTGAAAAAAATCTTTATTTCTTTCAACTTTTAATGTTGCCTTACTTTTTTTGAGAATTTAAAAGATAACATTAAAGTTTTTAATGAAGACATCAGGTTTATTATAAAATGTAGATTTTTTTCCCTCTCAATTTCATTCAAAAAAGTAATTCAAGATCTCCGACAAGCTCAAATATATTTTCTGATACAATGGCAAATATTGACACTATAGTTGGAATGACGAATTTACAGCTCCTTTTCATATTATGGTTATTAACGTTTCTTTGACAGCTTCCGAAAAATTTACCAGTATTACTTTACGGTATTTATATACTATCGCCATCTTTTTTCTTTTTCTTTTTCGGAAACCTGTGTTTTTCTATTGATTTTTCTTTCAGCATAAATTGGACCGATCGGAGACATCTTCCCTAAGAGCCAAAGGTTACAACATTTAATGAAGCAGGGGTGAAGAGTGTAATCCCAGAGGTTTCTGAATCTTTCACGATGCCTCGTGCATCAATCCGCTTCTGCAATCTTGTTTCGAAAGCAGAAGAAAAAAATAATGTCCCAAAGCGACAGAGACATTTGGAATTGGTCCCATGAAGAATCTCGACTGATTTGGAAAAAATTGAAAAATGACATTCGCTCGTCCTCCTACGCCTACGCTTGCCCTGAGCACGATTCATGATTTATTAAAAGTCAAAACAAAGTGGAAGCAGACCAACAGATTCATAATAACACCATTTGAACTGGTAAGCTTGGAATTAGCTGATTACTTTTAGACGAATAACAACTACAAGGAAGGTATTAATTGATATAATAATAGAACTTAATTATAACTAATTATATGAGATTACTTTTCAACATAAAAATGCTGTAGAATTTATGAAAAGAAATTGTGCTTTAATCTAGCAAAAACGTATGTTCTCTTCAAATTGACTAAGAGTCTTAATGGTACTAGTGTGTACTTAATGGTAATGTATGTTTGGAAATTATCGTAACTTGACAGTAAAAATTTTAGAGAATTAAATTAATTATAATTTAAAATCGTGAAGCTAAATTCTGTTTATTATTTCAAAGACAATCGCTCACCACATTCGAGTTATCAAGGAATTGGTCTGTTATGTTGTGATATGCCCGAAGCTCTATTCGAATCCAGGCTCATGGGTTTAATGTTTCTTTATCGTGTTTGTTTCTCTTCATTTCAACAACTTTTTCTCAACGTCGTATGTTTTCTCTGGCGAAGCATTTTCCCTCTTGCATCATTAAAAAACAATTGGATTGCCAAAGAAAAAAAAAAATAACAAAAACAAAAAGAAAGATGTTGTAAGTCAAAAACTATTGAAATTTTCTAGTTTCTTCAAAATTAGGCTTATTATTTTCTTTTCTCGGAAATTTCATAAATTTTTATAGTTATATCTTTTCGTCAAATTTTTCCTTAATTTTGTCTTTTATCAAAAAAAAAGGTGTTGTTGAACCGGTAAATGCATCTTCTTGAAGCATGTATGTTTACTGACATAAGATAAAGTAATTTTTTTATTCGAATGATATTAGGCTTGAGAACCTTTAGTAAATTTGCTTTCGTGTAAATAACAAAATGTATCAAAGGTAAACATCAGAAGTGAATCAACGAATTTCATGGATTTCAAGGAATTAATGTTAATCTTTTCAGAACCATTTTCATTTGTGTTTGCTTTAACATGATTAATGTTAACTGGATTTCGGCGGCCTAATAATTATTTTGAGGTTTAATTAATTTTCAATTGAAAATTTCAAGTTGTAATTTGAAACATATTGAAATTTCCTGTGTGTTGTTTTCTTGAGTTAAAAAAAAAAAAAAAAAAAAAAACAGGGAAAGTAGGCTTCAAGTTCTTTCTTTCTTTCTATCATTCTTTTTATCTGCCCCTCTTTAAATGTGTCATATTGTGCCAGAGAATTGTTCTCTTTAAAACAAATATCCTCTCCATTATGTAAATGGTATTGATATTAACGTTAAATTCGTTTTAATGAAAGCGAAAACTGTTTATTTTAAATTGAAAATAATTACACTGTTTTGAATTCAAATATGTTATTGCTAGTAAAAGGGATATTCAAATGATTAATAATCATAATAATATGTAGCAAAAATCTCAATACAGCATTTTTCAGAAATATAATATTTTTCAGTAGAATACTTCTGCTAAATAAAATGGAATAAGGCTTTCATTATTGTAATTCAACTTCGAAACAGTAAAATAAAATTTCACAGCTTTGAATGAATAGTTTGAAGACTTGTGTAATATATGAGCAATATGGTTTTAACACATGTATTATTTGTACTACTTAAATTTATTTAGTTGCTTTAACAGATAAAATTTATGTTCTTTAAGAAAAAAGGAAAAATGTTTGGTAAAAGGGAAAAGATTTGGGTTTTAAGGGAAAAGATTTGGGTTTTAAGGAAAAAGATTTGCTAAAAGCTAACTTTATTTTAAATTTTGAATTTGAAATATATGAATCGTTGGAGATTTAGCATATTAGAGGTAGCTAAGGGGAATTTGTTGACCGAGTCGTCTTGTTGTAATTATCAAGGTGAATTGAATTTTACTCATCAAGTGAGATTGGCTCAGCTTTAAGGTTCGTCCTTGAATCCACGTCCTTCCTTGGATGAGGCAGTGTATGTTGTCGCCCTTCTCCACTTCGAGCACCTTCTGATTGTTTTCGAGGAGGAAAAAACAGATGACAACGAATAGCTTTGACTCGAAGAACGTATTGGCAAAACCGACAGCAATTGTTGGGCAATTTAAACAATGTTAACCCATCCACATCAATACAGAGTATTAGAAAGTAGTAATACAATCTTCTTGTAGCAAGTCCTATCACAATAATTACATTCTATAAAGCTTTCTTCTAAATATTCTTTTCTATCAAGTACTTTTAAGATATCAGAATTTCAATCAAATTGATTGGAAAATATAATTAGAAATATACTTAATTTTAATTCAGTGTCTGTGATTTTCATTACAGTTCTCTTCATATTACCAGTATCTCTGTATATGGGGAATTACTACTAAAGAATTAATGAAATCCGAAAGTCATAGAAAATAACAACATAAAAAAGAGAATTCTAACAACTTTTCGCCCTGATATATAAGAAAATACTATAGTATTTGCAATTAATCTACAGACTTATTCTGAATAGCACAGTATATAGAGTGGGCCCAGTAGCCGAGTGGGTAAGGGCGCTTGGCTGCGGGTTGGAGGTGTAGGGTTCGATTCCCGGCCTCGGCGGAGGACGGGAATTTTTCCACGCTTCTTTCTCCTCCAAACGGGCCCTAGGGTCTACCCAGCCCTCTATAGAATGGGTACCGGGTTTCTTTCCCGGGAGTTAAAGGCGGCCGAGTGACGGGCCGACCCCCCGTCCTCAACTTTGTCCCGTAGGTTCTGAACACTGGAGCCTACCCTCCAGTTGCATTGCGCGGTCCTCTGGGCCTGATCGCAACTTTAACTTTAACTAACAGTATATAGAATATTAACTGATTACAAATATTATTGTAAAAAATGAATACATAAAAACTACGTAAAAAATAACATTTCAAGAGTTAATAAGAAAATTATTGGTAATAATTAAGCTATAAGTATAAAACAATAAGCTATACATTTTTTCTTTTCCTGTCTTAATTCCCCCGTTCCACATCTCATAATTTTAGTTATATAGATCAATGCTAAATGAATCAATCCAATCACTGATTTCTTCAAGAATTCCAATTGTCATATTAAAAACGATCCTAAATAAAAAGTAGAGATCTGAGTACTCGGCAATTATTTGGAAGGATATGATTAAATTAAGTTTTTATTCATGAAAGAAGTGAAGTTCAGCTCTTATTTCAACTCTGTCCAAAATCAACTGCTCTTATCATTTTACTCAGTAACATAAAGAAATTACTTGAAGGGTTTTAGTTAATTTTTACTTTTATTTTTTTCAAAATTTCCTCTGTAAGGAATCGGTTACTAAGAGAAGCGGAATAATTGTTTAGGAAAAGGAAATTATAAGGATGGATTTATATAGCATTTCTGTTAATCTATATAATAAGAGCGAGTGTTTGTTTTTGTTTGGATGGTTGCTTGTTTGTTTGTCTTGATACAACGTCGCCGTTTCTGAACGGATCTTACCAAATTTGTCACGAAGGTTTCCATCATCCCTGATTAATTCATGAACGAAAATCGGTTCCGGACTAAGGATTTAACTGAGGAGGTGGGGAAAAACATTCTTGAAGGGTACGCAAATCTCTGAAACCTCTCTAGTTGGAAACATGAAACTTGATATGAGTATTAATAAAGCATAAAGAAATGACTCAGAAATAAAAAAATATCGGGGACTTTCAACGGTGAGAGTTTGGGACGGCCGTTTTGTCCTTTTCGTGGACTCGTTAGCCAAACCCACTCTTTAGATGAAATGCTCGGAAAGTGCAAAAGCGATAAGGTAAAGCACTCCCGTACTCACCAGTTCTTCCCTCCAAAATAAAACACATTTCAAAAGAAACCAAAATAGGCAAAAACAGTCTTCGTTCTTTGTATTCAAATTCCTCTGCGCCTGATCACAAAGTTTTTAGTTTACTTGATGTAATTGGCTTTTTTTGAAGAAATAAAGCGTTTTTTGCCTGTTTTGGTTTCTTTTTTTTTCGGAGGGGACTACAACCGGGTGCGGGAGTGGTTTCCCCTTATCACTTTTCCGCTATCTGAGCATGTCATCCGGTGGTGGGTTTGGCTGACGAGTCCACAAAAAGAACGAAACGGCCGTCCCAAACACTCACCGGTGAAAGCTCATATATTTTTTATTTCTGTATCAATTCTGTATGCGGTAATATTAATTTCTGGCACATAAATCTTTTGTTTATATTAAACCAGAGTTAGATTCAATCTTGGTTCTTTATATTCAAATTCTTTTGCGTCTGACGGTTCCATAGGCCACAATTTGAAGTTTTGTCTGTTTTGGTTTCAAACATGGTCCGTTCAACGTTTTATGCCAAACTTCATCATTTTTACGTGTTGGTCGTCCGCGTAGCTGACTAATCGGTGGCAGGCGTTATAGGATTTGGCTTCTTGCGCTGACTCGATGTTCATTTGGCTAACTGACTGGTCTCTTCGAAGATTGATTTTAGCAGGACCGGATAGTCTGTTGTGAATTCAATGGCGTTTGGGAGTAATATATCCAAACAGGTTGAGAGCAGGCGTCCATGGAGTAGATAAAATGGAGTATATTTAGTACTTTCCTGAACAGATGTGTTGTACGGAAAGTTGACAGATGGCAGGATTGCATCCCAATTTCTATTTTTTTCTTCTCTAGATCAATGTACATAGATATCATGGCGGTCAAAGATTTGTTCAGCAAAGTGTGTGGTGGTCTGTGAAAGACCGATATAATGACCTTAAGTTTAGCAAGGGCCAAGATAACTTCCCTCTTCACTGATAACTGATTCCTTAAGGGCAGTCGCGTAGTTCTGCTCTGGTTGCAGAGAGTCCTGCAGGCATAGGCGATCACTTGCTCAAGACCGTCTTCTATCTGGACCACTACAGCGCCGATTCCGTGGTTCGATGCATTGGTGTGTAGTTCCGTATATTCGGTGTATCGAAGTGCCTAAGATGGGTTCCGTCGTTAAGGCTAATTTCAATCGGTCGAAGGCTTCATGTTGCGCCTGATCCCAAGTAAACTGTGTCATCTTCTGCATTAATGATGACAGTGGGCGCGTTATTGTATCGAAGTTCGGGTTGAATCTTCAGACAGGATGAATCTGCAGTAGTAGGAACAGAGGCCATAGAAGCTCTGTTTCTGCTTGAGATTGGTGGGTGGCAAGAAGTTCGATACTGCTTCTGTCTTGTCCAGATGGGCGTACCTCGTGGCTGTCAATGACGTGTCCGAGGATCTTCACACTCTGCAAGGCAAAGGAACATTTTTTTGGGGTTCAGGGGGAGGTTGCTGCGTTGATGCATCTATCACAGTTTCCAATCGGTTCAGTTGTCGTCGAATTCTGTTGCGTAGATAATGATGTCGTCAAGGTAGCATAAGCGTATCAACTACCTCAATCCAGTGAGAACTTCGTCGAGCATGCGTTCGAAGGTGACTAGAGCATTGCATAGTCCGAACGGCATAACCCTGAATTCGTAGAAACCGTCAAGGTGTAACGAAAGCAGTCTTCTAGTGATCCTTTTCATCTATCTTGATCTGCGAATATCCGGTACTCAGATCAACGCTGGAGAAGTGTTTAGCGTCTCTCACGGAGTCGAATGCGTCATCAATTCTATGAAAGGGGTAAAGATCCTTCTTTGTAACTGTGATGAGCCGTCTGTAGTCGACACAAAATTGTCTACTGCCATCTTTCTTTGCCACGAGGACTACGGGAGAACTCCAAGGGCTATGCGAAGGTGTAATGACTCAGAATTTTGATGACTTCGTTGTGAATAACTTGCCTTTCTTAGTTGATACTCTGTAGCGGTTTTGCTTAATCGGTGGGTGGTTTTCAGTATTAATCCGGTGTGTAGTGCTCGAATGGAGTGTCATTTCTGGGTTTGGTGGGGCGTCTTGGTTAGGCTTAGCTTCGTCTAGCTGTACCAATCCTTCGGAACAGTCTATTCTTGGCTTTGTGGAATGCAAGAAACACCATCCTAGGATTATGTTAAGCCGCAAGGTTGCACAACCGTAGAAATTGAAGATTAGTACAAAACCGTCGATTTTTATGCGTTATGTTTTATGTTATTTCCTGTATCGTAAGCCTCTCGCCGTTGAATACTCTAGGTAAGGATGAATTTGCAGTCTTCATAGTCTTGTGATATCTTCGTCTCAGGGTTTAGACATCACCGAAACGGAAGCTCCAGTGTCTACAACTGCAATCGGTGGGTAGTTATCGACGAGGAGCGTAACTTGTATTTTTCTAGAGTTGTGGGATGCGATGCAATCAAAATGTTGTTCTTTACATTGATCGCTACTGGTCGTTTTCTGACTGGCTGGCTGTGGCAATGGAACCTCAGGTGTCTGTGTTGTGCTATACTGAGGTAGACTGTCTTAAGAAGCTACGGTACGGAGTGGATAAATGACAGCCGGGTGTTGGGCTTCTTGAGCGGGAGCGGCTGGCATGGGTATCTCGGACTGCATTCTGATAGGCCTGGGTTTCATAGATTGGCCGGGTGGGTTGGCGAACTTCTCTGCCGTAGAACTGTGGCAGGGCCCGTAGTTCTGCTGTTGATTTCGCTGGGGGGTTTGGCAATGTTTGATGACAAGTCCTTCGCGATGGCAGTAGAAGCAGATTGGCCTGTCTTGTAAAGTTCTGCTGTCTTGTAAAGATTCATCTGAGTGTCCCCTCTGAATCTGAAAGGCCGCGGATGAGTTTGAAGGTGGGGTGGGGATATGTATTGCGGCTTCGGAGGGGTGTACTTTGGGTAGGCTGGTGTCGGAGGCTGGTTTTGAGTGGATATGGAAGCGATGAAGGCCTGGATATGCTGTTGTAAAGTTGCAATTTGGTTTTGCAGCTTCCATATTATGTCAGCTGATGGCGATGACGAAGCGTTTGGAGCGATCCGAATGCAGCTGGAAAGGCTTCCGAATTGCGTTGAGATCGTGACTCGCTTCTGCTTCATTGTTTCGATCCTTAGGACCAGGAGGAGCGTGTATACGTCTTTCGCGACGCCTTTCATGAGGTGCTGCAAGCTTTGTACCATCGGACATTTTATCATCCGTTCGGCGCCAAAGATCCAAGACGTCTTCAATTTAATCCTAACAGCTTTCATCTTAACCTTGGGCTCTTGTTTCTAGCACACGCCTAGCCTGCCCTACGTTGTCGTACGGGTCGATGAATGTTGCGCCAAAGAGCTCTTCGAAAATCTCGGTTCATTGATTTCGAACCATTTGCGACCTGTTTCTGCCAGTGCGAGGTAGACATTCTTCAGTTGTGTGGCTATGTTCCATGAGTTGTATTGGGCTATCTGTTGTAATCTTTCAGCCATCGGATGGGGTCTTCGTTCTGCCTGCTGTAAAAGATTGTGGGTTCCCTGTAACGTTGGTAGTATACAGCGGTGGGTGCGACGGAAGCCTTGGTGTGGGTAGAATGAGCTTCGGTTCTCAGGTGTGTCAGTGGCGGGAGTCCACGAAGTCTTCGACTACAGCGGGAAATGATGAGGTTTCCTCGGCTTGAAGCAGCAAAGACCAGGGTTTCTCCATCAAAATTGTATGGTGATTGTGAGAAAGTCTTTTGGATCTAAAGACAACGATTCAAGTTCTGGAATTGAACTGAGTTAATTTATTAAACGAAAAACATTGGTTTTTAAAGTACATTAGTTTTTTTACATAGTATGATTTGATTGGTTAAGTAATTAAAAATATACATGACGATTGCATAAAATCATAACGAATTTTAATTAATTAACTGAATCAACGGCTACAGCGAAAAAGAATTTAAAAATAAATAGAACATCAGTAATTAGGAAATGCAAAGGAATAAATAAAAATGAATAGAAATAAACACAGATAAATAATTTCTATAAAAATACAGATAAATAAATGATTTCTAAAAATATTTATACACAAACTGTTACAATATTTATCTGAAGGTGGTCGGCAATTCTGCTGAAGAAAATGTTATAGAAAAAAGAAGAATAGTTAAAGAGGATGAGTTTTATTGGAATGATTTACCTATATATAAATATATATATATTGACAATGCCTTTTGTCAATAATTATTATAATGGTAAACTGAACATAAAGATTGTTGTTAGATTTATATCTAATATAATAACGTAATATAGTATAGTATGTAATGTAGTATTTAAGAAATGAAGTTCTTGCTATTTAGAAATTGAAAAAGAAAATTAGAAGGTATAATTTGTTTTTCTTTTTACATTTTTTTTAAAAACATGAGAATTCGGATAAAAACTGTACGTTTTATAAATTTAGAAAAAATAACTAAAATAAAAAAGGAAAATTATTCAGAATTTGTAGGTTTAATGTAGGATTAGAAAAAAAATTGATGTTGGAGCTATTTCCAATAAAAATAAAAAAAATATACAATTAAATTAAATTCTTGAATCTTCAATATCTTTGGAAAGTATAAAAAATTGTTTTTAAGTCGAGAGAGTGACAAAAAGTTTTATGAAATTTTTTTAACAAGATAAGTGGAACTTTATTTCTTCATCAAAGATGTATATTCGCTTCAAATCGGTCTGTCATCCCTTTGAGGGAGGAAACTCGGAAATACGAAATGAGTTAGTTGCAAGAGTGTATTTTACTTGCTCGAAAATAAAAATATCGTTATTTATTGGTCGTCTCTTTTGATAAATATTCAGTCAATTTCAATAAAAAAATTATAATTTTTATCAATACATTTTGATTAGCTTTGATGTTGATTAGCTTCTTCTGTTACTTTGTTTGAATTAGCGTTATCAGTATTGGCAACTGCTACAACAAAGTTCAAATTCTTTTCTTTGACATTAACTGTTAATTGCGTTCTTGACAGCAAGCTGCTGTTCTCGTGAAATCATCGGAAAACGTGATTGAATCACCATAAAAACGTGAAAAATTTTAGAGGTGGTACTAATTCTTGCTACTAAATAAATATACTAAATAGATACACTAAATCAACCGGAATTAATTTGGAAGTGATTTACAGATTATAATCAAATATAATTCATTACTATCTCTATCCTTAATGCCATAGTAACGATTTTATTCAATGCATCTATTATTCAATGACTCTGGTTATGGTTCAAGATTATTCAAGGGAATAAAATTATTCAAGGGAATAATTAAATCGGTTCACAGGATCCAGTAAAGTTTAAATTGGCAAATTTTGATCATAATACTTTTTGATCATAAGACTGCAAATGATTACAGCAGTTTTCAGTAGTTCCTAACGATGAATAGTCTTTTTCAAAATTATACATATTTATATATAGTATACATATATAGATGTAAATATGTATATCGATACATGTGAAGAGGAAATGTATGTAATTAAAATGACAAGAACGAAACTTATGATTTTCTTATGTTTTTCTAAATCAATTTTTTAACAGCTAATAAAGGAGAATTGCGATGATTAATATTGCTTAAAAGCAATAATAATGATAATAATAATAATGAAACTAAAGTATCTCAGACGAGCTGGCACAATTGAAATCAATTCAAAACGCTTTTTCTATAACATCAATACGATTGAGAAAATAGTTTTTTCAGTTTTTTTAAGTAATTTATTTCTAATTTTTGAAAGTACGTTTTTCAGTTTGTTTCTTTTGCTTCTGTTCCTTGTACTGCAATTTATAAAATATTTCTTTTTGGACTAAAAAAAGAGCAATACAAAAGCAAGACTGGCTTTTTTTATGTTTGGTGACATTTCAGTGAATAGCAGTCACGGATGATCCGACAAAGTAATTTCAGTTACCGCCAAGTTGAAGTGTAAAAGAAGGAGCGACAGTGAGAAACTAGATTTAAACTGAAATTGAAAAATGGAATCTGGGAACGAAGACAGATGTCACTGTAAGCTAGCTACCGATAAACCGAAACACATCCAGCCTAAAGGATTTCATTTACACTATGATTCTTATTAATCAAAATTCCAATAAACTATTTTCTGAGGAAACGAATACGATTTAAAATAAGTTAGAAATTATAGAAAGTCCATAAAATGGAAGATATAAGATATTCAAAATTTCCAAATCACTCTGAATTCAAAACTTTGAGAACATTTAAAACTTTTGGTCTCTTTGCTGGTTCCTACTCTGTCTTTGTAGGTTGTTCCCATGCTGCCATGTTTTTTACGTGATTTCCGTCGAAAACTCAAACTTCATCGTCAAATGTCTTCGAATTCTTTCAAGTTGTAAAAGAGTTGTTTCATTGGTATTACTTTTTAACATCATTCAATTAAAGTCTCTTATTTTGAAAGATTGATCTAGCTTTTTGGGAAGGGTTGGAACTCGACAGTATAATATTATAAAGAATTGTTTTATACTATTTAAAGTAAAATATATACATAAAAAAAAATATTTCGCAAGTTAAATATAGTTATTCTCCTAACATCATTATTTTAGAACAAATTTTAAATTTACATCTACTAATGTTATTTATTTTAGTTTTCATTTGAAATGATTGCTTATCATTTAATATTACATAATGGTAATTCATGTAACTAGCATTACCGGAAAGTTTTAAAAAATCTGCTAGTTCTTTTAAACTGATAAACTTATTGTTGTACACTTTTCTGGACCAGTGAAATACCTCACATTCAACCGTCACAGATATTAGATAAAGATAACGGTTATTAGATACAGATAAGATATTAGATAACGGACAGATAAAGTAACTTCCATTTATAAATAGGACAGCAGAAGATATTGCCGCAATAATGTATTCATACACAGTGTGAAAATAGGAAAGCTGATGATTGACAACTTTCCAACGCGGGGTATCGTAGTCTGCAGTGTAAAAGGTATAGCCTGTAGCTATCTTCGATATTTCATCGAGTCTTTACCTCGATGTACAGTTGCTGTGTTGGCCGGGAAAAGGAATAATACTCGCTATTAGGATGCTAGTCATAATAATTTGATCACACAGTGTCAAAAATTATTCATTATATTATGAATCAATGTGTACGTCTTCTGTAATGTCATCTTACTATAAAGCATTGGTGGCCAACGTGTTGACCGTAAAAGCAAGGACGGTAGCGTGATACAGTGATTTGTATCAATACAGTAGCTCACATCTCATTGTTTTTAGCGAGTAATAACATTATATGACTTGGAACAACTCTTCTGTAATATTTATCATTACTGTTACCCAATTTTACTTGTCTGATCCGTTGTCATCCCTGTCATAGAGTAAACATGCTACTTTTTTTTCTTTGAAATTTTAACATTTATTTAAATATCTAGCATAAAGATAAAATTGTTTTTTGATATCAGAAGAGATTTGCGTTTTATATCTTAAGGTTGAAGATAACAAATAGACGGATAGTTTTCAAGATAAGCTCAACGAGCTTGGAATTGAGTTGATTCTAAGAAGATTTTTCATATTAGCATTACAAAAGACCCCAAATTTCGTTTGAAATTTGTCTTCATAATTTTAGATATTTTCAATTATAATAATATACCGGCAATTTTCAAATTTTATGGACAAAATAAGCTTAACAAATATAGAAAAAAAACTTTGCACAGTATTTATTATATAGTTTCTTATTGTGATAGCATTGGTATTTTCAGAAACTTCAGATTAATATGTTTTTTTTCTAGCTCTTAATTTTTTTTTGTTTTACTTTTTATTTTATTATTATTGAGTTAATTA
>JAFIDM010012231.1:133904384-133921762 GCA_023159025.1 Thereuonema tuberculata | reverse complement strand
TTTTTTTGTTACGCATGCTTTTAAATTTAGTAAAAAGTCTGAAATAGTTGAGAGAAATGAAATTGTTTAAAGGTTCAGTTGATATTTAGAATAGCACAAGTCAGAGGTCGCAGTGTTTACTTTGATTCGTAAATCATTTTAGATGACAAGACTGACACAACAACATATATTTTAGATCACTTTAAACAATATTAAATCTTGGATAGTCAAAATTATAATAATTAACCCTGTATACCAACAGAAAATTAAATAACACGATGTCAGACAAATTTAAAGATAAATCATCGCAAAACTAATAAAAATAGCAAAGTTATAATAAAAGGTTTTATTAGATTTGTAATAATTCTTAAAGAAAACTGTTAGAATGTAACGAAGTTAAGATTAATTTAATTAAAGATACTTAGTTGCAAAACAATAAAATGAATTTCAAAATTGCATAAACATAAAAGGAACTAGAAAGATGTACGAAATCTTTTAAGGATTCTTAAAGGAAATTGATGTTACTTAACCATATTAAGATTGATAATTAAAGAAGTTTAATTTATATGAAGCGACCGTTTGCACAAAAACATTAGAAACATATTTAAGAGAAAATAAAAATAAATAAATAAAATGTAAATATTAAAAAAAATTATTTTTATTTTCTCTTAAATCTGTTCCCCAATCCAAAACAGTCTTCAAGGCAGAGTTCAACAGAATTTATATTTGGATTCTGACACGCTAAGACAAAGTCATCAGCATACGCAATAATTTTTATATTTTTATTCCAATGAATTTTCAGAAGTGAATTTATAATGAGGTTCCACTGTATTGGTGATAGAATACTACCCTGTGGGCATGATTTTAAAGTTTCTTTTTCTTAAAAAATTAATTAGACTTTAATATACTCATAAGAAAGGCAGTGTGCTTTTTACTAGGAAATATAAATATTCCTGCCCACAGATAAAATTTTAAAAAATGAAGAAATTAAATGGTCTAAATCAACAAAATATCTAGGAGTCTTTTTAGATACCCAACTTAACTATAAGAATCATATTGAGTATATTTTAGGAAAGGTCAAATAAATTGATAAGTCAGCTTATCAATTGTGCAAGATGCACTTGGGGACTAAATTCTGAAAGTATCAAAATACTCTATATTGGAGCTGTACAGCCTTTGATTCTTTATGCTGCTTCCAGTTGGAGACATTTTGAAAACTCTAAAAGTATGAAAGAGTGTCTTCTAAGAGTACAGAGAAATTTTGCATTTCCAGTAACTTGCGCTTGTCTCCACTGAGGCTTTACTAGTTTTGTCCAAACTACTGCCTTTACCTCTTTCTATACAAAACAATGTGTCAGATTTTTATTTCAAATCAGGTAAAATTAACTCATCACATAAATACATCTGTGGAGTTCAGGCACAAATATGTATCCTATTCAGGTGACAAATCCTACATATGAGATACACTCTTCAGCAATAAAACCTTTTAACATCACATTGGAATCTTCAGACCCGGAATTGCATGTATCTGATATCAGCATTTTTACTGATGGTTCAAAATCTATAGAAGGGGTTGGAGCAAGTGTATGCGTAATCAGAAATTATAAACAAAATTCTATAAAGCATACTATAAGATTCCGTTTACCTTCATTTTGTACAATCTTTCAAGCAGAATTAAAACCTATTGATGAATCGGTAAAATGGGGGTTTCGAATTACAAAACAAAGATTTAACTGTTAACATTTTCAGCGATTCCAAGTCATCTCTGCAAGCAATAGCCAATATAAAAAAACAAGTCGCTTCTATAAAATTTATTCAAAATCTATTAAGTATAATCCCAAATAAAATCACACTTTTCATGTTAAAGGTCATCAAGGTATAGCTGGCAATGAATGGGCAGATGAAGCAGCAGAAGCAGCAGCCAAAGATAATCACCTTAAATCACTTCGCTCCCCTTCTCAATTAGTATAATTAAATCCAACATTAAAGCTACTTTAATAGATTTGTGGAATGAACAGTGATCAAAGACATAGAAGGGAATTGTCACAAGGAAGTTTTTTCCAGCAGTACAACACTCTCTGACTTCTGATATTAAATTATCTAACTTTACTTTGGGTCAAATCCTTACAGTCCATGGAAATATAAATGCTTACTTAGCAAAATATAATTTAACACACAGTGCTTATTGTTCCTGTTATCTAAAAGAAATTTAATCTGTAGAACATATACTCTACGCTTGTCCTTATGAATATGCAAGATACATTTTACAATTAAATATGCTTTATTATGATATTCTATGGCCATGTAAACTTAATATCCTAATTAAAACTCCTGTCTTCCAGTATTTCTGGAATTTTGGAAAAAGTAATGAAATTTAAATCTAATTGTAAAACTAATTCATAATATTTTAAAGCACTTTGGTAATATTTTTATATCTTTAATCTTTTCAGTGCTTATTTCTGTGTCATACTCATCTGAGGGGTGCACATAATAAATTCTATTCTATTCTATTCTATTCTTTTAAATATGTTTCTAATGTTTTTGTGCAAACGGTCGCCTCATATTTATTACAGTTGCACATTAATACAATCATTAAGTTTAATTTATCTAAATATAAAATAATTTCTGTGGATTTTTTATGTAAGCAAGTTCTTGAAATCGCCGATTCATTCAGAATACTTTCTTGTTAATTCTATTTAATATAAAATAAAGAATAATATAACAAATATTTTTATTAAAAATAATAAACTTTGCTATTAAAAGTATTAAGCTAAAGATTGGAATATTTTAAAGTCGAATTCTATGCTTAGCATCAGGAATTTTTATTCAAGAGAAAAGGCAAAAATTTAACAGACAAATAATTGTCAAAACTGAAAAAAAAATATAAGGCTTTCAGTATTTCCTTCAAAAAGTTATTTTCGACTTTCGTTTAAAATTGCTTAAAGAGTGACAGACTGAAAGAGTTCTTAAGGGCCTTGAATTACATAAAATAATGAGATTATTGAAGTAAAATGAAATGAATTAATACAATCGCTAATGTTTTCTCTTTAATAGAAAAGACAGATTACGGAACTTGACCTGTTTTGTCTGACATTAAATAAGTAGCAGAATATCTCTTTATATCGAAATTATTATCATAAATCTTCCATATTCAATATAAAAATATTATTTATTATTATTTATGTATGATTTTGTATTTGTTGAGAAAAGAAGATTTTTCTTTTCTTTGTGTTTGTTTTTAAAGAAGCCTTGAAAAAGTTCTTTGTTTAAAAGAATGAAATATTGGTGGAAAGCAATATTTTTATGATGAATATGGAAGATTTATGATAATAAGTAGAAGAATACATTCAGAAACTACTCGTCATCGATTGTCAGTATATAACGTTAAGTATAGTTACAGGACTTTCTATATTGATTGTCTCAAAACTAAAGGAGAAACTGGAAAAAATCAGAACTTTAAAAAGTTGTTTTTGTCATTTAAAATGAAATGAATTAATAGAATCGCTAATGTTTTCTCTTTAATAGAAAAGCCAGATTATGGAACTTGACCTGCTTTGTCTGAAATTTAAAATGAAATGAATTAATACAATCAACTGTATGCTGAATTTACGCTTAAAGGTATACGCCAAAAAAATGAAACGATTTTATAGACAGTAAGTTGGCCGTTCCATCATGGCCGAGCGGTCTAGAAGGCGGTGTGCCGTGTGGCCGTTGTGTCGGAACCTGGGTTCGAATCCCGGCGTGGGCATGGCTGTTTCTTTCTTTTTTCTGTGTTTCCTCCGTTTCTCCCTGGGACTTACTATATTAGGGTTATTCTGGACGAGATGTGAATCTCGTCCCCCCTCCTTAAATTTCTTTGCCTCACCCTGACGTTGTCAGGTAGGGCTAGCACGTGGTCCATAGTTGGCCAAAGTCGATGAAAGAAGAAGACAGTAAATTATTTTAATAGTACAGGAATATCTGTAGAATGAATGAATGTAGAATGAATGAATGAATCTGTAGAAGGGTTTGTCTATTAGTGATGATAATATAGGTAAGATAAATGAATTTTAAGAGACATTATAAATTTGCATGCAGCTTTAAATGAAAATTTCCAAATTCTTTTCTCATAACAAATTTGTTCAAAATGTTGTTTGCCTTCTAGTCGATTTACTGTAAATCTGAAGACACGTGATCTCAGTTAACCAATCATTTTTTCCTTTCTTCATTCTAGTTATGGCTTGGTCGCGTCTGGAATGTCGTTGTAAGTTACTTCCGGTGTTTACATCAAATTCGTCATCGCGCTCCAATGCTTAATTTTTATTAGTTTTGTTGGTTTTTCAATATTAAGAATATTTTTATTTATTTATTTATTTTCGATTTCATAAAAAGTTTGTTTTTAGTCGTCCATTTCTGTTATCGATGCCGGCTACTCTTTTTTCTTGCCCAGCGTTGCAAACAATGTGCTAGGCTTAGCAGTAAGCAAGGCTTCGGTTTCCTTAACAGAATTGAACACTGAATGAGATGAATACGTTGCTTCAGCCGTTTTACGATAGAGTTAGACGACTTGAGAAAAAAAATGACATTCCAAATGATTCCTCTCGATTGTGACTACAAAAAGAACAATGCTGTGTGTTCAGCAGCCGCCATGTTCAGAACTATGTTCGAAGCGGAAGTCTGCGGAATAACTAATGGTCAATCGTTTACCATATAAGGAGTTGTCACGTGTCTTCAGTTTACAGTGAATGGATTTTAGTAATGATAATAATATCAAATAAGTAACGAGTAAAAGGAAATACAACGTCTCAGAGGGCGGAAAATGAAATATTGTTTTCTTCAAGGAGAATAACACAAATTGATTAATGCGATGAATCACTTAAGTAATGTTTCCACATTGTGTTATAATTGGTTTTATCAGGTTGTCCTTTGACTATTTTAAATATCAATCAGTTATAAAAGGAAATGAACGTCGTAGTTTGAAACCAATTTTCATGTTAGCTTCATTGATATTTAAGTCGTGATATTTTAACAAAAAATTACAGATAAAAAAACAAGACTTTAAAATAAACGAAGAACTTGTAGTTAATGAAAAAAAAGAAAGTAACCCCTGATACAAAAAAGATTCAGAGTGCCTTGTAGGATAATAAATTTGTTACGAAGTTGCGCGTTTACACTATTTTACACTATAATAACAAACATAACAATTAACGATTATTTCTTAGTTTAAATTATATTAATATATAGACAAATTCCTTAGTCGTTTACTAGAGCAAGTGTTGGCTTTTGAATATATTTAAATCCTTAAAATTCTAACATCTAAATTTTATTCATGAAAACCTGGAACTACTGAGTTGCAACTCGAAGAATTCTTTCAAATTGCACAGAAAAGGAACAAACGAATTGTCGTTGCTCGAGTTAATCGTGTGGAAATGAAATCAATTTTGTTGGGTGAAGTGGTTGCCACCCACTACGTATTACTAGTTTGATTGATGAGCTGATTACCGAACACGATCGGAATTGTAAATGTAGATATTCAGCCACAACTAAAATTACACCAATTAAACAACTCATCAGGGAAACAATTTCCGTCCGGAATAGATTAATATCTCTTCATTTGCAGACTTCTAGCAAGGCTCATTTATTTTCTATAGTTAATAGTTTAAAGGTGAGAATTTACCATATACTTTATTGCATTCAGCAATAAATATTTCTTATGCTTCAGAGTTCCAGAAGATATCTAACGAACGATGTTGTAGTTAGACAATTTAATTACGAATAGTTAGAACAATTAGTCCCAACGATATTATATTTCATTAAGAAGAAATGAGATATCCTTCTTGTAAATGTTTTATAGCAAGATTTTAACAAACGAAATTAAAAATATAAAAATATTTATATTACAAGGAGATTTAAAAATCATCTTTACCGGTAAATTCTGATTGCAATTGGATTCTAAAATTTTAAAATTAAATAGGCATATAATCTTTATCGGTATTAATTTTATTTTATACTAGATAGCGATTGTATAAAAATATTCTTATTAGAAATTTTAATTAGGATGGATAAATGAAAAAATTATAGTTTGAAGTTTCCTAAATCATGTTAGAGTTATGTTAAATTATATAGAAAATAGATAAGTGTTATCTTAATGGCAGTATTTAATTCCACATCCAGATCTATGATTATTATCAAACAGCAGATACGTAGTTGCAATCAGATTTTGTAGAATGTAGTAGTCAAATCGTTAGATAGAAATTGCCTACGTGAAATCTGTCTTCATTAGTTAAAGCAGTAAAATTAGTTAAAACCTTAGATGTGTTTTGAACATGACATAGAAGAACTTTGTTGCAATTTCGTTCGCCATTTTCACAATCCCATTTTCCAACACCTGTAACTTTGTGCGTCCAGCAATTATGATTCCTTCTCACACCATGGTCCCATCTGCACTTTTTATTCACATTGATATCAGTTTCACATCATATCAGTTGATGTCTAGAATATGAGGAAAAACTGAAACCACTCTCATCTACGAAGAGTATCGTAGTTCATTGATAATGTCCGATTTCGAAGTAGTCGACACCATTGCAATCTTGCACTACGAGAGCTCTGGATAGAGTTACGCAGACTACAGGCTTTCAAGCATACAGCCGTTTGGCTATGCATCTCGCTACAGTTTGTCGGAATATCTAAGTTCCAGTGCTAGAATAGACGCGACTTGCAAGCTGACCAGCCGTCGTGCGGCGATTATCTTTTGCTGTTACAGTTAAACATGGTCATCATGCGCCGTCATAGAGCAAGGGCGACATGCGCCGTCATAGAGCAAGGGCGACATGTGTCGTCATAGAGCAAGGGCGACCGCACTCCCATGTATCTGGAATACATTCCATTGTTTTGAAACGCTGCCCAGAAGCTGGATACAAAAGTGTGGGCAATTCCAAACTCACTGGCAACAACAGTTACTCTGCGGCCTTCTTTCAGCTTTCCTATAATTCTTTTCCCCTTGAAATCATCTAGAAAATATCTTTGTGGCATACCGAAAGTTTCACATTCGTCACTTCTTTCTTTTCGTCAAACGATATCTTCAAACACAATTCACCTACCGTGCTAATTTGCCTTTTAATTGTTTCAGTGCTACCACACGACTTCTGTGCGCATGATTCACAAACTTGCGTGTTTTTCCACGTTTCTACTGATCGTCCATAGATATGCAAATTGCCACACGCTTATTTTATGCTTCTTTGGTGGTCGTTGAGAAGTTGTGGATGCCTTTGTAAATAAACTATTTGTGGAAAATTGTCTAAATAAAAACCAACCTCTTGTCGACTTTGCATAAGTCATTAAGATAAAGAAGATTTAAAATTTATCTTATTTAAAAGATAAATAAGATTTTTGACACCTTTTAATTTTTCTTCCTTTGGCTAGTTCATCATTGTTCAAAATGTGTTCAGAGGTAACACCTGTCAATGGTGTATCACTTTGCAAGCGTTTTAGACTCTCCTTAAACATATCTTTAACATTAAACTATATAGTTAGAAAAAGATTAGGAAACCGTATTTATTTTTACTTTTCTATTGTTTTTCTCGAGTTTTATTTGAAGATTAGCCAGAGAAGACTTTTTTTCTTTTGAATTGCATATAAACTGCGTTGCCCTCAACAATAAGACCAGTTTTTAAGATTACAAGATTTATGATTAGAGGGTCATCAAAGTCAATTGTGAAGAAATAAAGAATCGAAGGAAATCGTTCTTAGAGGAATAATCACTCACAACCTGTCTAATAGTGTAAATTAAAACTAAACAAAAATCAATACTACCAAAAATATCAGCAACTATATGTTCCATTTCGATGTCTTATTGCATAGATAGTTTGGCAAAAAAAAATCGATAAACACCGATAAAATAACATGGGAAGTTTGTATGTTCTCAACAAGGCATAAAAATCAAGTTTAGCTGTTAGTCATCGTAAGTTAGCATATTTGAATCAAGCATTGAGTAACCTGCAAAAAGGCTTGCTGCGAACTAGCTACTTAATATATGGCGATCACTTTATTCATTTAATGACTATGATTCGAGGAAGCATTAGATGTCCCTATGAAAAAAGTGTATATATTTGTGATGTGTTCCAGTGTTGTACAAAAAGCAGGCCGATAGGGTTGATAAATCATTTTCTATTATAGCCCAAAATGATGTATTAGTTTAGTGATATATGTTAAATGTTTAGATAGCCTCAGTCTACAATCCGGTGAGATGTATTGTCTCTCTACTCAGTATCCTTTATCACATACTATTGTGAAGCTAATTACAGAGCCAGGACTCCTTTACTTTATTTTTTACAGCTTACCTTTTAATATGTAAGGCAATAACCAATAACTACATAACAGGCTCTGTTTGAATGATATCACGACTGAGAAGCCTAGATTTCCTCCGAATGGCGTAATATCGTTATAATATCGTTTTAGGTTGTCTTACAGCGCATGAACACGAATTTATGTATAGAAAAAATATGGCCAGTGCTCAGTTACTGAGCAGCTACCAAGCGGTTTACGATAGGAGATCTCCTAGCGTAACAAGATGCTAACAGCGCAGCAATATGTTCAGAATATCTTGTGTCGTGTTATCTTTAGTATCCTTCCAGGTGGAAGGATCAATCTGCAGTAAGATAATGCCTTTACACAAAATGCTCGCCCTTTCACAGTTGCCTATTTTTACAATTTTCTTGACCACTCAGATCCTAAATCTGATTTCTATCAAGTATGTTTGGGATATCATCTGCAATCATACGGAATAATGGAAATCTTGTGTAACAATTACACAACACCTGGCCAAATCTATGAAATCTATTAAAATGAATAATCTATTAAATTACAGAAGAATGTTCTTATCTTTATATCATATATATCAAGCAAGCAAGCATCACAACTTTACTAGTCATAACGGTGTTGTTGTTTTTTAATAGTTATGAAGATAGCTTTATTAATTATCTGTCTTATTATAACACAAATACTGTTTGTGTTATTAAAAAATACTGTTTTTTGCTGGTATTTCATTAGCTCTTTAGCAACATACAAACTTTCAGTACAAACTTTCATTAAGATGGGATGCTTGCCTTGTTTTTCTTTTTGTGAATGAGATACGATAATTTTAAACGTTCAATTTACTTCGGAAATCAGACCATTACTACTGTCCCTTTAATTAATTTTATGAAAAATTTATACGAAATATCTTTTAAGAAAGACATAACTTTATAGAAACAACAATTCAATTCTTATGAACGTTATTTAATATAGTGAAATTCTCATCGAAATTTAGTTTTTTAAAAGTTGGAGGAAAAGTTGTAATTTGGCTGAGGAAACAAAGTCTTTGAGATATGAGTCTTAGAGAAACCAGCGAGATACATAGACAGCAGATAAGAAATGATGAAACCTTAAATTTCAGGTCTCGACCATAGTTCGACTCGAGCACGAAGTTTAGAATTATTGCTGCTTTTTTATTTTTGCATAAAAGAAAATAAAATTGTTCTTAAATTATTTGATGAATGTATAAGAGAAGAAGAAGGCCTACCAAATACTATATGAGAAATAACCATCGTAAATCACAGAATAAAATTAGAACAAGAATAATTTATCACCGTAGAAGCGAAGAGACAGGGAATGTCAGCGCCTTGTGATAAAGAAGAATCGCTGTTTTATAGGAGGGCTTGACTTTGGTCCCATGGAATCTTGAAGCTGAAATTAAGCAGAAGAACATGAGGATTTTTTGTATGTCTTTCGGGAACGATGATTGCATTTGTCATTCACTGCAAGGCTGAATTCACATTAATTTGACATTCAACTTTAAATTGATGTTCAAGATAATTAATGTATCATTAGGGGATTAAACACTGATAGTTGATTCAGTTAATTATGTCAATTTAGCAGATTGAAATTATCAGATTAGAATGAAGCCTTAAACGTCTTTCATAGAATACTCTTCAAAATATTACTAAAAAAAATTTAAACCTCCGAAAGCAAAGGAATCTCGTGTTAAGAACTAATATCTTATTAAACATAATTTATTATTGTGTTGTAATTTATTTATAAGCGCATTATATGTCGTAGCTCCGGTCGGAACGATTAATGAAAGGACATTTCGTTGGAGCTTTTTTTTTTTTTTACAATAGATATATTATAATGTGCAATTTAAATGGTGTATAAGCGAGAAGTGACATGCAATGTAAATCATCTTCTGAAATAATTAGTTCTTTGATTTTAGGTTTAATTTTAAATCTACTTGCTTATAACGAACAATTTAAGCCCAAACAATCAATAGGGGGAGAGAGAGAGAGAGAGAGAGAGATTTCTCCTCCGGACGGACTCTTAGGCTTCAGCCAACTCTCTATTAAATGAGACCCGGGAATAAAAGGGATCGACAACCCTATAACATCTAGTCCTGATGATCATTGAAACAAATATCTTAGATTTCTTTTAAGTCATAAAACCTCAAACAGGAAGTATCTATTTAGCTACTTAAAATCTGAAATCCAAAGACTTATCTTTCGAAACACCAGAAACCACATTGGTTTTTCTATAGACTAGAAAGTAATCTAATTCATATCTAATATTGTGAATTGATGGAGGTGATGTCACAGATTCACTACTCAATAGGGAATATCGAGGAGTATAATGAGAACTGCCTGTAATTATTCTAATTGAACCATTCGTTGTGGTGCTGACAATATCAGTACAATATTAGAGATAGTTTAATCTGATTAAATTAATTAATTATATTAAAATTAATGAAGTAATTATCAGCAATATTAAAACCGCCAGTCATTAAAGTGTTATGTACAATTAAAATTAGATCACACTATAAATCACTACATACGTACGTTTCAAGTCCCCTTCTTATTAGGGCTATTTCTCAAGTGTGCCCCCTAATTCCCAAAGTATAATCCTTCTCTGTTGGATTCGTTATTGCGATTAAAACGAAAGAATAAATGGAAACTGGAGGGAGGGGGGAAGAGTCCTAATAAGAAGGGGACTTGAAACGTACGTACGTAGTGATTTATAGTGTGATCTTAATTGTTTTAATGGTTGGCGGTTATATTATGTTTTTAACTGCACGCAAAATAATTTTAAAATATGATTATATGCAAGCTAAATTAAAGTTAAAATATCTCACTATGCAGCTCCTTAGGGTCGGGGAAGATAAAGCACCCGGTATTTCATGACCAAAAACATACTAAGTTGAAGTCGAATAGTCAACCCGATGCCCTCTCGCTTTTAACCCCCCCCCCTCCCGTAAAGAAACCCAATGCCCATTTTACAGAGAGCTGTGTGGACCATAGGACTCGTCTGGAGGAGGATTCAGTGCGAAAAAATCCCGATCTCTTAGGAGGTAGAGGATTGAATCCGGTATATACAAAAAGAATCAGCTAAAGTAGATAGTGAAAATCGGAATAAATAGATGTACTATAAAACTATCAATTCTCATTTATTTGAATACATTTGAGCCAAAATACGTTAAGATAAAAAATTTAGTTATCCATATTATCATTTAAGAATACATTCACTTTAAACTTTGAATAGAATTTTCTATTGTAAATAAACATACGTTAACTGTATAAGATCTAACCGAATAAAAAGTTCAAACGTTATGTACTCCTAAAATTTCTATTTGAGTCTATTTCTTTACAAAACGTTAACACTTCGTTGCCGTTGATGACGAGAGAAAAATGGAACACGGTCATTCGTTCAGTGTATTCTCCCATCCGCCATCTGTTTATCCATCCCATGACTTTTTTCTCCATCCTTTTTACGGCTGTAAAACTTAAAACAATACAGGATATGACTGCTCAACGTAAGACTGTCATGATATTAACTCTAATGACAACTACATTTACAAGAACTAAACAAGGTAATTAATGCTTTTAGACAGTGTCAAAAGCAAAGCGGTCCCATAATATGCACAATTGTATAAACAAAATAATTAAAAGCAAGAGCATATAAATACAAGACAGTTCCTTTATGTTTTACAGGGAAGCTGTAAACTAGGGGCCGCTAATACAATGCTTAGTGCATCATTTGGACATGTTAAAGAATTTATAAAGCAATACGTTTGTAAATATTAATAATGACGTCCTGTTGGCAATTGTTCGTATTGTTATGTATGAAGCATCAGTATTATTACTGTTAATTGTTATCATTATTACTAACACTGCTATGGAAAACGTTAATTTTTGGGGGTCAGGGAGGGGTCCTACAGGTCTGATTTTTTTTTTACGTTGTCACCTACTTTTGGATGCTGAACACAATGGTGAAGGTTTCATTCTAATATCTCTAACGGTTTGGCCGCTACAGAGTGTGACATACAGACAACACAAAAGCAAGAGCGGTTCCCTATGTTAACTGTAATATGGGACCGCTAGGATCTTCTTATACCATTTTAACAATTTTATTTTTCAGCTATCATAACGTTACGTTATTGTTCCAAACATATCACACCGCTGTTATGTTACATCAACAGATCATTATTAGCACAATTTATTGGCTTTTAATTTACATCATATTTTATTCACATTAATAAAACAAAAATAATATATTCAACGATTTAAAAAGAAAACCTAAAATACTACATAAATATCTATGAAAATACATTCAAAAAGGGCGCATCAAACATAAATCATAGAACAATAGAACTTTAACTTTTCAGTTAAATTGATACTTTTATTAATTTCATTGACTGTAAAAAATAACATTTCGAAAATAAATTCAAAATAAAAATATGCATGATACAATTTTATTTTCTATTTCATAAGTGTAGGAAGAAACCTGAAATTTCGTATACACATTGTACATTTCTCATTCGATCAGTAAAGCACTAGTACATGTTCGATTTCCAAGAGAAGAGATACTTTAGAATAACAGTTCTTCCCACCCCGGCCACAGCTTTTGCCAACAAGGGACTTCTGCAGTGTTAAAAAAATTATATTCAAATTTCATTGTGTTCGAAAGTTGTATATATAATTAACAATAATTCATGTTATGATTCATTTTTCTACCAAAGATGATTCCAGGAGAACAGTTTGTTGGATCATTTTTGATTTTCGTTGATATGCATGCAATGGTCCCGTTAGTGGAATTTTCATCTCTTCATTAGTTAGAATTCTCATAAAATTTCCAATTCCTACTTCAATTTCATTCATTGGCTAAGCAATACACCGCAATCTCGTTACTTTTTTATATCTGTAGCTAAGATTGTTTTATTTATTAAAGTTTTCATGAAATAAGGAAGAGTTTTGGTATTGGCTTTCAATATTAATCATCATAATTTTTTGTGAATTTTTTTCTGAGGCATTCTATGATTATCTAAGTAACAAGAAAGTATTATTAAATTTATTTGTTAAAAATAAAGATAATAAACACCACTTCATTAAAAAAAGTATTGTACTCATAATATCTCAAGCTGTAAACATTATTAGCGTTTTTGACAATGAAAATGAAAGCTTGAATAGATGTATTAGAATTGGTAGTGAATTTAACCATTACGATAGACATGAAGACCTAGAGACGGGAATATGAAAGTGCGAAGGCGTTCTGGGATGATGCCAGGATCAAACATTAGAAATCAAGACAATGACATTTCTAGTTGTAAACAAGTTTTAAACGGGAAGAGAAAGAGGAAAAAAAACAAACAAACAGGAAATGCAGTGCACCAGCAATGAAGATAAAATTAACGAAGGCAAAGTGAAACATCCAAATCAAAATCGGAAAAGCTATTTTTGGGACTTGCACTATTGGGGCATTCACAGTTGAATAAAAATTAACTATGCCAACAACATTGATTAAGTTAGGCATTCCATAACTTAGATGTTATCCTGACAAATCGACGACTCTATGTTTAGATTTGGATTTGAATCCGGGAGTTGCCGTGGTTGTTTCTCGTTGTTTCTCATTCTTTCTCCAAATGTTAGCTTTGTTCACTCATTCTCTCATAGATGACTATTTAAGGTTTCTTTTGCAACTCTTTGTTGTATTTGAGAAGCTGGTGTAATTCGTATTCTTTACTGCGGTATATCCACGTCTTTCACAGAGGTAGATGATTAAATTACTTGAAATGATAAAAATAACAAAAACTTTCCACACAAAAACATAATGTTAAAACTTTAATCTAAAAATATTTTTACAAAATAACTTAAATTTTACTGAAATATACATATAGATAGAAAATATGATTTTATTAAGAAAGAATGCAAACAATAAAAAAAAATTGAAAAACTTGAGATTTTTGAGATAGTACAGTAAATGTATTTCTGTGATAAAATTCTTTTATTTTCAATTTTTGTAGATATCGGATTTTTCTTTTTTATTTCAACTAAGGATAAGATTTTTTTCTTATTGATTATTTTTTCTTCTTGACCTTCCTTCCCTTTTTCCAAGCTTCTTCTGAGAAATTCAGTTTCAATATTTTTCGATTATTTTTCTTTAGGAACAGTTCATTACAGTTATTATGGAAATCTAAAGCTGTGATTCGTAGTATACAATATATTCACGAATTTTTATATAAATATTTAGCATTTTATCATCAACTTTAATTAAAAATGAATATCAGTTTAATTATTTTGCTTAAAATCTCCATTAAAAATTAAACCTTCATAAAAAATTGCATTCTTCTTAACCATTTTTAATATCTTGTTTTGTATCTTATCTTAAAAAAAAATAATTCAACCAAAGGGTAAATTTTAATGAGTTTTAAACACTTACTACAATATTCTCTTCTAGACAAAACGTAACTAACAATTTAGTTAAATAAAATCTTAACAGCAACGTTTCCTTTTCAAGTATATGAAATATTATAAAACCTGGAAACAAAATTGTGTGAATTAATTTTATTAAATGTTCCTTAATTAAAAAAAATTGTAATTGTAAATATTTATTTGTCTTGTTCTTTTGTTGATTCGTTCTACCGTATTTGAAATCAATACTGTGATTCAATAAAAACTTTCTGTTTTCCAAAAATAAGCCAGTTTCATTCACATTTTCTTTCTTTTCAATTAATCATATCTTTATCATTAAATTAGGGACAAAAAGTGCTTCTTTAATCTCCTTACGGAGATTCTTTTTTTTTTTACCTCCTTTCCACTCTTCCTACATTATCACAGTGCATTTGTGTTGCATCATAAAAGCATTTCTAATGGATTCCACGTTCCTGGATAGCCACAGCCAATTATGCAGGGTGCTTTTGCATAATCCCCGAACCGAATGAAATTCCTCCTTAAATCTTACCAGTTAAAGAAGATCTAGCCATCAATGGCGGAATTACTTGAGAAGGAGATAATCACAATGTCAAATGAAAACATTATTATCCTTGCTTCTGTGTGTTGATTAAAAATTAAACAAGATGTAGCTTTTATCAAATCTTATGAAAAGAGATAACATTTGACAAAATAAATAAATTAAATTGCAATCGCGAATAAATCTTATTGTTTTTCAAGATTAGAGTAGCCTAATCTCGAAAAAAAATAAGATTTATTCGCGATTGCAATTTAATTTATTTATTTGTCAAATATTATCTCTTTTCATAAGCATTTTAGAAAATACGATGTTGAAGTCTTTCCACTGACTGTGAAAACATTCATCAACGAAAATAGCGGAGGAGAGAATAAAGGAAAAAAATAATTATTCATTTGAAAAATTTCAGCATTAATTAGGTACAGTATTTATAATTACAAAATCTAGTTGCTGCAATCACAGTCACTGCTGCTTATTATTAGTCACTGCTTTCCATTGAAGTGATCTACAGCGGAATTTAGGAAGGTCCGTTAATAAACTATCAAAGTTCCACGTCGTTTTGTGATTAGTCACTATAAATCAAAAGTCTGTCACTTGTTATTATTTTATTAAAATGCCATATATTCGCCAAATAGTAGCCTTTTTTTTTAATTAGATCCTGTTACACTGCCCAGCTGCTTGATAGTCAAGTCTGCTGATGAGAAGCCTATTCAGATAGATGAAGTTCATCTCAAATCCCAACTATAATCTTTTTAATACACTTTGAACCGATAACAATGATGAAATTCGTTTTGTTTGTTTCATATTGCATATATTATATTATATTTTAACTGCAAGTTTTTAATAGCTTTTTTTTAAAATTACTTTGTTAAAAATATCTAATTAAGTTAATAAATTAAATCATGGTCTAAAGTGGTCTACCTTTACACAAAATGTATGGAAATACAAATGCTTTAGTAAGTGCCATTTCTGAATATTAGGGAATAATATATTCTTCATATTTCAGTTTCTGCATAATTAAAACTGATAATTCAAGAAAGAATTTCATGATCAAAGTGTGAAATTTTCTCAGAAAATCTTCTGTAGTCATTACCTATCTGTAAATTTCTATTTCTGATAAACGATGGTTCTCCTTTCTTTATCTTTCCTTTTAGGAATACAACTATAAGGAATATTTCTCAATGCTGCTCTGGTTACAGTGTAGATCTGCTACAACATTTTGCCAATGATATAGGCTTCAGCTACGATATGGTACGTGTCGAAGACGGCTACTGGGGAACAGAAACGGTGAGAATTACAAATGTATTTATTCCAGAATTATTTAATTTAGTCGAAACAGTAAGTTTTGATATTAAATATGCTCAGTTTTTGTAGCCCAGTTGAAATTTTCAAAATTTTAAATTGTAATATTGTAATTCCATTACTTTAACGTACACAATAAACAATAAACAGGGAAAAGATTTGAAACCATTTTTAATTTCCTTTTTTTTTTTTTTATAAAAATTAAAAATGTAATTCAATAAACATTATTTCAATTATTATTTATTATTGATCTATGAAATAAATAGCAAGCGAACTTTAACTTCTTTACTGCTTTAATGTCGTTAGGATAAGACATTAACTAATTGTGTCTTTCAAATATAAAACCAAGACTGTGATCATGTTCGCTCCCATTGTGTTGTAGAATATGTATCATTAAATTGATGTTATCTTTACTGATAATGCACGCCAGCGATGGAAATATTTTTTTAAAAATATTAGCTGTTCTTTATAAATTTTTGGATACCGAATTAAAAAAATGACACTAAAAATTTCAAATCGCAAACTTTTTTTTTTCACAAAAATCTTTCAATTATGCCTGTATTAAGAAGTTTCTTAATACACGGCACGTATTCATTTTTATTATTTATTTTGGGAGATAGTACAAGAATTTGGTAATTAAAAAGCAATAATGTAGCTAGAAGATCATTCATAAATAGTTTACACATAATAGTTTACATCAGCGTTTCTCAACCTGTGGGGCGCCCCCCCCCCTAGGGGGGCGCGAGCATATCGAGTTTTTTTGTTTTTTTTTGGTAGATAGGTTTGGAGGTTTTTTCTTTTTTTTTTTTGGTTGAACAGATAGGTTTGGAGGTTTTTTTTTGGTTGAACAG
>JAFIDM010012231.1:133889155-133904284 GCA_023159025.1 Thereuonema tuberculata | reverse complement strand
TTTTTTTTTTTTTTTTTTTGGTTGAACAGATAGGTTTGGAGGTTTTTTTTTTTTCGGGGGGCGCGATGAGAGATGTGATTGAAAATTGGGTCGCAAGTACTAAAAGGTTGAGAAACACAAGTTCTGCATCATTTATAATTTTTATTATGCTGAAAAACTATGTATTTTTGTTAGAAAACGTCCAGACATTCAAATCATTCATACACTTACAGTGGCTGTTCTTTGTTTTGATCAAAGCTAACAAAGTTTAGAAGGCTGTGGCTATAATGATTGAAAACCTGTCATTTCTAGCATCATTAATTTGAGAGTGTGTGTGTTTGTTATCATAAACAGAGCCGTGGATGTGTAAACTTTCGAAATAAGTTTGTTAAATTTGTGCTGAGTTTGAAGAGACATCAAAGAAACTTTACAGATTTTATTAGAAAAGTGTACATGCCTGTTTTGGAGTGAAGCTTTGAGATCCACACAAAATTCGTTTTTGATTTCGTGAAGGATCTGTGGAAGTCTTCTAAACGCTAAAAGAAAGGTTTCATATTTGGTATTCGAATGATTTGGAGAAAGCCAAAATAACATCACAGTGATTTTTTGCTATTTAGTCATCGTTGCGAACACACTGTCATAATTCAAAGCTTAGGAATGATCAATGAGCATAAAAATTCACTTAATTAATGCCCACTTGGGCTTTTTCCTACAAAAAAAAGACACTCTGGAGCCTCTGACTAAGAGTTAAAATGTGTAAAGCTATATATTCATATTATTTGTGAATAGACACATCTAATATGTGCCACAAAACCTGTTTATTTCAGCGTTTTTTCATTTCATTTCAATAGACTATATATGTCTAGCTAAAAATTACAATGTGAAAAAAAAAACTGTAGCTGATGGAGAAAAACTCAGGTCATTTTTGGATTCAGTACTCCAAAAACTATAAATTCAGTTTAAAAGAAGCTTTTACGAGCGAAAAATTTTCAATTGCCTCTATAATTAGTCTTAGTAGCAGTACTTCATTTATAAACAAAATTTTATTTTCGATGTAATGTATAATTACGTATGCTATCATGAAATTACAATGAAATATAAAACTATTTTACCATTAAAACTATATTTGAATAGAATCCAAAAGCTACTGATTAATATGTATCTGGCGTAATAAGAAATATTAATCCGTTACATATATATTGTTAACATACATATCGCTTATATACAAACATATTGTTCCTTCATAACAGAATTTTGTTATGAGTTTGCACTGGTTGTTTTTACATTCTCTAAACTCAGAGCCCCATATAAAATTCAGGTCCCAGGTGCTCATTTACCAACTGACTTCCTCCTCCCTTTGTGGGGCCCTGCCTAAACTAACAAAGGATCTATGTTTTATCTATTAGTTGTAGCTATTGAACAATAATGAATGGAATTCCATGATCTAAAATCTCTATAAAATGCAAATGTATGTTATTTACTGCATTTGAAATCTTTGAACAGCAATAAAACTTATAATGCATATTTTTTTGAAGAAATAAGGCATTTTTAGTCTACTTAATGTCAAGAAACGAAGTGTCGTGAAGAATTGGCTTTGGCTTTTACATTTAATTGAAATTGAAATATTCTTATCCCTACAACCGAATTCGTTGTTTATAAAAATACTTTAGATCGATTTTGATTTTTTACTAACACTATATTTTCTCCATCCTACTAATATCTCAGTAATGAATTCTATTAGAAATCAATCTGAAATTACGGCATTTTTGGACTAAATAATTATTTAGCACATTTTAAAGGAAATTTACTTCAGCTTCTACTGATTTTTTATCTTCAAAATTACGAATTACATATTGGTCATCCATTTTCAGAAGAGTAACCTAATATTTTTATTACTTAGGTTGAAAATATCTTTTCTGGAAAGTTCGTTCTCTGAGTAATCTAAAAAAAGAAATGTTTTCAATAATTTACTATCTTTTTTTAATTATACAGGCAATTTCATCGTAGGTCAGTAACATTCCAAAATATAAGAACTAATGCTTCTATAAATAAAGAAATCAGAAGAAGGAAGCATTGTAATACTCTCATCAAGAGCATTTCATTTCGGCAGACATGCACATGAAATATTCAGTGACAAAGGGACTTTCATGCGGGCTGATTTCTCAGGGCTTGAATGTTTTATGATACATCGTATTTAAGATTTATGCATTCAATTTTACGACTTCATTGTTTTTCTTCTTATTAACTTTCCACAAGGATATGAATATTTAGATAATGCAAATCAGTTAATGTCGTCGGTGCTTCATCATCTTCTGTTCAAACAAAACAACCCAATTATAAAACAGTGAATTTCTTTTTTGGAAGGCGAACAAAGCAATAAACGCTGCAATCTTCAACTTAAACATGAAAAAGTGGGAAATACAGTTTAAATACATCTCACAATTTAATATTTTGAAAAGTATTTCAAAGACGCTTTGTTATGCTCTAAGCAGAAATAAAAAAAAAATCAATACACGATAAAGGTACTGAAATTTAAAAAAAAAAAGCTTCTATCTTTATTAAAAACACGGATAAAATACATAATTGAATTTGTAAAAATAAGTAACTCTTAAAAGTAATTTTTCTTGAGAAAATATATTGTTAAAAATCGGGATTTTGTTTTTGACGATATTTTGAAGTCCTTACATGAACTATTTTCATAGGAAATCAAAACAGAAACATCTACAATTTTAAATAGTTTTTGCTAACTACATAATATATTTTATATTACGCAACTGAATTAGTTGTTAAGTTTAAGGTAAATAAAAAGACGCTTAAATTTTCAATGACTTGAAATGTTAATTTTTTAATGGACTTAAAGTTAAAAAAATACTCCTCTATCACTAGATATAAGCTTAGACTAAAGAAATAAATAAACCATCTTCAATACTCCAACCGATAATTAACCGTCACTTCTCCAAACTTTTGTATTATTTATATTATTTGATTTCTGTATTATGTGTAACACAGGTTTGACATGTTTTGTTGGTATTATTATAACAATACTCTGTTATACTTTGATATGTTATTATTGTTTTTCTTTTGTAATGTTGCTTTTCAATTTAGAGAATGCTTTATTCTCTTTTATGATTTACGATGTAAAACCTATGAAGAAGTCCTAATGTTGAATTAAAGACGAAATATCGGTTGGAGTATTTAAGATGGTTTATTTATTTCTTTAGTCTAAGACTTAAAGTTAAGTTTTCAAGAATCAAAATATAGTTCCATGGAAATTTAGTTATTAACTTGTTTACTTTCGTTCTTTTAATTGATGTTTACTCGACTATTACATTAAAGAAACAGATATAATTTATATGGCAGTGTAATTTTCTAGCTTAGCGGAAGGTTGAGTAAATTGTACCATGTTTTCATATTTATTTTTGTTTTTTTAAAATTTAATAATGAGTTTTAAAGTTATTTCAAAAGTAAAATATTAATCTCTATTAAGTTGGGAAAAATAGCCAATAAAAAAAAGTTTGAATAAGCTATCTCAAGATCTACAAGATCAGTTTTCTGGAAGTCTGCAATCGAAACGAATTAGGAAACTGGTTTCATAAGTTGTATTGGTTTCCTAAATTGTACCATATATTGTTTCTCAGACTATTCAGTGATTTCACTTGCAATAGGCACAATAGAACTTTTTTCTGTAATTTTCTCACTTCTGCACATTTTGAATGAACCCATGTTTTATATTTCAGACAACTAATCATCTCTACCCCTACATTCATCACACATTTTACAGCACCAGTCATCAAGTTGTATCTTCGATCTTTTTGTATCTTCAGTAGATAAAAATGAAATCAAAAGCACATGTTGAGACTGTTCTCACGTTATGAAAATTATAATGGAAAAAAAAAAGTAAACAAACGTATTACCATAACCCCGTGATGATTTTATTATTTTTTTCTTTATGAATCCAGATAAAGTATCAAAATATAATACCGTATATCAAAATATGCAGATTGTATACATATTGCTCTCCTTTCTGATATTCTCCAAGCTGATGATGACGTCGCAGTTTAGCGAGTCGAAACTCTCCTGTGTTAAGTATACGTTTTTTTAGACTCTAACTACTTTTCTATAGTTAGGTTAAGAAATTTTAATCTAATTACTGGATTTTTTTTTAAATATGTGATAATATATTATTATTAACATTTATTAATATTATTAAAATGATTGATATTATTAATTAAATTATTGTTATTTAGTATATTTTGGTTGATAGGCTTACTTGTGATAAAATTGAACGTTATACAAAAGGCATTACCCCAAATGCCAGTACTATTAAAATTATGCTAGATCTGGGGTTGGTAACACTGTAACATATAAGCACATTACTTTATCTAACTCAGCTAAGCAATTTATCTTTAAAAATTGATGTAATTAAGTATTTAATACAAAATTAATCATCCTTCATAATTAAAGTTTCCCAAATTTCGATACATTTTAGAAAAATAAGTCGGTACAATTTAGGCAACTCCGCCATTTTTTCTTTGTCTCATTCTTGAAGCCAAATCAAAGCAAACTCAAATCAGTAACTTTCTGAGAATTAGGATTTATTAATGCAGTTTCAAAGTGATATATAGCACGATCTATTTTCACTTAGCTTTCGAATGTCCTTCTCTTCGCTGCATAATGAAAACCTAATATTGAAATTATGAAAAATCAACTTTTCTCCATCAATACATGCCAGCCTTACATCATCGCTCAGGTAAATGGATTGTACTATCTGTCGAGGTTGTGTTTTTTTATAAAAGTAGTATGATTTAGGCGCCGATACATATTACGAAACTTTTCCCTATTGTAACCAGATTGTTGAATACTATTTTTTTTTATTCTATTTGCTCAAGTTACTCATTAATTTGTAACTTAAGTACATAGAATACTACAACAGTAGTTTTCACTTGAATTTAAATTATGAAATAATAGCACTAATAAACTATTCTTTGACTAACAAAGAACCTAGATTATTTTTTTAACTTGGTTTTTCTATTAAGTCTCTATTAAAATTTGAACACTAATTTATTAGATTTTTAAACGGAATTGGAAATCATGTTAAAACAAGAAAACGAAAGGCATCATTTTGTAAGAAACAAATTAAAACTGCTAATTTAAGAAAGGAAAAAAAAATAAAGAAAACAGAAATTCTTTTCATTGGAGACAAGACTATGCTATATAAAGGTAAAAAAATTAGAAGCGAACTCTTCATCGATAATCATTGATGAAGAATGCAAAGGAAATTGGCGAGTTCTACCATCAGTCTAGTTTTTATGAAACATGTTTAAAATTTCATCTTTTTTGAAGATGAGGCTTGTATATTTTTTTCCGTAATGTATTAATGTGGAAACAGCATTTATATATCATCAGAAGATTACCAATTTACGATTTATGACTAAGCTTACATAATCTATTTGCTGTTTTGTGTAATCTTTGTTTACTTTTGTCATAAATGCTCTCAATCCTAAACACTCCCTGTAATCCTATTAACCCATAGTCATATTTACTAAGGCAGAGTAAATTTATCAGTAAAAGAGTAGCTTAAAGCTAATTACTACGGCGATGTTTCACTTTATTGACATCACACAATTAAATTTGACAAATATTTATTTTGAAAATAAAGATATATATTTTTAATACCGTAATGTTTATACATTCCATTATATTATATTGTACGGTACGTTATATTTCAAGTGCTTGGTTAAAATTTAAAATAATCAAATTATTTAAATAAGATGTATGCAGCGTTTCTGAGTAAATTGCAGAAATAATCAAGAGGTAATATGTTATTTAATAAAAAAGTTATAAAACCGAAAATATTATCACTTCGAATAGAATTGGTCATTTTGTAAAAGAGGGAGATTTTGGTTTTTAACTATGTAGCAAATTTTATTTAGTTCTAAAATTTTGTTTGTTAAATAAGTAAGTCATTTTAGGACCAGGCCAATATGTATCAGATTTAAAATATTATAAAAATTTAAATATACGTTATCTTTATCTCTTAAACATCAAGCATTAATAAATTCTTTCAGTATTAGTTGTTCTAAGTTCTAAATCATTTCTTAGCTTTTAAATAACAACTCTTTTTTCGATGTTGTTATTTCGTCATCAATTCTGAAGCAATGTTCTGCAACTTTATGTGTTATAAAGAGATAATTTTTAGTTTTAATCAATTTTAACAAGCTAATAATTAGCCTGCTGTTAATGGCTTTGTGGCTTATTTTGAACAAGAACATATCGAATACCAGAATTAGCAACAGCTGTTCTCATCGTAATGCATCGCTGTTATTTTCAGAGAACATGTTTATGTAACTCCTAAAGAAGTTCTCTTATCTGATTGAATTAAAGGTGGAAATTCAAAATTAAAACTTAAGAACGAAAATAACAAGATTGTTGGAGTTCTATTGAGTAATTTGAAATTTCTCACTTAAAACAAAGTGATTCATTAATTAATATTAGCACAGTTGAAATTTTTTAAAAAATAATGTTAATATAAAGGTTTTTGAGATAGACGACAAATATAGTTTGACTAAGAAAAAGAAAACCACCTGTTTTATTACATTTTTCTTTAATTAGCCTATTGGTCATCGATGAAGATTAAAGTATCAGGAGGATACTTTAAAGCTTTAGATCAGAAGGATTAACCAATAGAATGACATTAATTACACTGTACAACAAATTTGAACTTTTTTTCTGTCCTTTAGATGAAACTATGTGATTCTGTATAAACAAAGGGTGCTTGCTTCATATCTGAAAACCGTTTTTTTTAGGAGACCCACTTTTCATATTTATACAAAGTCGTGAGAGAGAAATGTAACAGAGACACTGATTACGGAAAACACATACACTAAAATGATTTTTTTGACCGTTTCCCCTTATAGGCATCTGTTGGAGTGTCCCTGAGAGTAGACCAATAATATTCAGCAAGCATACATCCATTCCATCGTCCACTGAAGCGCTTTTCAACCATAGCAATGTCCTGGTGGAACCTTTTCCCTAAGCTCATCGCTGACTGCGCCGAGGTTTTGAGGAAAAAAATCCAGATGCGAGTCCAGAAAGTGTAGTGTTAAGGACATATTGCAGCCTATAACATGAAAGCATTTCATCATGTCACGAACAAGATCTTCGTAGTTTTCTGCTTTCTCATTTCCAAGGAAACTTGAGCATTCAGATTTAAATGCCCACCAGGCTGCAAATTCTCCTTCTGACAGTTTATTTTCGAAATCTTCGTCATACATTACTGCTTTAATTTGTGGGCCAATAAAAGCCCCTTCTTTTATATTTGCCTCACTTAATTTTTGAATTTGTTTTTGAGATGCAAGAAAGCCAATCCTTCTATGTCCAGCGCTTTTACAAAAATTTTCATTAAACCAAGTTTAATGTGCAATGGTGGAAGAAAGACACATTGAGGATTCACAAGTGGTTCATGTGATATATTTTTGGTGCCAGGAATGTAGTTTTTTCTTAGAGGCCACTGTTTACGGTTGTAGTGATTTTTTTTTCTGTCGCGGCTATCCCATTCACAATGGAAGTAGCAGAATTTAGTGCATCCTTGTTGCATGCCTGTTAACATCCCAATGACTTTCAAGTCGTCACAAATGTTCCATTTGAATGTAGTGTAGTCAATAAATTTCAGCATAACACTCATTACCTTATATGTTTGCTTTGTATTTACAGCATTATATGCTACAGAAACGGGGGGATAAACATTGCCTATATGGAGGAGCACTGCTTTAGACTACGTTTGGATGAATCAATAAACAGGCGCCAGTCTGCTACATTATGTTCATGTCCAACGTCTGAAATAAGCCATGCACATCACACGAATATACCATGTCTTCTTTCTCCGCAAAATAGTCCGCGAAATGGCTTTGTCGTCTTCAAAATGAATTTATTTTTACATCTTTATCTAACAGATTCCAACCTTGAAGCCTAGAACCCAGTAATTCTGCGTCTGTTTGAGAGAGTTTTAAGTCCCGTACAAGGCCGTTAAGCTCTCCCTGTTTGATTTCATGATGTGAACATGTCATAGATGTAGAGGGTTGAAATTTGGGATCTTGACCAGTTGGGACATCGGAGGTGTCTTCCTCTGAATCAACAGTATATTTATCTGAAGCTGTAAGTACTGGAAGGTCTGAAGAATGAGAAACTGGTCGCATAGCGGAGGGAAGATTTGGATATCGAATAGAATGTTTGGATTTGGACAAGAACCCCTTCACATCTGTCAAACAAAAGTAACAATCCGTTACGTGGTCTTTTGGTTCATGCCAAATCTTAGGTACACCAAATTTCATTGTACTACGTTTTCCTTGTAACCAGTTTCTCAGATTCCTGGAACATGAATTGCAGCATGTATGTGGAGCTTAAGACTTATCCTGGTCCTTAACCCTACATCCAAACACAATTCATATGCCTTTCTAACCAACGGTGACAAGCTACATTGTTGAGTCTTGAATGTAAGTTTGCCACACACATAACAAAATAATGTATTTTTACATTGACGAGACATAATGCACTGAACTTAATGTCCTTAGTCCTTAAAACACTTATACAATTCAGACTTAACATCACTAGAAATACAGCACCAATTCAATTAGCAGTATCACACGGTGAATGGAAACGTCAGAATTGAAACAAAAATTACAGTTAAAATTCTGGAATTGTGGGATGATCAAACTGGCAGTGAATGTTTGATATAGTTATATATTGCTAAATGTCTGTAAATCTATCCCTGCTGTGAAAATGTTGAATAGAATAAGCAGGATAATCCAAAATAAATTAAATTAAGAAAACATAGAAATATTAGCGAGGAAATAAATAAAACACTAAATTCTGGATTTTTGGGAAAATGGTACGTGTTAGACAAAAACTGAGTACAGATTCATTATTTCCAGCCATAAATACACAAGAAACATATTTTCATCTAAAGGACATTTTTCATGTTGTACAGTGTTATAGAAATACAACCACTGCTTTTTGCAGGCTGTTAATTAACAAATGTTAAAATTTATTCCTAATGTTTCCATAATGAAGAGTATTGTGAATAAAACACTATCAGTTGATTTCTTTTGTAACTTGAAAACATGATTATGTCTTATATAGGGCAATGAAATAGTTAATTAATATAATATTGAAATGTAGTAATTAATGTTATTTCAGAAATGACATAGTAATAACTGAGGAAGGCTTAACTAAATAACTGATAACTTGTCAGTTAAAACCTATATGATATATTTATATTGTTTGCCATTTCTCGAAAAAAAACCCGTTAAAACAATACAGATTATCTTATCTTAAATTTAGATTATTTTTATTATTATCGATTATTTTATTCAGTTTCGATTATTACATAATACCTCTCAATTTTACAAAAAAATTAGCTGGAAAACAAATTTCCAACATTATAAAACATTAGAAATATAAGCAATCAAATCTACATTACTAAAATCTTTTATTTCTCTGTCTGTCTGGCGCAATTTCCTGTGAGAATGGACAATAGAAATAGTTTTTACAATGAAACGTCGAACCTGCAACCTTCTGATCCGAAGTTAGACGTCTTATCCATTAGGCCACGGGGACTATAACTTATTTTATATTGTTTTTTGACTTAGGTTTCCTTCCATCCATCAATATTGAATGTATTCAACCTTTTTTTTTAACCTCAAGATTGTTTATTTATTTCCGATCCGTCTATTTATTTGTAATTCTAAAATGACAATTAGAATTATAATTGGCGAACGTTGCAATATTTTAAATATAATATTCTTACTTAACCAAATTCTATGTGATATAGAAAAACAAGCGGTTGTACACGGGGGATGACCTAGTAGTTACAGAAAAAGAGTGAGGAAATGCTTGGAAATAAGAATAAAATATTGAAAGAAAAATTCTAATTATTATGAACATTACAGGAGTCAGTTTGTATCTCTATAAAATCTAATTATTAAAATAAAATTAGGAACTATATCGGAAGAAACTTTGCTCACTTTTATATCCATTGATAAATTTGAAGTTTTTAAACATGCTGGCTTCCATTAGTGATGAGACGCATTAACAACACAAACTCAATATGAAATACAAACATAAATAAAGATAGAATAGTATAGGTTGAGGCTGCGTGAATTAATTTTATCTATATTTAAACAACTATAGTTATCTTCTTAAGAAGATCGAAACTAATTTTATTGTTCGCGAAAATTTAAAACTTATTTGCCCGACTTGGATGCTCTCATAACATGAGATTCTTTCATTTTCAATAACTTTCTTTTTTAAGAAATTGATATACTAGATATTTTGATATACTAGATACAACATGGTTACAAACATTCTTGTACTCTGAAAAGTCAATTAGAAAGTTAATGAATACGAAACTCCCTTATAATGAACACGAAATTCCCCAGCTATAAAAAGACAATTGATTCGATTACGATAGAAACTGTAATTAGTAAAAATAACGATATTGCCAGATTTGATACAGATCCTGTTAATAACAGTTATTTGGATGACAGTGGTACCAATTCATTTATACCCAGATTTAACAAAACACATCAATTTAGAAAAGGTGTGAAGTAGACAGATATCAACATTACTGTATTACTTATTTACTATAATATATCATTAAGAAGTAATTAGGAAATTGGTTGCGAAATAAAAGAGCAAAAAATGTTAATGGAGTCTATTTAAGCTATTTTCGTCTTATAACTGTTGCTATCAGTGCTATAGAATTGCAATTGAGGATAAAAGAACTGGTAGTAAATACATACTACAGTATTACAGATAAAGTGATAAAAAACAAAGTCCTCCTTCAATTAATAAGTCACAATAATAAGATAATAATAATAATAATATTAATAATAAGATATACAGATTATCAATAAATACAAAATACAAGTTGATAATATACAGGGTATACCTGAAATGTGCTGCCAAACTTAAAGGTTGTATTTAATCATGCAAAACAACGAATAAATGTCATATTTTGGTGGAGGGGGGGGGGGGTTGAACATTACATGTCACGGTTACTGAGGAGCAATTTAATGACTCTACGATACGACGTAAAGGTCAACACCTCTGTATCGTTTCATCGTTCATATCTTGGAAATAACGCTTTTCCAGACCCATTTTTACATGACATTTATTCGTTGTTTTCCATGATTGAATACAACCTGTAAGTTTGGCAGCACATTTCAGATACACCCTGTAGAATTGAAAGAAGTTAACAACAACTTGTATCATTATATATTCTTTTACAAGAATACTAGATGAAAGTATATTATTGAAATTAATCGTACAACGCTTTGATAGAAATATGCAGGACTGAAATGAACAATATCACTTTTTAAAAAGAAAAAAAACTGTTTACCAATGTAGCATTTTGCAAGTTTTAAGTGAGGAGTCAAACATACATGGATTTAACACAGCTTAACAAGTGAATTACATTCAATTACATCAATCGGTTGACCTTGTTTTCTCAGTGCTGCTTTGGAATGAGATTTAAGATTATGAAGCATAGTTAACTCACTGGAATCTCTGCTAACCAACTTGAAAATTCAGTTACTTAATCACGTTCTACCTATCGTAAATCTTAACGATCAAAATTAGCTTACGGGTAATTAACATTTCATCGTTTTAAATTAATTAAAGTCAAGCTACTGCAACAGAGAAATAAACAGATGGATTTACGATGCAATCCGACTAAAAACAAAAATTGAAATTTCAAAGTAGTTAATTATATTGAAATTTTTGTTTTTCAGTAATTGAATTTAAAATACTGACTAGTAGTTGGTATGAATAGAGATTTACTAAAATTATTTAACTTTTTCAGTTATCTAATGAGAGAGAATACCTGATATTCCTATGATTTTTTTTTCTTATCATAAGTCATCGATATTAAAATTCAAATTGATTTTATTTTATTTTTAAAATTATTAACAAGTAATCTATTATTAGTAAGCTATTATTATTTGGTCTAAAGAATATTTCAATAAACTTGAAATTTCAAAGTCGAAAGGTTTTACTTTAACTTTACTTTAATTTCAAACCAGTTTTCAAATTTCTTTCAACATATAGACTAATTTCTATTAAAATGTAATGCATTATTCTTCTTTAAGAATGAGTCAACAACAATAAAAATTTATTAAATTCTGGAAAAGGGAAGAGAAAATTATAATGATGATAAGTAAATTAATGTGTGTTAAAATATTGTAATAAATTAGTTTGAAAAATGTACAGAACATTACATTTAAAAAATTTTAAAATTAAGGCGCTTTATGCTTGAGATCACAAGTATTTGAAAAAGTTCACCGAAAGGCGAAAGAAACTAGTTGCGCCTTAATATTAAAATTTTTAAATGTAATGTTTTATGCGTTTTTTAAGCTAATTTATTGCAGTAACATAATGTTTTACATTTAAATTCATTTAATTTGATTACCAAATGAATACTCGTTTTAACTCACGAATAGAAATAACTGAGGAAACAACACAAAATATAATTCTTTGCTTAGAATTCGAAATTAATAACAGTAGCAAACTATCTCTTGGTATTCAATTTTTACTTATAAATTTCAGCATTTTCTTTTGTTAATGATTACTGTTATATTAATACGTAGTTCAAGAATTATATTCATTGAATGCTTCTAATAATAAACTATTTGTAATATGCTTAAATAAATCATTCTTTCTATTTTCTTATGATTTTTAAATTTATTGTTATCTATAAATGCTAATTAAAAGAAACACAAGAGTCACATGAGATGTTTTGTACCTGTCGTAGCCTCCAGAAAGCATCAGTCAATCAATTGTAGTCAATTGTCAGCCATATCACTTAATGTTTTTTAATGTAGACATAGCAATTTTAAAATTAATACATTGACATCCTTGACAAAATTGGAATATTTATTTTGTATCCAAAATTTACAAAACTTTGGATAAGATTTATTTATTTAGTAAAACATTAAATATAATATAAAGAAAAAATAAATGAATGGTAAATATTCAATTAATATTCAATAAATGAAGATTCATACTAATTTACACTGTGGTTGTATTAATTTAAATCAATAGCTATTTGTTCGAAGGATTTATTCATTGTATTAATAGAATTTTCTAACCATTGTAATTGTAATCAATTTCCCCTTAAGTGGCTATTTAAATCCATTTCATTATTGTTTTCTTTTTTTAGAATGGCAAATGGAATGGCTTAATGGCAACTCTCCTTAACCACAAAGCCGATATTGTGATGACAGCATTCAAGATCAATTCTCATCGGGAATCCGTCATTGACTTCAGTGTTCCATTTATGGAAACAGGAATCGGTATTGTCGTAGCTAAAAGAACTGGAATTATCTCTCCAAAGGCGTTTTTAGGTAAAAAAAAAAATACATTAATTAAAATAAAATAAATATATCTTTCTTCAAATTAATGTAAAATATTGAGGATTCATTGTTTAATATATTTTTCTCTTTCGATACAAAATGCTGTCAAGCACTATACTAATTTTTACGAATCCGTAATCATTATTTTTTCTACTATTTTAAGTAGCAAAGTTAGTAGCAAATTTCCTGTAGCGTACAGTGTATTCATTCTGATTATTCTATTGATAACTTATTATTTTATTGAAAAATATACCTTTATATTTTATTTTTTTTAGTAGAAACTCAAATGCAGAAATTGAATTGCTGTTTAATGTCAACTTTGGTTCAGTATTCAAAATCCGACAGTGAGCAATCTATTTTATGGTGGAAGTTATTTCTAAGTATATCTAATTTTTCCCCAGATAAATATTGAAATAAAGGCCTTTCAAAAATATAGACTATATCGTAATTCTGTATGTGGAGTGTGGTTCCGATAAGTTAGCACATCTAGAATGTTACCTTCCAGAATGACAAGAGAGATTCTAAACGAAACCATGTGTGGTAATAATTTCTTTTTATTGCTATCAAATAAATGGCCCCTTTCAATTTTTGTAAATCACAGAATTGAATTTTACCAATTGACACTATGAAAAACAAACAGTTTCAATACTTAGCTTAAGGCCGAAAACAAAACAAATTGAACCGAATTTCAATTTTTTTGTAAAAGATCTATGAACTGTCGTTAATACCGTTCCTCTGATTCCATTATAATCTAGCAACAGCCACAAAGCTTACCCACCAGTACAAATCCTGTAGTTCGTGTTGTGTACGTGTGATCTTTCCTGTATCCGTTCAAAAAAAAAAAGTCGCAGGATGTGAGACCTAGTGATCTCGCCGGCCCTTGTATGAGCCCTCGGCGACCTATCCAGTAGTTGTAAAAGCGAGCGTCTAGAAATCTACCTGAGGCCTAATGAGCGGGAGCACCATCCTGTTGGAAGTAGATTTCTCTAAATGTTGCCAAAGTCACCCTGTTTAAATACTGATGGGCTAGATCCACCCGGGATTAATTATAGGCCTATATAAGAAATATATACACATTCAAGAGAAAGTGAAAATAAATAAAACGTACTTATTTCCAAACATGATGAAAAGAGAATAAAAAAAGGAGGTAATAAACCTACACAAGCAAAACTGATTACATTTACAAAAAAACACAGCCCAATTCCTACATCAAATAAAAGTAATCAATATTCAAAACAAAGACTTTTACTCCCTTGATGCTACATCCCTATTCACAGCCCTCACCTAAAATACCATCAAACAAGCACTCTATGATTTCCTAGATGATGAAGCCTTTTTTGCCACATTGACATGGCCTTAAAACAAATTGATTTCTTGATCCACACCATTTATAACAGGCAATATTTCTCCCACAATAACCACATTTACCTCCAAACACACGGTCTACTCATGGGCCTTGCCATATCTGGATCCATTGCAGACCTCACACTACACTACATTGAAAAACAAATATTCTCTACCGCCCATACATCAAATTATATGTCGATGATATCATCATCCTCACATCACACAAATACAAGATCACATAAACTCCATACATCCCCACCTACAATTTGAACTGGAAACTGGAAACACATTAACTATCGAGATATCTCAATTACTAACAAAAATAACTCCATACGAACCACTGTTTATGTAGATGTATCGTACAGCTGGGGTAATATTTTTGTTTGGCAGAGTA
>JAFIDM010012231.1:133868705-133884155 GCA_023159025.1 Thereuonema tuberculata | reverse complement strand
AAAAAATATTATTTAATATAAACTCATAATTTAAATTCGTCTACAGTTTATAGAAAATCCACCTGCTCAAACAGATATATACATTATAGCTCCCACACACGCCATACATATAAAATCAACACAATAGATTTTCTAATACGCAGAGCATTCACAACATGCTCCACTAAATCTGCCTTAAGCACTGACTTAAAAATTATTAACAACGTCCTTAACTTCCATAACTTTCTATCCCAGTTTTTTCACAACCGCCTCAATATCCTTACACAAACTGAACAAAAGATCTAAAAATATAACCCCCAAACCCCTGTCAAATACATCCCCTTTCCCTAATATCCACCCCTTGAAAGCTTCATTAAAAAATTCCTCAATCCATATCAATATGCCCCTTCCTTCAAATCACCCAACATAAATATCACACAAACCAAGCAACAAAATAATTCTTCCAACACTGTAAACTGGATTCCATGTAACCTATGCCTCTCTGGCTACGTAGGACAAACATCCTGGCCCCTAAACACACGCATTAAAGATCATAAACAAGCTTTCAAAAACACAGACCCACACGTTCATATACTGTTACGCACTACAATGAGACTAACATACCCCAACTTCTCCGCTGCTAAACCACTTTCCCACCGACTCCTAGCCGAATCCTTCCACGTAATCCAGCTGAAGGCATACAACCTTATCACAGGCGGGCAAAACGCCCGATACTATTGCTAAACCTCCCTAATCTTTTCACTTCCCTCACTCTCACTATGCATTCCCACCTCGTGTCGTCTTAAATGCTTCTACGATGTCCTAGGAGTTTTGACGTCCCTGATGATGGAATACGCTGAGTATTCCGAAACTATAGGTTTATTACCACCTTTTCTATTCTCTTTTCATCATGTTTGCAAGTAAGTGCGTTTTATTTATTTTCACTTTCTCTTTATTTTAGAACATGTACGTTAAGCCTCCTTGATATATATGTCATTCAGCATATCATCATAGAACAAAGGTCAGACAATCTGGATTCCGATAATCCCCACATCACACATTTGAAGCTGCAATGCCAATCCCAAGCCACTGTGGGTTTTCCTCACTCCAGTAATGAACGTTGTGAAGATTCTCTACACAATGTCTTCGAATCGGGCTTCATAAGTTCACAGAATTGCGATATTGTTTATCATACGAGGCTAATATCCAAATGCATCAGTCTACACGGGCTGGATAATCAAACTCTTCCAACTCTCGATGGCGATGACTGTGATATTGGTAAAACTGGTGAGCTCTGAAAACTGGAAGAACTGATTGTTGAGATATTCCTAATGGATGTCCGATTTGCTTGTATTTGAGTTTGTAGCACATGATGCCAGGATCAAGGTGACAGTCTACTCATCTGTTGCAAGTGATGTTCTTGTTGCTTGTGATGCTGGGATAACACTTCCAATCTCCCAGAATCTTCGGATAATTAGCATCATTGTTTGACTTGATGACTTCTGTCAGGATATATCTGGGCACACGTTCTGACTGCCAAATGCTGGCTAGCATCATAACAAAGGACCATGTCGTGAAGTTTATTTGCAGGATATGAAACCATCCTGGCATTTAATAGCTGGCGCTGCCAAATTGGGAACTACTACCTTTTTATTATCTAATAACCGGAAGTACGTAGAATAATTTTCGAACCTCCCTGCTATTTCCTTCTGAAAAGTGGTTTAGCCTAATTTGCATACTTCAGCCTTTCATAATTTAGGCCAACTCAAAACAAAAATTGTAGAGAAAGAAAAAAACATGATTTCCTTTAGAATCTGTCATCAAAGTCTTCATCATTCTTAAATTCATTCTTAAATTAATAAGAATCTCGACAGAAAAACATTTACCTGTACCATCCAATCAAGATGTTTCATAAATTTGTTTTCATTTTTTTAGACTAATAATCATCAATTTCATATTTTCTAACTTTTATCGTACACAATTAAACTAAGATCTGTTCTATTTTATTAGTGATTTTACAGTAATCATTGTTTGGGTTATATGGAAATTTGAACTCTTTTATAACCATTTTTATTATAGTTTTTTTTTCTTTTCTTTTCTTTTTAAATAAATACTGGGAAACCTTCCACACAGGGCAATTCGTTGCTCTGTTGCAACTATTTCGTGATAACTGTGGAAATCACTGATAATTTATAAGCCTTAAACTGATTTTTTTCAGAAATCTCAAATTATTTCAATCTGAAAAATTACTAATGTAGAACTTTAAAATAAATTATATGTGTGTGTATTATTAGTCTACAGAAGCCTGAAATTTAGCATTTACTTACAAGGAGAAGTCATGACCTGTATGTTATTAATTTAATGTATTTTTCTGAGGTAAAAGTACACATGAAGTACTTCAAAGATATGCAGTGTGGCCGGGAAGTTCCTGTATTTCTTAATTGGTAGCCATATTTAAAAAAAAATATTTACACCTTAAGTGTCTAATGCTTCTGTGGATTCACCATCATGCTGTATGTCATACAATGCCATGTCCTACTTGACATCCTTGAAGCATATTTTGGAAGGTTCGAAATGCGTCCTCAACTGCATTGCGCAATTCTTCATGTGTAGCATAACGACGTTCAGACACGTAGGCCTTGATGATTCCCCACAATGAATTGTCAGACGTCGTGAGTGGTGGCCATTCCAATGGAGCTGGCGTTGCTGGAGTACCGCCACCAATCCAGCGTCCTGGAAAATTTTCATGAAGAAACCCGCGCACTGTAAGAGCGAACAGGTGCCCCATCCTGATGCAGCGTTCCGTGATACCCGGGTTTTCAAGCTGTGGGATTAGCCATGTTTGTAACATGTGTAAATAAGTTTCGCTATTAACATGATGATCAAAAAAATATGGTCTAAATAAATAACTTGAAATCATCGTAGCCCATATCATTACGTGAGATGGATTCTTCTCCAACTCCAGTGTGTAATGATGGTCCTCTTTCGCCCAAAAGACAACATTCAACACGAACACTTGCATTCTAGTGCCATCTGCATTTTAGTGTCAACAATTGAAATAACATTCAATACTAAATATTTACATTTATTACTACATAATAGGGGTAGGAGAAATTCCCGGCCACACTGTATCAATATGTTTGGGGGCCAACCTTCTACAATTTTTACAATGCCGAATATTTCGTAGAGATTGTTGGCCTTATTTTCATTGACTTTCCGCTATCAGCTTAAATATTAGAAATGCGACTATATTAATATAGTTGTCAAAATGACTTGATGGCGAAGTTCACGGACTGATAGACTCGAAGTGTTCGGCTCGAAATCGTTGAATATATAACATTTTTTTTTCTTTTCTTTTTTATTTTCTCTTTCATCTGATTTTTTCTTCTTTTCCTAATTTTGTTTTATTTTTCCTTACTTTAATGTACTTTCTTTTATCATTTTTCTTTAATTTTATGACTTACATTAGTAACACGTTCAGAAGTTGTAAATAATATCCCCTTTACATATATGTTTTTATTCAAAAATTGAACTAATGAATGAAGCTAAAATTGTTATAAAAGAGTCAAGTGATTATAAGCATAGTTCGGAAAGCCTACCTGTATGTATATATCTAGTTTTGTATATGACAAATGTGAAATCTTCTAATTTCTTATCTATTTCCAGGTATAAGTTAAGTCCAAGTATAATATAAAAATAAATTCAATAATGAAATATAAAAATAAAACATTAATATAAGGCAGGGGAAAAAATTAGTATAGTTAATAAAATATAAGTGATCTATTTCATAATTTATATAAATACTCCATTTTTTATTACTTATTAATATTTTACTTCACTTTCTAATTAAAGGAAATGTGTGTGTGTGTGTGTGTGTGTGTGTGTGTGTGTGTGTGTGTGTGTATTTCCGAACTTCGAACTTCGCTTATAAACCCTTGACCTTTTCTAAGAATTTTAGCTTTCTCAATTAGTTCACATTTTAAATAAAACCATATATGTATTTAAAAGAATTTATTTATAACTTCTAATCGCTTTACGACAGAAAAATAAAGAAAAATAATAAAAGAAAGTACATTAAAGTAAGGAAAAATAAAACAAACTTAGGATAAGAAGAAAAAATCAGGTGAAGAGAAAACAAGAAAAAAAAAAAAAGCGAACTCGAACTGAGCACACCGTTCCATGATCTTGCCCATCAAGCTGCCCATCTCCGATAACTGTAATAATATACTCGCATTTATAATATTTAAGCTGAAAACGGAAATCCAATGAAAACAATGCCAAATATCTTGAAAGCCGTGGATGGTTGATCCCCAAACATGTACATATCTTTGGAGTACTTCATGTCTACTTTTATCTGACAGAAGGACATTAAATTTCGTAATATGTAGGCCGTGACCTCTCCTTGTTTTTTAAGAAATTTTTCTATTTCAGTACTAACTTAACACTTAAAAGAGTCTGATTCAGAAGGTAACAAGTTTATAACTTCTCGTGATCACAGACGGATGGACTAAGAGCAGTCTTACAAAATTGCACTCTTAAATTTTTGTTCTAACTTCTTTTCAACCCATTGTAAAAACAAAAACAAAACAAAAACTGATGTTGATGAAAAACTGATATCAAATCCTTACTACTTTTTAACAAATTAATCTAATAAAAACCCATAAAAGGAAATACTGCTGTCAAAGATTTGTCAAGATTTGTTATTAGGCCTAATTGGTTAATTACTGCTTACAGATTCTTTGTATATTAACTCTATGTATATGTTTAATATAAAGGAAATTAGTTTAATGAAATACATTGAAATATTGAAGAATTCTAATATTAACGGAAACAAATTTTCTAGATATCAACTTCGAAAATATAAGCCGGTACATTCTTAAATTGATTTGATGAATTTAGCTTTGATTTAAATAAAGCTACTACTGAATACTTATATTATTTTTTTTATGCTTCCTTCGTTGTCTAATTTTATAAAATTAGATCAGACTTAAATTGAAGCTTGTTCAGCAAAAAAAAAAAAATTATAAATTTGATTTTATAATAAATTTTAATTAAAGAATTAAAACTTAAATACACAACAAACATATACATTTGAAGTAGGAAAATAAATGTCGAGTTTTGTATGCTGTTTTTCGATACTTACTTAAAAGTTCAATAATTTATTGTTCAAATAGACATTGGATATTATTAATCTTTCTTTAACGTGCGGAATGAACTATCTAAGAACACAATTGACACGCACAATTTACGCAAAGGATTCGCACCCCGAGCTGTCATCGTGAAGAGACTGGGACGGACCGTTTCGCACTTGTTATGTGCTCATCAGCCAGCCAAACTCCACCGATAACATGCTCAGGAGGTGCGAATCTACTAGCTATCACGGCTCTTGCTTCCAAGAGCGGGACCACTCCCCAAAGAAATACAAAATAAAAATTAATAAAACGAGAAAATACAATACTTCCTTGGCCTGCAACTCGCAAAGCACAAAAGGAATTTAATGGCAGCATTAAATAAGAAATACGCTGTAAATAGAAATTATTAATCTTTCGGTTTTAAGCTGCTTTTAGGAAGCTGAAGAGTGTTAGGCTTATTGAGCTTTAACTTCCTCGCTAATGACTACCAATATCGACAGAACTGACTTAAAACACAATCAAGTAAAATAGATCTTCATACAATAAATAGTTTTCAGTTATTTTATATATTTCGACTAAAACTTTTAAGTCTATATTTTGATATAAAATTGTATTTATAACTTTTATGATAATTCTTTTTCGTCTTCAATTCATGATAGAAGTGTTATAAACTTGCCCACCCTACAAGTCTTTGCTTGCCAGCGGACAGTGAAACAGTGACGCTCGATCAATTTAACAATTTTTATATATTCTGCCAAAAACAAACAAGCAGGGCTTTTATAAATCTACTTCATTTGAAAGAACTTTAGAACACAATTTGTTATAAAGTATTTTTTAATAATTCAGAAGCTATTCAGACGTAGCCGATTTCACTGATATGTGATTTGGCTTTTAATCCTGGGGTTGGCATGAATCTTTCCCTTTCTTTTTATGTATTTATTACTTCTCCATCTATCCTTTCGACTGTGGATATTTTTAATTCTTCGGGTATATCTAATTGATTTCAAAGGCAAAGTACAGCTGGGGAGTAGTCATGACTCTTAAGAAAGAATATAATAGTAGAAAGCATATTAGCATTGAAAAAGATGATACATTATCGATATGCTAAAAGATGACTGGTTTTTATCAAATGAATATTTTTTTATTTAGAATTATAGAACTTAAATTGTAAAAAGAAAAAAAGTTTTATAATTTCCTCTTAATTAATATTATCTTGGTAATTATATTTAATTGTGATTTTCCTTTTAACTGAGATATTTGTTTTCAAATCGTTGCTTTGAAACCTCACAACTCTGTCTTTTAAAATTAAAATAGTAGGCCTAATTAAGTGTCTAAATACCGAAAATATTCAACCAATAACTAATTAGTTAAATAATTGTAAATACAAGTGATATTAAAAATAATTCTCAACTATCTTCATCTCAAAGATCTTTCTTAGGATACTTTGGTCACTATTTTTTAATCGTATATAAATTTGTACATCATATTAATAAAGGGGGGCTTTAAATTGAATCGCATACTGTTAAAATTACTTCCGAAAATTTGCATAATAAATATATATATAGCTTAGATGTTAAGATTGAATCTATTTAAAAGTGACTAACGCTAAGACGCTGTAGGAATATTAGAAATTACATTATTTCGGTTTCGGAACTAATGGCGCTTTCGTTATGGCCTTTCTTATGGCTTCCTCCAAGTTTTTAAAAACAAATCATTAAATTTACAGTTTTAAGTGTTGAAAATACGATTGTGTTTTACGTATGCATGTACAATTTCATATTTGTAGCTGCTTTAGATTTCGAATTAAACGGTTAACAAAATGTGATCTAGTTGGGAATGAAAAGACTAGCTTCGCTCGTCTGAATTAATTTCCTACGGTGAGATACCACCTGAACTTACAGTAAGTTCATTTCAGAGCGATGGACCTTTTGTTTATAAACATTTCTTTTTTTTTACAAAAATAATCAGTATATTCACAAGAATATCGCCAAGAGAACTACTCCTGTTTAAAAAAAAATATGAATTAATCATATCGTTTTTAGTTATTTATAAGGAAAAAGTAACCTATAAAATTGAAAAAAAAATTATACATTCAATGTTTTCTATTTTAGACAATTTTTGATTTTTTTGTTTTGTTTTTTATAAATATAGAAAACTTTTTGTCTTGATCACCTGTAATTCATTTTTAAATACACTTTGACATTTTTAGGAAATGCATAGATTCAACTGTAGCTCCTTAATTAGATTTTTTTGGGTAATAAATGATTACGAATGAAATCAATTTTGTAGTTCGTCCGTTTCCTCGAGGTAATTGGTTTTTAAAGTGATTAATTGGAACATTGTCGACTGGCAAAACTTTTTTAAAGTCTTTTTTTCGTGATATTGCTAAATGCGGTATAAGGGTTTTCGTAATTTAAACAAATGTTAATGAGTATGTCTGTAGAAAATAATAGATGAAGGAATCCAATTTCGAAGTGATGGTCATTCAATACATGTAATTGGATTGTGCTTTGAAATTCGATCCGTAAATACATGTTTATAATTGCAAATTTACTTTAGAAAGTCAAGTTCCAACAAAGTTTACTATTATAGGAGAGTTCATTTAAAATTAAGAAGCCATTGATCATCTGAAATAAATTGTGGATACATGCAAATAATTCCATGTTAGACAAATCTTCTACGAAATTTTACTACAAAAGATTTCCTTGAAATTTTTAATGATATTTGGTTTCCACCATATTTATTTTCATTGGCTATGACATCACTGATAGTTTTTTAAATATAAGATGTTCCGAAACTTTAAAATTGAGAAGTATGTTACGATCACATGTCCCTCTTGTTTATTTAAAAAAAAAAAGACAAATAACATATATTTCTTCAAAGAACATTCCATGAATATAATTTACTTAACATAAAATAATGAAAATTTTAAAAAGATATAGGTCTTTTAGAAGACCGCAAAGATTTTTCATTCCCGATGGATCATTATTGTATTTAGTTTACAGTTTGAACTTTGGATTACCTAAGTTGAATAAAATAATATATTATTTCAATTAAAGTTTTTAATGAAACAATTCTATGAATCATAATGTTTCACTTAATCCAATTTAATAGCCTTTCAATCATCAGTGTTTAAAAGACATCAGCCAGTGTTTAAAAAATAATATTTAGATGCTGTTTTAAAGCTCAGAAAGATTTTTGAGAAGGAAAAGGAAGACAGAAAAACCGCAAAAGGTACTAATCTAATTGAAGCTTTTTGAAATAAAGAAATATTTAATATTGTTATATAATTATAAACACTATTTCAAAATTAAAACAGTAGAGACATAGTAACTTAAATGATAAACGAAGAACAAATTACTTCTTCGCTGTGATCCTATTGTACTTCAGGAAACGACATTTTTTTGTCCTTTTGATATCTTCTTTTTTAAAATTGCGGAAAAATGTATCAGAAGAGTGAAACAAGACCGCCAAATTTCTCTGAAGAGGTCTTCGTTAGGATTGGAACTAGATAAAAAGGAAGAAATAATTGGAAAGATGAGAAGAAATAGGCCAATAGTAACCCAAATCTATATACATGAAATAAAATATCTAATAAAAAATAACGAAGAAGAACATTGAAAAGCAAAATTCAAAGAACGAATAAATTGATGAAGTGTCTGCGATTATTTATGACAAGAAAATACTACAGACTTAAAACTCAATTGCGCCAAACTATTATCAATCGTTCTCTGTTGATTTCTCTTTGAAGACCATGGCTGAACGTAGAGAGAATCGCAAATACTATCGTGGGAGCATTTCTTAACAAAAAGAAGGCAGGCAAACGAAACATAATAATAAAATCCTGTACAAATATACATTCAACTGAATACATCAAACTTTTTTCCAGTTTTAAACCTGAGACCGTATATGATAAACAATAAAGTTAATATCATCTTGGCGGTATTTTACTGTTAATATATTTTTTTCTTTAATTTTTCTGTGTAGTGTCTATTCCATTGCAATTTTTGCTATTTAGTAATTTTCTAGAGCTAATAGTTGCTTAAGCATTAAACTTAATCATTAACTTAAAATATTAATTTAATGATTGCCAAGGAAGTAACAACTGAAAATATGGTTTTCTGTAGATAGCGAAACATTTGAGAACTTTCGTGTCAATAGTCAGCAATGTATATAAATGCGGAAAATGAATGTGACAGTCAGCATCATTTGGGAGATAAGAATCATAACTTCATCCTCGAGCGAATAATTGCCTTTTCCCAAAAAAAATTCTCTCGTTAACTGCTTAGAAGAAAAAAAAGAAATTAGACCCATGAGAACTGAATGCCGACTGTATTTTCTGTAAAAGTTTTGAAGTACATTTAAAGTTGTCTTCTCTATCTTACAGTTTAATAACTTCAATTCACTTGCTGTTTTTTTCATTCCCTTCTCCAAGACGTTCTTGGTGACTTCTGATGAAAGAACTTGCAGACGACAGCTGCACGTCTTTTCAATCTTGGTTTCCCCATTCGTAGGAAGGGAAAAAAATAGTCCATCCATCACCATCCGCTGTCAGAGTGTAGTTGACATAGATGACTATGGATGCAATTGATATTGAAATGAAGTAGCGTTGACAATGTAATTAGAATATAAATATAGAGCAAAGTAAATGCTTACTTCAATACCTTTAAGGATTTCACAAAATTATTATAAATACATGTTTTAAGCATGATCATTTTCTATATTTCAAAAACCAATAAATGTGAGAGCTAAGCAACATCTATTTCAGTTTTAATTAATAATTACAGCAATGTTCAATAATTTAACAAGAATAATTATACCGGGAATATATTCTCATGAAACAAATCTTCTATAATTTTTTCGATTTTTTTCTTTGTAAATTTTTGTTTTTATTCTACGTTTCTAACTACTGGTTTAGTTTCAAAATGGAACTAGTATTCAGTAATCTCTGAAGTTATTATTCAATTTTAGGTTACGTAGTTTGCTTAATTATTGTAGTCATAATGCTTTAATACTAATGTACAGTGTGGCTAGGAAGTTCCCGTACCCCTATTATCTAGTAGTAGTAGTATTTATTACTTAATTTCTATAACTTAATTTCCTGTTCTTCATATTTTTGGGATGTGGTTATTGTTCTGTGGATGACCTTTAAATGATATGCAATCCAATTCTTTACGTTTGCTTTTCAGATTGATCTTCATTAAGCTGCTGACCTTAGAGAATTATAAATAAATCAAGAAAAGCAACAGTTCCAAGGAAAGAAAATCAGCAAACAGAAATTTACAAATAGATTGAATGAAGTAAACAATAAGGCTAGCAAATTTAACGTCCATAATAATTTATAAATCAAGAAAAAAAACACAAATGGAGAGTAAATATGCTTTCGAACACTGAGCGATTCCCGTTGATCAGTGTACGAAAACATATTTACTGTCCATTTCTGGTTTCTTGATTTATAAATAATAGGACTAGTAGCGTAATACTTGAAATATTGAACAAAATATCTTCTAGCCTTCTAATATGATGTTCTAATAGAGTTCTTTAATTTTAGAAGAAAAATGGTCCGCTTTTGCAAATAATGCCTTAGGACAATATTCTATTCTCAGAATATGGAATGCATGTTGACTAATAAGATGAGTGAAATTGAAGCTAACGGAATTCAACAAAATTGATGTTATTGGTGGAAATTCTATAATTTTAAGGAAACAATGCTGAAACACTTAGCAGAGCTCTGGAATTAACTTCTATTTTATAATTGAATATTCCAAATTTACCCTCACAGAATTCTGTTTTACAAAAGGAGGAAGTCAATAAATATGAAATTAGTTGTCTTGCCATTCCCTCTAAGATTTTCTTACTTCATGAACTACTCATATTCTATTGATATGATAGAAATTAACTTTTTAGTTGGAGTCAAGTGTTAAGTCTAATTTTATGACAATGCTCGTATTAGAATTGGAATATCCTAATAAAGTAAGAGTCATGTAATATTTGAGAGCCATACTACCACGAGCAATCGTTTGGTTGTCAGGATTTCTAGTTTTTTTCTTTACCAAATGTAATTTAATTGTAAATTAAAGTTTCATTTCAGACTTAATTATTATCATTTTGTTACGATCAGTTCTAAAAAAGAATTACCTCTATTGGTAAATTGCGCTTCCATACATAACAATAAAATTTAGTAAATTTAGTAAACAGAGAAATTGCATTTCAAACAAAATCACTGAGAATCACATACAGAATAGACATTATGTTTGACTGGTACAAGAATTTGTCAATCAAGCAGTAAATAAGAAACAATTTCAAGATAAAGCCCAAATCACCATTTTAATAGTAATTGAGAAATATCGAATTTTCTGAAACACTTTTAAACACTGCACTGCAGCAAATTTAAGGAAAAATTGGAATCGCTTTTATCTGAAAAGATTGTTTCTCACTTACTCGAGCTTGAGTTGATTAGGCTGGAGCTTTTGAAGATGAAGAAATCGAGGAATCTTCAACAGCTTTGGTTGGTTGCACTTATATAAGATAATATAAATATGATACTTCACCCATTAAAAAATGCCAGAAATATCGTTGTAACTTAAAGGGACATATTTACTCTGCTTTTATCACTTGCTAAAATTGTTTGTGGATTTAAGAGGAAGTTTATTTTCATATGCTCTAGGATAACATGTAGTTTCCAGACCCAAAAGTTCTTTTATGGGATATAAAGATAAGACAGGTATATAATGAGACTTCAGCTTCTTCCTGAAAAACAAAATTATTAAATTTTTGGAAAGTTAGATATCATGACACTGCTGTCAATGTGTTTATCCCCTTTATTAAATCTATGTGGTTTGTTTGGTTAGGATTTATAATACAGTGGAACCTCGCTATTCGTACACAATCCGTTCCAGGAGGCAGCTCGAATGGCGATTTGTACGAATGGCGAATCATTTTTTCACATAAGATATAATGTAAATTGGATTAATCCGTTCCAGATCCACAGATGATTGCTTATATAAACCTTTGTAATAATATTTTAAGCCTAAAATACATAAAAACTATGAAAACAATAAATATATAGGCCTCTATTATTATTTCTTTCTTTTTCAGTATAGATGATATGGTTGATTTCGCCATGCCATACTGAGTTGCCAGGTCATAGACACGAGTTCCACTTTCAAACTTCGCAACGATTTCTTTTTTTCAATTCAATTGTCGTTCTCACTGCTTTCCTTTTAGGCTTGGTTGAATCAGTAATCTTTTTTAGACCCATGGCTGCACTATTTTTAATAAAAATAACAAAAAATAACAATAAAATATCACAAAGTTTCACGAAGCTTGCGTGGATGATGCGTAGTGTATGGAAGCTAGCACGGTACTGAACTGAAGCGACCGCGTGGCGCGGCCAGTACCGAAGTCACGCTGTCCGAATCGCGACCAAACGTACGAATGGCGAATTCAATTTTACTTGAAAAAGTTGTACGAATAACGAGTTGTACGAATAGAGAGGCGGACGAATGGCGGGGTTCCATTGTATAGAAGTAGATATTTCATCAATTCAACCCAAAACCCGTATTGTCTTCTACATTGAATTTCGTGCTAGTAAGTATTCCTCATTATGAATTAGGGAAGGTTAAAAATGATTTTTTTTATTCAGTCTACTCATATTCCTGGCCAGATGTCAGCAAAATCCAGAAAGTTTCTTTCATCATAAAAGATATTAAATTTAAATTGATTCTACTTATAATTTGAAAATATGAATAAACCGAATTTGATAACTGATTTTTCAAAGACTAGACTACTAATCTACTAATGGACTATTAATGTACCCAGAATACATCATTATGTAAAGAAATTCTAACGAAATAGTTCTTACTAAAAAAGAAATGAGGAAAAAAAATAAGTAAAAAATTATATTTTTTGCAAAGATTTTAATAAAAATACGAAACTGCTTTATTTTATAAAGGAATACTTTTTATTGTTCTTTCTTCGCCTCCTTTATGAATGAAGGTTTTTATTCCTTCTTCTCCAAAACTTGTTTTCCCGTCTGAATTGTCCTTTTCGTTTACCTCGACAAGTAAATGGGAGGATTCTTGATGGAGAAGAAAGAACAAAGAGCTTTTGGTAACATAAGCCGTCTTCGTACGCAACGACGCGACGACATTCTATTTGACAACACGATTCACAGAATCATCAACAACTCTTTTGGGATATGGCTTATTTATTACAATACCTTCATTTTAATTTTTGCCTTATTAACAACTACAAGCATTAAGTATTATTTAATAATAAGAAGAAGTCGGATCAAAGGTTATTTTCAAAACATAAATCATGCATTTTTTATCTCTTGTTATTCTTTGCAATTTTGAGGAAATTAAAATAAACTATCAGTTTATTAGGAAGCTTATTCTTGTCATTGTCTCATTGCGGGCGATAGTATTCATGCTATTGCATGTAACTCCTCAAGTTTACTATGTATCTAATGCGTGAAAAAATAACTTTCATTAATTGCAATGCGGCTATAGTTATTTATTGAGATTAATAATTTTGCTTATAAAGCATCAAATAAGTCATATTGTATGTCTTCAACCTTTCTTAATAAAGGGCCGTTTCTTTATCAGCAAGGAAATGCAACCCCTTAATTGTATGTTCGTGAATGTTTGCAAACACGCGCTTGAGTGTTTCAGATATGATGTAAAGAAATGTATGCATCGTATTTTTTTTACATTTTTACAGCAAAAGTAAGTAAGCTATATTTGTGTATGTGATGTGTAGTCTGATTTTCTTTATATCTATTGAAGAACAGAGGTTCTTAAGAGATGCCTGACATTGTTTGTTCTTCAGTAGTATATTTCTGTTGGTCTTGTTGCGACGATGAGATTCGGAAGCAGTTTTTATCTAAAATCCGTCAGTTCTTCAAACTTCAGATTTGACATTAGTTCTTCTTGGAGAAAATCTGTAGATGTAGATAGATGCTGCCTAATGTAATTGGAGTAAAATTAATTTGATAAATTAATGTATTGCAATTTATTGAATTCCGTTTGCAAGTTCCTCTGAACCACTTCAATATCAACACTTGATGGTCTGGAAAACATCTGCAACAGTTGTCCACTAGACTTGAAATGTTGTAACCTCTTTCCAAATTAGGACCGTAGAAGACATTGCATTTGCATATTTCTCAGTTATCTCACAGTCAGTTTTTGTCAGTGATGGGTAGAAAGTTTCTGGGTTGACTCTTCCATAAACATAACGAAGTTAACCAGTAATTAAGGAAAAAAAATTGAGACTCAGTGGACACCAATGTACATAAGATTGGGTAGACAGTTCTGCCGATTAAATCTTATCGAGCAAGTCTTCGACCCCTTTTAAAGACTCGTAGTTGATAAGAAGAGCTTTAAATGAACAGTAGTCATAACTATCTGCTGACTTCCTAGACACCATCACAATAGCATGAAACATCGCTACGAGATCTACATTGCTGTGAAAAATGACCACACCCCATTTTCAGTTACTTTTGCTATTTATTTTGGCCACTTTATTTTTGATCTGGTTCTGTATGTGCCAGGACGAAATCAATGTTTGTTAGACTGAAATGTTTTCGGGTTGTTAGCTAACAAATAACGTAATCTTCAACTGGTTTTTATCAACTTTCATACAAATTAAATATGAATGCTTTATGTAGTTATCGCGATTTTTATTTTTTTTTCTTCCTTGATTAATGGAAATCAGGAAGTTTCGTTTCAAATATTTTCACATGGTAGAAAAGTTGATAAACAAAACTTTCTTATCTTGAATCTGGAAGTTTAAATGATAAAGATGATTAAAAAATGCCATAACAGTCAAGTATCCAAAATCTGTCACCAATTTAGCATCTTCGAATTGCTCAACTGCTTTTCTTTTATTTAATTTGAATGCACTAATTTCTGCTTTCAAACCAAAGATTCGCTTTTAACATTTCTCCTACTTAGTCAACGAACTTCTATATAGTAGAAAAGATCACCATATTCTGCTAGTATTTTATCTAGGAAACTAAATCTGTAACTATCTGCAACTGTCTGTATAATTTTATGCATATATAAATTTCGTAATGCAGTAATACATCATGACATTTTCATTTTAAAGCTTAGTCTTCCTCCTCTCAACGTTTTTTTTTTTTTTTTGGTATGATTTGCTCTGAAATGCTGTCCAGTTTTAAACAAGTCTCTCCAAAGTTGAACAGATAACATTAAAAATATATCTACCTTTCTTTAACGTGCGGTGTGAACTATCTAGGACCACAATTGACACGCACAATTTACGCAAAGGATTCGCACCCCGAGCTGTCATCGTGAAGAGACTGGGACGGACCGTT
>JAFIDM010012231.1:133836982-133848820 GCA_023159025.1 Thereuonema tuberculata | reverse complement strand
GAAGAGACAGAGTGAAAAAAAAAAAAGCAATGCCTCAATTCAAGTTTGAATAATTTGGGTATTCTACAAAAAAAAAAAAAAAAAAAAAAAAAAATTTTTTTCTACAAAAGTTTTTCAATTTTTCCTGGAAATTCAATTTCAGGAAATCTGCTGTGAGACTTTAAGTTGGCAGTCTTGAAAATTCTGAAATTGAAAGTAAGCATGTTCTCTCATGTGCATCCTACAAATTCCTCATTCATTATGAAAGAAATTTGGTTAAGAAAATGAAATTTTGAATGAATATCTTGTATTAATTTAATAATTAATAATTGTTTTTTTTTCCCACGGAAACAGAACTATAATAAATTCTCACATTTTATTTATTTCATATGTATTTTAGGATGTATGACTTAATCAAAACAAATTTTTACGGATGCATTAGAACAGTTGTGGCTATGATTGCTAAGGCATACAACAATTCTGACATATTGTTTATGTGAAGCTTGAAGAAGCTATAAATGACAATAAAATGACAATATAAGGAGTCTGCTGTACTTTTTGAATTTAGTAATTCTTCACAATGCTTGTTTCATCAATATAAAGTCTCCGTTTAGGAAAAAAACTATAACAACGTATTGAAAAGAACTAATTTAAAACTTATAATTCCTTTAGATTAAACCAGTTTCATGAATTAATTATAATTATTTCACTCAAATGTTTGATAATGTAATAATGATGGTAGTTTCCTCTCATTAATGATGTGCGTAATTGTAAATCATTAATAATATGTATTATGAATAGCATGCATTAATATACAAATTAACTAATTATTATTAATTATCTCGTTAAGATATACAAATTAACTTTTATGAATTTTTATATTTTTTTGTATTAGCTTCAATTTTTTAGTTTATCTTTAGTTGGAGAAAGAGTTTACAACAATTTTAAGCCAATATTTGAAAATTTCCATCTATAAAAAGCATACACGTATTTACAAAGTTGTGCAAAGACGTCTCCACATGACTGTTGGTTACTAAACTGAGTATTTTTAATGACAATATACTCAATAGGCAGATTTAGGTTGTTTGGATTTCACAAAAAGTTTATCTTCCAAAACATGATTTATGTTACAAAATCTACTTAGGAATGACGTAAATGGAATCCAAGGCTTGTGTCGAGTAAATGTACTTTTACGACATTAGCTCAGGAGAACTGATTGTAAGAAGACACGTCAGTGTCACTCGACTCTGAAATCAGCTACCAAATTAGTTTTAATTCTCAGTCTGATTGTTGGTGAGCTTCACTGTGACTCTGGCATTGAGCATCGTAATGAAATTACCTACAATGATTCTCTCCTGAAGATTCACGCTGAACAGAACCTAAATGAAGACTCACTGTCCTCCGACACATCACTGACACTCACACTAGACTCAGCGGAAAACTTCCAATTCTCGATGTTCTGTTTACACGTCCTTCAGGAAGACTGAAAGTAATCTCCTGTCATACGTTCTCATGCAACTAATGAAGTTCGTGAGAAACTTAGCAGTGCCTCATTTACGCTATAAATAACTTTAATGGAATCGATTGCTTGATATATTTCAAGATAATTTCAAGTTTTTAATTTTTTTTTCTATTTTGGTGATGGTAATATTACTTTAAAAATATCCTTAGAACCCGTAAGTTAAAGGATCAAGCTAATTTTTTTTAGTTTTTTTACAATTTTTGTTTTTTTTTTGTTTTTATTATTATTAAAGAGAATTTTTTTATCAGAAAACTGTATCTATGCGTATATGTGTGCAAGTGTTTGTGTCCGTGGATATTTGTGTCCATCTGTCCTGTCGAATAATTACTTGGCTATTAAATGGATTCCTTCAAAATTCACATACAAATTTAAGGTCAAAGGTAATTTTTATATTTGAAATATCTTCCATATGGATTTGTTATGTATTTTGTAATTAAGGGAGGGTCTACTAATGTTAATAACCTTACAGGTAGATGCACATCACAACTTCAGCGCAACAATTTCGCCTCGTGGCGAAAATTGGAACTAAAATATTTTTCTACATAATTCTCCTCTGCATGTTCTCCTTAGTGTACCTTCCTTTCCGACAATTTGTCTTTTCAATTGGTAGATGCGCTGGAGTAGATGAAATTTAAATACTAATATCCTGTATATTGTATATAAAATATTTAAATTTGTATATTATATATAATATTTATATATATAAATGCACCCATGCTCAAAAATTAAAGTTAGTTGCGAATCACAGAATACCGAAATGTCCAAAGGCAATTTATTCCCAAATAGATATCTGATGGTCAGCCCGAAGCCCGCCAGCCTTTAACCCCTGAAAGAAACCCAGTACACATTTAACAGAGCGTGGGTGAGCCCTGAGTCCCGTCTGGAGAAGAATATTGATTCCAAAATAACTTTAGGAACAACATTGCAGTTGTAGCGATACAAAGAAAAAAAGTGAAAGTATGGTTTGTCGGATTGTAATAAGAGACGTAATTTTCCAAGTTCCATTAGAAAAGCATTTATTGTTTGAAATTTTCTATCATGCTATCAAGCTATGATGAAATCATGGTAACTGTTTCTCTATTATTAATGTAGGTTTTTCCCAAGGTAATAATGGTAACATCTTATCAGTTCTGTTCGCTTCTATTCCGTGCTGATAAACAATTCCAAAGGAATGAAATTTAATATTGATTAAAAACTCAAAAAAAACTTATTGTGAATTTTTATTTAAAATTTATAAATATATATATCAATTTTTGGGTATTTAATACAGAGTGAATTTTAAGGCATCGTACTGATTGTATTTACCTTTCAAGGAGTTTCTTGTCATATAAAGCAATATAAATGAAATTTATTTCAAATAAATTACATATATTAGTTATTTAATCGTTCATAATTTATCAAACTTGGCATAATAGATGAACTTTCTTATGCCAATATTATTCTCTTATTTATTATTAAGTGTCTTAGAAACAGCAAATTTGACGATAATAACATTATGCAAAATTTATGCTCGTAAGCTTACATGTATAGATGTTTTTGTAAATTTGTACGTACAAATTAATATGAGGAATTTTTTTATAAAATCAAATTAACTGTCATTTATTATTTTTTTAATCAGGTTCTTGAAACATGTTTCAGGTTTTCAAAATATATAGAATTATTTTGATATTTAAATTCTTAACTACTGAAACCTTTCTAATTAGCAGGAAAACCAGCTCTCTTTTACAGTGGTTAAGATGTTATCCTGTTAGTTTTGAATTCTTCGAGCTGAACTTGAGATATTGATTTCGCTAAAAATAATTTTTCTCTTCTAGTTATTTCTTTATATTTATTTTATTTATCTTTTCTACTGCAAGTTTCTTAAAAGGTGACGTTCAATTCTAATTCCCTTTGAAGTTCAGAAATTAAATTACAAAAGAACTAAATACATTCTTTAATGAAATAAAAGAATTAATTCGTCCCAAACTTCCTGCAAGTGGATTACGTAGGCTACAAAGGCTTAATCTTAGGGTATCTCCCTTTTTTGTTAATGGCGAAACTCCCAAGTAAACTCACTCTGCTGTTTTATTTAACTACCGGCTAAATGAAGCCGTTTAGAATTCATATGGCTATAATATTTCACTCGTACTCTTATTAAGGCACGACTCTACCAGTGGTCAACCCTAGCACTTGTTTAATGTATTAATAGATGTTTACTGAAGCCGTGTTGGCGCTCTTCCGCTGTTCGTGACGTGTTTTCCAAGTAAATTGCATTAGCCAACCTTTCTAGAGCGACGACTTCCAATTTAGAGAAAACATAGTCGTTAACAAGAGAAGATTCTCGACGAATGTGAGGAACTGCGAGAGACAGCTGAAAATTTCATTCTTTTTTCTATGTGGTTTAGAGAGGAAGTTTTTTTTTTTTTTTTTTTGCTTAACAATTTCATATTTTATTCAAATTTTAAAGCTTTTCTGACAAATATGTAAAACTCACACTGCATATTTATTCCAAAATAAATTCTAAAATACTAAGCAAAATGTTTCGAGTTCAGTTGTTTTATGAGAATAATTTAAATTAGGAAGCTTTTGTGCAACTAAATTGTATAATATAGTACTATGAAATGAAACCAATGTTTCGTTGAATCTCGATCTCGTCGTAAACATTTTGTAAGCGATTAGGATTACCACAAATCAGCCATAGTAGATTATGTTAAGCTTTTCTAATAGCCATTCCCGTCTTTAAAAGAATTACTACTTTTCTATGTTACCGTATTCTGCGGTCCATATTTTTTTCCTGTGGGTAATGAAAATTTCTGTTAGTTACCGGTAATTATATATAAGTTAGTTTTTAGTTTGGCAGACTGCTGGCAATACAGGTATAATAATAGTTATATAGAGAGGTAATGCACTGAAAAGTCATATTTTAAATATACAAATAAAGACTATTGGAATTCAATGTGCAATTGTATCTAAAAACAATTTTTTCTCGGCAGATGAATTTGAACACAAAATTTCATATTTGATAAGCATCAGGATAGCAAATTGGCTGTAAATAAAACGCATTCTGTAAAATGCCATGATAATTATGGAACCAAAGTCACTATTATGGCTTCTTTACATGCTCTCGAAAACTTGTTTCAAACGCTCTCAAAAACTTGCCATTTGCTAGTTGCAGCTTGGCTGAAATGCGATAGCTTTACATTGCGAGAGGCAAATCATATTTTGCTCTCGTTGAGATGGCGATTAAAACAAACAAAATGATTTGCTGCTTAGTTTTGCAAATAATTCTTAACTCATTTCATAGCAAAGTTAAAGAAAAGGAAACAAAAAAGAAAGAAAGAGAATGTGGTAAATGAAGATATGGATTAAAATCACGAACAAAGAATATCCAGATTTCAGCGTGAAGTGGTAATTTTTAAATATTTTTTTTCTCGTCGCTGGTGTCGACTTGCTTCTAGTTATTTGCCTGAATTCAGAAACTCGTTGAATTTAGAACAAGTGGCTGGGTTTTCGAGCAAGTGGGAGATGTTCGAGCCACTTGCCGGTTTAAAAAAAGTTTTGTGTAAAGCAGTTTTTAGACATGTTTAGAAACAATTCTATCCAAGTTTGTTTCTAAGATACGAGCCACATCCGTTTCCCCACAATTACTTTATCCTCAAAGAGGATTAGGAGGTTTAAACTTTCATTCAAGGAGGACAAAATTAACTAAAATATTAACGAAAATTAAAGCAAAATAGTTATTAGTAAGTTCTGTTCACTCTATAACATCGGAGAAAAAGTAGAAGGTGAGAATTTAAAAGCTGAAGAGATATCTTACTGAATTTTCAGACAACTTCATGAGACTGTCAGATAGTTGTAAGCTCTTTCAGTTTTTTTTTTTTCCTGGAACTTAAATACTTAGACCGTTTGCATTCAATTACATTCCGTTTTTGCTTTTTGTTTTTCTGGAAAATATTTTTTTATGTTTTGATAAATAAAAATATAAATATTAATAATGTAATTGTAAATCTAAAAAACTGTGACCTGTAATGTTAAAAGGTCAGATTTAATATTGAAATACTACATGTTATCTAAAAAAATTAGAAATGAAATAAATTCAATATACTGAGTGTAGTTTGTAAATTGAGGTGTCGATCATGTTGTAGTATCCGATTGGCCTGATTAGTCCGTAGCAGGACGAAACGGCCGTTCCCAATTCCTTCCCTATAATCAAACCAGAGAAGCAATTTTAATTTATGCAAGGTGCTGACTTTGTTTTCTTTATTTATAAGTTCACACAGCACGTTTAAATTAATTGATTCTCAGTGTTGAATCTTTCGTTTGGATTCTTTGGTTAAATGCCTTTTTAGCCTGCTCGTTGAGGCAAAAGTTATTATGTGCGGATGATGGCAACCTTTATATTTGTAAGAACAAGTGCTGGGAGAGTGTAATGATTGTTTTTCAATAATTCAATGTTTTTGTTTTTTTACAACAGCAAGAATTGTGCTTAAGAGTGCACTGCACAAAGAAACTGAAATCATAAAGAATGAAATGAGAGTATTGTTTAATGATACAATATTCATATCAATCAATCTCTAAATATTATATAGAAAGGTTAAGTTCCTAATGTGACTGTGGACGAAGTTACTGCATACGCGACTGGTGTATTTTCCACATTGTTGAAAGGAAAAAATGACGAGGCCTTTCGCGTCCTACTGTTCAGGAATAAGTCTTCAGGTCTGACCTGAATGTAAAGGTTTAATATGTACTTTATAAAATTCAGAGTAAGAGAGAAATCAATAATTACTTGATTATAGATTGTTGATGAATGAAATAATAATGAGATTGATAATTATTGTTTAAACATGGAATGGATATGATAATTTCAAATTATTATTTATATTTTGTACTTAATCTCTGCTTCGAAGTACTGCAATAAAATAAGTTCAATAACACAGTAAAAGTATTGAATTTGTTAATACAGTAATAAATTAAAAACAAACTACAATCCATGTTACACAAAGTTTGGAAACTTATCAAAGAAAAAAAATTACCATCAATTCAAGATTTTACATCTAAATCCTCTTACTGAATGAAATGAATTATATATAAAATCAATCAGAAATTATTCAGGATATTTTATATCTATTGCTGCTACGACGTAATAGTCCTTGCATCAACCTAAGCAGACTATTTGAAGAAGCTTTTCAATGTGTAAAATTATGTTAACGAGTTTCTTCCTCGAAATAACTTCCCTTAAGTTATGTGATCATTTTAGTACTTTCCTTTCCCAATTCCTTAATGGTGTCAAGACAATGAACTCATTAGTATTTGTCTTTCTTTGCATTTTTGTCTTTTCGATCAATAGATAAGTAAGATGTTTCATGAATCTTAAAGATTCAAATCAACAAAGTCCCATACTTTCATATTAAAACAGTGGATTAACAAACTTAATTTTCATCAAGTTAGTTCTAAAAATCAAGACTCATTCCTTTATATTGAAATGTAGGCAATCATTATAGCAATCACCCAGTAATTATAGTGAGTAATTTACTGCATCTCATGTATTCATATCGCTTTTTAATTGTTAGAAGAATCATAGCATAATATTAAAAACATTAAAAAATATCCACATAATTAATCTCCGCACTAGGTTGAAGAAAATATTTATACAATTTTAATAAAAAAAGTCAAAAATAAATATTAAAAAAAAAACTAATATCCCGTATGAATAACCATGTTCAGAAATGTATTGAGATACATCAACTTTAGAGCGAAGTGTAAACTAAACAATATTTTCATGTACTATTTTAGTAGGATCAAATTGTATAAACCCATGTTCTCGGTTAAAACAGCGGCAATGTAGTTCAAGGAGGATCCAACTAAACTAAATAATTATTTAAAAAGAAACAAAAAAGCAATTAAAGAGGATAAAGAGGAAAGAATTAAAAGTAAGAAAATCGAATAAACAAAAGTAATGAAAAAAATGTCAGTGAAAAAATTAGCGAATGAAAAATCAATAATATTTTAATCTCTATTTTCAGCTATCTTTAATTTGAACTTTCACCATGATATTGCAGTAAACGGTTTACGGTTGCTTAGCAACATCGCAACAGGGTTTCGTATCTTCCTGGGAAAGGGAAGAGCTATTTCACAGCAGCATCAAAAAAAAAGATATTTGTATTAATTTTGTTTGGTCTAATTACATTTCAATCCACGAAAGAAAAGGTTTTCTATATTAATGATAAATTTAACAAGAGATTCAGAAGTTCATCTAATTACTATGTTCGTCTAAACAATAATTTTTACGAAAACTATAAGAATGTGTAATCCATTCTTGATTGCATTAAAATGCTTAATGTTTTAGTTGGAGGATTGAACCTACAACGAATATATTTGATTTATGAAAATTAGATATTTTCTCTCTTTTGTGAATGTTTAAATTAGTTGATTGTAAAATCTAACTACATCGACTAATTTGAAATATTGAAAAACCATTGAATTATTGAAAAAAAGTATCATTTCACTCTTACAGCACTTGTTCTTACAAATATAAAGGTTTTATTAACTTTGTTGAAAAAGCAATTCTAAATTTATCAATAATAAATGTAACATAAATAATAGTAACATATTAATATGTAAAATGTATTATGTCATATCCAGCTTCGAAAATTTATGTGTAACTTTTTACAAAAAAAATAATAGGAGCTTTTTTTTTTTTTTGTTTATTTGATTGAATGTTAGGTCACAACCTCCCCAATTTTTAAACAAGAGTTACGTATTGCAATAATAGGAAAAAAGTGAAATTATGCTAATTTTTGAAATGTTTATTCATTTCTCCTAGATCACAAATTCTCATTATTCCGGACTTACTGGCTCGTTTGGGCTGTACTGTTTGGAGCAGCTGTCAATGTAGACTGTCCTCGAGGTTATACGGCACGTTACATGGCTAATGTATGGTCGATGTTCGCTGTCGTGTTTCTCGCTATCTACACAGCGAATTTAGCTGCTTTCATGATCACAAGAGAAGAATATTACGATTTAACAGGAATAGAAGACCACAGAGTAAGTTATGTCATTAAAATGAACTTAGCTTTTAGTCTTGTCTTTTTTTTTCCTTGATTTATTTTGTAAAATATGCTTTCATATTTCTTCATCAAATTGTCTTTTAAGGTGAGACGCGAAGATCGAAGGGTAAACAGTAAACATTGAAATTGCTTTATTGTTATCGCGAAAAACATAATTAATCTATTAATCTTTACATCGAATTTTTAATGAGTTTTTAATGAATAACGATTACTTTTTTAATTGTCTTAAAGAAAAAGCCGACATAACGCCTCTTTAGGTAAATTAGAAGAAAAAAAAAACCTAATATTATCTTACCTTATTTAAAATTACAATTTTAATGAATTATTTATTATAAAACCCGTATCTATTAAGAGCCTTGAATAATTGATGATTAGGATTTAGACTTTTTATGATAATTTTGATTTTTAAAAAATATGCTTAAAAAAAATATTGCCTCCAATGCAATTACCTTTCTTAGTTTCTTTCTTTTTTCACTTAAACTAATAGATATCTTCTTTCATAATACAAAAATCTACAATATTTTATAGACTAAATATTTTGAGTGAATATGAGAACAAAAAACAACGACAGAAAACTAAAATAACTGAATCGTTTCCGAATGGTTTCATTAGCAGCCATATTTACTGTATAAAATTAAATAAATAATTTTATTATTTTAATAGTAATTGTTATATATAAACTCCTTGACAAAAAAAAAGACAAAATAACTCAACTCAAAGTAATTGTTTATCGAAATAAAAAATTATTTTCACGTGCAATGTATTTGAAGAGAATTAATATGTTAACCAGCATACTTTCCATACTCCATTCTCAATTTGTAGGGTCGTTGAGTCAGTGGCGGCTCATAACTAAAATTAGTGGGGGTGCTGCTCCAGAAAATTTTTAGCCTTTGTTTTAAAATTGTGCAAAAGGAAACAAACATTTATAAAAAGAAAATTTATTCAGAAACTTGATAAAATCCTAAAAGAACAAAATCAAACATTTTTTACTTAATCTAAATTGTTAAAGTTCAAGCTTGATCTACTCGTTTAAAAATGAAATCCCTTCTTCTTGTTTTAATTTGCGCGAAAAGAAAAAAAAAAAAAAAGATAAAAAAACTACCTTCCACCACCACGTCAGGATCGGCACTGTGGGAACGACAGTGCCGCTCGCCGACGCAGCCTCGCATGCAGCTTTCTATGTGCGCATGCGCACAACAGTCAAACACCACGCCGCTGGAAATGTGAATCGCACAATTCTATACAAAGATTTTTGTATCTTTTTCATAAACTAGGGGATGGCTACTGACATTAAACTTAAGGATTATATATTGTACACTTATAAAGAAAGAATTAAAGAGAAAAGGACTCATTATATTAAATGCTATCGATAATATCAAATGGAAATACGGGGTGCTGCAGTTCCACAGTGCCTATACGCGAGCCGCCACTTTGTTAAAACATTATTACCGTTAAGTGAATTAATGCACTAGATAAAGCAGTTAGCATGTTAACAGCGAATGTATAATAGTCAGCATAAAGGCATACAATGAGCCTTTCAAACACTTATTTGCATACTTATTTGCAGTTCGATTTTCATATCTCTAAGATTATTTAGTATGGATAAGTTGATTATTTTGTCTTTTTCTTTTTTTTCTTTTTTTTTTTTTGTCAATAGATTGCATTATGTTGAAAAACAAGGTTTTTTTTTTTTTTTTCAAAATATTCAAATCCGAGCAGTACAGCTAAAAACGATGGTGTGAGGTAGTTGAGAAATTTCCGTGAATAAAGATCATAGAAGACTCTAGTTTTTTCTGCTTTAGCCCCGGTTTTGTAAAGTGATACGCTTATCACGTGATCAGGTTTTCACAACACGTTAGGATCCGATTCAGAACTTATTTTTCTTGTCGAGTCGCTCGAGATGAAAGGTGTGAACATCTAATCGATGTGCCTTGTTTTCCTCTTCAATTTGTCCAATTCTTTCGGCGCTTTGGAAGTGGCGAGAATTGGTCGCACGTCTGAAACTTGTCGTCATTGACGAGTGATGGTGACTAAATGTGGCATTGATTTTTAAGACCTTCATTGTTACCCTCGAACTTTTCGAATCAGCGAAATAAGTGCTTGTAGATGTAATTTCTTCTCCAGTAACGTTATTATTGAGCTTTTCGATGACTTCTATGGCGTTGCAGCCGACTTCCTCTCGAATAAAGCGACTTTCAAATGCAGTGACTCTCCATCTTGATCACATCATCTGGGATACAATCTAACATGCTGCGTAAATCTAAAGACAATGTAGCCTTAGTCTATGTTCTGCTGTGAGCACGAAATATTCCTCTTTGCCATTTTCAAAGTAAGAAATAAATATTTTCTTAATTTTTGAAACCCCACTAACTTCCAGCAGTCTTTTCTATAAACAAATTAAGAAGTTATATAATCTCTAATGCAAAGATTCACATTTTTCATTCACATTTAGAAATATTTTAATTACTTTTTTTTCCTGTATAGTTGTTCTTCAGTTTTAACAATTTAAATACATTATTTTGACTCAAAACTAATTGAAATTTATAGCCTAAAATTTTTTGAAATAATTATACTTTTGGAAGACACTTTGAGCTTTAATAGAAATCCGTATCCCGATAGTAACGTTTTCGTGAGAGCTAGCACTTTTCTTTCACTCTTGCTGCAGATAGTGATGCTTTCAGGACTCTCATAATACAAACCGAGACGTAAATCAAGATGATGACACTGAAATGGTTTTCGACTACAAAAACTCGTTGTGGTAATGGAACCCATGCACCTATTCATCTCTGTCCTTAGAAGCCTCTGTCTTTCCTTTAATTGGAAGGTGGTTTGTATCACAACAAATAACAGCTATCAAACCGAAATACTGTACAAAAGAAAGCATTCAACCCTCTTTCAAAAAAACGTATTTCTCTTATGATTTTCACAGAAAATTTAAAAGAAAAAGTATATTACAGGCTTCTGTTATCCTTAAAAATTCTATTTATTTCAGTCATCATTTTCTCTAAACTAAATATAAAAAAATTAGATTTGAGATAAGAAACAAATCTAGAAAAGCTAAGTTCTAATTTAAAACGAACTTTGTAGGATAATAAAAGATTTTTAAAAAAGTCTGGTAATTATCTATCTGTTTATCTATCTATCTATCTATCTATCTATCTATCTATCTATCTATCTATCTGTCTATCAATCAGTGCTCTTTGTTTCTTTTAGTTTGTTTTTTCTTATTCAAACATAAGTTTACATATACAGGGTGTTTCAAAAATACACGGCATAATTTCAGGTATGTAT
>JAFIDM010012231.1:133764753-133821982 GCA_023159025.1 Thereuonema tuberculata | reverse complement strand
CTCTCTTCTGTTAATCCTTCCAACATATATTCTGGGATATCAATATCCTCCATCTCTGTGGGATTTCTTTTCTCTTTAATTATATTAGCCGAATAAGGAAATGCAAGTCTTGCTCGCACCATAAAATGATCTGAGCCACATTCAGCTCCTCTCTGTACTCTGATGTCTAATAATTTTAATTGAGCCCTTTGTTGAATAATTATATAGTCAATAATTGTTTTTAGTTGTCTAGTATGCTGATAATAACTTGTTTATTTCATTCAATAAAAATTCAATCCATATTTCCAATAGGAAAATATAGAAAAACTTGATAAGCTTAGGTCTGTTCCGCACATGAAATGACCCATCTTTTGTGCAGAAAATATCACATTACGGAGGACATAGATTGATGGTGTGGACAGGCGAAAGTATAGGTGGTTGTAAGGATCAGAAAAAGACTGTCCGACAGTCCAGAGATATAGAGACAAGATTCTTAGATCTATTATCATGCCGTATTCTGCTGTCGCCGGTGAACGAATGTTCCTTCTAATGGTCGAAACGCTCGACCTCTGAGAGCGCTGCTAATGAACAAGTTGCTTGAGAGGACGGAATTAAGCATATGAATGCCAGAATGCTTCCCTGACTTAAATTCCATTGAGCATGCATTGGATGCATTTTGCAGATGTATTGCATTAGATCAGCACCTTCTTTGACTCTTCGTTAACATGAAAAAGCCCTCAGTGAGAAGTACCGGAGAAATCCCAAATCCTTTTTGGTAACCTTATCAATTCCTGCTACACAGGCAGCGGTATTAACCGTTCGAGAGGACCAGACATCCTACTAGAGGTCAGTCACCAACCTCGAAAATTCATTTTTATTGTTGTACAGGTTTGTATATTGACCTATACCTCAAAATGTGCATTAAATTGTAATATTATTTAAAAATTCGCTAGTATACTTTTTCTTACCAATATTACTGAATGTTCTACTGTATCTAACATATTTTACGTCGAACAACGTCAGTCACATATGATTTTCCTTACAAAAATTCTTGCTCCTCTAATTGTCTTGAACAGTGTCCATATACAGTATATCATTAAATGCAATACAATAGGATTTGTATTAAATACAATAGCTTCGTGAATGAAGTATTCACTATAAACTTTTTCTATCCGTTTCGTTTATATGTAGTATGTGTACGGGAATGTGTTCAGTATCTTGAGGTTTATCATTTGTTGGTTGATTGTTTGATTTTAATGGTACTGAAACATCTTTGGCTAAGTGGTCCCAAAATAAATATAAATCAGGACAATTCTAAGCTAATAAAGCAGATATTATAAATATAAAAAATAAAAGAAGGATAACTAATCATTGTATTAAAAAAAGGCTAAAAATGGAAATATTAAAATAATAAACTACTAAAACTTAGTCAGCGAATATACAGTAAATAAAAAGATCCCAGGAGGGATAATAACAAAATAGTAAAAAACAAAACAGTAGATATTAAAATAAAAAGAAATAAAAACAAGATTTTTTTTTCTAAATTCCAAAGAAAACTAACACGCCAATTTGAAAGAGATGATGTAGATAAATACTTTGCATATGAGAGACTTTTGAAGTCTATAATTCTAAGTAGAAATTTAAAATTGAGAAACATTATCTACCATACACTAATAAATTCTATGATAACATGGATGTGAAGCCAGGACCTGAACAAACAAGGAGTAACAACTGTTAAGAATTTTCGAGCATAAGATTCTACGAAGGATATATAGTCCAATACAAATGGCTGATGGTACTTGGAAAATTCGGATGAACTTCGAGCTTCATCAACTTAACCACAGTACTGAAATTGTTACATTCATTAAGAGATTATATTTATTAAGAATTGCATGGCTTGGACATGTCATAGGATGAATGATGATAGGATTGCAAAAAAAGGATTATGAATTTGAAACTAGCTAGTAGAAGATTGAGAGGGAAGCCACGGAAAAGATGGATTGATGATGCTGAAGATGATTTACCAACTATGAGTATTACAGGATACCTGGTTACCTTGGAATTATTGACGATGAACTTTCTGATTCTATTGCAAACCTGCTGAAATTCTTTCACTGCAGCATTTTCCGATGTCTTGCTCTTGTTATATCTGAATGGTTAAAAGTTGTTGGAAAGGCTAATACCCATGTAGGGTTGTAATGCCATTTGAAGAAGAATTCATTAAATAGGGTTATATGTATTACATTCATGATGTTATTCTTGAAAAATAGATACTTGGGTGTGTGTTTGTTATCTCCAATACGAGGAGTTGTCAGCAAGACTCCTCACGAATTTCAATGCTAATTCAACGTCTGGAAGTGGACAGAACAAGAAGAAGTTTATTTAATGTCTATTTATCCTACTTTTGCTGCCAGAAGATCTTCAAACAGGATCGAACAACCAAACAGAAGTCACGATACTGTGTCGGAAGAATTTCAGCAGGTTTGGCAAGAAAATCAGAAAGTTCATTGTCAACAATTCCAAGGAATTCATTAAGAATTCAGCAAAATAGCTATGTTTAAGACGACATCACAAATCTAAAATGGATGAAAGAATAGAGTGGGTCTTCAGGATGCGGCCGCACACTGTATGCAGATAATTCTCAAAATCATTATAGATCAGAATTTTCGACAGCATTTCTTTTGAGTGTATGCTTTAAAGTAAAAAAACGGCTTGTAGTTCTGCTGCAAAGATTGATACTTCACAAGAAAGAAGAATGGCATACTCTAGTTCTCAGTTTAGGAAGTCGAGCCAACAAATGACTCTCCATTAGATCCAGCAGAATTTCTAATTTAATGCTTATCTTTTTTTTAATAAATTGAATGTTCTAATAAATCTAGAATGTTATTCTAAATCTTATCCATAATCAATTTTTATATCAAGTATTTTCGTGAGGTCGTTAGAAAGTTATGATAAAAAGCTTAAATATTTTTTTCATTTGTTTTTACAATTTTAAATAAGTTTAAGAAGTATTTTGTTAAAAACACTAAATTAAATGAGAATTATTACGAATCTTTTAAGATAGTGTAATTTCATCATCAAATTATCAGAACACATGATATTTTCAATTATCTCCCCTAAAAAAAAAGTGAAAGTAAAACAATTCGTAATTTTAAGTCGAATTTTTTTAAAAGCACATCCTTGCGTAAATTCATGGATTGGCCTCTTACAGCAGAGCAGATACCTCTTAAGCAAGGTTTTTACAACAGACGATATACTTTCTGAATTGTTATTGGCTAAATTAATTCGTCATTTAAATTTTTATTTGAATTCCAATTTTAAAATTAGAATTTTTTCTTGGCAAATATTTGATTTCTACTGCGACGATTTATACTTTCAGAAATTAATTTCATTAGAAACATTAATTGAAAAAAATTAAACAAGGAACGGTTTGAAAATAAAATATAAAAATATAAATATAAATAAACTGTATCAGTATACAATATATAAAATAAAAACTCGTATAATATAAAAACTCGTTGCAACGAAAATGATTTCCTTGTGAAGAGGAATCATAATTCCTTTCGGATAAAAGTAATTTCTCTACTATTTGAGAAACGATAGACAACGACGATGTATTTAATATTTTGTCTAACGATGTGATTGTATTTTTCGTAGGATTGCACCAAACATATTGAGAAACAGAGACATGACGAGGAATTATGTATCAACTAACGAACCAGACGCATTGGCCGCACTTAGGTACCACGATGGGCACTTATATCAGCCAGTGTCTAAAGAGATAGCAGAATTAGAAACTGTTTTGTGACATTAACCCCTCAATGAAGACGTTCTTGCTGCTGCCAGTTCTTCTGTGACTTCTGAAATCTTGCTGTAAATCTTCAGGAAGTGAAAATCTTTGACTTTCCTCAAAGCAGAGAAAATACGTTGGATAACGATTGCAATGATTGCGGAGTGAATGGAAAAAGAGGGAGGGAACTCAGCCTACTTCAGTACCCGGAATCAACCTATGCTGCTGTTCGAAAACATTATCTCTCCAAATTTGAGATAGTTCAACACGGTAACAATGGTTACAACTCATTCATATAACTTCCTCTCTTTCTATAATTTCTCTGCAAAAAAACATGATAATAGAATTTTGTTCTCTTCTTATTGGAAATTCTAAGTGGATGGAATCTTGAATGGGAAGAAATATCTAATTCTAAAATCTGATTATGTTTCTGTACAAAGTATAGATACTTAATTATTATTTTTATTTCAATTTGAAATTTGCTTATTTCAATTTCTGTAACCATTTGTAAATAAGTTAACAGTTGTAATAGATTTACTAATTTCATTGTTCAGTTTCCAACCACTCGGACTCCAATGGATCAATTAGAAACTCTTTAAAATAAGAAACTTTTCTAAATAATTTGATTTACCCGGAAACATTCCATCCGACCTAGAAATGTCTACGTATGTAATAAACTTTAATTTCAGCTTTGAAGGGGTCATAAGCTGCATTGATATTACGTAATTATTTAGTTACTATAAACAGAAGCTTTCTAAACTAGTGATTGTTTATATTTGCTATGGAAAATGCCATCTATTTCAAGAGAATGAATGATATTCCTAGACCAATTAGTAATTGGATTTAATTAATTGTGATTGATCATTTAGTGTAAGGCTGTTGCTTTTCTTGTGTGAATGTGTAGAATTGTTATTGTGTTGTTTTTCAATTAGAGCAAATAGATAGGATTTCTGTTATTTCGTTAGTGTTGTTGTGATGAGATTAACAATGCACATTCCACATCTAAAATGAGTTGAATTTATGTGTATGATGAGACCAGAAATTCTTTAACTTATGGTTAAGAAATTCTATTTATTTTTAATAATAATTTTAACGTTGAACGTAAGAATTTCATTTAATTGTTGATTATCACAACTTATAGCTAATGTCAAATTTAAAGCTATATATTTAAATAATTTTTATTAGCATTTTCTTTATTTTCACAATATCTTAAAAAAAAGCTCTTAAATAATAACAATAAATAACAGCTTTATTTTTAAACAGGACTTGAGCAGTCCTTTATGAAATTCTTAGCATATTTCTTCTTTAAAACACATTAGAAAACAGATGTACGCACAAAAAGATCGTATCTAGCAGAAATTTGATTTTTAAAACGAAAAAAAATGGCCTAAGTTTGAAAAGGAAAACACATTACTTCCTAATGGTAGGGAGTGACTCAAGATAAAAAAAATTCGCAAAGATACATTCAGAAAATTAACATTCATTTCTAAGTATGGTTTTACCTAATGCAGAAATTTTATTCATTCATATAATGTAAATAATGTATTAAGTGTAAGTATTTTTAAAGATGATGATTTCAGAATTGGAATTTTTGTGTGCTTTGAAACGCACTGACAGCAGTTCAAAAAAAAATATTTCGTTTGAAAATATAAATAGCATCTTACTGATATCAATAAAATAAGCTAATAACATCGAATTAAAATTTTATCTGCTAAAAACTCATCTGAAAAAATAAACCTTAAGTTTTATTAAGTTTTGATTATCTGTAGATTTGCTTTAGGTTTACAATATTAGTATTTGTATTTTCGTAAAATTACCAACTATAATTGATAAATTATCAACTAAATTACTTAGAAGGTATCATTTCTACTCCTGTTTCATTACTCGATACAATAAAAATGAATTGAAGTGTTATGTAACGAACTTTTTAAGATGTAGAAGTTTACACACATACACTTCTAAGTTATTCACTATTCAACGAAAGGGACGGTGCCGACAAAGTATTGAATAAAATAAATAAACAGAATTTTTAGAAATAAAATTCACGATTACCTCTATGAACACGTATTTCTGTATCATTTAAAGTAATTTTATTTTCAAAAATATAAGCAGTTGAATTTTTTTGTTTCTGCATGTAAAAACAAAAATAAAAATATTTTTTTTATTCTTGTGATAGTTAAATTATTTCTAAGAATTGGTGCTGAGTTACTAAATTTAATTTCAACTAGTTTTAAAACTGACGAAAGTTTCCCGTAACATTTAAGGCTTCAAAAATATCAAAATAATCCAATAACTAAAAAAAGTGATTAGGTAACATTATTTTTAATAACTATAATATTTGAATTATTAAATTATTTTCGGATTTTCTTTGAATCTTATCGGCAGAAATTTTGTCTTTTAATTATCTTCTTTTTTTTTCTACATGTTCTTTAAATTACTTGCAATTATGTCGACAGAATTGGGTTGAAAAACATGTCATTATTTTGAGATTATTGCATTATCTAGAACTTGACTTAAATATTCCTTTATCTGTTTTTAGAAGATGAATTTATACGAAACTGAAATTAATATTAGTTATATTAAGTATAAAAAGTATATATAAAAAAAACTTAACAAAAATTAATAACGTAATTCTTTTTTCTGCAGCTTTAATTTTTAATTCCATCTCCAATACGAGAATTATTGATAAAAATTATTATTATCTCAAATACAGTGAGAAATATCAAAGGATTTTAAGGAATTTTATAAATTCCACAATAATGGCAGACCATTAAAGAGATTATGATTTTTCTAGGTACTATTTCATCGGATTTCTCCTACAAATACATAAAAATGGTGAATAAGACGTTGATGGGCTTTTTCTCCTTAAGTAGATTTTTTCTGCTTTAGTTGCGATCACCTTCCTTCGCAGTGAGAAACTTCGATGTCATACTCAGTTTTAGGCAGCTAAGAAAAAAAAGAGATCTATTTGGTCACAAAGTGCACTTGTCAAACCTTTTCTTTTTAGTCGTTGGATTCTCGCAATTATTTCTACTTTTCACTGGGTTCTTTCAGCAGCCGATCACTGGATTATGACCAAGTTAAAATTGCTATAAACGATTTCTTCTAAATATAAAAAACTTATTGTCACCAGAACAGTGATTTTAGTTTGAGCTAAATATTTCAAATAAATTATTTTCAGTTAAGAAATTTAATCAATAACAGTATTAATTTAAAATTAAAATAAAAGATGAATTCAAGCTTCGTATATTAAGAAATCCAAATCTGAAATTTTAAATATATCAATATTGAAGTATATTAAATAACACATTAATTTTAACTAATTCAATCGAAAAGATTAGAAGCCCAAGTAAGTTTCAAAAACTTTTTGTAATATTGATAATTAATCACATCAAAACATCACAAAATGTGATGTTTGTGTTATTTTTTGGGATGTCGTAAAGGAGGTAAGGATTTAATGAAATATTTAATGAAACTGATTAATTTGATTTATAATCCTTTTTCAGCATGCAAAATAAGCATGAATTGGGTATATAGATATTTTATGGTAAGTATCTTATTCTTATCACAGAATAGACAAAACATTCTTCCGTACAATCAAAACATTGATGAAAAATTAAAATAAGGTGGAATGTATTATATTTTATGTCCTGCATTTATAAATTCTATAAATATTTTTTTTTTATATTTTTCCAATTTACGCAAGTGTTGCAGATGTTGAGCTCAGTGATTCGCTTATGCGATATCATGAAACTAAAAACTTGGCATTTTGAAAATCAATTCTTCCAAAAATTCTTGTAAAATTTACTTCAATTACTCTGAGTTGATAAACATTAAACAGTTTGAAAAGCCTGTAATAAAATGTCAACATAAACTCTCATTTCTTAAACTCTACAAAACTTCCATTTTTAACTAAATTTTCATTCTTATTTCTGGTATTTGGTCATCTTTAATTAAATCAAGAATCTTTAATTCATTATCAAATCAGCCTTTATCTATTTTTGTCTACTTCTGTGATGGAAATAAAATTACTAGAAATTGCAAAAAGCTAATCTTTTTATAAGATATCAATAAATAGATACTACATTAATTATTAATCTAAATGAAAAGTAGAACTTATTCCAACTTTTTAGAAATAAAAAAAAAGTATCTTATCATATGCCTACGAAGACGATGACAAAATAATTACAATAGATTATTTATTATTAGAAAATTAGATTAGACATTCACATTTGATTAAAAGTAATATTAATATATTCATACATATATATAAAACTACACAAACTTGAAATACTTCTCATATTATAACTCAGTGAAAACTGCCGAGTGGACCTAGTTCAGTGTCTGGTAGCTCGCTCAAGTTCTTTCCGCATCAGAATAGCTCTTAAAATAGAATCAACTAGTTCTCTGTTTTCTGTCTAACACAGACAAATTCTTCTTGATCCTATGAAGTTTATATTTTGAGTCTGGAATGGTTAATGTTTCTTATTGTTCTATTAGAGTTTAAACACTGTATGAAAATCTTGAATTGTCTTCTTTTGTAGAGCAATTAGAAAATTAATAAAACAGACTAAAACCTCTGTATTTTGCCTTTACGGAATTTATTAATTTGACGTCCATTGTAAACAAAATCAAAGAATAAAAATAGATTATGTCATAGAATATTGTCTTAGCATTTATTTTCCATTTTTATTTTCTTTCACGTCTTTCCTTAGACAGAAACTACCCAATATTTTTTATATATAATTATTTTCTTTTAAAAAAGTTTAACGTGTCGGAATAATATATTAATAAAATCTACTTAATCGACACTTTTCAATATTATCTAAAAATTTAATATAAAATATTTAAAATTAAAAAATAAATTAAAAACGCTACATGACGTTTCAAAACCTCAAATCTATTATGTTTTTTTTTCTCAAATGTACAGATAATTAAAAATGAACAAATAAAAATAAAAACATAGACCCCATATAACCTCTAAAATATACGATACAACCTTATTCGGTGATAGTCAAAATGATACCTATTTTTAATTATCTGTACATTTGAGAAAAAAACCCTGATAGATTTGAGGTTTTGAAACGTCATGTAGCGTTTTTGCTTTATTTTTTAATTTTAAATATTTTTTAGATAATATTGAAAAGTGTCGATTAAGTAGATTTTATTAATAATTATTTTCTTATATTTGGTATGTCTTGGTCATTTCAGAATGATTTTTTTTAATCATTTTTTATCATAAGCATTTTTACTAAAAAGCACAAACATTTTATACAGAAGGTTCTTTATTTTTATACTATGAAACATTCGTATGAAACATTCAGAAATTGGGTTGTTAATATGAGTTTTTTTCAAAAAAGTTATTATATACGACGGAAGCTATTGTACGATTCTTAGCAAAAGAAAAAAATGTAAACAATTTATGAAATAATTGTTCACTTTTATCTTATTACTAAGAAACAATGCAACTATTCATCAAATACCAACCAATTCATCAACATCAACCAATAAGAAAAGGACTAGCGTTCACAAATAACTAGCTCCAGTTTTTTCTAAAGTCAAAGACATTTCACTTGCATTGTTCTGAATCTATTAAAAAAATTCTCAAATTACAAAGAGATAAAGTTATTCACTTATAAAGATAAATGGAGCACAAAATTTGATCAAACTGTAATTCGTTGTTTAAGATGGAAATCTGAAAATTTTCTTAACAAGAACGAAGTAAAACATGATCAGCCATTTGGAAATTATATTCGAGAATTCAACACAACTCTTTTTCTGGTTTTGTAACTCTCAGCTTCCGCCCAGTTTTCGCTGAAGCGTGAAATCGATGAATTCTTAAACATCATAAACTTTTAAATAAAGCAATGGCCTTTTTATCTGATAAACATCAAAACAATATTAAAGATAACGATTAAAGATGTTCTCCTCCGTTATCTGTTCACTAATCTTATTTGAGATTTCATATAAAAAGGAATAAATTTTCACTGCTGAGAATTAGGAAACCACAAAGAACTGTATTGGACTGCCAGTTTTAATTTCCAAAAACAGGTCTAAGATTTGTAATTTTATGTGGTTTTATAGCAATTTTGGTGGTCTTTTTTTGATTACTCTCGCCTTAAAAATTTATTAATGAATTGAAAATCTTGTACATAGGACTCCTACTATGTAAATATGCTTTTATTTAATAAGCAATTTTATTTAATCATCTCTAATAAAATTATTTATAAAATGACAATAAAAGTTCAAAATTAAGCTCAATTTGTTTTAAAGCGAAGCTCAATGAAATATTTAGATTTTAAGCAGTTTAATGTGATTACTTTCATCATTTGGGATTTATTTTGCGATTTTTCACTAAACATCATTGCGACCTTTTAATTTTATATTTATACTAAGTATTTTAAAAGAGAGTTCCGATAATGAACGATCAATTAGTTTACATATTACAAAAACTAGAAAACGATATTGATATCATTTTTTTTTAGATAATTTAAAATTCTGAACAGCTCAATTAATTTTTGTTGAAAATGTCTAGTAATTTCATTTAATCTCATATAATCTCATATTTGTATCATGTATATATTGAATTTAGTACAATTTAAATTGTACTACGAAATAATTTTGCAATTAAATAAAAGATGATGATTATTAATACTTCTAATATAATCCTCTTCAATTTTTTAAACATTAAATATAAAATATTTCATATACTTTTATTAATGAATTAATTAAAATAACACTATTGAAATTACTAAAGGTCTTAGATTATAAAAAATTATCTGCGAGAATTACTTATGAATGAATAAATATATCAGATAATGTTTGATATTTTTATCAAATAATACTGATAATTATTGATAATATATATCTAAAAATATAAAGTGGGTAATATGCAAAATAAATAAAAAGCAACTAATATTAATTAAAATTTATTTTACTTTGCTGAACAAAATAAACAAGCAAGACAAATCAGTGCTTAAATGTCAGCTGAATCCCTTCAAAACCCTATCTTCGAGTCAGGTCAATATATTGGCGTGTTTTATTTTGTTAATGTATTCCAACGAGAAAAGAGTGATTCACCGGTGATTGAAATATGGTCGAACCTTAAGCGAATGGCTTTACGGAGATAGAAAATCTCTTCGGAAACCAATCGACCGATTTGCGGAATAATATATCAAGCGGTTGTAATGTCATTTCCTTCGTCGTAATATATGAATGAAGTAAAGCACGAATGATGTGTTGGAACTTGACAAGACCTTTAAATTTCTAGTTTAAATGGGATACGCTGAGTCTGACTGATTTCTTTTAAACATCTAATGACATTTCATCAAATGTTTTATGACTTTTTTTTTGTCAAAATTGAAAATATTAGGTAGGGTACACGGGAAACTCATGTCACCCAAATAACTTTTGAACGGAGATAGCTAGAGTTAGTGAATTTAGGTATTGGTATAGGATAAGGATTTCATTCAAAATCGTGCATAATCTCCAGTTTGACGTAAAGCTTGTTCAGTATTTCCACCGTCTTCTGCAATACACATTTGTATGCGGGTAGACTGCAGAGTATGAGTTTTATCTGCAGGAGCGACGTCACTTCACAGTCAGTATTTGCATACGTCAAAAGTTATTTGGATGATTTTGGACTTTGTATTTCCCGTGCACCCTATATATACATATATTTTATGTTTGCCAGCAATTATTAAAAAATATTATCATTCAATCGAGCTGATAGTTCATTCTTAAGAACAATTTCAAAGTGAAGTTAATTTTTTTGCTTATTCATACGTTTTCTTTAATTGTAGCCATAGGCTTTATGTCCAAAGCATGAATCTTTAAAATTTAAAATTTAATATTAAAAAAACTGTTTAAATACTTTAGCCTCAAATCAGATAAAAAGTCAATTTCTCAGTAGATCAGTGAAGTCTAAGATTATCTAGAGTATAAATGCCGCAGAAAAAATTAGGGCTTGATTAAATTTCTACACACTCTAGTCATGGAATTCATGTTCTTTAAAATGATTTAAATCCTATTTTCTATTTTTGTTTTGGTTTAATTTTAAATCCCATTTTATTATTTAAAATTAAATACTGTATATAATTCTGCCATTGCCAAACTTACTTCATGATTATAATTCAAACTTAATAGAAAAAGTTATTTCTTTTAAAAATAATATATAATACTAATTTGAACACAAAATTTAATTACTATTAATATATTTAATAGTATTTAAATTACTATTTAATTACTATTTGAAAGAAAAATTACTGTAGAAAAATCATGTAAATCATTCATAAAAGTAGAACTTCTAAATCACGATTCAATGAAATTAGTTAACATTATTGATGAACGACTGTAGAATCAATACTTTTGAATACAAATTAATATTTTCTTTAAATTAAACCTTCACAAATAATTTTCTTACTTTGAAATTAATATTATCCAAAGTTGCATTTATCAATTTATATAGGAATTTGTCAGCAGTTAAATATCTAAATTGAAACAAAGGTTTTACTGAAGATGAAAACTATGAAAGAAGTTATTAGCTTGCAAATGAAAGAAGGCCTTATTGTAAGTTGCTTATTCTCAGTAAAGCAATGCAATATAAGAAGTAAGGGCGTTTCATATGGATCCGAAAAACGGATGGTCGGATCTACGAATCATACGTATTCTGTTTCACATGGCCACGAAATGTCGTCGATACGAACGATTTGAATGTTACATGTCGTATAGACGATGTGTGAGAGAGTTTCGTGGCCATGTGAAAGAGAATACGTCCGCTTCGTGGACCCGACCATCCGATTTTCGGATCCATGTGAAACGCTCTGTATACGTGTAAAAAGTATAAGAAGTGCAAGGATAAAATTTCAGTGGGCGTTTTGTGTAAAATTTATCAGGGAAAACTTCTTAAAAGGATTAGCAAAGATCGTTAGAGATTCCGTATGTATTACTTAAAGCAGAGTATCAGATATACAGTACTTAATTAATCTAATATTTTATATTTGAAATGGTCTATGAAACTTTTATTGCAGTACAAGTCTTTTTCTTCCATTATCGATAAATGAATTTTTGGAAGCTATTTTTGCTCAAAAACTTTTTTGTTAAAATCGAAGAACGACGTATTCAGTCAATAAGTTAAAGGTGACAACTCCAAAGAATATTTTTGTTTTTAAGTTAAGATGTTCTCGTAACGTTATTAGTTGTTCTGTATCATTATCTCCGATACAGAAACGATATCAAACGATATCTCCTTTGATAGTTTTTTAACTAGATATATTTAACTCTTAATGTACTGAATGGTTCAATGAATATCGTTAATATTTGAGATGTTTCTGAGAGCTTCTTTTTTCGAACTTTCATGAGCTACAATATAGCCTCATGAAAAGATGATTGCTTACGAAGATCATCTATAAATTTGTAATCAGCTTGTCTTGTTGTAATCATACCCATGAGAAAAGATGATATCCGTTATTTCTCATTTGTTGGAATAAGCTGTAGTCTTCCTTGAGAATTTGTAAACTCCACCAATACTTTTACCATTATTTATAATGCTTCATATTCCTACTATTTTTAATGTATTCGCTGTATATCTGTATACAATTTCCCTATTATTTTTCTAGAAACGCTCGCTCTTTTAATTACTATATAGTTAGATTTACTGCGATTTTTAAAAATTTATATTAAAACCAAGTCAATTTATTAAAAACCTAGGTATGACTATTAATAAAACATCGAAATCGATAAGTGGCCAACACAAACAGCTAAAACGCATTGTAAATGCGTTGAAATTAACAGACATTACATATTTATAGATTTGAAATCCATTCTCAATCAACCCATTACTATAATGGATGTTTTTGAAATGATGCAATTGAACTACAGGCATTTCTATTAACTCAAAAGCAGACGATTCCAAATACACCTTTTATTTTAATTGCTACGTTTTGTATTTCTGAAGCATCCTTCAACAAACTAACAAATTCTTCGAAGACATATTAAAAATTTTGATTTCATTTTATTGGGTTTTTTTTTAAGTGCATTCAGAAAATGGTGTGATTGTTATTTCGTTCACTGACTATTAATGTTTGGTCTTGAAGCGTACAATTAACATATAGAAAAGTCACATCTCTCTGGAAAAACATCACTAGCAAAGCATGTTCAAATTGATATTCCTTCTAATGGAAGTCAGATTGACACAATGCTGCAACTTGATATTTCTATAAGCATCAATGTTTTCTTTAAGGTCATCAAAACTGTATTTGATATTTTCAGATGATCTTAAAGAAAAATAATCCAAGAGTCTGGTGATCTTGGTGGTCATGTAATCAGTTGCCTGCTTACAATAGATCGATATTTAGACATCCATCGATGTCTAAAACTGTCGGAGAAGATATCATCAAACTAGCTTCTTTCTATGTGTTGGTGCTTCATCCTGCTTAAAGTAAATTCCCTGTTGAATCATTCCATCCACTTGCGATTCCATCACTGTTTAGATTCGGGGTTCATTCCATCTTTGAGGAATACAGGTTTGCGTGTTTGACATCAATTTTCAGAGTCCAGTTATACGATGATAGTTCCCCGTCTTTTTTTTAAAAAAAAAGATATCGTCTTGCAGAATTACGTGAAACCTGCAAGAGCATTGAGCTCAGAGATCAGAAGTTTTTCATTTCTTCATCTACTCTTGCATAATTAATCTTGTAATTTAGAACGTTGCAGTATCGTCACACAGATATATTTAAGAGTCTAATTTCAAATGAAATCTTTCTTATTGATCACTGTGGCAAGTCCTGTTATCATTATCAGTTAACGTTTTTAGCAAAGTACTTTTGGCTTATCTGAGTCACACCCACTCTCCCGACATCTTTTGGAAATTCGACTTACTGAAAGCATAGGTAAAGATTTGCTGGAACGATCATAGTGAAATTCTTCAGCTTTCTGTTCTTGGCTAAGAAGACAGCAATTCAATATTGTACTTCAAATTCACATCTACCTCAAACAAAAATTATAAATATAAAAATTAAATTAACAATTACGATTTCTCTTATGGATTTATGGACTATCATTTATAGATGGTAAAAATAAAAATGTCTTAATTTTAACTTGATATAAAGTTAACTTAAATCTTAACTTTACTATTTAAGTTAAATCTTATTTATTTTATTATTAAAAACTTAATAATATCTGAAATAGTTGCAGTCGAATGTAAAATGTGGCTAATAATAATTTATTGTGGCCTGGAGCAGTTTTATTCAAACCATTAATAACATAACAGTTGGAGAAAAGCTGTTTACTGTCATTGAATGATATGAGCTGTTTTAAACCTCGGGAAGGGTTGGGAAAAGGTTAAAGAGCAGCAATACATCTTTCCCAGATATTTAGATGTTGATATTAATGTTAATGAATTAACAAAAACTGTTATCGTAACAATAAATTGTCAATCTTCAATATTCTTGAATAAATAACATTGCTTTTTTTGTAGCACGTTTGATTTATGCTTGAACCTGTTTTCAATTTTCAATTTTAAAAAAATGACCTTAATAATAATAATTTCATTAAATGAATGATAGCAGAATGCTACTCCAGTACTTAAACTGACAATGTAAATATCTTAACAATATACATCATCTACTATATAAAAAAAAAAGATATCCAGTTAATCTCATGTTTCGAATTGCTTTTTCCAAATTAAATTGCTCTGTAGGTAATACATAAACTTTTTATAAGATTAGTAACTGAAATTTCCGACCTTACATACAAATATTCTCTAAAACATTGCACTGAAAGCCTCAATTGGGATATTTCGGAAAGTTAAAAGAATTGATTCTGTTGTTGTTGTTGTCAAGAAAATGGAATCGCCTTTTAATTAAATTTCCTTTGATAGCATTTTCTGCATTAATTCTTAAAAGAATTGTCAGTGGAATTACATTAATAACATTTGCCGAACCACAACAAAACAAAGATGATTTTGAGATTTTTTTAAAAAATTACTTTGAATTTCTTTTCAGATATGACTTCAAAACTTAATAAGATAAATCAATTTCATTTGAATGTTAGTGTTATGTTGTCCTCAGTAGTACTGAAGGAACAAGCTCTGATCATAACTAATTAGTTATTATTGCTATGTAAGCTTTGTAACTAAAACCCTCATCAAACTTCGCAACAAAAAAAAGACATAACTTAATTTTTTATTTTCCACACCAGAGGGAGGTCCGACGCCCTACCCATATCCCATTGCCATTTTACTTGACGACTCCTGCAGGAGAGACACATTTTTATTCATGAGTAACTTGAAAACGAACCCCATACGAAGGGGGCTCGAATACGTACGTTTTTTAATGTAATTTCACGTATTTTTATCGTTAAGCCCATTCTCATCTTTTTATGTCTCATCTTTTAACCAAGGATAGTGCTATATGGTAGGACACTTTTTATTAAAAAAAAAGAGATTTCTAGGCTACGTCAGTAGAAGGATAGTGCCTTTGAAATTTATGAATGGAGTGAGACAGGACCCTAAAAACAGATTAAGAAGTGTCCTCTCTAAAGAGAACTTACAGCTTTTCTATCCAAGTTGAGGACACATGGATAATATTTCATATAAATATTGATCCTAGAATTGTGCCATATTTATTTAGGACAGGGGCGTATATAAGGAAGGGGGCCGAGGGGGCCCGGGCCCCTCCCGAAATAATGAAGATATGTCCTCCGAACGTTTTTTTTGGTTGAACAGATAGATTTTCATTGTTTTTTTTGTTTAGTTGAATAGATTTTTTGGCCCGGGACCCCCCCCCCGAAAATATATTCTATATACGCCACTGATTTAGGATAAATTATTAACTGCAATTTGACAATAAATAGGCCTATAGTCATTGCCATTGTGATTACAAAGCAGTAGTTATAAAGTCATTAAAATAATAAAATATTATTTAAAATAGTAATAAAATTAATAACTCCATAATATTCTTTTATCTCTTTGTCATTTTGTCTTTGCAATTAAACTAAAATGTATAATCCGTCCTAGACCCACTACACCTCCGTGCCCTGCATGAAAACTCCTTCAATGAAGAGCTTGGGGAGTGAATAGAGGTGAAATCGAATTTTTTTAATATTTTTTTCCTCATTGTTTATAAGCAGCTTAGAACATTGCCTAAAATGTTAATGGTTTTAAAAGAACCTTAAGAACACAAATTGGATAACATTAATAATTAATGGAGCTTTTTTTCTTTTTTTTTGGTTGTGTTTTCTTTTAGGATCCCACTTTAGGAATCCCAAATCTTTTTCGCACCTTCTGAACTGACCATCGAGGAGCTTGTTTAGCTGATTAATCCATAAAGATACGAAACTGGCGTTCCGGACTCCCACCGATGGTAACTCAGATGCGAAATGTTTTTGATTTCTTTCTTACTTATGGAGAAAGAAAGTGCCTCTCTTGCTTATTATTTGGGGCACGTTAACCCTTTTTTAGTTAACGGAATACTTTAGAGGTTGTTATTGATTGTTTTGAGATCATCTTAGTAATATTCAAGTGTTATTCATACAAACTAATTTCTAAACTTTGATAATAACCGTTTATCCGAAAATAATGTTGATATCCCATACGAATATTTTCTTAGTTCTATATTGTGTAGAAGAAATCAAATTTTTCTTAAATGAAAAATTGTTATTCGTTATTAACCATGAGCTTTACTAATCCACTTATAGATGAGTCAAAAATATGTAATTTCAAGTGATTTCATATCCATTCGTACCTAATAAATTTCAATCTTTGATAGTACATTGTTATAGATGTCTTAGTTTGCAAGCACACTCTAATTTTCTGTAGAAAATTTAATTTGGAACTTAATCTTACCGACCCTTATTTCCGAAGAACGAAAGATTTCCTGATAGAAATGCTGAAATCTATTATTTTATAGATTCAGAATTTTCTGAATTTATTCGTTGTTTTAATCAAACTAACTTACAGTATTTCAGCTATCTAGAAAATAGATTAAAATTGCAGTTGGAAATTAAATGGTGATCAGTTTTAATGTTTTTAGTTTTGTACAATGCGATTTCCACAATTGTTTCAGGAGTTCTTTCTGAGCCAGTATTTTTTTAATTTAAAATAAAAATAAAAAAAAAGCTATTTGATACTTTCAATGAACCATTCTCTTTAGTCATTTATAATAAATATTACGAAGAGTTTCTTATAATATAGCCCGCAAAATAAACATACCGTTAATTAAAATAATAATAATAAGATAAAATCATTAATTAATATTCTTATTTGCTTAGGAGTAAAGTGAAAAGATTGATAGGTCAATGACTTGCGGATCAGTTATAATTTTATTTACAATCATTCATTACATCTGGTTTCATTTACATTATATAAACATTTACAAAACTAATAGAGAATTTAATAAAAGCAGTAATTTTTGTAATCTTACAATTGTCTATTTTTTTTTATTAAAATCCACAAAAAAAATCAAGAGAGAGATTTTAAGCTGAGAAGTTCTTTAAGTCATAATCAAGAAGAGAAAATTAATTCCAACCTGTTTCAATTTAAGATTACTTCGGAAATTTAAATATTTTAAAATATCTTTTCTCTCTTCGTACTAAAAGGATTACGACAACATCTTGGCTTTGGACGGTTTTGAGAACAAATTGACTTATGAGAAGACTGTGACGCAGGTTGACCGTATTTGTGACGTCAGTTAAGACAGAGTCACAGTAGAAAAATTTATTTCTCCATTTCACAGGATAAAGATTTCAAACTAATAAAAAGCTGTAAACCAAAGGAATAAATTATAGGAATTCATAAAAGGATTCCATAAACTACTACTACTACTACTAATAATAATAATAATAATAATAATAATAGTGAAAAATTGATGATTTAGAATATAAAAGAAATCGTGCACAAAAATAAAAGTATACAAAACAATAAAATGACTTTGTAATATTCAATGAAAGATAATCATTTTGAAATAACTGTTTTTGAAATGATTAGTTGAAATTATTAACTCTAAGAAGGGGGCATGTGAAAATAATAACTATATGACTGGGAGTCAGTAATTCTTATGTCAACTATGTTTAGACTTCTAAAAAGAATTCTGGGACTAATAACTACAAAAAATGGATTTCCGCAAAAGAAGTTCAGTTAACTTGATAAACCTCCTAGGCTGAATGGAATCGTACGAATTATTCCTGATGTCAAATGATTTTAAAGCTTTTCTGAATCTTAATTAATGTTTTAAAATAAAGGAGAATGACAGCGATAAGATACATACGTAAGGAAAGATCTCCATAAATAGAACATTTTTTAGAATTATAACTTGTCTCAATTATTAGTTCGTTCGGAGTTATATAATTCTAGATATGACTTATTTAGTTAATCTTAATTCTAGGATGTATTAATTAATTATCATTTAATAATTATTTTCAGTAACAGTGAATATTATTTTCATTTATTACATGTAAATGTGAGCCCGGTAGCCGAGTGGGTAAGGGCGCTTGGCTGCGGGTTGGAGGTGGAGGGTTCGATTCCCGGCCTTGGCGGAGGCCGGGAATTTTTCCACGCTTCTTTCTCCTCCAAACGGGCCCTAGGGTCTACCCAGCCCTCTATAGAATGGGTACCGGGTTTCTTTCCCGGGAGTTAAAGGCGGGCGAGCGACGGGCCGACCCCGTGTCCTCAACTTTGTCCCGTAGCTTCTGAACACTGGAGCCTACCCTCCAGTTGCATTGCGCGGTCCTCTGGGCCTGATCGCAACTTTAACTTTAACATGTAAATAATTATTATTTACTTGAAATAAATGATAATATTAATTATTAATTACGTATAATAGTTATTAAAAGTTAATTAAATAATAAATTCGAGAATTACGATGTCAACTAGATAGTCACATCTAGAATTATATAACTCCGAAAGGACTAATAATTGAAACGAGTCGTAATAATAAAATATGTTCTATTTAAGGAGATCTTTCTATAGGTATATATCTTATCACTATACAGGGTGGGGCAACTTCCCATAAATTTGTGTCTATTGTCCTTTCAAATATCAATTCACTTCACTTCAATTTATTGCCATTAATATATTACAATATTTTACATATATTAAAAACAATCGAAACTTTGACGATCCAGTCATCTTAAGGATCCCATCGAGAAGACAAGAGGGTGTTTTGCATCAAAGCAATTAGCAAATAGTGATATAAAAGGAAGAAGAAAACATACGGAAGTTTCCGCAAATATTTATGTTGATACTTAATCAAGAAAAGAAAGTCACATTTTATGTACAGTGGATATATAAAGGTGAAAGGAGCAAGAGGGAATTAAGAGTAGATATCTCACCAGGTATTAAACGAAGGATGATAAAAAGCGAAGAAGAAGGGAAGTGAGAAGAAGAATTGAAGTAAGGGTCCCGGTCGAGATTTCAATAGGCACAATTAATAGGTTTTCAGTTTAGTTGAAGTATAAGGGTGATTTTTAAATTTTTTTGGAATTGATTATGAAGACGACATTTACAAAATTCATTAGGATTTTCATTGTAGAGTTGAGGTGACAAATAACTAGGGTCTTCTTTGATAGTTTGACTTAGGCTTGTTTCACAGTCAACGAAAATGCGAAGAAAATATTCGAGTAATGAACAATATCGAAACCTGAAATCACTCTGCCGGTTCATAAAAATCTCTGAAATGCAGCTTAAAATTTCGAGATTTCGTATATTTTAGGAAATTCAACCGTTTACCAAAAATAACCAAAAAACCAAGGTAGGGATAGCGATTAGTAAACCAATCACAGAGCTTCGCAACGGCTTCTGAGTCACCTTTACTTTAGAATAGACTGCGCCGGGGCGGTCTAGAAGAGCGGTCACCAACCGGTGGTCCGTGCAAAATTTTTGATAGTCCGCAGAAAAATTGGAAATACTTAACTAAACTTCAAATTTTCATTTTTTTTAAATAATTACACTATAATTATTATACATCGTGTGTGTGATATAATTATTTAGGGACCATACACACCAATAAAAGATAAACAGTTTTATAAATAAAAACATTACAACTGTAACATGTTTCGATAGAATATCATCTTCAGACAAAATAATAACATACCGGCTGGAAACAGCCCTAAAATATTATCAGAACATCGTAACTAATAAACATTATACAACAATCAATGTAAGTTATAATCTAACACAGCTTTTACAGACAGCTCATCATTATAACAATTATTGGTCTTAATAATAATAGATTCGAAAAATTTACGCAAATAATCATCTTTATATTGTCCATAAACAATAGGATTATTTGTTAGAATAGTATGTCCTGTATTCTTGTGATGTTTTGCTGTTAGGTATTTCAAGTCACCATTTCCAATGGCACTCCGGTGCTCCTCATTCGAATTTTAGTTCGTCTTTTGGTTTCTCCTATGTACTTGCAACTTGATTCTCCATTATCACATTTAAGTCCATATATGGTACAAAACTTTTTCAAATTTTCCACTTTCTTACTTGTTGTATTGCATTTTATTAGCTTTTCAATTGTGTTGTTAGCTTTATAAGCAAGTTTTATATTAAATTGTCCCAATAACGGTGCTAGTCCGGAATTAATTTCTTCATCATACGGTAGTGATATGTATTTGATCTCTTCATTATCTTCTTGAATATTCTTGTGCAGTTTATATCTGTTATCCTTTAGCGTTTTATTAATAATTTTATTTATAAACGCCATTGGATAATTATTGCTAGTAAAAATATTACGTAAATTGTTTAATTCCTGCAGAAGTAATATTTGATTACTGCAAATATTAATAGCACGATTATAGTGCAGCTGTATAGTTCAAAGTAATGTTTGCATTGGTAGCCTTTCAGTAAATTGTAGTTTCAAAGTTATGATCATATCTTTTTACTAATACATCAAGAAATGGTAATATGGAATTTGCCTCATTTTCCATAGTGAATTTTATTTCATTACAGACATTATTAAAAATATTTAAAATTTCATTAGCATATTTTTTATTCATAATCATAAATGTATCATCAACATATCGACAGAAATATTCAACATTATCTTTTACAATATCATTTTTCCAAAGTTTATGTTCTATAAAGTGCATTACTATTTCAGCCAATATAGCTGAAGATGGTAGTCCCATGAATAGGCATTGGATTGTGAATATACCTTATTATTGAATTGGAACCATTGGAGTTGAAACATGGTTTCAATTAATATTAACATGTTATCAAGTGGTAGTAAACCTGTTTTTTTAGCATTACTATCAAGCTCATAAATAAAAGTAATAGCCTCTTTAAGTAATGGCAATGAGATAGATGTGTATAATGAAATAACATCTAATGAGACCATCCATGATTCCTGTTTTAATACAATTGTTTTTAGTTCATTGGTGAAACTTAAATTATTACTGATACAAAATTTTGATTTGTAATTCAACATTTTAAGGTGATTGATAATAATTTTAGAAAGTTCCATAATAGATGTATAGCGACATGCTACAATAGGGCGTATTTTAAATTTGCCATTATCTTTATTTTTATGAATTTTAGGAAGTCCATAAAATTTAGGCAGAGTTTTATACATGTTGATAGTTTCCATTTGTTCTGAATTAATGAAATAGTTGTTACATAGTTCTCTAATAAGTTTTGCTATTCGAAAAATAGTAAATCTTCATCATTCTTACTACGATATATACCAACAGTAGAACTCAAAAAATATTCACATGCCTTATTGTAATCATTGGTGTTCAACGCTACTAAAGCACCACCTTTATCAGCCTTAGTTAATTTTATAGTATTACCTTTACATAAAACCGTAAGCTCATTTAAGGCGTCTTGTTCTCTGGGATTAAGAACACCATTAGTAACTTTTTTGTACTTTTAACTTATTCACCTTACTTTTTTTTGTCTTAATTTCATTTTGTCATTCTTATCTTTTATAAATCTTACTTGGGATTCTATTTTTGTGGTAATATCTGCAATATTGATTTTCTCATTTCCAATATTAAACTTAAGTCCTTTATTCAGAGGTGCCCCCCTCCCCCTAGACCTTATGGCTCACCCCCCTCCACATTCTTTTTAATTTTTTTCAATCCCCCCCCAAAATTGAAAAGAAAACAAAAAAAAAAAAAAAAACGACTTTTACACTCTCGCCATTGAATTTTTTTTTTTGGGGGGGGGGTTCAAAGAAACAAATAGAGTGTAAAAGTATTTTTTTTTTTTTGATTGGTTAGAGCACAACGCTCTAACTAACTGAGCTAACAGGCCACCTACAACATTTAACATTCAGGCCACCTACAACTGAGCTAACTGAAGCCGTTGCGAAGCATTGTGGGATATATGTCCACAGACAGACAAACCGGGGATAAAACGCATCTTTCAGAAGCCTAAAAAGAATTCTCCACTTCGTCCGAAGAACCTCAAAAAAAAAAATTAATTAATAAAAATTAAAATAAATAAATTAGCAAAAATGAAAATTAATAAAAATGAAAATAAATAAATTAATATAAAAATAAAAAGAACGAAATGAATGCCTATGGCGTGTTCCACAGGAACAGAAATGCCCGACCGATGAAAAATAATCTTTTGCAGATTTTTCACAGGGCTGAATTTCTCTGCAATGTTTTTCGCCGAAAGCTTTACTGCGACCAATTCGAATGGACGTTCAACGATGTCGCATGATGCGAAATTTCCGAGAGCTTTTTCCTCATCCACAATCCTTTGCGACACATATATGCGACAATAAAAATCCAATTTTCAAAACATTCAGTATTCCCTGGCATTAAGTTCATTCTAATGCATTAAGTGAAAAGCGTTAGCTAACAGATTGTTTCATATCAAAACATAATTTTGCTGCAGTTAAAGTAAAATGCACTAACTCTTGAAGTGGACCGAAAATTCAAAAGCGCCATGTTTAATTTTGAGATGATCGATTATGACGATAGATCGATCGACTAGTACGATTTTGAAATATTTAATCAAGTCTTCATGCCCAGCGACATAATCATCCCGTTTTGTAAGCATGAATTTTCACCTGACTCTGCATTTCGGAGAGTTTTTTTTTTTTTTGAACCGGCAGAGTGATTTTATAGCTGTTCTACATTTACCATTTCACTCGCCATAACCTCGCCATAATGGTCGCCATAACCTCGCTATCACACATGGCGAGGACATTGCGATAGATAGCCCGTGCTCTATTTTTGAAGAGATGGCGCAATGTCACACCAACGCTCCTGGTGGCGAATTGTAGAACTTGAAGTCCAATCGATCTATTTATTCGAAATTACCGATTACAAAAATTATTTTCACGATCGGAGGTCATCTTTTCCTTCGTGGATGCTTTCAGAAAACGTTACATTAGTAATCAAAATCATTACAGAATTTCGGCCTGAAAATTTGAATCGACGAGCGATTGAAATCTCGAAAACATATCGTGGGATGGTCGAGATTTAACGAGAACTATCGAAACTGAAAACAAAGAAATACAAAACAATGAAAAATGAATATTTAAATGAATATTTCCTATTTTAATTAATTAAAAACATTCTTTCATCTATTCAATGCATTGAATACATGATTTTTATATTAATCAATGCAATGTTTTTCGTAAATGCACCGTAGGAATGCACCGTATGACAAGTGTAAATTTTAAGTGTATGACAAGTGTAAATTGAGAAGTGTAAATTTTCCGTGTGATGGAAGGCGATATGGTAAAACAGTAAAATAGTTTAGTGTAAAACAGTACACTAAATCACTGGCCATCTATCCTGACATGGCCTGCGTTATGGCTTGCATTATGGCGAGTGAAATGGTAAATGTAAAACGGCTATTAGAGTCCTCCACATGTTCATGATCGAAAATGTTTCGTCGCATTATCGTTGGCTGTGAAACACGTCTCAGGTTGCTTTGGTCTTTCAACCTTAAATCTAGCTGCTCTGGATTAATCTTACGCGTGTTTCACTTCCAACAAAAAAATGCGAACGAAATGTGTCCGATCAATGATGAATATCGAAAACCTGAAATCATTCTGCCTGTTCATAAAAAAGCCTCCAAAATGCAGCTTCAGGTGAAAGAAATTCAATCCTGTGAAAAAGCTATAAAGAATTATTGTTCATCGATCGGGCATTTTCGTTCCTGTGAAATACGCCATAGGCATTCATTGTGTTTATTCATTTATTTTTATTAATGAATTTATTTTAATTTTTATTAATTTATTTATTTTTCTTTTTATTAAACCTGCACTTTGGAAGTTTATAATGAGCCGACACAGGGATTTCAGGTCTTCGATATTATTGATTGGTCGGATATGTTTCGTTCACTTTTTCGTTTGATGTGAAACACGTCTTAGTCTTCGGAACTGAAAATGGACTTTTGTATCATAGGAATAGAAGTATGGATTAGTTGAATACAGGGATAGAGTGCTATATTATTTATTTTTTTATAAGTGAAGACCGCTAGTTATAGTTTAGAAATGTGTTGGAATGAGATGTTTTTGTATTTCGACGAAAGGGATCGAATGGATATTTTTTTTGTCTATAAATCTTCTGTACTTTCAGTAGCATGTTTTCATAACATTTAGAAGGGTTGCTCCAATGACAAATGCATAGCAGAGATTTGAATGAATGAGCATCCAATATCAGATTTAGTAATATTTCAGTTGGAAAAAGTTTAGTTTTCTAATAAGTTGGCTACTTTGCAGGTAGTTTTTTGGACAAGTAGATTCCAATAAAGATCATGAGAAAGCTAGATTTCATAAATATTTAAGAAGAGATTTCTTATAATAATGAGTTATTGAAAGTGATGGATAAGTATTTTTTTTAGAAAGTTCTTTATTTCTTTAGTAGAGGAGCATGTATACTGTTTTTGATTGTATTTAATATTAGATCGTTTATTGAAAGTTAAGAGTCAAGATAGCATAGTGCAAGTTGAACTTCTTATTTGAGATATTCTACATTTTTGTTGGGGGAGTTTAAACGAGTTCCGTCATCTGAGTAAAAAATACATTTTGCCGCAGATAAAGTTAAATAAGATCATTTATAAATAAGTTGAAGAGAAGGAGTTAAAGGATGGTCGTTTGGGTTAAGCCTTTTGAGATAGAATACCAGAAGGAAGAGTATCCGTTCAAAATAAGCTGATTTTGGTACTCGGGGAGATATGAGGAGAGCCCTTACATTGTGAAACAGAGGAAGTGAAATTTTATCTCTGATTTCTTTAAGGAGAGTTGAGAAAATACGTTGTTGTAGAGATATATGATAATCTGTTTAACCTCAGAAGAGGAAGTCGGAGACAGAAAGAAAGCCAAAGGAGCTGCGCTGCTAGGAATTGTTGAGTACTTTTGTGTCACTTAGGATTAGGAGTACTTGGTAGCAAAATTTTGAGGAATTTATCTAGCTGTTGTTTCGTGTCGTTTGATGTATTTGCTGCGATGATAATTAAAGGCATTTTTCTTTTGTGGATGAATATTATGAGATTATTATTAAATAAATGCTTATAATATTGCAATTTGGATACCGTAATTATAAATTTGAATTCATTTAGTAGAGTTTAGCGGCAAAGTAATTTTGTAGCGGTCTGGGTTTTCGTTTACAATTTGTAGATTTTTTTTTTGACAGGTAGGAGCTAAAAGTTCCATCGTTAACCTTGCTTTCTTATTGACAGATGACTTATTATATTGGAAGTTCGAAGAAGAAGAACAGTGCTAATTGAATACCGAGAATTGAGAAGAAGATAGAGTGACAGGTTAGAGCATCAATATCTGGGAAGAAAGAGTAATAGTTCCTAGATGTTGAAAGATCCGCTGTCTTTTATCATTTTATTTAGGAAATTGACGTTGAACCCCTAAATTGCTGCTTTTTTAACATTGATAATATAATTACGAAAATTCGGAAAACTTCCTATCGGAGATCGATATGATTTGTATTCGTATAAGGTCTTCGTTAATTGAGCAGCAATATATTCTAAATCCATATTGATAAATTCTGTAAGGATTTTGATATTAAAGCTATCCGTCTTTAATCCGTCTCTCCATCTTTCTATTTCTCCGTCTTTCTATCATTTGGATTTATAGTCACAGAGCAGAAATTGTTTTTGTTTGGTCATTTTTGTGGCATGGCGGCCCATGTTTCAGTACGGAGAAGGAGATCTGGAAATCATAAAGAAATTTCTAAAGTATTGAATAATAGGTTCCAATTCTCAGAGATTCTAAGAATATATTGTGATAGCAAGAGGAGATAGCAAGGCGAAATATCTTGTGGGGAGTCAGGATCGAATAGCGTAAGGAGTTGAAGTTTTAAAATAAATGTAACCAAAGTGATGTAATTTAATATGTGATTTGATGAATGAGAACAAGGTAAAATGTGTGATTGGAAATAAGGAGCAGTTGAGACTGTAGAGATATAGGTGATGCAGAGATAGAATATAGGTAGAGTAGATGTTTAGGAATATATTTCAGATGTTTTTGTTTTTATATTAAAAGTAAATATTTGCTTAAGAGGATTTTTGCTAAGTTAAAGAAGTTAAGAAAGTGATAACAATAAAAATAGAAGATGTGTAACTAAATTGGAAACGTAAAATATAAAAACTTGAAAAACTAAATTTATCATCTCATATCACTATATTTCGCAGAAAATTACTTATTCTGATTCATCAGGCTTAATACAAAGAAAACATAGAAGAATATAAACAAACGATAAGTAGGCAAAGTTATAAACAAAAGGCAAGTTATAAAACAATAAAATGTTGTAATGTTACCATGTGAACAATTCAATACAAATATTTATTGTACATGTACTGTTTAAAACAAAGGTCATAATAAAATATTCCAATTATTTAAAAAATTCTTGAGTTTTACAATTGTTTTTAAACTTTTCTAACAAAAAAGGGCTAATTTCTACTCCTTTTTGCTTATTGAAGCAATCAAAACTATTAATAACACAAGCTTCAATCATAAACCTTGTAGTTTTATCATATATATTTTTATATAGTACAGTCACTAATGGGTTAGGATTATGTCAAAATTTCATGCAATGGATCGCCCAATTGGGTGCCGATTTTTAAAAGCACTAATATGCTCTTTAACTCGTTCACCTAAAGTCCTTACGGTATTTCCGAAATATACTCCGCCAAAAGTATGACATTTTAATTTATAAATTACAGGCATCATTGTCATTATATTATTTACTTTAAGTATCGTCATTAATTATTATTTACTTGGTTTGAATTTTGTGTTAAGGATTTCAAATTGCTATAGGCTACCGTTACAATAGAAATATTATTTGATTTACAGATTTGATTTATTTTTCTAGATATATTTACATTGTAAGGTATGCGAATTACATTTTTAAATTCTTTATCTATTTTGGATTTAACTTCTTTCTTATTTTGAAAAAATGCTTTACATAATCTGTTAATCATTCTCTTTGGGTATTCATTATATTGTATGATTTTTCTGAAATCTTCAATTTCATGAAACCATTTATTTTCCTTTAATTTGTTATTGGTGATCCTTGACAGGTTATTCCAGATTATTGCTTTTAAATTGGGAACAGTTAAATTAATAGCAATAAAAGAAGGATAATAAATTAATAATATTTCAATTACAGTACAAAGAGTCTCAACTAAATTTAGTTGAGAACTTGATTTCACCTGTTAAACATTGCCATCCTATATTATATACCAGAACTCTTGAGAAAAACTTGGATAAAAAAAGGGTGCAACGACTATGATGCCATTTGCCTCACTACTATAATCTTTATGTTACTCGCCACATGTGTCTTTATTGTCGGTGTTAAAGGATTAGAAGAGTGTGAATGTACTCTTTCTGCAAATTGTAGTCATGTGTTAGGAAGTTGTTAGATATAATCGCTAATAGCCAAGCAACATATCTCCCAATCTTTCTTTTAATTATCCAATTTGATGATACGACATTCCAACCTTACGCGATATTAATCATATTTTTCGCTTCTTCGTTTCAAAGATATGTTTGGAAGAAAGCAATTGCATAATTCCTAAAATGTGTCAAATAAGAAAATTTTGTAGTCAAGTCTGTATTTCCAAGATTCGAAAGAGTTGAAAACCAACAGCTGCTCTCAGCAATCTTCCTACTGCTTCATTAAGAACCATTAAATCTACCATTTATTTCTTTTTTTTTTTACAAACTTAATAGAAATTAAACAAAATAAAACCATATGATGATGAGAAATATTAATTACAAAGTATTGCTTATAAATTAAAATCTAGATAATTTATATAAAAGCGCCAATTGAAGTATTGGTTGAATTGATAAGTATCAATTAGCGGACAAGTTAAATCTTATAGAATAAAGTTTAAATAATTTAATCTAATATTTTAAACTGAGATGTGACAGTTTCAGTTGAATAAAGTAGAAGAATAATTTATAAGAATAAGAAAAAGTGTGAAAAATTTAATTAGAAGTTTACTAAATTTTTGAAGTCTACACTTATTTAAATATGAACCCAAATCTAATATATTTTTAATAAATGGAAATCTTTCTAAACAGAAGCTTATCGTTTGTTAATTTACTTTTTTAGATAATTGTTAACTTAATTTTAAGTTATTAATAAAAAAAGACTGATTGAGCATTAACGATGAAAAAGTTTTTTTTTTCTTTTCTTTTTTTCTGATTACTATGTTAACACAGATTGGTGAGATTGTAATATCAATATTTCGAATTTTCTAAGCATTTGGGCCTTTCGTTTTTAATTCATAAAATTTTTTAATTTGGAAATCAAATTTAACATAGATTTCATGCTCCCTTCACAGCATTCATCAAAAATGTATGGTTAGATAAGACTAACAAAGATATCCAAAATTCTTTCTCTAACAATAAAGTTAGTTGGATGCTACCATGCTCTCTTTATGACACTGAACACATATTCATGAAGATAAATTCCTATCATTAAAATAATAATAAATGAATCATTAAATTGATTCTTTTATTTACTAGAAGTTTAAAAGAAATTATATATTATAAAAGCGTTATTTTGTCTGTCATAAGACTTTACGTTTTTCCAATTTTGTGACCAAACTATAAGAGATAGAGTGGTCATGTAAATGGATAAAATGTAGATCTTTTTAAGACAAACAAAATGCTACAAAAATCTTTCGAAAAAAGTTTTTGGTTTCCAAGATGGCGCCTTTTAAAGGGTCAAATTTTGACTTTTTCTCAATTTAAACGAAAAGTATAAAAGATGGAAGAGAACATTATATTGAGAAAATGTTGGTATTTGAAAGTTCTATCGAACGATATATCACTTATTCAGAAACGCTTCAGCGTTTGCAAGATACATGCAAAAATGTGAATTTTCGGTGTGTGACGCCGACCCGCAATACATCCGAGTTATTCGGAGAAGCCACAACGGGCTGGGAAGTTATATATTCTCCGACGATCGCAACATTAATTTGCTAAATAAATAAAGTTGTTTTTTTTTTAATGCTATATATGCAAGGGTTCCGGAGCGAAGCGACGGTACCCGGCTATTATTATTATATATTATAAAAACGTATATTATAAAACGTTATTCTGTTTGTCATTCTGTAAGCAAAATGCTAAATTACAAATTACTAAAATGTTACTGAAATAGAGAATCTATTCATAAAAAATGAAAATATATTAAACAACTATCCAACTATACTGATTGGCGACGTAAATATAGATATTTTCAAAATGAATAAAAACAATGTAGTATAGAAATACGTAAAACTTATGTGCAATAATGGTTTCAAAAATCGTCTTTACGGAACAACAAGAAACTGTACAATTCATGGAAATACGAAAACAAATATAGATCATATTTTCATAAATAAACATGATATCAAAACACCAGGAATAATATGTAAAGAACGAATTGGATAACAGTTGAAAATGAGAAAATAACACATTCAAATATAATCTATAAAGAACTAATCAATGATGTTAACAAAACAAAATTCATGAAAATCTACATATATAAAAAGAAAAGTCCTGACTCACTCACTCACTGACTCATCAACGCTCACCCCAAACCCTTGGATCTAGAAAGCTGACATTTTGCACAGAGGTTTCCTTTATGATGTAGACAAGGAATAAGGCCGAATCTCAATATTAATTTGCTAAATAAATTATTTTATTTTTTTTAATGCTATATACGCAAGGGTTCCGGAGCGAAGCGACGGTACGCGGCTAGTTAAAAATAAACACTTAAGAAATAGTTTTTAATAACTAACTAACTAATAAATTGTTTTCAATAAAAAAATAAAATGATCTTTAGGACGAAGATATTGAGATCCTGTGTTCAATAGTAACTTTTTCCTTAATTACGGATTTAAAAAAAAAATAACCCGAATATTTAGTTTATAAATGAAATGCTAATTACTCTCAATTAAGTTTTAAATTTTATTGTTAATTGCGATACTTTTGAGCTAGAAGTTCTTTTGAAGTTGAACTTTTGAACTTTAAATCTAGTAATTTCTTAGCTAAATAGTATAGCAATTGGGTGCATTCTGAAAATTCCTACCTCGATAGAAGAAATCAATAAGCTACAACCTTTTATTATGAAAAACAATAAAAAAAATAAAACAAAAATATCATTTAATATTTTTACTTTTGTCTTAATTTTGTTTTAAATGTTAAAAAAAATAACTATGTAAAAATGAATACACACTTATCAATTTCTAAAGAACATAATGAGTTCAAAAAACTGTACATCAATATTTCGTCTTCTTGAAAAAAGATAACACATAAATAAACTCCTGAAAACTTGACAACGTGGACATATACCAATATTTCGTTTTATTTTCATAAAACTTTTTCAAGGTTTTTATAAAATAAAATTAAAAATTTAACATGAAAAAGAGAATTCCTCTCTTTTTAAAAAGATAGAAGATGTAATAATTTAAAAAACAATAATGAAAAAGCATGAGTAAACAAAAGAAAATGGTAATAATGAAAAAACATGGATAAACAAAAGAAAAAGGACAAAAATAGTGACATTGTTTAAAGTAATATATGACTTATTTGAAAGACAAATACTCTTTGACTTTCTTATTGTTTAAGAAAGCATTTCTAAATATGGATAATGACATCTCATTTACTTTTAAGCATTTATTTTTGTTGAAACAGACACAACAGTTGATGATACAGGACTCAATCATGAATCTTTTTTGTTCTTCTTGTTCGTGATCTTCACGATGGGGTCCGGGTTGTGTCCGTTAATTCTACAATGGTCCGCCCAGTCCGAGATGTTTTCTTCTCTATTATTAAAAGCACGAACATGTTCTTCGACTCTTTCTTTTATTGTTCTGCCCGTGCTTCCAATATAGGTTGCCTGGCAACTCCTACAAATCAACGCATATATCACTCCCATGCTATGTAATATATCTTTGTTGCTACATTTTATTTTTTTATTTTTGAATAATTTGTTATTTTTATAGTACACCAAATTTATGTTGTTGTCTTTACATAAGTCTTAATGAGTTGCTACCTTCGATATATTAGAAGTCCATGAAGACTAACAAAGATTCCATAATTCTTTGTCATAACAACAAAGTTAATTAGATGCTACCATGCTCTCTTTACGACGCTGAACATTTATTTTTACGAAAGTAAATTCCGAGTTGAAGGGAATGGGCTTAGACAATAAAATCTTAAAGGTTTCGACTTCCTAAACGATTTTTACTTTATTTTGCTTTCTTTATATATTTTTTTATAGTTACTTTTTTCGAATCATGTTCCCTTTCTCTAGGTTATAACCCACCTTCGGTCACATGGTTAATTGATGATGGTTTTTATCGTAATTACTCTCAGAATAATTGTCAAAATTACATAGTAAATTGCTCTTATTTAATCGGCATTTGTTTCACTTCCTTTTTTGAGAAATCCGAAGTTCGTTTCACCTGGGTTTTTTTTTCTTCTTTCCACAAAGCAATCAGGCGGTTTCGTTGCCGTTCAACAGCCACGAACAACAGTGTTGCTCATCGCAAGGAGGACGAATACTCAAGGACGAAGCTTAAAGCTGAGCCAATCTCGATTGAAGAGATTTCAATCTGACTGCTGCCAGTAAATAGCAATCGCCGACTTTGTAACTGAATAGCTGCTTCCCCAAAAAAGAAAGCCACCACTTCTGATTTTGGAAATTTCTTCAACAAATATAAACAGTTTTAAAAATAATTTTAAGGAATTTTTAATAGACTTTTTTATAACTAATTAGAATTGCTTTCGTAAGAAATAAAACATTTTTTAAGTCTAAACATTAAAGGATTTCGAATCATTATACTAAGTGGCTTTAAATTTCAGTAATTTCTTATACTAAACTATTGGATAACCACAAACAGCAAAATTTCGGTTTTGCTGAAAAAAAACTTTCCAATGTTGTTTAACAATTTAAACTTCTAAAATAATCGATATGTAATATAATACCATTAATTGAAGAAAGACGACTGTAAAGCAACGTATGCATAAGCACTTTCACTTCATGAGTCAAATGGAAGGAATTTCCATATTTGATTTCCAATGTTGCCTAAGTCGGGCATAATCAGAAAACTCACAGCTATTTCAAAAATTTAAAGATTACTTATGTTCAAATCACACAATCATAGCTTTCATCATTGTTTTGATTAATGACACAATCATTGAAGCTCTTTGATCGTACGTTTTCATTCTATTATCATTTTCATCACCAGTTTTATCATTGAAAGGCTTTTAGAGCAAGTTCTAAGGATGAAACTGGTGGTGAAAATAAAGGCAGAACCAAATCAGACAATCAAAGAACTTCAATCAATGATTCTATGACGAAAACTAGGATTGTAGGATTTAGGCCTTAGAAATTTCGTAACATTTAAACTCTTAAATATTTATTTATTTATTTATTTATTTATTTATTTATTTATTATTAGATTTGTTTCATTATTAGTTTCTTCTTCCTGGTTGTTTCTTCTTCCAATTCTCTGTTTTTTAGACAACAAGAAAACTAACAAATTTTCTGTTTATCACATGTATCACAATGTTTGATAAATTGACTAGAAAAAATGTAGTAGAAAAGAGTCTTTCTACATCTGAGCATAGAATGATTAGTGGAACAAGATAGAGACCAATATCTCAGCAATCCTATATTTTGTAGGCTAAGGAGAGGTAATGATAATGATGTATGATAATACACTTTCACTAAAATGGGAAGAACACTAATAGACAATTAAGGTAAACACTGATGATACGTACATGATACTAGATTACCAATAAATAAACAGAATAATAGATTACCAATAAATTAGTTTAAAACGAAAGGAATTTGATATTTTTTTTTATCCAGATTAAGCTAAAGTTGTCAATTCTTATTTAGTTGATTAACATTTTTTTACTTGATCTTTTTTCGTATTTATCACATACTGTATCTAATAATAGCTGAAATAGTTGAAATAATTTGAAATAATTCAATTTTTATTTTTTTTCTCTGTTTTTTTTTAAATACTTAATGGAGGAACAACTGACTTATATGTGAATGACACAAAATTAATGCTTGAGCTGTTAAAATTGGAAGGAAGTTTCTCAAAATGTGCCTCTTTTTAATTAATTCTCATTTAATGTCGAGAATTTTAATTTCTTATGAAATAATCAATTCTTCTAAATCATTTCAGCCGTAGTCATATGTGTAATCTTTTAAAATGCTTATTCAATAATTGTGATAAAACTAATTCCAATTAAAAATTTGAAAATAATTAATCCAAGCTTCCAAGAATTGTTTCTAATTGCATCGAAGTACTATCGAAGAAAATTTGGGTGTTATTTTGATCTTCTATTATCTGATTATCCGTTTCTACTGCGACAGTTTGTTGGCAAAAATGCAATTTGAAGATATTGAGGAAAAATGATCCAGGAACAATATTCTGATTTAAATTTCAGTGTAAATTGATTAACAAAGTAAATATTTCTGTACATCAAAATATATGGATTTCTGGTCTATTTCGAAAATAAAAAGATTATTTTGTAATTTAGATTAAGTTTTTTGTCATAACGTTTTCATGTATTTCTGATAAAAAGAATTTATAATGCTTCTTTTTTAAAAAAAATGATTTCCAAATGAATAAAAAGTTACATTAAAAGAAAGTTATGTTTAAAGATTTTAAAACTTTAATAAGTTATAAAGTATTATATTAAATTATGAAGCTTATATTTGTAAATTAATATCATAATATTAACGCATTGGACAAATACAAATAATTATTGTTATTGGACAAATAAAAATAATACTTATTTATAAAAGTTATTTAGTTTTGAATATGCAGAACGTTAAAATTAATATTCATTAAACCATGTTTAATTTCCTTTTAGATGGGCATCTAATTTTGATATATTTACATTGAAATAATATTTATTGAATATCATATCTATTGACTTTTACGTTGAACATGATATTTAGTGAACATTTTATAAATTATTGAGAATAATAATTTGCCCCTTTGTTAATTATGCTTATTTATTTGCTTAAATTCCAAAATTAAAATTTATTAGCTGATTAATCAATCTATCAAAACGTAATACAAAAAAATAACAAATAAGTAAATATTGTTCTTCATCCTTATTTACAGTGAACAAATCTAACGTCTTTATTTAGGAATTTGTTTAACTTATTACTTCATGAATCGAGTGGAAAATAACAAAACATAAAAAGATAACTTTTTGATACTAACGGAAATAAAATCATTAATTCCGTCCGAACCATTTCAGCTACATTTTTTTTTTATGTTTACTTGTTCAGCAAGTAATAGCTTATCTATATTCAAAAATAGACTGTACCTACGATAACACCTTAAAAAGAAAAATATAGGTAGAAGTTAAGGAATGTTTTATCAAAACCATTAGGATAGGACCTTATCAACCACCAAGGACCACAGTCCACACCCATTCCTGTCACTGAGAAACGATAACAACAAACCAGCATACGAAGTGGCCTTAATGGAGGAACAGCAACCATCGATAACACAAGAACCCTGGCTATTTGCACGAAATCTCAGAAGAATTTCAATAAGGAAAGTTTTTCAAAAAAAAAAAAAAAAGGAAAAAATTAGGTTTCAAAGAATTTTAAAAGAGAAAGTTCCTTTAAAAAAAAAATGAAGGTTGAAATTAAGATTTGTATACATAATGTATGTATATCCACAGGCTTGTAGGATTACTCAAGAAAAGTAAAAGGATTTACTATTCTTTCATTTTAAGGATTTATAAGATGAATTTTAAAATCTCTAAAATAATGTATTTAAAAAGAGAATTTGAACGAATATAAGTTAGCATTATTGGAATTTATAGTTGTATAAAAAACAAACAAACGTGTGTTTCTGATGATTCAGTGCTATTTGATTGAGGATTGCACGAACAGTAAGAAGGTTGGATCTTTCCCAGGTTAGTTCTTCTTCAGACGGGCCCTAAGGCTCACCTAACCCTCTGTAAAGTGGGACCGGGATTCTTTCTCATCTTGAAGGCCTGACGACGCACTCTCACCTTGTTCTAATACACCAATAGGATGTATTCTCTACGCTGAAAGATAGAAGAGGAAAGGAAACAGTTCAGTCATAAAGCAGTTGTTATAATAAGTAAGAATAAATAAGAAAAATAATGTATCAATTTATTAAACTCATTCTACAGCATGTTATTAACGGCTTGAAACTCTTTTAAATCCCCTAATATTCAGATTAAAGTTTTGTGCAATCACAGCAAAGTACATTACAGATTAATAATAACAATGGGTGAGATCAAATTATTTACAAGTGACATCCTGGAACAGCTGTTTCACGGTCGTTGGCGATCATCAGCCAGGAGAAGTCACAGTAAATAGCAAGGTCTCTTAACTGAGGCTAGTAATACATCGGAAGCGCAGTGGTGCTTCAAAGAAAGTGGTGCCTGCGCTTCCGATGTATTGTTCATACTAGCCTCAGTTCGGAGACCTTGCTATTTACTGTGACTTCTCTTGGCTGATGATGGCCAACGAGCGTGAAACAGCTGTTCCAGGATGTCACTTGTAAATAATTTGGTTTCACCCATTGTTATTATTAATAAATCAAATGCGCAGTTTGAATTTTTTTGCTTTAAAAAAAATCATTGAGGCCTGCGCACTGTGTGGCACATGAATTTTCTCACTAATTTTTCAGTGGTGAATTTTTCATTGTGTATTTTTTCTTTGAGGCACCACTGCGCTTCCGATGTAAATTATAGATTGTCTAGAACCTCTTTAATCATTTGTTTGCTGCTTGAAATTTCTATAAGATGTAATAATTTAAATACAGAATTAAAGCATGTAAGATAAAAACTGGAATCAAATTATTCCTTTTTTTTTCTTTTCACGCAGGAATTGTAATTTGAAATGAAAAAAAATATCTATGTATTGAGAATTTAAAGTTGCTGAATGACGAAAAATCTTATTTCTCTCCATATTAGAAAAATTATTTTACTTATTAATGAAACAGCAACGTAATATACAACATAGATTAGCTACTGATTTTTTTAAAAAAAGGCTTGCCAAGATATAGTATTAAAGTATAATTCTTCATTTATTATAATAGGATTGGTATAAGTGTTTCTCATTGGAGCCTCTGTTGAATCATGGATCCGACGTTTCATTGACCAATCAGTGCCAGTTAAGAGTCGGTGGTCAATAAAGCCTTGGGAAACAATCCCAACCACCCCTTTACAGAAGACAGGAAAGACTCTAATGGCTACTTTACACCCTTTCGAAAATTTGCCTCGAACGCGCTCGAAAACTAGTCGTTTGCCAGTTACAGCTTGATCAAAATGCCGACGCTTTACAAGTGAAAGTGGCAAATCGCGTTTTGCTTTCGTTTAGATCGTGGATTAAAATAGCCGTAGCGACAAAAAGTTGATGTTGCAGCTTAATTTTGCTAATAATTCGCAACTCATTTCAAAGCAGAGTTAAAGAAGAAGGGAAAAAATATATCGGAATAAATAAGAATAAATAATAAATAACACAATGTGGTGAATGAAGGCGTGGATTAAAATCACGTGTAAACAATATCCAGACTTCCGCGTGTTAAGTTAACAGTGTCGTAGTTTTTAAATAATTTTTTCTCGCCGCTAAGGGCGCTGGTGTCGACTTGCTTCTAGTATTTGCCTGAATTTAGAGCTCGTAAAATTTAGAGCAAGTGGCATGTGTTTTTGGAGAAGTGGGTTTTCGAGCCACTTGCCAGTTTCAGGCAGGAATTCAAGAGCCTGTAAAGCGTCCGTAGGGCAAGTCCGAAGGAGAATTTCCTATCTGACTCCTCTATCCCTGAGTCTAGTGCCAATACCACGTAGCTATCAGATACAAATGATGATGATAATATTACTTAATATTTATTTCAAAGATAATAGTAGGAGAATTAAAATCCTATAATATTAGAATTGCAATTTAAGCACTACAGAATAGGTACCTCCGTACATTCAAGAATTTTCACGAGAAACCAGAAAAAAGATTCACGTCACACTCTAAACACGATAAATTAAAAATAATTAAAGAAAAAGCTGAAAGTTACTGGTAAGGTAAGTGTATACATAAATATATCAGTAACACTTTGTTTCGTATAAATTAATAATTATGTAAAAGTGATTAATTAGTAAAGGCCTAAAAGAAAATTGTTATGTACGTAAATTGGATCCTGAAATGTTATCATGCCACATATTACTCTTTCCCTTATTTCTTTTTTATTTATTTGTTTAACAAGAATACTACAATATTAATCACTATAACTCATTTTCTTTCTTTTCAATTTCAGTAAGAATCAATTTCTTTATGCAATCATCTTTGACATTTATTATTTCTAATTTTTTATAGTAGAGTGCTTAGCCATCAAAAACAAAATCACTGTTATCCACGAAAATTCGATTAAAGTGAGGATATGGATATTTCTGAAATATGACAGTCAATAACATGGAAGAAGTGTCAAAAATTCAACTTATCCGCAATAACTGTTATTTTTAATATGATAAAAAAATAATGCTTCAGCACAAAAATAAATGAAGGATCAACTTGGCTAAGAGTCTCAAATTGATCCTTGATTTTTTTTGTTTTTTTCATAAGTGCAACTTTTTGAGATCATATGCTTTTATTTACACCGATTTTTCTGCCACATCAACTAATGCTGTGAATTATTGTCTGTATTTTATTTTATACTTTGTACTAGGGGGCTTAATTTTTAGAAAACATATTTCAAGCTTTTCTTGAAGAAACGTATTCTGCAAGTATAAAAGTTTTTGGGGAGAAAAGGAAATTGATAATAATGAAAAAGAGTGGTGCAATGTTCACTACATTTTCAATAAGAGCTAGTGAAGCTTGCACACTGTCCTAAACTACTTTCAATATGTTCTCTGGATCGCTTGTTTCTACGATGCGAAGCATCTTCTTCAACAGCAACTTCAAAGGATGATTCACCGCCTGACTTTTTCGTTTTGGGAATATTTTTTTCCTTTCGGATACTGCCGTTCTTCTGAAGGAAGTACGACGCCCAATGCCCTGATGTTTCCTAAATTTTACAATAAAAAGAAAAATTCCATCACTATCATGAAAACTAGCTATTTATTTTAAAATAGAGCAATACTTTATCACATAACACCAGTGAATTTTCGATATCTCTGAAATAAAAGGTGATATCATAAGGAAATCAGAATCAAATAGGTTTCAAATTACCTTCTCAAATGAATTTCAAGTTTCTTCCATGCAGTTCTTTTATGTTAGCTCATGAACGCCGAGTCTCTTCATACAAGGTTAAAGATGATGTTTTAACCTTTTTTGTAAGATAAAGGCCACATTTTAAAGATGTATAACTTCTTTCTAAACGCAAAGCATAGCTTGATACGATTTTGTTTTGGTTCAAATTGAAAATTAATTCATATAATAATTAGTTCTTATGGCTTCATAAGAACTAATATAAATAAATATAGCTCAAGTTGTAGATATGCTGATATTCTTAATTCTTTATTATTTCGGAAAAGTATTATCTCCTAGTCATTTTTAATTTTGTACTAAAAGCTGAGATTTCTTAGTGAATTTTTTGAGTAGAAATCTCAAGTCAAATATTGTGTTTAGTTTAATTATAATTTTTGTTCAACAATTGCGAACTGCTACATATTCTAAATTCAGAGGTGAAAAAAAAATATTAAAAATTTACAAAAATCAAATTACAAAGTACGTGTATGTTAGAAGGTATACCTATAGTATATCTATATATGAAGTACTCGTATATTTATATAAACGTTGAAACCAGCAACACCTGTATCCAGTTACTGATTAATAATGTTTGATTCAATCAGTATCCCTAATATCATAATTTTGAAAGAAATAGGATTGTAAAATATGTGTAAAATAAAATTTGATTTGATAGTTTAATCAGTTGTAATTTATTTTAAATTATCTAATATTCATTGCAAATTCTTCGTTTGAGTATGAGATACTTCTGATTTAAAAACAATGCATATAATAATTGAATTCAAATAATATCTACTAATATACTGCATAATAAAAAAACTGTTTATTAAAAAGTAAAAGAAATATGAAGATATTATTACTTTTTTCATTTCATGCCTTATTCAAGTAGATATTATTTAAATATTAGTTCATTTCACTGATTTTTATTGATTAATTAATTGACTGATTAAGTTACAAATATGTTAACCTTATTTTAATTATATAGAATGCATTAGATTTCAGTCAATAATGCTTTCCATCAACAAAATAATAAGGTTCTTTAAAGAGATGAGGCTCTTAAATCGATAGACACACACTATGGTATTCCTTTCACGAACCCAGTTATCCGCTAGGTAAACATATTTGTACCACAAGTATATCGTCCGAACGTACTTAAATCAGAATTCCACTCTATTCGGTCTATAAAACCAGAACCTGCAACAGATATCATCAGCATAAAAGCAAACAAAAATTTTAAAAGAAAAATAAGACAAACAACGTGCTTCTTGCAGCTGCAGGGATTCATGTTGTGTGTACTCTTCTGCCTAGGTAGCTATTTGAATTGTTAGCTTTTTAAACATAACATGATCAGTTATGCAGCTTAATGTTAAGAATTCAACATACTCCTCACAACTATTTTAAGAATTTACTTCTGTTATATATGTAAATGATTTCAAGTCAGACATAATCAGAATCTACATTACTAAAATCTTTAATTTTTCTGTCTGTCTGGCACAATTGTTGTGATTTGTGAAAATAGAAATAATTTATACAAATTCGCTATGGGAATCGAACCTGCAACCTCCTGATCCGAAGTTAGACATCTTATCCAATAGGCCACGGGGACTACATTCCAATCCATATAAAAAATAAAAATATGTCATAGACGCACTCGCTGTTTCTAAAAGCAGTCGTGGGTTGGAAGAATTCACTTTTATCGGGTAATTGGGAGAAAGCAGTCGCACGTTGGGAGAATCCACTTTTCCCGGGTTGCTAGTATTTACATAAATGAATACTTTTTTTCCGTTAATTTCAAATTGTTTTTCAAATTTTTCGGAGTTTTCCTAAAAAGAAACTTTATTATGATTACGTCTGTGACTCTTCATTGTTCCATCATCATTTTTTTACACATTCATTGCTTAATACTGTGATATCGAATCCAAATTACGTAAATAATTAAAACCAGCATTGGAATAGATTAAAATAAAGGAGATTTCAACTCTTGCTTTTTGTCGACAGGTTACAATGGTTGGTCAGTCTGCATCTTGTAAGGGAACCCGCCAATGGTTTTAAACAAGATGCCATGTCCAGTTTAACCACCGTTCGTTGTGGCGACTGCAACACTTGCTCAAAAAGTCTGCCGTGATTTTCATTCGTTGTTACTGTTACTGGACGGCCACTGCAACCTTTTTGCTGTGTGAGTACACTTTCGGTTAGACGGAATTTATCGACGACGGATAGCATAACCTTGTTCGTGAATGCTGGACGGAAACAACGTGTAGCAGGCTAGGTTCATTGTCACGGCCTGTTCCGTATGATCGAAAATAGTGCTCCACAATAAACACTTTCTCTTCGGTAGTTAATACCATTTTCACAGCAACACTGATTAATCTCACATCCACAATCATTCCTGTTCCGAATACAACAATCGCCTACGTGTTCATCTCGCAGTGCCACCTTTAATGTGTTCTGTGTCGTTTCTTTTCGGCCATGCTGTATAAAATAACCTGAGACAACTGATTAAATTCGAAATGAAACTAAAATTTTATTTTCAAAGCAGATCATGTTCTGCTTTCTTCTGATCATTGATCGACAATTACTTACAATGTCGTGACCATTTTGTGTAAAAATTTTCATTTCTTTTCAATCATTCATTTACTATTACTTTCTTTAATAAAAGCTTCTTAAACAATCTATAAAATATAGGTTTTAGTAACATTATACCAAAAACATAAACGAAACAGTGATAAAACACAGATTGTAGAAAGCTGAATATATTCCTTAAGACACAGCTTACATAATTTATATAATAATTTCTGAGTGCAAGAATGAATAAAGCCTCTTATGTGATTTTTTTTTTTTGTTTGAGTTTTTTCGTTTATCTTTTATCTGAATAAATAAAAGCTTTCACCAGTCATTTCTCGATATTTAACTCCATTTTGAGTCCTATTTCCAAAATGCTGTCATGTTAGCAGGATAATTATTACTAATAAACAAGAAAGTAACTTTTTTTTTCAAAAGCATATTTATTAGAGTCGTTAGAATACAGAGGACATCTGATGGCATCAAACATTCAGTAGAAATCCATCTAATGGCTAGAGCAGAACATTCAGGAAACAATCAACTTTCCCTGCTATTGTTATCAATAGATACCGGAAATTACCTTCCTTACTCTTGCACAATCAAACAGCGGGAAACAACAAGATCTCTGCAGGATAGAGATGAACCAACCTACCTTATTACGCCTTTGTTTACTTAACAAAGTCTGTGATTTGGAATAGGACTATGCAATTGCAGTCAAAGAACTTTTTTTTTCTTGTCATATCTATCAGAAAGTTAGCGGTCTGACAATATATTGTATAAAAAAATGTATTTCACTATTTTAACTTTTATTACCAGAGCCTGTTTCCTGGAAACATGCCAATGCTTTACCTACGTAATAGCTTATTTTTAAGATAGGAAATTTCTTGATTTAAAAGAAGCAGTAAATAATGATTTAGACAGAATACTAAAAGTACGAAATTTGATTGCAATGGAAATTAAAGCTGAAACAGAATTTCATTTAGTTAAATATACTTTTTTGGTACACGACTGCCTTACTCCATTTTTAATAGCAAATATAGAAACATATAATTATAAGAATAGATGGAATTCTCATATAGAAGGAAAAGAAGGAATGTCTACTACTAAAAATATTTAATATCAAAACAAAAGTTCTTCTGGTGTCTTTTTGAGAATAACTGAATCTTTGAATTCATTCCAAAACTTTTGAATTTTAAAACTTTTCGGATAATACTTTGATTTATTTAGTTGTGATCTAAAGGAACGATTCTTTTCTTATTGAATTCGCTTTTATCCATAGCCTAATTCGCACAAAAACAAGACTAAAAATCCTTTTTGAATTTATCTTTTGAATTTATTTTTGAATTTTTTAAATGCCAAATCAAGATCGAAAATTATCCTTGAAATTTCTCTATAACATTTTCATTTGTCATTCTAAATTAACAAGTCGTGATAAATTGTTGTATTAATGTATGGTCTAAGTTGAACTAAAAAAAAATGATAACTGTGACTGAATGGTATATTTGATTATCTTTTCATTTATAGTTAATTTACAACAATAATAAAAGTATTATAATAACAAAGGTTGTGATATGTTGGATGTTAGATCGCCAGTAATTGTTTGCAATAATTGTAAGGGAATCAAAGTGGAGAGAGCGGGGAGAGTCGGAGAGAGAATATTTTAAAGTGTATTTTTAATTTTAATTTGTTAGTGTATTTTTAATTTTAAACATACACTAACAAATGTCTTTTTGAAAAGAAAAAGTATTTGATTTAATGTTGGTGCGTAATTCCTACACCCCTGTAAGGCATTGTGGGGCACTCTCATAGTCTCACTTTGCAGGAGCCTATTATTTTAGAGCAGGAGGTTTAACTTCCGTGAATTGTTCATAGGTTGCAACTAGTATATTATTGATTGTTATGTGGAATGGAAAAAAACAAACATCCAAATGAGATAAAGGAAGGATGTGTGCTTTGTAAGATATATATAATTTCAGGAAGGAAAATTATGTGTATAAGTGAATATTTATGAATGAATTATTATAACTTTAAGATGTTTATTTTAAGAAGATATAAAGATAGCGTTCATTCAGTTATTTGAGTTGTGAAATAATAGGACTATTTGACTCGAGACCTGTGACGCGTATGTAGGCAACCAATAAATAATAAATGTTTTTTTGAAAGTCAAATGTTATAATAATTTTAAGAATTCGGAAATTATTTTATACGAAAATAAACATATATTGTTTTTACAAATATACTCCACGAATTCAGTTTTGAACATGAAATAATTTAATTGGTTAGATAACAAGATTACTTACTTACTATTCAATTACAGTAAGAGGAATATTTACAATACCCACTGTATTTAATATCTTTTGTAATTGTAATATAACATAAATGTTTTTGAAGAAAAATTAATTGATTGGAGTGATTCTACTTGTGACCAACACATTTCCCATACATATGGAAGAACAAATTAATATTATATTTTATATCTTAATAGTGCACTTTTGGGATGTAGCCACAAAAGTGTGGAATTACAGAAGTGTGTGGAAGGAGCATCTTCTTCTTACTAAATCAATGAAATTTAATTAAGGTATTTCATTGGTGTCAACTGGCATTAATGGATTTATTTCTAGAAGTTCTAATAAAGAATGTTGAATGCTGTACAATATGTTTGATGTTTCCAATATAATAACTGCACTTTCCTGAAAAATCGATTTCAGTAATTCAATGGGTCTTTCGGCTTGATCGGGTGTTGTGATCATTGCTAGGTGATCTCGATAGATGCTTGAGTCTATATCTGGATTTCAGAATTGGTTTTAGACTTTCTCTTTTTTTTACATGTTTGACTCCTTTCTCGGATATAATGGAGATTTACTTCTTACTTTTTAGAGCAACTTTCTTTCGATAGATAATTTACAATGACTGTCAATTTTCAATAAAACATATTCAATGATGATTTAGCAAATTTAAGCTAGAGTAAAACAATTGATCTTCAGATGCGATAATATTCTCATAATCTTAATTCGGCTTTTACTGTAATTAAAGTTGAGCGATTTTTTTTTATTTGGAAGAGATTTATCCGTGAAAGATTTATCCATACTCCTGGAATGTAATAAGTTTGTTAAAAATTCCTTCATTTCGTTAAATATTAAAAATCAATAAGGCAGTTGATTAAATAAAGGATGTTTTCAAGAATACGTGCGACTTTAAAATTCAAAGTCCTCCTCATTATCTTTAAAAAAAGAGAAAGTGCTTTGCCTTAATATTCTCCCTGAGTTTCATAACTCAACTAAAAACTTGGGAATTTCCCATCTGTTTTGGTAAATAGTCTTTTCCTGAAGTAAATAAGCGGCCTTCATTAAGCTCTCTTGTCTCCGAAGCGGAATTTCATATTTCTAACAGACTTAGTCTCTCTCATTGTAGTCGACCTAATGAAATAAGATGAACTAACTGACTTAGTAAACTTAGTTTAATAAACATTCTTAGATAAAAATATTGTTTGCTTATTGTATTTTGGAAGATGAGTTTATAAAGTCATCTGGTTCTTAAACTTAGTTCTGTAACGTAAAGAAAGAAAAGAATAATAAAAGCGTTTTAAAATTTTAAAATAAATGTGTTCGCCGACTTAAGTTCCGACCAGGTTCTAAATAAATAAAGTCTAAATAAATTAATCAAATTAATTCATCTTTGGTATGAAGATGAATTAATCATTTTCCATAACTAAGAATGTTTTTAATTTTTTTTTAATTTTGTAAGTTGTTGTTTTTTCACTTTTTAGAATAAATGAATAAAGCCAGGCAGACGTGGAATTAACGAAGAGGGAGGTGGCGATAATCTAAAAGCTTTCACGGTTTAAAATATAGTTCATTGTATTCTTCTTATTTCTGAGGAAACTATACAGGAAAGTATCCAAGAGCTCTAGAAAATGAGATATGTTATGACTGTGAGTTTACTGCTGTATAAGCATTTTATAATCTCATAGAACGACAATGACTTTGGGTGGCGATAATGACTTTGATAAATGCTTTCTTTCTATTAGGTCAATGAAGAGAGCTAATTAAAAGTCATTGTTAAGAAAGGGCAGTTCTGTGCTTTAGAACGTCCACACTATGAACATAATCTCAACGGTTTATGAAACACCGAATTCATTTTACAGTCTGAGTTAAAAGTGGCACGGGACTAATAACATACATAGACACATCCTTCATTTCAGCACCATTTCAAAATTGGAAAAAGTAACGTACATTTAATTAATGTGAATCTCGTGACTATACAAAATTTTGCAAGAATTTCAAAATTGAAAAAAAAGAGTTAACTCGAAAATGAATTAATCAATTAATATCGATATTTATTAATAAATTTGTAATAATTTGTACTTTAATTTTTTATTTGTTTACTTACTATTGTGTATTTAGCATTTACTCTTACAAAACAAGGCTTAAAAATAAATACAAAGCTGTAATTGTTAAGATTTAAATCCTTTAGGAATCAGAACCCTAAAGCAGCCCGCACACGATGCAACTTTTGGCCTAGAGCGTTTTTTTAGCTGCTTGAGCACAGTTGCAACCGGAGTTGCATGGAAAAAAAGCTGCAAAGGCGAGGATTGCAGCTCCGAAAGCTGCAAGGAAGCTGCAAGGAAGCTGCATGGAATTACACAGTGCAGCGTTGGAGCTGCATGGAATTACCCAATCACAGTGCAGCGTTGGAATACGTCAGTCGTGACGTCATGCTCAAGGAAGAAACATGGCGTCGAAACATATTTCCTTCGCTTGAGATGGGCGAATCGCGAATACAGAAAAAATATTAGATTATTTCGAGTTTCTTTCACACATAAATACAGTTTATATGTAAATGCAGTAATTTAATGCGGCAGAATGTATCAGAACGTTTGAAAAACCTAGATTTTTTGAATTTTTCACATCGGAAGCAGATTGTCACTCATTCACCATTTCCGGAAACTGCCACGTGACGTCATTGTTTCAGTGAGCAATGGATTATTATTGGCTGTTGGTAGTTGTTATTCGTGAATCGCATTATTGCCATCAACTGCGATTACATACCGGCTACTAATTTTTTTAAAACTATTTCTCAGATGTTTAACATAGATTAGATTAGATTAATGTTGGGATTGAGGTTCCAGACCCCGTGCACGTCAACCTAAAAGATTTATTGTGCTCCCATTTTCGCGTTGTTAGGGAGTTCCAATACCGGTGAACTTTATAAGTTCCAGTATCTTACTTCCCAATCTTGCGTCAAATTCATCTCCCGGCTGTTTGCCCTCAAATACCCTTCTTCTCCTAGGGTCCAAGGATTCGCAGTCCAGGATTAAGTGTTTGGCTGTCTCCGGCGACTGCCCGCATAATCTGCAGCTGATGTCTTCTTGAAGTAGACCTACTACTGTCAGATGTTTCCTGAAGTGGCCATGTCCAGTGATAAATGCTACGGCTAATCGAAGATTAGCTCTGTCAAGTCTAGTCAAGGACTTTGTAAACGAAGTTAAAGGTCCTTGCACTAGTTTTTTCCCCAGGGCTTGACCAGGAAAGAGATTCCATCTTAGTTGGTGTTCTCTTTTGGCCCAATTGTGCATTGTGCTTTTAGCTAGAGACCAGCTAATTCCACAAGCTATGTTTAACATAAATCACAAATATTTAGTTTTGGAACGATATCACAGCAGTATCCTTGACGTCATGTCCAGTGACGTCTTTCAAATTCGTTGTGTGCTTCGTTTGTTGTCCGACATTGTCTAACAATGTAGCATCGTTTGCGCCCTGACTATCGTTTGCAACTTTTTCTGTGCAACTAATTTGCATCGAGTTGCACAACAAAAGCTGCATCGTGTGCGGGCTGCTTAAGGATAAAGAAACGTCCCTAACGTTTGTTTATTCTTACGAGACTTTTTTGTCTTTAATTATGCGAATTTCGAAGTACATAGATTTTAGTAACTACTCCCTCGAATAAAATGTTAGCATACAGTACTCAACAAAATTATATTATTTTCCTACTCATATACTTGTGCTACTCATATATTTTCATACATGATACGCTTTAGTATTTTGAATAAGTTTAATTAACTTTACATACTGTCTTTCTATTTTTTTAGACCTATATATTTCTTTATTATTAGTATCATCTTTGATTCTCCCTTTGATCTAAATACTAAAAGCAAGAAAATGACATTTAAGAAGTTTGCACTAATACGATTTTTATCAGTGAGCATTTTATTGCTTAACATAATAACATCATATTGCCATTACTGTTGCTATATCAATATACAATCAGAATAAGTATGAATCACTGCGACTCTGATGAATATTTACGGAATTTTTTTTTCTTAAAATTTTCTTCATCCTTTTTTACTTCTGGCTTTAGAAGCCGGTCTTTTCCTGAGATCTCAGATGGAAAGATCTCAATAAGTTAATATGATTTTTATGTCAGTCATTTATTTTCCTAATTTGCATACTCATGAATAGAAATGGGAGGTTGATCCGCTATCATTTCATTTTCATATGGAAAAGATTCTAATTCATCTGCTAGAAATCGATGCAACGCATCCTGTCTCATTATAATTTATTTATTATTTTCTTAAGCATAAAAGAAGTTTTTTCGAACCTATTCATAAATTCATTTCAAGAGTGTAAAAAAATTATACGAGTAATAAATAATCTTGTGAGGAAAATAAGATTCAATGTTTCTGATTAGCATAATATAGTCAACATTTTCATCATTTAGAGTTATTTTGTGCCGTCTTCAAGCAGATATTCAAGCTGAATGCAGAGTTAAGAATGAATTATGCATATCTGGTGAATAGGATACAAAAAAAAGAGTAATAAGTAACTCTTCCGCAAAACTTTGGATCCGATGAAACCAAAAAAAAACAAAAGAAAATAATAATCCTTCTTAAAATACGAATTTTTGGATTTTTCTTGATGAAGTTATAGCCTATACAAAAACTGACACTTATTTAAATGAATTATTAAAGATCTCTAATTTATGCAGAGATAAAATACTGTGCTGCTTTGTTTGCAATTCTCACAATTCAGAGAGAAAAATTATTTATTTATTTATTTATAATTGTTATTCCTTTGAAAACCATGCATAATCGTTTTAATATTGTTTTGGATACTTTACAGATATGTATCGACATCATTACTTCTCTACAATTAAACAAACAAGCTATGAAATTGACAGAATTTCATAGTTTTTACATTTATTTTTCTATTTCACGCTTTTGTTATTGCAAGATTCACCTTTATTCTCACTTTTTTTCTCGATATGAAATGTATTCATCGAACAGTAGGTTTCTCTGAATGCTAGAAGTTCCTTAACTCAAAAAATAGGTACCACAGTCCCAATAAAGTAAAAAAAAAATAATAATAAATATATAAGATTTTGATGAAAATTTTTTGGACATTCCAAAAAATTTATTGATTTCTGAAATTTCTTTAGAGTTATATTAGTATATTCAAGGGTAAGGCCGCGCGGTTGGCGTTGTCGCTATGACATTGGCCTCTCACCTCTGAGTACCGGGGTTCGGTTCTCATATGGGTTTCGTGATGGTGGACGATCCACACTGGGCAGATTTTCTCGGGGTTCTCCCATTTCCCCTGCAATTCTCCCACCATACTTTCTCAGTCTTTCTCTCCATCTATCCTTCTTTCAGTGGGTTAGTACAATAGATCTCCGGTCGCAGTGCTTGGCTTCTCTGCCACCCACATTCACTACATATTCAAGGGTCTATTGCTTATTAATTATTATTATTAGTAGTAGTAGTAGTAGTAGTAGTAGTAGTAGTAATAACAGTAGTAGTAGTAGTAGTGAAATAATACCTGTAAAGTTCCTGCTATTCTTCATTAGCAACTTTTAATATACAGCTCAGAAAAAAAGCTGTAAACTAAAATATTTGCAGTTTTAATCAAAATAAGTAATTTTCGTTCGTATCTAATCAAGAGAACTTAGACATTAATTATTTAAGGAAGTTAAATTCTTAGTGCTCGGTTAAGTGAATAAGACACGGTTACATTGATTTTGGTATTGATCAGAAAAAGAGATAAAAGACGAGCGTTAAATGCCGCCACAAAAAGTTTCTGCTTTCAATTACTAATAATAAATTTGCAGAAAATAGGTTATCTTATCTGAAATCCCCAAATGTCCTCAAATCATTTTCATTTCCCATAAGCAACTGTCATACTATTATAAGCAGCTATTTTTCATCAAATATATTTTGGAAAATTAAAGAAATTACTTGAAAGACTTTAATTGATGCAAACGGTGGCCAAAAGCTTACTGACGTTTAACTTTTCGATACCAATGCTTCTCTAGAGAAAAATACTACTACTAACAAAATAAGAATATATTAAGCTTTTGTTTCCTTGTAAGGGTGTACTGTGCTGTTGTGCGCATATTAGACCCTAATAAAGAAAGATCTTCATAAAATTTGATGTAGTTATTTATTAAGCATAGATTATCAGTGCTTTATGAAGATGTAAGAAAATCCCATAGGAAAATGTGCCGGAAGTAAAATAGCCATAAAGTTATTTTTTTCCTTACAAAAGCTTCAGAAATAAAAAATATCCAAGAAATCATAATCATGCCCAGTAACAAAGGGCGAACATGAATTGTTTATATATTCAAGTAAGCTTTGATTGGTCGGAATGTTGCTGAAGACCAACAATATGAACTTGCAAATATGAAACAAAAGTAATAATTCCAAGCACGTAATCTAAGGGATAATAAAGAAAGACTGAAACCAGTTCCTGCTAAGATCCAAAGAGCCATACCCCAAAAAAATTCACGGTAAGATATAATATGATTCGGATACAAATATTATACAAAATACATCTATATACAAAATATATCTACATTTTTTTCCCTTAAAAGTCATTATCAGTGATGAAAGTTTATTTACATCAGAATCATCCTATTAATAGGCAAAAATTGTACGATCTTTGTAAATTTGTAAATTTGTAGTTTTGCAAATTTGTAATATGAAATAACCAATCACAGTGCAGCGTTGGAACAGGTAAGGCATGACGTCACGCCCATGTTTAAAGATGGCGCCTCTAATATTCGTCTCACTTCACGGCCACGGATCGCGATTACATAACTACTATCAGCGTATTGAAATTTTCTTTCCCACATAAATGAAGTTTACACTGAAATGCATGAAGTTCATGCGTCAAAATTTATCAGAGAGTTTGTAAAACCTCGGTTTTTACATAATTTCGGCTGTGGAGTCACTCTCTCAATAATCAACAAGTAGGAGACAATGACGTTGCACTTGCCGTCATTGTTGGCCAGACAGGATTATTAGTATTGTCTGTTGGATACTCATTATTGTTATTGTTGAAACTGGTAAATCAATTTTTTCTTTTATTTTATTTTAACAAAATTTGGCTTAGTCATTCAAACTATATGTGGGCTGTTGCGGAAGTCATGGCTTTTAAAAAATGAGCTTAGAACACCTTTTTCAATCTCGTGTTTTTCAAAAATTTCAGGGTATTTCAAAAATGTGGCATTTGTTTTACTTCCGTTAATATTGCCTCAATTTCTACGACTTTATTCTTTTAGGGCAGCAGGTTGCCATTATATTTCATAATGAGAAATAATATTATTTTAACAAATAAGCCGATATTCAAATTACATATGGGCTGTTGTGGAAGTCATGGCTTCTAAAAAAATTAGCTTAGAACATATTTTTCAATCTTGTGTTTTTCAAAAATGTGGAATTTGTTTTACTTCCGTGAATATTTCACGGGTCGCAACTAGTGATTAAATTAAACGCAAAAAAAAAAAAAAAATCTATGAATATTATATTGGAGTATTGGAAATCCAAGGACCATCTATCAACCACCAATGAGTTTTATTCGTGTAAGAGTTTGTTGTAACATTATGGCAGATTGAGACTTGGATCCTTTGTTCTTGGTGACAGTGATAGTACAGAGGATATTTTTTTTTTCTTTTAGAACGAATATTCCTGTTCCTGGATTGGAGTTTCAGCAAGAAAACTTAAAGCGGCCTGTAAAAAAAAAAGACAATAGCGTTGTGGTAGAATCTTTTTGATAAGCGGATTATTTCCCAATTTTATGATAATGTAAAACGGCTCGGAGATTCTTCGGATTAAGATTACACTTTATTTTGTTGTGAAATCTTAATAAGCCCAAACATTTGTGCTATAAAGTACAGTGTTTCACAACAAACTGAAACCTCTTGATTCTGTTTTTAGGGACATAAAAAACAAATAAACTTTTGAACTTAAGAGTCCATTGGAATCAATAAAATTAAATATGTGTTATCCTATTCATTTTTACAATGAAACTTTTATTTTCAGGGAGCTTTAAATTTAACAAGGAAGAAATATTTTAAGATAATACAGTTAATAGAAGGTTAAACATGCATTATTTTCTTGCCTAACATGAATATATTTTGAAGTAATCTATATATTTCAAAGGCAAAACCCACTGACTCATCAATGCATAGCCAAAACCGCTGAACCTAGGAACTTGAAATTTTCAGGATGAGTTCATTAAAACACATTAAAAATTTATTACGCAATCAGGTTTCGAACCGGACATGCTGGACATTTACAAGTGTCTTACAAGGACACTTCTTTTTTGCTGTTTCTGGGCTTTTTTTAAGTTAGTTACTTACTGAACAATAAACTTTTCATGAAATCTGATAAAACCTTTGTTCCCACTTAAAAGCTTAAAAAAGAAATATTTTATTTTTTGGGGCTTTTTTTAAAATAAAGAATAACCTTTTCTATATAATTTTTTTAAATAAATTTTCTTTATTATTATTTTCTGAAACGAAAGTTGTCCTTTTGAGTACAAACTTAATTAAGTAGATAAAATACAATATTTAAAAGCTAAAGATATTAGTCTTTGCTCGCTACAATCATTATCAAGATTAGGAAAGAGATTAAAAAAATTATTTTGATTTCAAAATACTAAATATAATTTATTTATTTTATTAGCAATAATATTCTTATCGTTTATACTGATTTTATTTTATTTTATTTTTTTGTTATTTTCGTGTCGTGAATGATATCCTGAATTAACCACAATTCCAGCAGGAATGAAGCAATGCATTGAGAGACTGGATAAATGCCAGACACATGCAAAAAAAAAAGTCTGCTTGATAGATTGTGAAAGGATTTATTTTACCTTTGGGGAGTAATTCTGGATCCGATCGTCGTGGAACCCTTTCATTTGAGAAGAGAAACGACGATGATTAAGGTGCTACACTTTATCCGTCGTAAAAACCAAACCAATCAATGATTACTGAACAAAAGAACTGTTACAAACGATTGAGTCTTTTTTTAAAAGTTTAATAAAAGACGAAAAAAAAAATGCCTCCGTTCCTTTTCATTTAATTAAGTAAAAAGTTGATTCAAAATCCATACTATGAGAAGAAAAGAGAATTGAAACTAAATTTATTCCACAATTTAGCTAAAATTACTATAAAAAATATTCACATAACTCTTTTACTTTTTTTTTTTTGAATAGTTTCAAATTACCAAGAAAGAAAATGTGGTTCAGATTTAAATGAAAGATATCCATTTTCTGAACAATAAACAATTTTCTACTAGCAAATCATAAAGTAAACGGTAATGCATTCAAGGAAAATCATGCAATCATCTCATAATGGAAACAATTAGTAGTATATGACCGTTGTAGGTAACAATAACTGCTTAATTGACAGAAACAATGGTATCGTACACTAGTAGTTTTGTTGCATGAGCTTGACGTATCAAAGCTTCGAAGTGGGAAAAATGAGATGAGAAGACGAACATCTAAAATGGCGAAGATAATGTAATTCAAGAATCCCTATCATGAATACAGGATAAGTCTGATCGACTGCATATATCCAATGGACATGAATATTTATGATTAATGACAAAAGGGCTTGAGTATATATATTAATCATATTTGTGTATGCTTTCTTTCAGCAAAGATAGGAGATGTTTTATGTGCTTCGACTAAACAGGAATTCGAAGGACGCCATATTGAAAAGTGCAATACGATGTTCCACAGATCATCCAAGGGATAAGGATTCAGTGAACGTTTCAATAAATGAAGTTTGAGAAATATAATTTTGAGGAATGCAATTAAGTGTAGATTCTTTCTATAACATAACACAGGACATTATCTACAACACAAACACAGAAGTTACCGTTAGTAATAGCTGTTAGAAGATTTGAGAACACCGATAACAAGTAATAGAAAGTCCAATTGTTAGTCCAATGTTTAATGACTCTTTTGATTGAAGTGAATAAAGTGAACATTTATGTTATGCAACAATAAACACAAGGTGATATTAAAAGCCATTAATGTACAGGAACTGTATTTAAGAAAAGTGAACTGATGATATACAATTTACTTTGTAAATAAAGTAGGCCAATTTCAAGAAGAAAAATATATGTAATCCTCAAGTACAATTTATCTTATAGAATTAAAAATAAGATTAATTCAGAGTATATGTTTGCATTTATTAATCTGTTGTTATTCCTATGTCAACTGTGCTTTAATGATTCGGGAAAAGGTATTAAAAAAAATATACATCCCACCACAGAAAATGAGAATAATCACATTCATATGTTTGACGTTTATATCTAAAAGGCATTACCTTATCAACTTGAATTTGAAATACAAATTAGAATAAATCTGATTTCTTAAAAAAAAAAAGCATTTTTACTCCTTTTATTTGATTTACAATTTTAGGTTCTTTCATCATGAAAGCTAGATTGATTGTTCGAAAAAAATTCCCAACATTAATAATAATAATGAGCATATATCACAAATGTGAAGAGTGAAGGATTTCTTGAGGTGCTACTCTACAAAAGAAATAAAATTATTGTCACCACCAAGGTAGCAAAATCCCAACTAAACACTGATTGATTATGTGCAAATTCAGTTTTGTCAGTCTGAACTTAAATCATTTTGATTATTCAGTTAATTAAAAATGAAACCTACATTTTATCTTTACTCTAGAACTTCTAAAATGTGAAATAATAATACAATTGAGGCAATAAATGTAAGAAAAGATAAAATGCGATAAATTTTGATTTTGCATGTTTATTATTCAGCAACTAAAAATCGTTTTTGAATATTTAAAATATTATTATGGGAATAATTGTGAAAAAAAATTGAAATAAATTATTATTCGATATCATTGTATTCATAATGATATGTATCATTATATATATTCATATTTTCAAAATAAGAAATGGAAAAATAAGAGCTATAGTAAGTTCAGAATGTCTTAAATATGGAACTTGTATATTTTCTCAATGGCACCCAAAAAGAAGATGTAAGATTTTTTATTTTAAATTCGAAGGATTTCGTTATAAAAAAACATTAAAGTTACTAAGATCTATAGTGAATAAAAAGGTAAAAACTATGTTCTAAAGCTACAGCCTAAAAGTATCTATGGAATTCTGAACTCGGCTTAAGATCTAAGGGAAAAAATTGACAAAGAGATTTTTCAGAGATCTTAAAAGATTCTTTTTATTTTTATTTAGAATTTAATTTATTTGAAAGTGTGAACTTTATTTCAGTCTTTAAAGGTGTGAAGATTCTTTTTTCCGAAAGTCATTAGGTTTCCGTAATATTTTTTAACTCCTGTAAGATTCAGCCAAGAGAAATAGATTTGAGTGAAAAGCGTCTTATGCAATGGCACAGTTTAAGCCATCTTCCTTTATTGCTCTTACAAACGGATGCCCTCAATTGGAAGGTGGTTGTCGTCATTCACTCGCTGGAAAATTGGCTCTAAATGGAAACGGTTTGCTTCCAATCCTTTCTACTTACTTCTTCCTCTTAGGATCTATTCTATTGGTGATAAGGAATTCACCTCTAGAAAAGAACTTACATTCCAACTTATTTGCAGCAAGAGAATTGCCTTAGAAAGTGAAAGAGCAAATGAGAAATTGTTTGATTTGCAAAAATTGGAGAATAAAAGTATAAAGATTAAATCTATTTTGCTCTGGTGTAAAAGAAAAAGTAATGGAAGGATTGAACTAAAGAGATATAAAAAGAAATCTAAAAAAATTATCGAACAATTATAAAATAACTAAATTATATAACACTGTTCCTCTACTATATGTGAGCTGTTCTGGCACTATGTAGCTCTTGGCTTTGCAGCTCAAAGATAACATTATCTTTACTAATTTAATTAATGAATTCGTAATACAAAGTTATTGGGTATTCATAAAATGCAATGTTGCAAGCCATTTTTTTATTCCGTATTAGTTTAATAAATGTAATAGCTACACATTATGGAATTAACTAATTAATAACTTCAGTAATGAAATTGTTTCGAATTATAAAATAAAAATTTTTTCCTTAAAAGTTTTTAAAAAAGATGTTCTTCATAAATTGAGAGTGAATGATCATCAGCAATGTTTTTTTTAATTTCAATATTTCTTTTTTATAAAGATATGAAACATAAACTTCAAAATTAGGCATATATCGAACAGGCGAAACTTAAAGCACACCCTTCAAGTTTCGAAAAGCAAAGATTTCAATTAATCATTTGCAATTTTATGTTTCATGACTTCTTATTTATTTATTTATTTATTTATTTACTTTTATATACTTTTACTCAATATTATGGATTTTGCTCTTTTTAATTTTTAATTTAAATTCTAAATTATATTTTTAATCTGTAAATATAGTAATTCATTTTTAGTGATTTGGAAATATGATATAGTCTTTATTCTTTACTAGTTGACCCGTGCGAATAATTCGCAACAAAAAACCACCTTTGAGAAATAATAAACAAATCCAACAATAACATGTGTGCATGTTAGTTAAACACATTGCCAATAGATGGCGTCTTCTCAAGTTTTATAAAAAAGTTGACCCGTGCGAATAATTCACATGGTATCTTGATCAGTCACCGAATGGTAATGTGGAAATAAATAAATGAACAGATTGTCAATAGATTGCCTTCTACATTTTTACAAAAAAGATTTTTAAAATAAATTTTTTTAACGAAAACATTAATTTTAAATAATCTGTTTATTTTTCATCATTAGCGGTGAACGTAATCTTGAAAATATCTCAATCATTGATTTCGATGAAGTATTAAGGGAAATAAAAAAAACACCTTTGAGAAATAATATATGAGAAGTTGACTAATTTTTATGTTTCTATTGTTATAAATCGTTTATTTTTATTAAAATATAAATCTTTGTTTGTTTTTTTATCTGTTGTTATTAAATAAACGATGAAATATCATTTAAAG
>JAFIDM010012231.1:133742281-133764653 GCA_023159025.1 Thereuonema tuberculata | reverse complement strand
AAAGGAAATATGGCGTTCCGACAAAAAAAAACCCTTTGAGAAATAATATATAAAATAATATATGAGAAGTTGACTAATTTTTATGTTTCTATTGTAATAAATCGTTTATTTTTATTAAAATATAAATCTTTGTTGTTTTTTTTTATCTGTTGTTATTAAATAAACGATGAAATATCATTTAAAGTGCATTTTTATTCAAAAAAGGAAAGATTTGAAGGTTACAACGCTAAAGCAATATTTTCACTTTCGAAAAATAAGGCGCTTCTGTTAAAGCGTGTCTACATTTGTATAAAAAGTTTTTAAAAATAAAGTTTTTTAACGAAAACATTAATTTTAAACAATTTGTTTATTTTTTGTCATTAGCGGGGAACGTAATCTGCAAAATGATGCCTCAATCATTGATTTTGATGAAGTGGTAAAGGAAATATAGCGTTCCGACAAAAAAAACCCTTTGAGAAATAATATATAATGATGATTATTGGGAATTTTAGATTATTTAGTTATTAATAAGTAGATAATAAATGATAGTAAATGATCCCTATTTTATTACTTTTTGGATTATTTAGATGTAAATTTAAAATTTTTAATCTTGCAATTTTAATCTTTAAATTTAAATATTTAAGTATCTTAAATTTAAATATATGATAAGAAATAAAGTATAGCAAGACATCTTTATTGCTTATTTGGGGATCTTTTTAATTATTTTTAAAGTTTTTTTAGATAGTTTGTTCATAATATGTACAGTATTAAAAAAAGGAACAAAGTCTTATAATATTGCATTTTAGTTTTTCGAAATTATCTAAATTTTAGTTTTTACTTTTGCCACCATGCCGCTGATGAAATGAAAACAAATTGAACCGTGTTTTCACAGAAATAGTAATTTGACTTTTGTATTGGCATTTTTCAAATTTCAGATTACTTTGTTTGTTTAGTAATATAAGTTAATTTTATTCTTATATTCTTTACTTCTAAATTTCTAAATTGCAAATGATTAATTGAAATCTTTGCTTTACGAAACTTGAAGGGTGTGCTTTAAGTTTCGCCTGTTCTATATAAATATATATATATTTTATTACATAAAAAATATTTTACCTTTAAAAACAAAAATATTTATTTATTAAGCTTTATTTGATTCCTTGTTAAATTATAGTTTTAATATATGGACAAATACAAATTATACAAATCTTAAAAGTTTAAAAATTCTTCAAATTAAATGTTTAAAACTTAAATTCACGAAAAAAAAATTAGAATGACAAAATAAGAAAAAAACTATATGTTGAATAAATATGGTATTTTATTTTGAAAGCAAAAAATTATATTATAATATTATTTTGAAAAATTACTATTACATTTTAGAAATAAAAAATAATATTATACAAATATACAACTTAAGATCTGAAAGTAGTATAAAGTTAACTTATCCTTATATTAATAACAGCTATGAAATAAGAAATGTTAATTATAAAATCGAAAACATCATTAATAATTTAAATATAAATTTATTTGAAAACAAGTCAACATATTTCTCTAGTAAAAAAAAAAACCTTAAAAAATTTTAATTCAAAATTTTTAAGATTATACATATATAGGAAATTTCTCATTCATATATTGTATTAAATGTTATTTTCTTGATATGAATAAAAATTACTGTTGATGATAATATGAACATTTTTTCAAAACTTTACAAAATTTACTTAAATTTTTATTTTATTTACTTAATCTTTACTTTTTAATACAAATTATAATAATAAGGTAAATTTGGGAGAGATGACACACAATTCGAATTTTTCACGTAAACTATTAAAAACCTTATTTTTTAAATGTTTGAAAGCTTTAAACTGTTGATTTATCCTTTGCTTTCATATTTACGTTTTTTTTATGTTTTTAATGCTGTTTCTTATTTTTAAAATTTTTAAAATTTTTTAACATTGCGTCATCTTTCCCATACCTAAGGAGGAGATGATACGGGTAGAAGGGGATAGATGGCCACATGGATAATGAATAAGAGACATGCATAAGTCAAGCTACTACTTTATTTTTATAAAAACATATGAAATGAAACACTAAAATTAAGTTGAATAATGATATTTTTGAAACTTTTTGGAAAAAACTGTTTAATAAAGAATAAAATTACCTGCAGATCAAGACATTAAATATATTATTCAATATATATATATAAATATATTTTTTAATCAAAAAGAAACAATATTAAAAAACTAATTATGCAAATTGTTATTGTTTTGTGATGAATATAAAATAAAAGAAAGATAAAAATAAAAGAAGATGAATAAAAAAGGGGAGAGATGACACGTGTCATCTCTCCTCTTTTAGGTGTCATCTATCCCCAAGTGATGGGACAGATGACACACACCGCCATTTCCACCAAATGGGACCCAAGACACTAGTGACCGGTACATAACCTTGCTTACTCTATTTACATGTTTACACAGTGAATTATAGCGAAAGTTGCCTTAAAAAAGGGCTGTTAACTAACACTCGCAAAGTCAACGAAAATTCGAGCACAAACCTGGCTACATCATTGGAAGAAAAACTCAATAAAATCTCATATATCAATTCAGCACAAACACTCTACACACACTAAAGCTCAGACTGGCCTCTGGTTTTGGTCTTGTGATGCGCTGCAGTCTACTGCAAACCCTTCTTGAAGTTACATTACATGTGTCATCTCTCCCCATGTGTCATCTCTCCCAACTTTACTATAACTATTTATACGTTTTAAAAAGTTTCAAAATTATGTCTAGACTATTAATTATATTTTTTAATGTATTATGATTAATACCTTTTCTTTTTGTTTATGATGTTTGTTTATGATAAAAATTATATTATTAATATTATATATAAAACTTTTGGAAATCTTTCATTATATAATCTACAATAATAACTAATAGATATCTACACTATTTACTACATTATTTTATTATGTATTTATTATATTACTGTATATTGTGTAGTAAAATTACTTAACTCCAGAATCTGTATGATAGGTGATTTCTTATCTCTAGAGGGACTGCAATGTAATTTTAAATAAGAAATAAATAAATAAAAATATTACCGTCCATCGTGTATATTATAAAATAATTCAAGGACCATACACACCACAATTCAAACATAAATTTTATAAAACCATTCACGACATGTTTCGAGGTATATTCCTCATCATCAGATAATAAAATATAAAATAGGCCTTATAACGGCCCTGAAAATTCTAACAAAAAATTCTAACAGATAAACCTATTATATATGCACAAGAAAAGAACGATTATTCAAGGAAATTTTGTGAATCATTCTATAAAATGAATGATGTAGTATTGTTAGATTAGATGTTGTCGATGTTCCTATTTCTGTTTTATTTATATTTTGTATTCAAATCTCATATTAGTTAAATTACTATTTGTTATTTAGGACGAATAAATCTATTTTTTCGTAGATCTCAGTAAGTAGGCTTGGATTGCGTCATCTCCATTCAATAACTCATATGAAGTAGTCTACTATTTCATATTATTAGAATATCGTAATGTCATTAAGTGAAATACTTAATTCTTCTTGAATCATACGAAATTATTTTATTTGGAAGTAAAGACATTCTGTTAAGTCATCATGAAATTACTTGTTTAATGGATTTTGATGTTGGAAGTTTTAATTAAACATGACCCATGTCTAGAGGGTCATGCGGCAAAAGAAGAATTGAAATTCTGGCCATCTTTTTTTTTTTACTTCCTTTGCAAGAGAAAGTAAATCAGTACCGCTATTATCTTCTTCAATCTTCAAATATTTTTCAAAAATCAGCGAACCTTTTTTCAGATACATAATTCTTATGACAGCGTTTACTCTTGGTGTATATTCTTAATCGTGTTACCAGCTTTGTAACCTGAGGTTGTTGAGTTTTTTCAGCTTCTTCTGTAGACATGAAGTTTGTTCTCTTGAGCTATTTTGACAAATATTCACGAGTCAGAAAAAGTTAAAGTAGTCCAGTAATCTATGTGACCCTTGGATCGCAGGAGTTAAGACTTCCGGCGTTCTGTGTTCAAGGGAATAAGTGGAGGTCAGTATGACGCCGCCAGACTTTGTCTCCAGGAAAGAAACTTGATGTATACACATTTCACATAGGATTAATGAACCTAACACTAGTCTGGAGAAAAAAAATACTAGCGGAAAAATCCCGTCCATCGCCAAGGATTGAAACCGGCTCTTCCAGAACATAGTTGAGTGCTTTCCAATTGGGTTCATAATCTACTGGGTTCGTAATCCAGTTGTTGTGTTAAATGTCTCTTTTTTTGTAAATACCGTAAATTTCGTTAGAGATGAATCTTTAATGACAGCTGTTTTGATATTCTTTTCTTAATCTCTTTCGCATAACTACATTCTGTGCGGATATCGTCAATCAAACTGCCTATTGACTGTCTTATTATAATAGCAAATTATTAATCTTAATAAATTTTTGCAGACTTTGTGTTTTAATCTTTCACTTTGTTTTAAAAGTTTCTTTTAAAGTTTTGCTTTTTCTTTCAAAACTGATTATTTTATGTGCATAAAAACATTAAACATGAATTCAAGATCTATCTAGATGTATGCTAAGTTCTCAAAATCTGTATTATTAACATCTTTGTTTTCTAAAAAGAGTAACGCAGTTAAATTATTTATTAACTGTTACAGGCTCTTACAATTATGCTAGTGAATATTATGAATAATTATTATTTAATAATTAAATAATATAAATAATTAATATTAGGTGTATCAATATTTTGCTTACAGTTTATAATGACTTTGTTGATAGAACTTGTGACTATGATGTTCATTCAGATAAAATTAAGATTAGCTAATCGTAATACTGCAAAAGCAATCGAGCAGACCATGGTTTTAGATTTGACCATAGTATTATTAATAGTGAAATAAAAATAAAGTGTGGCCACCAAGAGTTGAGCGTTAGCCACGCCTCTTCAAACGAAGAACACATTTCACAATAGGGGTGAGGGTTGTAAAAGAAAAATTTGGGGGAAAAAAAAACAAGATTGGGAATTTTTTTTAAAATATTTACTATTAAAGAAAAAAATTATTTATAAAATAATTATGAATAACATTTATATTCTAAACATCTCATCAAATTTAAATGTAAAAAACTACATTGTTATTCTAGGCTTGAGAAAGAAAAGACGTAATCTTTTCGAAAATTTGCTTTTTAGTATTAAATATAGTTTTTTACACCTAAATTTGGTGAGATGTTTAGAATATTTAATAGTAGAGGCTTTAGAAGGAAAGATCTACTAAAAAAGTATGGGAACTTTACATATAACATTTATATTGTCAAGAAAATATATAGGGAAGAAAAATCAAAATAATGAAAAAATAACTAGATACAATTGAATAAAAATCTTTCAAATCAATAAAATTAATAATAATTTGGTCTAAGATTGGAAAACTATATAAAATATAAATTATTCAGTCGAATTAATTCGGAAAAATGTAATTCTGAAGCACTAAAATGTTAAAACTTTATTAATCGCTGACGGAATTGACGAGAATATTACTATAAATTTTTAACTTTTGTTAAGTTTCTTTTCTTTTGTATTAGATAATTAACTATTAATTTATAGTTAATAATTATATATTAATCTATCGGCACTTACATTACAGGTATTCTTTATTTTAATTGTTAAATAAAACATTATTACCATGAAGTGTATATATTTGTTACTTACATTAATTAATATAATTTATATATAATTACGATTTTTCATAATTTAAATAAATAAGAAACAGTATAAATATAACAGTTCTTAAACAGCAAATCAGTTTTATACATCGTTACAGTTAAAATATAACATATTTATTCTTATATGTCAGAAAAATAGATATATAATGTCGTATTTTATATCATCAATTCCTCTGTTATAACCAAGAAACAAAATCTGTGCATTTCCCCTGAAAATGGAAATTATCACACTGACCCCTCAAATGACTTCTTCGACTCTTCGCCTAAGACGTGACATAGGCGTGGCTAAGGCTCAACTCTTGGTGGCCACACTTTACATAGTTTTATTGTAATGTTATTGCTATCAAAAATCAAAACCTATAAGTCTCCTTTCACTCTGATACCTAATTTTACTGATTCAAACAGCAAGAAGAACTTTATATTCTTAAAAAAAATCATCAAATATTATTATCGAACAAAGAAGTTATTCTGAATTTACTCATTATAAAATTAAGTTAAAACAATAATTTTATATTCAGTCACAATCTCACACTCTCTTTTAATAAATTGAACTATCTTTAATATATTAAGTATGTTAGATACTTAAATGTTGTACGAGAAGTACGATTAATAAAATATGATTTTTTCCTATTTTTGTGTGCGTTTTTGAAGACTTTCTAGTATTTTGAATCAAGATATTACTATATAGATAATGTATTACATTTTTTTTTCTGTTGATGATTATTGATCGAAAAGATTTTCTTTGAAAAGGAAGAAAGAAGGAAACAAAGAAGAAGCACTGAAGATACTTTGAAATCACTTGAGACACAACATTTATTGCACCAAGAACAAGGCTCTTCCTGTTTTTGTGTTGTATTTTTTTTTCCCGAATTCAAGTTAAAGTAAGATCAGTGAAAGAACAAAGAACTGACATCCGATAATCCATTTTGTTGAAGCAATAAATCTTGGAAACTCGATGGGATTTATAGTTGATGGATCATAAAGTCACAGCTTGAAGAAACCGAAGATTTTTGCAAACTCATTTCAATCAAACTTAAGAAATTTAGAAATGCATTAGAAATGATGAGGATTTCGAAGAAGACATCTAAAAAAAAAGTGATTTCGTCATCGCAATTTAACTGATAGAAGTTTAGCAACTCTATAATAGAACCTAAAAAAAAAAAAAAATCAGCGTAATTTCCGCACATGATTCTGTTTTCTCAAATCAGAAAACTTATTTACCGTGGTATTCTCCGCACTTTACATTCTGCTCTTCATTTGCAACTTTATGAGAAAGAAACAAAATAGTGTGAGAACTTTTCGAAGCCTGTGAGAACTTTTAGCTTTAGGATAGCTTTTTTTAAAAGCATTAATCCAACACACACAATTAAAAATACATATTCTGTACAAGGTGACCATAATTAAATCGATACTACTCAAAGCCATCTGTAGCTCGATCGAACAACCGAAATGGCACCAAATTTTCATTAGATTAATGAAGACTAATAAAAAAAGGATTCGGCGCGGAAAAAAAAAAATAGTTCCAAAGGTCGCCGTTGGGGGGAAATTGGCGCTGTTGTAGCCTATATAGCCGAGAATTTGCGTACAACGCAGGTAAAACCCATTCGTGACACTTCTCGTCTACGTACGCCACACACGCGACAGTAATTCGGGCTACAAAAGGTTGGGAAAACTTCAGAAAGACATTCCTATTACCAGTTCTGCTCAACATACGTCTTATCTTATATAAAATTATTTAACGTGCTATTCAATATAATTAAAAACAGCGAACCATAAAAAGCACATGCACATTTAAAATTAATTAAAAATCACGCAACGTTTCGGACCTTCGGCCGTGATTAAGGTCCCTTCTCAAGCACAGCACCCTACCTATCAAAATCCTCCCTAGTGGTATTCGTTAACAAAATGACCGTTTTTTTCCGTTTACATGGCCGCCTAGTTCCCGGATTTAACTCATGCGACGTTTGGCTGTGGGATTACTTGACGTCCAAAGTCTATCTTGGCTTGGTCCCGAAATTGACTACCTTGAAGGGCAAAGTGTCACGGGCTGTGATGAACATTCCTTCAGACATTCTGTAGAGAATGTTGTACTCATGATGCAAATCCTGATCCACAAGAATGGTGGATCAGGAATCCGGTGCCTTCCGCACGGGAAAAATGAATGTGATGCATAAAAGGTTCAGCTTTGCTTTGTTATTCATTTGTCTGTCCATGGTAACACTTTTCTACATTGCACAGCGCCACATTTCCCCCTATCGGCGACTTTTGGAATTTTTTTTTTTTCCTTGGCGTCCTTCTTCCCATCTCTTCATTAATCTTCCCGCCAAATTTGATGCCTCCGGTTGTTCGATCGAGCTAAAGATGGCTTTCAGTAGCGTTAGTTTAATTACGGCCACTTTGTATTTACAATTAAAATATTGCAACAACCGTTTTCGCTAGCAGTATCTTTTAGAATCTTCATGTTACATTCACAAACAATGTAAGGGCTTAATAAGGCATTTACATAATAGACGTCATCGTAACGTCATCATCATATTCCTTATGAACTTAACATCGAGAAAGGAGATTCTTCCTTCATTTTCCTTTTCGATATCAAAGCTTATACGTATGTATCATACGAAAAACCTGTTTAATGCTATCTTGGATGGATGCTTCAGTCGCCAGAATAAGATCATCAGCAATAGAATGAAATAATCACATCACTTTCTTTTAATAGTACAAGAAGAAATTCCTCAACATAAATCATCACAAACTCGGCAATCAAAGTCGAGCTTGGAAGACCCATAAATACTTTTTGCTTTGTAGATAACAGATATTATTACTGTTTATATATCAAAATGTATAATAAAATATCAAAATTTACTGTTTTATTATATTGGATAAACGCAATGGTTAGTGCTTTTTTTTCTTTTTTACTCCGGTAGTATTACATTAGTGCTTTGTGTGTAAGATTAATAGAAATAGATGTGTAGTTACGTCAAGCAAGAACAAGTGGTCATTAACCCAGTCAATTCAAAGCGTCCTATTACATTTACGAATTCAAGATTATTAATTACAATATATTGATGTTCCGCATTTCAGATACAAGCAATTTTCTAATTAAAGAAACAACAGTTACTGCAATCAATTCTTGGGCTTGACTTAAATATTCCATAAGGGTTCTTATCCTTTGAGCAACATTGGATATAATTTAAGATCAGAAATATGCTTATCCTCATTTTTTGTAAGCATATATTAAATACATCGTAATCAATCAGTTCTTTTTCAGTCATTCTTTACATAAGATTTTAATCCTATCCTTTATGAGCTTCTGTGAATTACTCAAAAAATGCTATTCCTTCAGTATCTTCAATATTTGATCCATTTGGATGTAATCATCATTATTCATTATAATTAATTTCCCACCTTTGTCAGCCTTAACCATTCTAATATTTTTATTTTGCTGAAGGTCTTTTATCCCTTTGTACTCCAAATTTCTTAATTTTGCTTAAAGCATTACTTATGTTAGCTCTTATAATATTGATTATTCTGTTTGGCAGGGATGAAAGTCAGCTAAGTTCCTACTGCTGCTATAATATTAGCTTATTATTTTTTTCCCATTGCTATATTAAGTCCCATATCTTTATTTAGGGCCTGGAGCTAGAAGTTATTCATTCTTACGATGATTTATTTAGCACATCTGGGGGCATGGCAGTGCCCCCGCCAAGACGAGCCGAAGGCAGGAAGGGCACTACGTACCTTTTCTGGAAGTGTTTCGTCGTATTTTCGAACCCTCATAGCTTCGGCCTAGATAATACTAGAGAGCTCAAATTTTCAGGATATGATGCAGTTACCAGACTAATGAAATACGCTAAGTTTCGTTTATTTAGCTTTTATACTTTGGATTTTATTAATACCTAAAATACGTCGATTCCGTCACTGACTCACTGTCATCAAAACCTCTAGGGCACTTCCTGAAGTCCTAGAAAGCTGAAATTTGGTATGCAGGTTAGGATTAGCACACCAACAACAAAAAAATTAAGAAATCCGTAACTTTCACATTCCAACCCTTCATAAAGGGGGGGGGGTCTGGTTATGTATTATCGAACCCTCATAGCTTCGGCCTGGATAATACTAGAGAGCTCAAATTTTCAGGATAAGATGCAGTTACCATACTAATGAAATACGCTCAGTTTCATTTATTTAGCTTTTATACTTTGGATTTTATTAAGATCTGAAATACGTGGTACCCTCAATGCTTCGGCCTAAATAATACTGTGTAATAATGTGATTTCTTACAAAAGTGCAAACAGCTTGAATATACAAGTTGACCAATAGAAAAACAGAAAAGTAGGGTATTGAAAAAAAATCCATTTTCTAAATAATCTTAAAACTAAATTTAGTTGTAATAGATAATCACACCCAAAACATTTCATGTAAAATAAGTTGCCAAGACCACATGCTCATAACGCTTTCACTGTTAAAAAGTTATCAGATCTCATCTTACAAAAAGAAATGAAATCCCACCCAAAATATTTCATGTAAAATAAGGGGTTGCCAAGACTCGCATGCTCATAACGCTTTCACTGTTAAAAAGTTATCAGATCTCATCCTACAAAAAGAAATGAAATCCCACCCAAAACACTTCGTGTGCCAAGACTCACATGCTCATAATACATTCACTGTTAAAAAGATATGAGATCTCATGTAGAGCCAAGCCCCTAACTCTACGAGACCTAACTCTACAAGCCCTAACTCTACAAGCCCTAACTCTAAAAACCCTATATCTTGGTCAAAAAGTATGGCTTTGCCGTTTCATGGAACTATTTCATCTCACCCCAAACATTTCATGTAAAATACGTTGCCAAGATGCTCATAACGCTTTCACTGTTAAAAAGTTATCAGATTTCATATAGTGCCAAGCCCCTCACTACACATGCCTAACTCTAAAAACCCTACTATCTTGGTCAAAAAGTGTGCCTTGGCATACTCCATATCCTTTACATAACTCCATGGGATTGTCTGTGTGACAGCCAGAAAACGGCCAAGGCATACTTTTTGACCAAGATATAGGGTTTTTAGAGTTAGGGCTTGTAGAGTTAGGCCTCGTAGAGTTAGGGGCTGGGCTCTACATGAGATCTCATATCTTTTTAACAGTGAAAGCATTATGAGCATGTGAGTCTTGGCAACTTATTTTACACGAAGTGTTTTGGGTGGGATTATGGGAATAAGAAACGATCAATTTTTTAAAACTAATTACAGCTAATTTTTTACTTGTATGGTCGTCCTAAATGCATAATTCCTGGAATAATTTCATAAGCAAAACCTAGCAGCTCTAAAAACTGTTGACATGGCATCTTCAATTGAATTATTGTCCATAAATCTTTTAGACGGCTTATATTTTCTCTAATCATACGTTGCATCATGTTGCATCATCCTTTTGTAAACTCTGAGGAATAATTGCTGGAGTATATAGTCCGTATTCCATATCTGTGTCATTTTTGCTTTTACATAACAGACATCCTTTGAATTACTGACGTCTGTTACGTAAATGCGGATCTCTTGGCAAGGTTTTAAATTGGGGCACATTGTTTGCAACTTGAAGATGTAGCGAAATCGGTTGTTGTAATATTTTAATTGTAAAAACATAATTATTCTAATTATATGTGTTGGCTTTATGTTTTAAAAGAAGATAATTCCACACACGTTAAATTTCAAATAGACGTAGGATAACTATCACTGACCCTCCGGGTTAATGTTCCCCAAAATTTGAATTTTAAGGAATTCAGAATATATTTGAAGAATATGTTAGTTTGCGAGTTTTTACAGCTTTCAGAGATGAAAGCAGAATAAAATCCCAATTATCATGTATATTTACTGTTTTTAGTTATCAATTCTTTTTAAGATGCAGGCTCCAAAATATAAGAATATCTCTCAATCTGTTAAAAGTAGCCACATAACAGTATATTACGTTAATAAGTTTGTTTTATTTTTGAATCTTTTACATCACAATAATATGTGAATTATTCTAATTAGTAATTCAGTTTTCAATCTTTTATTTTTAACATTATGAAGTTTCCCTAAAGCTTCTCTACTTGAGGTCTTTTCTTTGGAAATTTCTTAATAATGTGTCTTATTTTGAGAAGTGAAGGAGATCGTCATTAATGCTGCTGTTAATTCAAAATTAAATGTTAAATGTATATTTTATCTGTAATTTTTAATATCTTAATAAAGTATTTTTAATGTTTTATGTTTTAGAATTTTTAAAAATAATATCTAGGAAAGCCGTTATATGAAATTAAAAATCAACCCTTCTTTTACATTTATGGCGAAAATGTTGCCTTCATGAGCATTATTAAATCAAACAATACAGCATTTCAAAAACACATAAATTAACAAAAAAAAACCTTTGTTCATAAGTGACATTCTGGGACAGATGTTTCCGCTCGCATCATTTGAGCCTTTAATCCAGAAACAGTCACTACTATAAACATAAATCTGCTATATAACGATTTTCTATCATTTTTCCCCGCCAAACAAATAAATGCATTGAGTCAGTTTTTCAAAAGTTCTATTTCCCTCAATAGGCATTGAACTTATTTTCTCTTTTTTGTTAAAATTAATTTACCTGAATTCTTTCTTCTTTTTAACGTAATTTATTTACTCAAAATTTCTATTTGTTGTATTATTCAAATAAGACTTTTTGAATTCAGGAAAAAAAATATTAGAAATAATAGAGCACTATTTAACAGACTATGTGGAGAACGAAAATCAACTTATTATTTAACAAAAAAAAAATGTAATTCTGAATTAAAATGAATGTATTAGATGAACTAAACAAATTATTTACTCAAGAATTGGTTAAACCATTCTTTACTTTTAAACGTCTCTTGTTCAAAAGCGAATTTAGAGATTTTTTGGGGGGGGGGGGCAGGCCCTTCGTGTTCGAAATATAAAGTAGATAGGAAATCTCATTTTGTCGCTTGTACGTATTAAAGAATGTATCTTCAAAATCACTGTTTTTCACTCGAATTACAATTCAAAGAAACTAGAAAATATGTAAAAATTTATTGGTTCCGAATGTTTTCGGATATGTATCGTAGAATTGAAACAAAACGATCTATGTCTGTCCCCAAACGTACTCTTTGGAAAAATAATCTTCAATAACGCGCAGATAAGTTATGGCGCTATATCATAAAATATAGTAACATCATGCGGCAATAACTAGAACCGAAAGGATAACTAAATAGCGAAAAAAAGCGGAGAAATTTAAAATTTAAACTTGTGCCTTCGAATAATTGCATTCTTATTGTTGGAAATAATGCATACTATGCCAATAAGTTAAAAAATATTTTATTTAATTTATTTGATATTTAAAATATAAAATAATTACACTAATATGTTTTTTTCCTGGGAGGGAACATGACCATTCTGCGGTTCCCCCCTCCCTAGTTACGCCTATGCTGTTGTTTAGTTTCTTTATGATGTGTTACACATGAAAGCATAAGATGTGTAACACATGATGTTTGCTTCATATTGCTGAAAGGACTACACTTGAAAGATCAATTGATATATTTTTGTGTGGAAATGCAGTAAATTATAATATAATCTTAGAATTTAATTGATAATTAAATCCTGCTGTGTACAGATAATTTATTTACTAGGAAGAAAACGATAGTTATGCTGAAAATTTATCCGAGAAGAATATGACATAATTAGACTACAAAATATATAACTTAATCTCATTGGGACATAATGCAAAATTAGGACAGAGAATTCTTATCAGGTTTTGAGATCTACATCCAAGTCCTTTATTTTACTTGATTTATCAGTTGAATGTTAAGTCCTCTTTAACTTAATTTAAATATTAACAATCTTCATTCATATTTGAATATAACAAATGAGGATTACTAAGAGATCAACTCAATTCTTGGTAAATTCAAATCATTAAATGTTATTTTGATTAATCTATTCTATCTCAAAGAGAATTTCTTTCTTCAATAGAACAGAGTTTTTATTTAAATACAAAGTAAGTTTGATATTTTACATTGAATTTGTTATGTACGTCTTACATTTGAGCATAGTTTCTTTTGCTGATTATTGAGTCAAAATTTAAGTGTAGAGAAAATGTTAGAAAAGTTAATAAAAAAAAATCACTTTTCCTTTGACGTAAAAAGTAACTCACCTTAAAAAGCTTATATTTCTTTACAGATTTTGAAAACCATTTTCAATAGATTTCAACTAGAACTTCACAATTTGGTATTTTTAATATTCTACTGTTAAACTTTTGTATAGTCACAGAGAAGTTCGAGCAGACAACTCAGAAAGGTTTTCCTACGAAACGATTTTATCAGTAGTCCTATCTGAGTACTGATTTTAAATCCTGATGAAATTCAACTCGAGAGACAATAAAAACGTCTGAAATGGCCTTGAAACTTTTGCTTAAATTCTGGCGAAAAAAAGAAAAAAGTGTTTTTGTCAGATGAAATTGAGCAGAAGTGTTTGAACATAGCCAAGACATCCCTAAACAAAGTTGTCTAAGATAAAAGAACATTCAGTTTTAATACAGTCTTGAATGGCTCAAATGTGAAGCAGGTTCAATCAAATAATTCTAAATAGTCTTCAATTTTAAACGATAAAGTAGAAGTTATTCATTATACATTATAATCTTCATTTCATTATTTTGTGTTAAAGTCGTTTTGAAAATAGATAGAACTAATGATATCTTTGGTATAGGAGCCGTCATGTATTTCTAGAAGCACTATCACATTCTTAAACTTTTGGGGCGTAAACGACATCGACTGGACTTGATAAGCGATTCTCTTGGCTCGGTCAATGATTCAAACCCACCTTGAAGATTAAATTGTACAACTCTTAATGGCATGAAACCAGTCTTGTCTTGTCTTGTCTTAACATTGCCGGATTAGGACTCAATGAGCCTGTTCCTGACTCTGAAGATGTGGTTGATTCTTCGATCTCTCCTTCGATATAAAAAGTATGTACTATCGCCAAAGGCGAATGATATTCTTGAAAAATAATCTTTAATAAAAATAACTGTAATTAAGATGGATGTAGATGGTCTTGTTCATTATTTTTACCAGATTGAAAGTCCGATGATTATATCTAGGCAAATTCGGAATGCACGATATACATATAAATATTTACAGCTGCTCTGCATTCATTCACGAAGAAAACTAGTTCTTCTTATAAATGAATCAGCTTAAATCTGAAAATGAGTACAAATGCCCAAAGACTATATAGTGATATTATTTCACTTAAATTTTTAATTCCCAGTTTATAAGAATTTCTGGCACAAAATTTATGAATGTATAAAGAAATATTTCAAAATATTACTTGACTGTTGTGAAATTTCACAATAATTGTAAATAATGTAAGTTAAATACAATTTTCTATTAAAACAATCATTTCAATCTGAATTATAATTCAATTAAATCATGTAGACGATTAAAAACAAAGTAAGAACTTTTTATAATTAAATTGTTACATGTTAACTGTCTTGGTATAGTAATAACTTTTAGAAATCCGCAAATGAGAAATACTGTCGTGAGAAAGAATCTTCAAAAGAGACTGAAACTTGGAGGATTTTGATAATAACTGAACTTCTGAGATCTCTAGTCAGCTTCATCAGTTGGGCTTAGGATCACAATAAGAATGAGATCAATTCCGATGTCAGCGAAGGAATCCGGAAACCAACACAGCAATTTTCCTTAACTGTAAAGAGGCGTTTATGATCAAGGGTTTCTTTGGTACTAAGATGTTTCTACACTTCCACCGAACATGGATCGATATGTCTTAACGGGTTCCAATTCAACTGGCTCCTTTATGAGCGACCTCAGTTGTAGTGAATAACGGTGGAGGTCGTGACAAACACACATCAAGATAACAACGGGTTGGCAGGTCAAAACCTCCAGCAGAGAACTACGTGCTGGTAAATAACCTAGATTGTCGAACGAGAAAGTATTAACTGAAGAAAAGTTAAAGAGACAGCAATTATGTCCCAAGTAGTATTGTATACACTGACAATATCGAATAGATGAAGTAATTAAAGTTCACAAACTGTGCTTGTCATCGCTCAAAGTAAAAAATTCTTAAATATTTTTATATTTAGAAAATTGCAAGTACTCAACTGGAATATTTACAAATGTACTTAAAAAAAATTTATGTAGAGATTAAATGAATCATTTTTATTCTTAATCAATTATATTTTCATAAATATATCTTACAGTGGTAATTATTAAATATACTGGGTGGTTCAGAAATGATATAGAAAGCTAAGAGATACGGGTTCCCTAAGAAAAAGGAATAGAAAGCTCAGTTCTGGCCATTTTCAGCATTTTCTTTAATTATCTTTTCTGTTTTCAGTCATTTGTTATCCGGATTGCTGTTTGTAATAAGCCTTTACCTTATTTACTTACACTTCCTAATATGTACTGAGTTTTCTTTGATTAGGGACCATTCCCAAAGCATTCATTTCCTAACTCTACAGCTATGGCCCGTACAACAAAATGTCACAGAATATTTAGAACTCAAAATGACCTTTGGAACCCGTATCTCTTCGTTTTGTCTACCATTTCCGAAACACCCTGTATTTTAAACGTGAAATGATAAATGACTAACCGCTATAGTTATGGATATAGGTTGAATAATAATGATCTTAGAATAAGTGGTAATTAATTTTTTTTATTTTTATTTTCAGATTGAAATACTTTTTTGTTTAAGGTATTTTTCTGAAAGCATAAAAATTATTTACTAATTATTTTTTTTTAATTTACTTAAATTTGTTTTTGTTTTTTGAATGACCTATAACCGTTAATAGTAAAACTAATTAATTTCCCAAAATACGATGATTTGTAAATAATTAAAACAAATACTGATTTGTGGAAACTTATAAATCTAATACCAAATTCTTCTACTATCTCTCTTCTTTTCATCTCGTGTAATATTTAAAAATGACTCCACAACCCCTTTCATAGAAACTCAGTTCCTTATTTGCTTGAATAAGGGAATGACGTAAAATATGTTCCCGAAAATTCGCTGCTTTAGTATTTAAATAAATTAATTTACATACTATGAAAGTGGTTGTGGAGTCATTTTTATAAATGTAATGTTTGTGGTTTGCATATGTTATAGAAGTTCCTCAAAAATTACTTATTTTTGTAAATCATAATTTGATTACAGTATTTATGCTAATCCAAATCACTTACATTAGAATGAAGTAATTAATTAATTTTTTACAATCAAATAAGTTACTTTCCATTATAATATATCTTTAGTTTATAACTAGTTCTAATTATGTAAAAAGTTCTCAAATGTATTTGCGGTTAGTATTCCAAAATACTGTAATGGCAAACACACTTGTTTAAGTGTTCATTGAATTGTAGGTCGCTCGACATCTTTCATAAACTTCAAATTCAAATTCATGTAAAATTCGAAGAGGAATCTTACTTGAAACATGGAATTTGGAATTAACATTGACGTAGGCTAAAGGTTTCTGTTTTTTATCTCTCTAATTGCCGATAGAAACCAAACTTCTGCAAATATTTTTTTCTGCATAAATAGATCTGCACTAATGTTCAATATTTTGTAGAGCACAATGATTTTGTGTAAATATGAATAGAGAGTTGTGAAATGTTGTAAAGCCGACAATAGCTGCTTTCTTCTTTTAATCTTTTTATTTCTACCATTTCTGTAGTAGTGAATGAATCATGTTATGGAACATTTAGTCCAACAAACAATGATTACTAAGTTTATTACTTTAAATTAGTTTTAAGAAAGTTCGTAGCTTTTATTGATACTGATGGAGCCCAGGCCTATGTTGTTGGGTTTTTTTTTTCTTTACAAATTCTTTATTAGTAATTTCTGACTGTAAGAAATAAATGAACAAGATAAATTGGAAATGGAGCTGCACCTTTTAGAACTTTCTACACAGACATTCAAACTCGATATGCAAATTCATGAAAAAAAAAAAACAAAAAAAAAAAAAAAACACTGGTTATTTAAGGTCAGCAGCAAATTCTTAATAGATAGCCTTCAGTGAAACAAATTAAGATATATTTTCTAGGTTAAAAATAAAAATCTTAAAAATCGTTTTTAATTATAGCAAAACAAAAAAGAAGATTTTGGTTCAGTGTAGAGGAGATGAAAATAGCCTTATTTAAAATTCTTTCTTAAAATTTAACATTTTTCTTTATCTTTTATCGTTTAGGAATAAAAAAGGTTGTGATATACAAGGTGGTTATAATTAAAGTTGGAATATATAGAGAATCCTGCAGCTGCAACCAATAGTCGGAGAGACACCAAAAGTTGCACATATACTATTCAAAGGATAAGCTCAACGATTCTTCAAAAAAAAAAAAAAAATAGTTAAAAAATTGTCCGCTAGAGGGCGCTTTTAGAGCTATATGAACGGAAAACGAAAACAGAATGTTCAAAAACACATTTATTTCATACAAACAGTATCAGACGTGAAAGAGTCATTTGATATTGCCCCCTGACAAATGTGTCATTTGCAGACGATGAACTGTATGCTCAACCGCTGACCGTAGTTGATCACCCGTGATAGTTCGCACAGGTAGCGTGATGCTGTCTTTTAGTTCTATTAATGTTGCAATTCCTCTAACATATACCACGTTCTTTAGGTATCCCCACAACTAAAAATCGCATGGAATTAGATCAGGAGAACGGGGTGGTCAGGCAGTAGGGAACATGCGACTAATTACTCGAACATTGGTAAAGTGTTGACGCAACAAAGTTTGCATGAAACTTCCAATATGAGGAGGTGCACCATCTTGCATAAAAGCGGTTGAATGACACTGTCTTTCCTGCAGCTGGGGTATCACAAAGTTCTGAAGCATGTCACGATATCTAGCCGTAGTCACGGACTACGTCTGAGGGCCAACAGCAATAATTTCTTCAAAAAAATAAGGACCCAGGATAAAGTTGGATGTGAACCCAAACACAATCTTTTTTTATCTGAATAGCAGCTTCAGTATTACCGTGACTTTCGTAATAAAACTTGACCATCAACGCACGTCCTTGTAAAGTCATCGTCATTGCGGTTGTTGCTAATACACGTTCTCAGTTCACACCGATTATTTGAAGCCCGACGTCGGCTGCGTTCCTGATGTCTATGCAAATCAGATTGTTTTCTCTTTGCATACAGATTAACCCTATGCAATTGTAATGACATTGGGACTACTTTTACAATAAAAAAGGTACTGATTAAAATTAAAACCGTACTCTCTTGTTATAGCATTGCATGTTGAATGTTTTTCTACAATTATTTTTATTGGTGTAACGATTATAGCTATTTTGTAACTAATTTTTTTTTTTTTTTTTTTTTTTAGCAAAATCGTTGAACTTATCCTTTGAATAGTATGTGTTCAACTTTTGGTGTCTCTCCGACTATTGGTTGCAGCCTCTGAATAGGCCAGCTTTAGTTATAAACACCTTTTATATAGTAACCGAGATTGAAATTTAATAATATTATAATATTAACGTATATAAAACAGTTTAGCTTGGTTTTATTATCGACGTTTCAATATTAAATAAGTTAAATTTATTCTCCGTGATGTTGTTTTTGTTTTTTATTAGGGTACTATAACATCTGAATGAAGTTAAACATGCTTAAATTATCCCACCACTATTTAAGTTGAACAATGTTTTCCCTTTTTTCATAAGTTCTTTTATTTCTCAAGTTTTATTTTTGTTTCTTAGTTTTTTTTTCTTTCAAGCAAGGTTTTAAAAATGTTTAAAATTACTTCACAAAGCTTGACCTGTGAAGTAAGAAGCGGTTGTGATGATTGAAGTAAAAACTACTAGGAAAAGTATTTAAATCTGTTTTTACTTCAACCATCACAACCGCTTTTCTATCTTGTATGAGAGACCAAGTTTTCTTATTTGTGATGATAAACTTCTTTTTTCTTACATTTTATGACCATTTTTTTTACGATAAGCCTCTTCTTTTCTCTTCCTTTTTTTACTTTTTTCCAGTCTATTCTATGTATGCCTAACATTTTTTTTTACCCAGTAATCTGACTTTTCTTTTACTCTTAAAAGTGCTGTATTATGCCCCAGTGCCAAAAAGTTCTCGCCATATTTTTTTTTCTTAATCAAAAAAAATATTTAACATTTTTATTTTCCTAATTTGATGTCATCACAAACAAGAAAACTTGGCCTCTCATACAAGACAGAGAAGCAGTTGTGACGATTGATCGATTTTTACTATTATCCATCCCCACAAGTTTTAAGAAAAACACAATGAAAACGACAATTGAAAGCGATAGTTTTAAAGTTATTTATTGAGTGATGAAAAATTAAGCTTTTTATGTAAACTAGACAATTACATAAATCTGTTTTCCCCATCTCAGATATAAATCAAAAATAGAATAACATTAAAAGAACTTTAATAAAATCATTTGAAGAAGCTTTAGATACAAGAAAAAGAAGATAATAGGACAGAGACCTGAACGTTTGGACTGACAAAAAATCATTAATTGAAGTAAGAGAAAGGCAAATCTTCGATTACCTAGGTATTCCACAGTTAAGAACTGAATATAATAAAAGAATTAGCAAAGGTACAGAGAAAAGTAATTGGGAGAGATAGTTGAATGAGCTTCAACATGATGTTAATGGGAAATTTAAGATAATTTAAAAAATAAATACTGTAAACAAAGAGAAAGATTCACTTCGTATAAATCCCAGAAGAGAGAGACATAATGATTGAATCATATTTAAGAATCACTATTTTAACAATTTTTGAACAAATAATGAAGACCCTCCAACGCTGATTATGTATATTGAAGATAACTGTGGATCCTACAACAAGTAAAGAAATATAGAAAGCTCTCCTCTACGGAATAAAAATAGCTCCAGGAAGTGGATTTACTTAAATTTTCTTCTCCTTCAGCTCTCAAGAGAATACTTGATTTCATCAACGCATATTGGTTTAGCGGGTGTGTTTCTGAATAATGGAGTATGACTAAGATATCTATCTCCAAGAATGGTAATAGAACAGATTGTTCTTCAAAAAAGCTTTCTTACATCTTATTATAAAATATTTGTCAGGATATTAAATAAAAGAGTAACTCGTCTAAATGGATATAAATGATGAGATGTCCATCAAGGATTCACGAAAGGAAGGTCTTGTATGGATCTTATAATGACTCAGTTATTTAGAAAAGAAGAATTGAATCTACCAGCATTTTTATCTTTTATGTTTGCTTATGAAAAAACATTTGATAAAGTAAAGTGATCAATTCTCTGGCAATTTCAAAAGATATACCTTCGTGCTATTCAAGTTTTTATAAAACTATAACGATTAAAATTCATACTGCAAAAAATACTTCATCTACGCTTCATATCAAATAAAAAATATATTTTAATACCGAATTTTCGGAAGAACATTTTCTTTCTTCCTTCTTCAAGATTGTCAATTACAATAATATACAATCAGGTTATATCAAATACGTACACTTCTTAGATATAGTTTGGTAACAAACCTTATCAACCCTTAAATGCTATGAACATTATTATTACATTTATAATTGTTTGATTTCTGCAATTAAATGCTACAACCCTTATGTTTCAATACAATTGTTTTAGTTACTAACATTATTATTTCAATAATCATAATTATTTAAAATCATCAATTATTATACTTTTTTTGCTTTTGTTCATGCAAATTCCTACCATTTCACTAGCCAAATGTATAAAAACATTCTCAATCTCCAATCCTTTACTTCTATTAAAATTTAAATTTCTGGTATTTCTTATAATTAGGCTTTCTAGTATTTTCCTTGTTCTGGCATCTTTTTCTAACATTACAATTTTCACTTCCTCCTTAATCCAATGTCCGTTTTTTCCACAATGATCAGCTACGTCAGATTTTTCTCCCAAATTGTTTTTAATACAGTAAATATGCTCAAGGGCCCTCTCCCGTGTCGTTCTTTTACTTTCTCCAATATAAATTTTCCCACAATTTTGACATTCCAATTCATAAATTAATCCCATATTTGCTTTATTTTCATTCTCATTAACTTTATGGCATAAAATATTTTTCAATTTGTTGTTGTATTCAAAGGCTATCTGAATCTCAAATTTTTTACAAATTTTCTTCAAATACCAACTATTACTATTTAAATAAGTTACTATTATTGTTTCTTTATTTTTGTTTCTATCTAATTCTTTAATCTTAAATTTATCATAATTATTTATTGCTGTATTTATAAAACTACTGTTATATTCATTTTTCTTCAAAATCGTCTGGATATTTTCAATTCCTTTCTTAAAATCAGAATCACAACTTGAATTTTGATCCCTCCATAATCCCTCCAATTAAAAAAAACATCAAAACCTAAATAAAGAATAAAAAGGGCCAATGAATTAATCCCCGCTAAGACTTGCTTAGCATATAAGAGATTAATTGTAAAACAAGAAATATACAATGCATAAAATTAACGTGCGTACAAGTTGTTTCCAATTGTTTTATATTGTTTCCAATCGCAATTTCCAAAAACAGATCAGTGAACTCTCAGTCTTGTGCGTTTTATTCTTATTTTTGTTTCTTATTGTTGTACGCATATTAATTTTATGAATTGTATATTTCTTGTTTTACAATTAATCTCTTATATGCTAAGCAAG
>JAFIDM010012231.1:133725367-133742271 GCA_023159025.1 Thereuonema tuberculata | reverse complement strand
TCTTGGGTTCCCGGTGTCGCAATTTCCAAAAACAGATCAGTGAACTCTCAGTCTTGTGCGTTTTATTCTAATTTTTGTTTCTTATTTTGTTGTACGCACGTTAATATTATGCATTATAACCCTGATATGTTTGACGATATTAATATAAAAAAGTTTCAGATTTTTATGAGCAGTAGTTTAAAAGATATGGGGCGGTGAAAACCACCAGTACTTTCCAGTACTTTATGAATCATCCGGTATAGCTTTAATTTATTTAGATAGCTGAGATGCATGCTTTTATCTCTGCGTGATGCAGTACACAAAGTAACTTAAACACAAAGTATATCGTATTGGTTCTAATTTTATAGTAGTTTCAAACAAGCTTAGATCTCACAAAGAAATTTTAACGTGCCTGCTATAAATTTATCAATAAACCAAAAAGGCACCAAATTAAACAAAAGATTTCACCTCTGAGCTATCAACAGTGAGAGTGTGGGACGGGTTTGTCGGTGGATTTCCTTACTTGGTTTCGCGATCTGAGTTTTCGACAGAGGGTTTGTGTGGCGGATTGAGTTCATAAATAGAACGAAACGGCCGTCCCTTACTCCGTTCTTCGCTCGGGTTACAAAAAAACAAATGTCCTAATGTGGATGATAAAGAAGAACTTGGAACTTTCCCGGTTGGTACAAAAAAACAAAACAAAACAACAACTGTTCTCATTACAAATCTATATCTATCCCGAAAACCTCGTAGAAGTATCTTTGAACCATGTTTGCCCATCCACTCACCGTCCTCCCAGTGTAAACCCTCAGTTCCAGGTTATTTGAATTTTGTAACATCATTTACCATCTCCTTTACCAATCTTAAAGCATTAATTCTGACAGAATATATTTATGTACGGTACTTAAGATATTACTATGCATTCAAAACATTTTATATAATCTGACAATATGATAATTGCATATATCAATAGACATCTCGCATGGTCCTAAAAATGAATAATTTATAAAGCTTATATTACTAATAGTATGGGTAGTATTTAATATCTTTACTTTTTATTCTTTTAGATATACTAACCTGGGCTACAGTTTTTTAGTAAGCTGAAATTTCTGACTATTCATAATTTATTTATAGCTGAACTTGAATAATTGGGTTCTGATTAAATAAAGTATTTAGAATCTTGTGATGTTAATCATTACACAAACTACAAGTAGAAATTAATTATCATTTTGTTTTTTAAATATAAAAAAAAATCATCTTTATCTTCAGTTTCACTAAATATATTCACTAGGGCTTCTGCAGTCATTCTGTAATGAATTTTCTTGACTATCCGGCTGGTGCTGCTTCTAGGAGGAAAATTTTCTTGCTGACGTTTCGTTTCTAGGTGACAGAGGCACCTTTAAGATGTTTTTCTCAACTGAGAAGAAAATGCAATGTTGAGAAGAAGATCTCAAGCTCTGAAGGTGCCTCTGATCCATTTGAACAAAATGCCAGCAAGAAAGATTTCCTCCATGACTTGAAACTATTCGGATAGTTAGAAGAAGATAGAATTTTACAACCTGTGCTACGTTTTGATGCCTCCTGCATTGCCATACCATCACTGCTCTGCAACACCATCACTGCTCTGCAACACTATCACTGCTCTGCAACATAGATCCTTTTGGGACCAACACATTCTGAAGAAAGACTAAATCAGGCTGCCAATCATTACAAAAATATTTTCTAATTCAAGATAGTATTCCCAAATATTTATATTACTTTATTTACATGTTTGTCCACTATTCAACCGAATACATTATTCAAAGTTCTAATAATTAACACCATAGCATTTGTAAGATCAATACATTAAATACATAAATTAAGTCTGTGAGAAAAATGAAAATAACAGGAGTAGATGTTTACATACAGGACAAAGTAGTTGTAAAGTATAACCTATTGATCGAAATTGCAATTACATACTGCAAAATAGTATAATATAAAACAGTTTTCTGTTTATTACCTTGTCATGCATTCTCAACTCATAACAGTCATGTTGAGAATCTAAGATGATAGCATCAATTTAACTGACAGATCCAGACAATACTAAATTATCTCAATATATCAACAAAACCAGTAATGAGTTGTCTCAAACAACACTAATACAAAGGACCAAACACACAAAAACAATAGAGATATAAATAAATAATTTTATAATATATAATTTCATTACAATGTTGCATCGTCGTCAGATGATCTTAAATAAACACATGAAAAAGGAAAACAAGGCTCGGAATTAAAATTTAAATGTAACAATATGCTTGATCCTATTTTAAATCAAGAAAATATAAAATTGGCACACAAAGCTAATAATACTTTAAAACACATCTTTAATAAGTTAAGTTAAAGTTGCGATCAGGCCCAGAGGACCGCACAATGCAGCTGGAGGGTAGGCTCCAGTGTTCAGAACCTACGGGACAAAGTTGAGGACGGGGGGTCGGCCCGTCGCTCGCCCGCCTTTAACTCCCGGGAAAGAAACCCGGTACCCATTCTATAGAGGGCTGGGTAGACCCTAGGGCCCGTTTGGAGGAGAAAGAAGCGTGGAAAAATTCCCGTCCTCCGCCTAGGCCGGGAATCGAACTCGCTACCTCCAACCCGCAGCCAAGCGCCCTTACCCACTCGGCTACCGGGACCACCATCTTTAATAAGAATATTAATAAAATTAATAATAAAGACAAAATGGGAGTTTTCTATGGTATCAAATGTGAAGGTGGCAGTATTAATTGCATGTATTTTGGCGAGACTGGGCGTAAAGTAAAAAAACGAATGAAAGAACACGAAACAGCTATAGAGAAGAGTAACCTGCAATATTTAACAACATTACATCACAAAAATTCCGGCCACAATATAATGGTAAACAATCCCGTCATCTATGGGATTGAGAAGGATTGTTACTTACGTAAATTTCACGATTCATTGTTAATTAAATCTAAACACTGTTACAATACTGAAGTATCAGTTAAGAACGCACTACAGTGTATTTTACGATAAATTATTTGTTGTTACATTTGCAAGTTATTGTTATTCAAAATTAATGTTACATTTAAATTTTAATTCCGAGCCTTGTTTTCCTTTTCATGTATTTATTTAAGATCATCTGACGACGAAGGATAGTACCTTTGCAACATGTAATGAAATTATTTATTATGAAATTATTTATTTATATCTCTATTTTGTTTTTGTGTGTTTGGTCCTTTGTATTAAAACCCTAATACGTATATAAAAATTAAAAAGGAATCATTATAAAATATTATCCTTAATAGCACAAAGAAACAACGGAGAATTAAATGACAGAAAACAATAACTCATGGTTTTTATGTTGCATTTTAAATATTTTTCATTTCGTAAGATATAAATTTAAACATCAAGTAAGAAATTATATGAAAAAACATTGTTTTGATTTTATAAAAGTTTTACTTTCATTTTCTTTCATCCTCTAATTGTACTGTTTCTTTTCTTATATTTTATTCAAAAGCCATGTTTCATTATTTGTAGTCACTTCATATTCTGTAATTCATTACATCTTCTTAACATTAAGCTTTTTAAAAAATTAGATAGCCTATATTGTAATTGTAATGTGAAATTTCAAATTTGATTATTTAATTAAATTATACGAAACTAAAAAGGTAAAATTTTTCTGTAATTTATAAATTACTTCAAACTAAAGGTCATAAACATCAAAATGAAATTCTTCGTGCAAACACTCCAATAAATAAAAAATTAAAAATGTAGTACACAATCATTAAATTATCGGAAAGTGTTACAGCTCTATTAGCAGAGAAAAAAAATCATGAAAGAAGCTAATACAATAATCTTAAAGTAATATTGTTATTGGAAAAAATAATTGATAACATGGCTATTCTGTGTAAATAATTGCTCTTTTATGAAGGACTGAAAGAATGCAATTATTGGAAGTGCTGTTAGAAAAGAATTGTTTTAATTAATAAATTTGAAAAAAGTTTTTTAAGAAATAATATTTCATAAAATGAAGAGTTAATTTTAAAGTATACGATACTACTGAGATTTTCAATTATTAATATTGTATAATATAATTTTAAATAATACAATTTTATATAATATAACGTAATATAATCACGGCCATATAATTTCCATCTTATTGCACGATTGATATAAAAAGTCGCACTAGTCATGTGAAGTATTCCTTCCGTATGTCTTCATGTCTGAACGGAACTCAGTTTTTTTTTTTCAGTGACAGAAACACAAGGAATAAAACAAAGGCAGAAAACTAACAGAAAACTAACTTCTTTCGTGGGATTTGGCCATAACATAAGAAGGAAGCAGAAGCAATTCAACCCATGTCAGGATTTGAACCCAGATTCGCAAGGCAGGCCGTAGCCTTGACCACTTAACCTAACGGCATTTATCTGAAAATATTGTTCTGAGGATGAGTTCTTTTCACAATTGTCCAATACCAATTATTCATTAAAATTTGCATTACTGAAATTCATTAATGAAATGATTACAGGAATGTCAGTGTTAAGGGAATGACTGAGTGAAAAGTTTTGCATTGTCTTATATATATTAAACTGATGGCATCTTTTCGTAGTAATTTCTTGTTTGCAAAGCATCAGTGAAGTATTTACGATTTTGTTTCGAAGGAAGGAGTTACGTTATGTTTTTTACTGAGCCTTCTTGCTTCTTAAATTGGACTGGTGTAATTTCATTAGTTTGAAATATCCTACCGTTCGGTGAAGAAAAAAAAATGTTAATGACACTACTTTTTCAAAAAGAAAATTCAGAAAATGTTAATTTTTGCAGTAAAGTTAATTTCCAATTTTTCTTTGCAAATAAGAAGAATAAAAATTTCCGCAAAGTGTTAAAAAAAATATACATGATCGGATATTTTGAAGAACTTTTTTCTGGTAACTTTAACTTGAACGTTATCTGAATTAAAACTGTCATTCGTAGTTTGAAAACAAAAAAGATAAATTTAATTATCTAATACTATACGCATAGAATCGCAAATATCAGAAAAATAAAATAAGAGTATTCTAAGCAAAAATTTTATAGTATATAAACTCCTTTATGTAATAAAGTTACTAGTTTCAAAGAAATTAATTAGAACCAATTAAATAAAGACACACATAAACACCTTCTTTTGATAACTTCTTCGATATTTCAACCTTCTTTGTCTAATATTAATTATTACTAAGAACATAAATTTTGAATGACAACTGTTGATTAACAACTGTTATTTAATTGTTGATTTTTAATTTGGCTTTTATAGTTTGTTTTGTTTTCCATGAACTTTTCAAAAAAAAACAAATATTAGACAAAGTTTAAAAAAGCATCATTTTGTAATTATTCTCAGTGTTTATTCGCAGTATTTATTGTCAATAATGTAGCGTTCAGGTTAGCATTTAACATTTCATGATTGTTTCATTCAAATTTCTGTTTTTGTTCAATAAGAAGGAAGACATTCCAGTTCTTCCTTTTATTTTTTATGTTTGTATTTATTCCTGAAAAAAACCTTCGGTAAGAAGGATGAAATATCGAAGAAGTTACCAAAAGAAGGTTATGTGTGTCTTTATTTAAATTTATGAAGTTTTTGAAGATTTTGGTTTAGAACCAATTTCTTTCGAATAATATGGAAATTACCAAAATTATATAAAATAGCAGTTTTAAAATTTCCAATATTAAATATGAAACGAAATTTCATCTGAGATGAAAGCTAATTCTTTTAACAAACCTTCCAGTTTTAAATCTACATTTACTTTGGGCTTTTTCGTTGCTGTGACAATGCTAGATATTTCGCTCTGAATTGCATAAAGCTTTAGACATTGACCAGAACCTTAAAAGATATCTCCAATTCTAGAGCACAAAACATTCCGAGATAGTGTATTTATAATATTAATATACAGGGTGATTCACGAAGATATGCATAAACTTCGGGAGCTAATTCTAATTTAAAAGTAAAGAGAAAAAATCATATAAACATAGGTCCGGAAATGCTTCGGTATCGAGTTACGTCTAGCGAAAAATTTCGCCCATAATGTAGTACCCTGGGTGAAATGAAGACTTGCTGGAAGTCTGGGAAGGTAAATTAAGGGGCGAAATCAGTGGTTTCTTATACTTGTTGAACTGAAAAATCGAATGAAACATGTCACAGAACTGTCTCTCCCAGTGGTTTGAAGCTTCTCCCACGTGGAACCTACAAAAGAGTTGGCAACACAATAACAGCTGTTCAACAATAATGTGAATTGCATTGTTTTGATTTATTGTGAGAGCTAACAACTGAGGTGTAGTCCATGTGCGTATTGTTATACTATATTACGGGCGAAATCTTTCGCTAGCCATAACTCGATACCGAAGCATTTCCGGACCTATGTTTATATAACTTTTTTCATTACTTTTACAAGTAGCATGAGCTCCCGAAGTTTCTGCATATCTTCGTGAATCACCCTGTATCTAAAGACATAAATGTAAAATTCAACAAAAATTTTTTAATTTCCATTTTGATACACGATAAGGATCTGACCACTTTTTTCTCTTTAAATTCAATAACTGAACTGTAAATTTTTTTGCTAATGTTCGTCCACCACTCGTCGATTTACAAAAAAAAATGTAAGATTTGTAATTTTTGATGATTTTTTTTTCCTTTTATTTCACTATGTAAGTGATGTCACTTTTATTAAAGCTCAAGAAAATGCAAATCACTAAATTTCTTCATAGCGTTAAACGTTTTTATGGCATCAATGATTTTCGAGAATCTTCTTAGGTCTTACAAGAATCCGGATGGAGTAAAACTGGCATGCAGTGAACTTTTTAAGATACATAAAAGAAAAGATCCCATTGTACCTGTGTTTTTCAAATGTTATAGAAATCTGGGATTGGAGAGTTTATGAAATAAAAGCTTGGTAATTTTACTAGTTACTATTTAAAGGTGAAATTGAATCAAATTGAATCACATTGATTTTTCTTCGAGTAAGAATTTTGCTAAGGCAATTAAAAGAATGAAGTTTACAATGAAGTTCTTTTTTTTTTTTTTTTTTTTTTTTTAATGTTTGCCAGTCCTATTAGGTGTAATTATAAAATTACTCCTGTATTATAGGTGCTGGAATATTTAATATGTGTCAATATGGTTAGGTAAATAAAAATAAATAGAATTTTTTTTCAAAAAGTACTGAGCAATTTAGTTATTTACAATATTTTTGTTTAATATATCATATATTAATTGGGTCTTGATAATTTTAAAACTATTGCTATTGTAGTTTTCCCAATTTATCTGACTGAAAACTTTGAAATTAATATATTCATCTATTCTTAAGCCAAAATTATTTTTCATCTTTGGAATTTTAAAGTTTCTCAACCAACATAGTCTAGTATCTGTGTTGGAGTTATAATTCTCTTTAACCTTTTTATATATGTAGAAATTCTTTAAAGTGACGTTATATATATATTTTTCTTCAATATTTTTCTTCAGTTTAAAATTCTATTTATTTTAAAGAATACTTTCTTACAGAATTTCTTTGTCACTCTTATATCTTCTAAAAATCTGTTGCAATTCACTTAATTAATTTAATAATTATTTTTATTAGTCCATTGCAGCTTTTAATTAACTTAATTAATTTTCTTTAATTACTGCAAAAATAATTAACTTTGTGATTTATAAGTAATGCAAAGAACGTCAAGAATAAAAACAAGTTGGAAGGTTTGTGTTCATTAAGGATCACTGAATTACGAATATTACTTCTTGAAATCAGTCTCTACAATATGTAACTAAGAAACAGTGGCAAAAAAATTTAAGAGACAAATTCAAACAAAAGAAGAAAAAAGAACTATTACCAGAAACCTAATACTATTTATTGAGAAAACTTACGCTGAATATCATATAGGAAACAAGAAAATATATGAAATAGACTTTAGAAAATAAGTAAAACAAATGAAGACTCCATTTTCTGCTACTTGACTTACAGGCAAGATTTTGATTACAGCGACTTTCCATTTGGAACTATCGATCAGATCAATCAGCGTGATTGGTCGACTTTGCTGGTTGTTTTTCTCGGCACAAAAGATGCAGAAATTTCTATTGTTCAATTTCATATTTCCTCTTGAAAAAGATAGAGCAAAAAAAAAAAAAAGGTCCTTTTTTCCGAGGATTCAAACTAGATTATCAGAGATTAAATCTAAAAATAAAAAATACTGAAAATATTTGAAATTTATTATGTTCAAATGTAAATTAAATATTTAGTAAATATTTTCAGTATTTTTTTTATTTGAGATATCTGTTTTTCTTTATGTTGTACCTCATAAAACAGCGCGGAGGCTTTTCTATACTGAAGTGTTCTTTAGGTCTAATGTCTTTTTTTAGATCTTTGAAATTCCAAGAAAGTTTTTATGTGATGTTTTTGTCAGACCAGTTTTTATTATCTTCATTTTCCGTAGAAAGTACTTCTAAAGAAACTTCACTCAATTTCTTGCATTTGAAGTCCCAATTTCATCTCCATAAAGGAGATAGGACGAAATAAAGAAGACCGGATGATTAGCATTTTAGATACTCTTTCAAATCCTGACTTAATTTTCCTTCGCCAAGAACTTTGCATTCATTAAATCCATCCTTTGTACGGCCATTACTGGATAACTGTTTTACGCTCTCTTAACCAAAGTCAGAAAATTAAGGTTAGGAAACTTTTATTAAAACAGGAACCATTTGAGAGCAGTGAGTCATCTATAATCTGGGCTGTTAAGTAATAGAGAGCCTCATACAGTATCAACTATAGCTGTATTTTATTAGTTATCTATAATTACAAAAAAAAAGATTTTTTAAAAAAAAATTACTGAAAATTTCTAGGGTTTTTTAAATTTCTTTAGGAAATAATAAAAAAAATGATTTCTAATTTTTTATGCTTAAAGAAAGTAAAACAAGAACAGCACCTGAATAAAATAAAATTGCTTTTATGATTCGATTTCGGGAAGGAATTGGGAACGGCCTTATCGTCCTTCAGTGGACTCATCAGCCCAATCCCGCCTTCCCTGATAAAAGAATCAGAAGGCAAGATCCTATTAGTGAAGGTCACCGCCAATCTGGCAGTGACCCCAAAAACAAGAAAAGGCAAGAAAATTAAATGTTTTGTCGCTATACACCAACCAAAAACCTTTTCCTACAACTAGTAGGCAAAGGCATTTCAAAGAACAGAAGATTCATAAAAAGAAAGTTACAAAAGTAATAGAGAAAATTTACTTTCTCTGAGAAAGGGTTAAAGAAATAAAAACACCCGAAGATAGGATGCAGCTTTAAAATAAATAAACAGCAAATCCTATGTAACATAACTACAAAACTGTTTATTAACATAAAACAACAACATAAACAAAGATTACAACAAAAAACTTTAAATTTCATTTATACAAACCCAAATTTAAAACTAACGTAAATTTTAAAAAATTCACGATCGGGCTGTATGAATTGCGATTCCCAGCAAGCCCCAAAGAATGTATCCCACAACATTACTAATATCATATATATTTATACTTTACCATATATGTCTTGGAGCTTCTTCTAACCTTTAAGCTAATGTATACTAATTTGGCTTTACAACAAATTTCACTGTCTCTCAGCTCCACGGTGACGGCCCTAGTCTTCCACGATCGCTCGTTAAAATACTGATATCTCAATTAAAACACGGACTGTCCTTCATCCTCCAACGGATCTCCATCGCCAAATACGGGAACATTTCACTTGTTCTTTGGGAACATCGATACCATAACAAAACACAGGACGGGCAATCCTCACTCCATTCAGCGATACTTAGGCTATAATAAGCACAAATAAGATATTCGGCTAATCATCGTCCGCGGCCACTTTTTACAGTCATGGCCAGATGCCCACAGGATTTCTTCGTTTACGGCATACCCAAGGCAACTCGGCATTCTTCGTCCACGCTAAACGCACGACCATTTCGATATTGTTCGTCAACAGTCACTCTTTACAGTCTATCGGCACGGCCACTAGTTTTCTTTTTCCACGGTATAAGCACGGTCTTTCGGCATTTTTCTTTTACGGCCACCATTTACAGTTTATACCCACTAAGCTTTCTTTAATAATTACAGCAATGTAACAGGGTAGGGACCATTTTTTCTTCCCAACCGATCAACCAAACTTCTTTTGGCAGGTCCCCTCTCACCTTTACGGTAAACTCATCTTTTTCTACGGAACCATCTTTTCTCCTTCCGATCGACCTATTCGAGCAAGAGGTTCATTTCATACCTCTATTTATACAACATACACATGGAAAATTTCACCAATCACCAACTTAGAATTTTCCATTAGTTCCTTTGTTTCAATCCTTTGTTTCTTAAAATTGGTCAGGAGTGCTTTCTTAATCCTATAAGGCATTTCCGTCTTTAAACATCCCCGTCAGTTATCAAGATAAAGGGTTTTACACCCACACCCAACATTAAAAAAAATGTTAAGTGTGTGTGGGGGGGGGGGGGAATAAAATTACTCTTTTTAATAAAAAAAAATTCACAATAAATAAACCTTTATAGATGGAAAATAAAGCCTGCAAAAAGCCAAACTTCCATCCTTTCCAAACTTTCCATCCTTTAATTATATTGCTGCATATTAAATTTAATCTATATATATATATATATATATATATATATTTAAAAGAGGAAGTTTGTATGTTGATTTGTTTGTTCGCTATACACTCCTAGACCTGTGACAGGTCGGGATCGAACTTTGCAGAATTACTCTTCAGGACCCTGCGGAAAAAACAGGCTACAATGAAACCTCCTCCTCCCTCTCAGTCAATTACCTTGACATTTCTGTATTATAATGGCTTCCCCTCTCTTTCTAACGCATACTACTCCCCCGCTTTCACTCGCAACCAATGAGAGAACGTTATTGCCAGCAACCATTTTCTGATACAGGCAAAAATCCTCTACCTCTTCATTCTCATTTTTGCTCAATATATGAATTCATTCAAACAAGAAAACTCAAGCATCAAGAAACCTGAATCTCTACATTTTTCTTAATAATAGCGGAAGTTTGTTTGTTTGGTTGCGTGTTTGTCTTGAAACAACGTCGCCCTTTATCATCGGATCTTTACCAAATTTCGCACGGAGTTTCACATGCATCCCAAAATAATGCATGAACAATGAAAACCCGGATCCGGACTCAGAGATGTAAAGAGGGGTAGGGCAAGCTTTCTTGAAGGGGCACGCATATCTCTGAAACCGGTTACTTGGAAGCACGAAAGATACGTATTTGACGAATTTCTGAAATTCGGGTCTTAAAGGGTTTAAATGTTGGGAGGTGGGGTATTAAACTTTCTTGAAGGTATGCGTATCTGTGAAACCGCTTGAGTGGAAATAAGAAATTTTGCACGAGTGTTCTTTATCAAAAATCTAAAACATATATATTCGAATTTTTCAAATTCGAATCCTAGGGGTGTAAAAGGGGGGGGGGGGAAGGGTTACAAACTATACTGAATGGTACTTTGTGAAATTTTCAGATTAAAAAATATGAATGTAACAATACTTTATAATCATAATGTGATTTTTGTACCAACTGGGGAAGGTTTGAAGTGATCGTTGTATGGAAAAGAGCAGAAAGGGTGGGAAGAATTATATTCTACTTTCTCGCTATTAATCTGATATCTAGAGTTTATCGAGTTCAAAATAGGAATATAATATTAATGTGTCACTGCCACGTGACTCTTACCAACTGGAAAAGTTTTTAAAATAATCACTCAATTCCAATTTCTTCGTTATCCACATCAGGACAACTTTTTTGTAACCCGCGCGAAGCACGGACATTTTTGTTAGTTATTTATAATCACTACATATTCAATGAGTTAGTCTGGCCATTTTATTAAAGTACAAATTTTGGCTACGATATTTGCAAGTTCATGTGTTTATTATTTGAAGTGAGAGAAGATTCTCTTAATTTTGTCTGAAGGTGGGAAATGAGTGGAAATGATGAAGTTTCAATTGTGCCTGATTACACATTGAGCTCGAGAACAAACTGTTAAAAAAATTAACGATTAAAATCTTGCTTAAAAAATTTAAGGGTTAATTTCAATTTTCAAGATAAAACAAATTTTATAACTGTTGAAAAGTTTTTGTAAGTTTATTAGTTAACTTCGTAATAAAATTTATGAAGTGTTCGGTCCTACTACAAATGACTGATTTTTAGTAAATCTCAAATATTTATTACTCTGTTGACTTAAATTATAAACTTATTAGGAAAAAAATATTTTTGGGGGGTTTTTCTTTTTCAAAATACGGTTGTCAAGATAATTTCCAGAATTTTAATCTTTCTTGTAAAAATGACCTCTCTTGCACATTTCATAGCCTACTTTATCGGAAAGTAAATTAGGGCAAGTCAATTGCAATTATTCTTTCATTTGTATTCTCTACTAAAGTAAAGCTTGTAAAGTTTTTAAATTAGTTTTCTTTTATTGCAGGATTTTAGGATTTTATTGCTTAGGATTGCTTTCTTTGAGTTTGATTCATCTTAATATTAAGTCGCTTAATAACTTTTTACGTTCTCTTTTTTCTTTATTTTTTAAAAATTTCTTTTCCTGTATTATTTTTCCGTTATATATATTAGTTTGCTTTTTTTTGTGGGGGAAGGAGGTGGAGTTTTCTTTCTGTTCTATACTAGGAGTTTCATAATTGTGTTTCTAGCACAACATGGCTTCCTCTTTCTGGTCATTTTATTTACTTTTTTTGCTGATCATTTCTTTCTTTCTGTCATCGAGTAGTTTGAACAAATCTGGCAATTCTCGTTGCAGAATTACCGACTTTTTTTCTTTGAGTATTGCTCTACACAAATTGATTATTTTTTTAAATTAAATTGCACAATTTCTTTTCCAATACCTTTACAATCCAGTCTCTAAAGAAGAGATATAAATAAAACGAAGAGAAGTCTGTCCCTTTTGTATAAATACCACAAATCTACTGAAAATGTTCTCCTTCAGTGAGAGAAAAACAACGAAGATAGTTACTTAATTTTGTGGCAATTTGATAAATGACATTTAAAGCTTCTTCGTTCAATTTTGGATGAAAAGATAGTTTACAGCTTAAGAAAATATGATTTGAATTTTAGATCTAAACATTTATACTAGATCTAATTATATTCACGACTTCTTTCAAGTAAGTTAAGGGAAATTATCGAAATTATTAAACCCTAATTTACGAGACAATCAGAATACACATATATCAAACAGTTTTAGTGGTTGTCTTCTATGAAATCTCAGATTATATTTACTTGTTAATTTTATGATTTCAAGTTGTTTGAAACTAGAAGTCAAAACTTTCATTGCAAAGTAATAAATTCTCATGACATTTTAAATTCGAACTTAAATTTAAATTTAAAATTTCACAGACCTATTGTAGTCACAATAGTCGGTTAGTAGACCTCGGTTTAAGATTTAAGACTTAAATTAAAGTCTTACAAATACTTTTCTTTAGCCTCCAAGAGTTTTGCTAGTTTTGATAGCAAAGCAAATTGCAGTGCCCCAGAGATAATGAGAAGAGGAATATTGAATTTCCTGCCTAAATTTCTACAGAATATAGGGAGAACATTGGAAATAAGAAATAGTTGATGCTGAAAAGAAATGATGAAATACTTAATTTTACCTTCAAAAAACATAGAAATCACTTTTAAAACTGAAACAGATGACCTTACCAGTGTTCAAGTTTAAAGTTTTTATTTACCCCTACTTACTAATTGCAATTAATTTTATAGTTATTGCATAAATTTCTACAAATGGTTTCAAAAATTTCAATTTATCATTGTGAATTTTATAGATTTTACCAAAAATTTGAAACTATTCACTATGAAAATGCCATGTTATTTTTAAGAGAACCAGAGTGCAGAATCATGATCAAATTCAATATCATAGCACATCACTGTTTTATTTTTGTTTGTCTTTTAGAATCCATTGAATCTTACTTCAACTACTGATTTGATTCTCTTTTAATTTTTCTTTCTTATAGGAAAAGGGTGTGAAATAGAAATATATTCCTTATTATCTTTCGAATTACTCTATCTAATCAAACGATGTTTACATCCTTAAACAACCGAATTTAACGAAGAAATATAATAATAAACATAGAAAATTGATTTTTAAGTAATTTTAATTATATATCACAGATTTCTTGTTAGTAAATACCTACTGTTTTTTTAAAAAAATGGAAAAATAGAATGAAACACAATGTGCAAATGCCTTTTGGCTCAAATGCAAATAATTAAAATTTCATCACTAGCACACCAGGCATTTCCTAAGAGCATTAAAAGGGCGCAATTTGGAGCCAATATAAGGAGAGGCGTTCGGATGAACTGACAAAACTGTTTCAGAACATTATGTACTCCTTGAAGTCTCTATTGGTAGTGACTGCCAATGGCAGTAGAGACAATGGCAGTTACTACAATGTTACTACAATGGCAGTAGTAACAACTGAGATCGTGTCATAGGCTTAAGAGAAGCCGGGTGGTCATGCAGACTTGTTAACTGTCATTTTGCTCGGAACAAGACAGCAGTCAGAAGGGAACAGATAGTCATCACGAAGGATCTGGACGTCCTAGGGAAACAAGCCCTCAAGGGGGATGGAGTTACAGTCTGGATGGGCCGCACGGTTGGCGTTGTCGCGATGACATTGGTCTCTCACCTCTGAGTACCGGGGTTCGGGTTCTCATGTAGGTTTCGTGATAGTGGACGATCAGCAATGGGCAGGTTTTCTCTAGGTTCTCCCGTTTCCCCTGTACTTCTCCCACCCCATACTTTGTCAGTCTTTCTCTTCATCTGTCTATACTTCTGTGGATTAATACAAGAGACCTCCGGTTGCAGTGCTGGGCTTCCCTGCCACCTACGTTCACCACATACATACAGTCTGGGTGCCATTTCCTACGACAGCCGATCTCCCCTAGTTTTGCTACAAGGTCCTTTGACAACAAGCCAATAAGTTGATAACATTCTTCATCCAATTGTATTGCCTTTACTGTCACGTCCTCCAGGGCTATCTATCAGCATCATAATGCCAGACAATCGTATGGCGATATTCTCTCAACATTGTCTATGTATTCATAATGTCCCGTGGTCAGCCAGATTTCAGATCTCTCGCCAATCGAACATATCTGAGATATGTTGGGAAAGTAGTTGCTGTCATCAGAGAATGTAACTGAACGGCTTAACAACTGCAGAACAGCTGGGAAAATCTGCTACAGGACAATATTTCACTCCACACTTCACCGTAAATCAACTTAAATTGTCGCCACAGGAGGATTTATTACGTATTAGCATGCGGCCGTTATGTTTCCACTGTTCTGTAATAAAAAGTCCTTTTGCACTGAAAAGTAATTATTTCTTTATCTTTACATACTCATTGCTTGTGCAACTTTTCTTCAGGATATCTCTACTACTTTTGCAACAGATTCTAATGCTGAATTCTTTCGAAATAGCTTTGTTTCATAATAAACAAAGAGAAATAAAATGGAATTTATCTATAATGTCTGTAGTGCAAATCAATCTCCAGTTAGAAGAAAATGAAATACCCAGATATCCCTTTTCTGAGCAGAGCGACTCCATTTTCATTTGAAAATTTGAAAATTGGCTTTGAAATTTTTTGGATATTCCTATTTGAATTACAAAATGGAAAGACTAGCACTAAAATAAGATGAGATAAGATAAAAGCCTCCAACACACAAATGAAAGGTTAAAAATTATTTAAACGCATTAAAAATTTGCGACCGCTTAACTCATTCTTTTAACGAATTATTTACAAGTGAGTGAAATTGAAAAATATAAATAAAAAAATAAAACAGTAGATCATTGACGTAACGGCTAAATAGAAGAAATAACCAAACCTTTGCGATGAGAGACGCGGAATCCTCTATATATGTCATGGAAATTTTCGCGAGGAGTGCGGAGGCAGAAAGGCCCATAACTGACTGATTGTAGCCATTGGTCCGCTATATGTACATAGCAAATATATTGTTTAATTTCATTCACTAGTAAATGATTTGTTAAAATAATCGAAACCGGTTGTTGTTTTTAATATGTTTAAATAATTTTTAACTATTCATTTGTGTGTTGGAGACTTTTCTTATTGCTATTTTCGCACACGTTAAATTTTGTTTTCATAAAATAAGTGAGATTTGTAAAAATAAATACACGTTTATAGAAGATAGATTGCCAAGAGTTAATTTAATTTTACAACTATTTTCTATTGGTTTAGCTTTTTACATGAAAATCATCCGAAACGAAATCTTTCTAGTTGATATTATCTAATTTAACTTGAAACATCTGAACAGATCTTTATTTCTCGTACAACAATCAACTTTTCTTCGAAGTCTTTTGAAGCAAAAGAAGAAACTTTGAGAGTCTTTGTTTTCCCAAAGGAGACAAAGGTTTTCAACGGATTCTCGATCATTAAAGGAATACCTGAGGCATTGGAGATTGTTAACTGAAAATTTCTTTGGATTTCAAACTGCAAGAGAAAGTTTCTTTCAGTGTTTTCTCTTCTTTTAACTATTTTTCCGTTATTTGTCCTTTAGATTTTTTTTTTTTTTTATTCTTTCGAAACTTTTTTCTCAGAACTTGTTCTGATCAGAAAATGAAAAAGTTTAGATCAGGAGGTAATTACAAGAAACGAAAATAATAAGAAACAACTTAGGAACTAAATCAAAAACTGATTTGAAATTTATAAAGAAATCACTAAAATCATAAAAAAAAATAAAGCAATATTTAGAAGAAAGAGGTTATGGTTAATTATTGATTAAAATCAATCCCATCAGCTGAAGCTGAAAATATATTTTACTTTGTTTCAACATGGTTTGATAAAGAAAAATTCCCAATTTTCTAAAAAGAAAACATTAAAAATAAGCTTAACGTGCTGCGAAACAAGTAATAAAGGAAAAGAAA
>JAFIDM010012231.1:133689479-133724967 GCA_023159025.1 Thereuonema tuberculata | reverse complement strand
TTTTTCACCAAGAAGAGCTTGCCTTTCTGATTTGGTTAGGGTGAGGCTGGGTTGGGCTGATGAGTCCGTTGAAGGACGAAACGGCCGTTCCTAACTCGTCCCCATAATCTAAAATCAGAAAGGCAATCTCTTCTTATTCTCTTATTCATGTGCTGTTTTTCTTTTCCTTTATAAAAAGAAAACAGAAAACGTATAAAAAAAGGAGTAAAATATTCTGTTTTTGTTTTAATGCAACAGGAGATATGGTTATTTATTGAGATAAAACCTCATTTAAATCAAAAGACATTCAATTCTTTTTATTTATATACGTTTTTTTGTTAATCTTGATCTGCTACCTTTGCCGTCTACCATTATTTATCAACTTTCCGTTTTTGAATCAACGTAAAAGTAATTTGGAAAGTATTTAAAATAGTTTAATTTCCATACTTGCATATTCCTATCAAATTAAAACGTAACGGTCTGCGTTTAGTTTTGAAGTAATTTTAATTATTTAATAGAAGATCTAATTTAATCGAACACACTGTTAGATATTCACATAGTAGAGAAAGCCACCTATTTAATTGGTGAAAATTATTTTATTTGCCTTCTTCTCTAAAAATAAATGTTGTGTAGGTTAAATATATGTTTTTTGTTAAATAACGCATTTGAAAATTTTCCATGTGAATGTCTGTCGAGAAATTTGAGGCTGAAGAATGAAAAAAATTTATATGTGTTGATGTTATTTAATAAAAACTTCGTTACTCTTTTCTTCGGCTTTAATAAACAAAGAGAAATAAAGTTTCAGTTTTTTAGAAAACTTCATTATTTGCTAAGCTAAAAATAATGGTTTAATAAGGACTAAGATTGTAACGCTAAGCATTTATATTGTAAATTGGAGGAAATTTAAGCATCTTTATCAAATTTCCCAAATTATTTAGAAGAATACTAACAAATCAATAAGAGGCCGTTGGAAATTGTCAGTCGGATTGGTTAAGGTTAAAAAAGTTTGATCAATCTAATATTATCATCCAATAAACCTTTTAATTGTTTAATCAACCAAGGAGCCACTGGGAGAGTTAGAAATCACTATGTAAAATAGAGGAATGGTGCGAAGTCGATGATCGTATTCATCGTGGTTTTTCATGTTTTATTCAACTGAGACTAAGCAGCCTTATTGTTATAAAACTTTCTTTGCCCCGAACAGAAAAAAATAGGAGATTAAATCTAACTGAAAGATTAAAAAAATGAGTAAGAAATTTCTTTTAATTATTTGAAATATAGTAATTTATTACTTTCTTATTACCTTATTAAGAATGACTTTTCATCCGGTTTACTTTTCAATAAAGTTTTCTTCAAAATAAGGTGATTAAAAATAAATTGGTTTTAAAACTTAATTTCTTTTTTTTTTTCTTCCTTTGCTGTTGGCGAATATCCAGATTGAGAATAAGCTCAAATAAACGTAATATAAAATTACAAAAACAATTGTTGTTTGCTTATTTATTTTATTTGATAAATCATAGGTAAGAACTATCAACATTAAATAAACTCTTTAATATTTAGAAAGAGAAACTAAATATTAAACGAACGGTTGCATCTTCTATATTGAGAATCAGAATAGTTTTAGTTGACAGACTTTCGACTGTTGGAACGTCTCAAAACAGCATCACGCCACAGCTATCCAAATAACTCTATTGATATTATTGTAAGTGTTTTGGATGCAAACTTAAACCTCAACTATAGCTATTTAGAATTAAGACAAAAACAAAACAGACACTATTGAATATTTTCGAATACGCTTACAGTTAAATATCAAATTAGTTGAAGAAAGTGAAAGAGTATTGTCTAAACTACAATTACTCTTTTAACTTTTACCGATAATTTTATCGTTGATTTATCGTGTTATGGTCCTTTTAATACCAGCCCCTTTCATTAAAATCTTCCATTATTGCTCGAGATCTAATGATTGATATTTATAAGATTCATACAATAAAGAGATCAAATTCCGTAGTAGCCTTTCATTAATTTCATTTCATCATTAACGTAAATTTTATCATTACTAACATGGCAAAATTAAGTACAAGAGACTAAATAGTTTACTTTTTTGTTTGATTTGTTTGATTTTTTTTCCCCGAATGAGTCAATGTCGAGATTTTCTGAGAAATTTCTGACAGAAAAGCACCGGAATCGAAAATCGAACTTCTATGGATATTAAACAAAGGAAATGAATGCGTTTATTAATCCAGGTCATCTCAGTGTCATTTAATGTGACTAAAATTAACTATGATCAATTAGAGCAATTAATACTATTTAAGGCAAAAAAAAACAAAACAAAAAAAAACCGCAGCATTTAAGGAAATAAGACTGCAAGTTCTCTCAAAAACTTCTTTATTTAATTGAAAAAGAGTATAGTGATAAGAATGGAATGGAACATAAATTTTTCTCCATGTGATTCTCTTGTGATCTGTCAATCTATTTCCAAAACTCTATATTTGGTTAATCATCGTAGATTAATAAATGTGGGCCAAATATATTTATGAAGTAGTAATTTTTTACTATCCAATTTACTACAACTTTTAAAAAGTTATTGTTAGATGATCGTTGTTGTTAAATGATCTCCGAACGCTAAAGTGGGCCAAAAACTAGGTGTTCATTGTTACAGCGTAGTTACTAGTTTACTGATAACTCTGAGATATTTAGAGTCTTTTAGTTTCAAAACGAAAAGAAATTATTATTCTAATAGATTAATAACAACACAGATGGAAAGCAATTTATTATGTCTTGTTTACTATGCCAATGCATTTTTAAAAGGTATCATGGATTTTAATGGAAGGCAACATTTTAGTAGAGATGAAAGAATCTTTAGTCTCGTCCAAATCTTACATCCAAAGATTAGAAAAGAATGGTATTGAGAATTAGTATTCCTGCTGTTTCTGATAGACTATTGCATAAGCGTGCCCAGGTGTTGGAATAAGGGTGTGGGTCAGATTTAATGAACCTCACACTTCAACAAAATGAAAACTTGCATTTTTTTTTTTTTGTATATGCTAGATGGCTCACAAACAAAAAATAAAAGTCTAAAATACTGAATTTCTTCCTAGTTTAGGTGCAATGGCAACAAACATTAATCTAAATCCTTCCTCTTGGAACACCAATGGTCTTTCCCTTGTCTTTTATCTAACCGATGGAAATCTCATATATTATAAATTGGTAAAAACTGAAGCCTACTGTCTTTATACAGCTGAGCAGTAATCACAAGTAGAAGTGCTTTTTGTTATGTTTTTGTGTGAATCAAATCAGAGGAAATTTGAATGTTAGGAAGCAGCTGAAGAAAAGCGAGAAATGGAAGCTTTCCGGTTGCGAAAAGCAATTACCTTATTGAATGATTTACTCCTTAAAAGAGTTCTGACGCCCACACATTCTATTACCACAAAAGACTGAATAATCGATAAGTGCTTATAGGGATTACTTTAATCGACTATTATAGTAATCGCCGACTGGTCGCCGACTTTAGATAACACATTCAAGATTTCAGACGTAGGAAACCATAAAAACTTTTGATATTCACTGTAATATTTTATCTTTCTTATTTTTTGTTTCAAGAGATTTTTCAAAACTGTTCTTATAATATAATAAAATAAATATTGAAGGAATTAAAATTAAAATAGAAAAATTTTTCTGCAAGAGAGTTAAGAAATTTGCAATATCTGAGTTTTAATTCAATTTCATTGGATAATATAGAGTTATTTTGAATAAAGTAAATTTAAACTGTTTAATATAAATTACTTTAGAAAAAAGTAGTAAATTCCTAAGAATCTATAAAAATTTCTTAATTAAAAATTTAGTAAGAGACAAATTATTAAAAAAACGGCTTTTTGATAACGCCTAGATTGGTTAATTGTAAAGCTTAAAGGTTAATTAAATCTTTGCAAATATACATTTAGATTCTTTCATTGAATTTGTATTTCGTCTTTAATAACAATATATACATTTGTAATATCTCTAAACAATTTTTGTAGTTTAGCATTAAACCAATATTATTTAATTTTAATGTTTCTAAAAATAATGAAAAAGATATTAAAATTAAGTCATAGCAATGCTGATAATCTCTTAGCCTCGTTTTATTGTGAATGAAAAAAAGTGCACTTTCTACATGTGGTATTTAATTGGAAGGCCAGGTTTCTTTCGTAATAAAAGGACAGAACGTCAATTCCAGATAAGCCTTTCTCATTAATTCTCGATTCGGGAGAATGTTCAGTGATAATTCATTTTCATTCCTTGAATTAATCAAAGCTTTACTCGACCCTCTCGTTTCGTTTCTGTTAATCAGTTGACATCCTTAAAGAAATCTGAAAACCTAAGCTAATTCTTTGAAAAACGAAATCCTTTTCACTATTATTCTCGTGCTTTCTGTGTAATTATTCCTAGTCTTCGTAAACTTTAATTGGGGATTCTAAAGAAGCACGGATTACTTTTTTTTTGATCATTCTAATTAGAACTTTGAATATCTCTAACTTTTTATCCATGTAAGTTAGCATTTTAACGTTATATTGAGTGTATAAAATCAAATTGGATTTTATTGGATGGATGTGGATTACATTATTACAATATTGATACTGTGACAATAAAATGGAGACATCATGAAAGAAGCATCCAATTTGAATGAAATTCCCGTATGCAAATGATTATAGCTTAGTTATCAAAAAACATTAACCCCCCCCCACCATGGCTAAATGGAAAGTGGCCAAGTTATGGTCCATATAAAAGCCTTTAGTATCTTTTTACACACTCTGTTTCATAGAACTGGTGCATTCACATCATTTTACCATTACTCTAATGCTGGAATACTCTACGACTCTACAATTCCAGTAAGGCCGTTTTGTGGAAATGCGAGAAGTCTGCTGGTCATGCAGACGAATCGCTCGCCATCAGTCATAGTGATGTTTCTGTGGGAAGGTATCATCGATACCTTCACGAGAGACAAACAATTTGTTATCAGGCAACAACTAACTGCTCCAAAGCTTCATTCTCCACCATCCAGAGATACGTGGAGCCTTTATATAGCAACCACTATCCATCTACCGGCATCATTGTAGACGAAGATGTAGACTTCTGGGCTTTCATTGTAGACGAAATGTAGACTTCTGGTCTTCATTGCCGTCGCCTTTTATGAATGCCTTTAAAAACCATCATCGGAGGCTACGTCTAGAGTGGTGCCGTATTCGATAGACATGGTCTGCTCTCGAATGGTCTGTGTTTAGTGAAGAATGCCGCTACTGCAGATGATCACCTTGTAGCAGATGATCATCTCCTCCCTCTGTAGAAAAAACTGGACAGCACTCAAACCTTGACAATATTGTCGAGAGGCACACAGCCACTACAGCTTGATAAAATTATGTGAGGAGCCATTTCTTAGGACAGCAGATCTCGTCTCACAGTAATTCGAGGAACTTTAAATACACACCCAACTTGTGGGAGATCCTGTAACCCGTTGTTTTGCCCTTTGTGTCACGCCTGCTAGAAGCGATTTTCCAACAGGATAATATATGTTCACATGCTCTACAGTGAACATATATTGGTTCCCAGCAATGGCTCCAAGCAATTCAAATCCTGGATTGGCCAGCCAGGATCAGACTTATCCCCAGACTTATACTTATTACATTTACAGTTTTTCTTTTAGATTCGACGCTTCCTTTGTAGTTCTTCAATTTTGCTTTTCACAGAATGTAATTTGGACTGAAAATTATCCGAATCAGTCATATCTAAGTAAATAAAAAAAATTTTAACTGTTAAAAATATTGAAACACATTGAAAGCATTCTACAGATGAGAATGATTGCGGAGTCAGAGGATCGCAACTGTTCATTTATTGTTTAATTTACTGTATAGATGATATCATTTGATACTGTATTAGAGATACGTATTCCAATCTTTTAAATCTGATGAAATTAGAAAATTTATAAATTTGCAGCTTAAGGAAGTTGTAGTTTTACGCTTCTTATAATATTTCGAATTCCATTAACGAGACATTGATGATTTCTGACGCAATTAAAATTCAATGTTTGTAATCCTTTCACAATACTTCTTCTTTTATTTTTTGTAAATTAAAGAAATCAATCAATGGAAGCTAACTTAAATTTAACATTTAACATTGTTATAATACTACATGGGATGTTTCCTTGCATTAAATTCCAACGGGATTAAATTGCAAGGGATTTTAATGCAAGTAAAACATTACATTTAGTTTATAAAGGAAATAAGGGAGAAAATATAAATGTATTTGTTTCTATTTTCATTGTAATAAATAATATAATTGAATACACAATTACAATGTTGTTTAGCTCTTTAAGTTATAAGATTTTCCGAATTTTTCAGTAAGTGAGAAGTGAATTCAAATCTTAATTTAATTCAGCTGAAGATTAATTTTGAACTATCTGATATTGTTTTAAATCGAAAGAAAATCTATGTTTTGACTTTGTGATTGTGAAAGGAAAAGTAAAATCCAATAGTGTAACTTTCATCAAGAATTCATGTATTGGTAGTGTTGTTTCTTGGTGGATGAAGACTTGGTCCAATTAGGCAGTGACCCTTGAGGGTCTTGTAAACAACGTAAACCTCTAATCTAATAGGGGCATGCTCCGTCTGTCTCAATCAAACAGTAAATATATACAATGTAGCTTCAATCGATAAGGGCTAAAGATAAGTTTCTCAGATCTTTCTTTAAGAGAGATCTTTAAACGAAAATTTAGTAACTTTCCTGTAGTTTACAATGCATGCTTACCTATACATATCTATATATTCTTTTTTTGCAGCTGTTGATAGATCTCTAACAAATAACAAGCTTCTATTTCTATTTTAGGAGCAACTTGCTTCTATTTTAGGAGAAGCTTGCACGATTATATAGTAAACTTGAAGATATGATGAAATCGGATCGGAAAAAATAACCCATCACATTGGAATAAATCATTTCTTATCGAAACAATTGCTTCTAAATCTAATGCTGCCGTTAAGGCGCATCAAGAAATTTTAGGCGGAGCCTAATGATTCGGCTGATGTGCTTGCATCTGGGTTGGACTCCAGGAAGTAAATCTCGAATCTCGGCTTCTTCCGGTCGTTTATGGCCACCAGTTTGCCGAGAAAGTGTCTACATTAAGCCGCATTTTGACGCAGTACTAAGGGTGTATTCTCTCCTTCGTAAAAGAAATCTAAACCATGCAATTACAAAACAGTTTTGGAAAATACAATAGTAATAAATGTTCATGTAATTTGGGTTTTTCTGTGAAAGCAAGTATTTCTATTAATTTATATAGCCTATGTAATTTCCTGAATTTCTTTTTTATTTACTCTTTCATAAATTTAGCTCTCGGTAATCATTTATTGGCAAGACATCAATAAAGTTGCGTTTAATACACTGACAACTCGATGAACTTGAGACAGAAGCAACAATTGATCATCAATCGGTGCTTTCATATTTTCACTACCACAAATGCTTCATTCGGTTTGGTACAAATTTCTGAGTAATCAATTGGGAGTTAGTTTTCGGTTTCCCGAAAAACAACGACTCATGTATTCTGTGTATCTTTTCTGTTTCCAATCTAAACAGGTTCCTTACATGTAGTGGAAACAACTCTAATTCTTTCAAACAGCTCGCAATTTAGAATATGTCTGCTGGTTTAAACATAATTATGAATGACAAACCCACTCTCCAGATGTGAGTCGATCTGACTGCTTTTAAGAATCTGTACCAATGAAGTTGCTCATATTTAAACTTAGCAAAAAGAAAACAAAAATTACAGAATTTCTGCTAAATACAAATAAAATACCTTCGTTTCCAAGAAGGGCTTTTTTCGATTAATTGAATCAAATTTTATAATTATCTCGAATAGAGCTCTTGTTTCTGTTAGTATCGTATCAAAGCAGTATCTTTAGAACAAATGTAATTCTCAAGTGTAGTCCACTTGCAACATTCATCGTATTATGAGATAAGGTAATCTTAAAACAACAGAGATTATTTGAGAATCAAAGCAATTCAAAAGTAATCCGAAATTAGAGCCTTGTCCACGAATGTTCTTGACTATTATAGCTCATTATATCGTGTTTTAGCATTTATTTTTTTAGCAGAGGCTTTTATTATGCTTGGACTGTTCTGTTGCTTAGTTTTTTTAACACATATTTTTAAAATTATTTAATAAATCGAGAAAAAAACAGCATGTGTCACATTTATCCTGATACTCGGGAATCACTTAGAGAGACATTCTCCATCTTCTCTTGGACTCTTTTTTTTATATCTTGTGCTAAATAAGAGAAGGACATGTAGACATACAATACTTCGCCACATCATCAACATTATCCTTAAAATTATTCTTTAGTAGCCTTAGTAGTATTAATAATGCTGATGAAGCAATTTAATGATTTGTCAGCAGTTAAAATTTCATTCAAGCGATATTATATTAATTCAGTATTGCTTGCTGTACTAAAGCTAAGTCTAATCGAATCCCTAAAAGCTATTTGGGTTATATAAAAAAATACTTGCAGCACTCCACAAACAAGTTTAGGCACTTCATCATGTCACTTTCATATTAATATGAAAAATAAAGTTTAACACAACATCAGATAGGAAATTACGCTGTCATCTTATCTGAACAGAGTAAATTATAAATTTATTTCACCTCTGAACATTCCAATATAAACAGCTTTTAAGTTCTTATCGTTTGAATTCATGGATCCGATTAGGTTAAAAGTCAATGGAGGTTTAGAGTATTACATCCACAAAATATCCTTCATATCAGAAGTTATAGTTAATTGGAAACAAACTGAGTTACAGAAATGAGCGATGAAGCAAGGAGATGGATCTGTCGGTAAATTGCCTTTGAACTTATTTATGAAATACTAATGCTGTTGAGATACAACTTTATCGTATTTCCTGATAAAAGCATTATTGGAAAATGTTTTAGGTTGATAGTTTAAAACCCCATTATCTGATAAAATTATATGGACTAACGAATAAATGCCAATTTTGAATGATCAGTTGCTTTACTGTGATTATAAAAGGGGAGAGGTCCTGCACTTTATTGCGTGATAAGGTAACTAGACGATACTTCAGTACAATTCGATCAAACATTCGTGAACGATCGACAGATTTCAAATTAATGTTGCATTAACAAGATTATTGACAAACAATCATCCATCATCCTCTAGTCAAATAGTAAAGAACAAATTTTACTGAAATGTCCATTTACTTCATTTCATAAAGTTAAACGGATTTTCTTTCAATTTTGTTCAAGTCTTAGATATCTAAGAGAATACGCAGATAGATAGAAATTGCATTTCCATCTCCTATTTTCCTTTCCCATTCTGATTGTCCGTCTCCTTTGGGCTGCTGCATAAGGGAAGATAGCCCCAAACATCTAACCTGTCATTTCACCTGCGTCCATTTCCATTTAAAGTGCTCTCTATCCATCAATCTTTAAAGAGGAACATATCACACAATGAATTATCCAAGTCATGAAGAGAAAATTCTTCTTCCTTCTTATATTCGCGAAATTTGAAAATATCAGTTTGGAATAATAAAAAGGAAAAGTTTTAGATCATCGTTAAGATTTGTTAAAAAAAATATTTTTTTTTTTTTAAAAAAAGCTCAATTTTTATTATATCAATATATAGCATACAGATATATGTAAAATTGTCACACGCCTGACTGTTATATGTTTTTAATATTCAATAAATACAATTTTATAATAAATTTTAAATTGTGAAATAAAAGTAATAAATAAATGCATAGCCTAAATAAATAATAAATAACTACTTTTTTAAGATTGTTTTCTTTTCTTTTCTGTTTTATTACAAATATTGAAGTTAAAACTAATATTAAAAAGAATTTCAAAAATAAAAATTATTAATTTTTAAAAATTGATTTTGAAATAATTATCGGTTATTAATTAATCTTTTTCATTTCTTAGGTCTTGCGATCAAAGTTATTTACAACTTTTCTTTGAATACTACCAAGTAACTCAAATTGATTGTGATCTAGAACTAATTTCTAAATTGCTACTATGTTATTATTGTGTGAATTAATATTAATTAGTTATGAGCACTATTGTTTGTGATTATGAACAGATTGCATTGGCACATTAGTTGATCCGAATTTATAATTTAATAATATCCTTTAATATTCTACCTTATGGGTTCAAGGGAAGCCTTCTCACCTTACTTTCTGTCGTATTGTTCAGCCTATCTTTTACTCAATGACTTTCAATCAATCCCTCTTTCAAAATATCAATCTGTACTCTTTGAAAAGGATTATATTTCACTTATTTCATTATGTAATTGAGATGATTGAAGATGCTTCACTGATACCATAAGTATTCATTCACAAGTATTCATTCTCATTCAGTGGTTGTTCCGTTGTCATCAATGAAATAAAAAGTTCAGTAATTTCCTGACAGTAATTTCAATTGTAGTGCGCATAATACAATAAAAAATTCTCAAGAAAACACACTTAGAACTTAACTTAATAAAAATTTTTTTAGTTCTAAGTGTGTTTTCTTGAGAATTTTGAAGAGAGAATCTGACTTCCAACGCGAAGCCTAAGAATTGTTTTCTTCCTTTTTTGATTCAGAATGATTCCATAAAAATAATCAATCTTTCGTATCGTGTCTTACAAACATTTCAGTAGAAAACTAATTCTAAAAATATTTGGTTCTATCTGAAAATTTATATTTTCTATCAATTATAGTGAAAACTGCTCAAACAACAACAAAATTGGTTAAAATTGGAAGGAAACTAAAAATTAATTTTCCCTTTTCTCGCAATCTTTTTTCTTCTCATTCACAAACAATGTCGTTTCCCTTACTTCAGAATTATTTGATACAAAATTAGCTTCCATACCTTGATAATCTTACAAAACGGAGTAAAGAATGAGCTTGACAGTCTTTCAGATTAATTAACTTTTTCTTAAATAAGAAAAAAAAAACAAAAAAAAAACGCACATACAGTAAGTAAAGAGAAATTCACTGAGCTAATTTTATACCGGGAATCGGAGACAGCACTGTTTTCGAGTTACTCAAACCAAATTTAATTTAGTGAATTTCTATTTACTTATGTGCGTTTTTTTTTTATTTTTTTCTTATGTAATAATATTGTTACGTACATTAAATTTGATTTTATATATTAACTTTTTCTCTTCAATCTTTTGTCCATAACGTAAATATGTTAACTTTTGAGATACAATCAGTTAATTTAGAGATGACCATTCCGAATATACGTTTCAGAGGATATGCAATGATAGTTATGGGGAAAATGATTTCGATAATACGAGGCATTAATCAAACTAGGTTACTACAAAGAAGCACTATAATATTTACAAGTCAAAGACTATGAGAAATTCAAATACATTTTTTTGTGGCGCAAATTGTTATAATCGGATGCAAAGCTTTAAATGATATTTCTGTTTTCAATCTTACATTCCAAGACGACAAAAACCAGCTTGGGAATATCGAAGTCTATTCCAATTGAAGAGCTGCCATTCAGTTAGAAAAGCTAAATCCAAGCTACCAATCCAAATAAGATCATTAAACAAATATATTATAAGTGTTCAGTATTTTTATAAATTTCAGTAATGGCAGCGAATAAACGAACTTTGACCTTTGTGATTATTTTTACAGTTATTAACAACAGTTATAATAAAATTCCCTTTTCAAACTGCTGACATTTCTTGGTTTCAAAAAGTATTTTCAGTTCATAATTTTGAATACTGATTTTTTGATACGTTGTGATTATTGCTTTTAAAAAAGTGCACAGTAGACTATTATTTAATTTAGAAAGATAAATCATGTTGCCAATGCATGGAGGAGAGAGTAAAATTAATTGTCAATTATATCCATAGTTTTTACTTTCCTTAATAATCGACTAATGCCTTAGTTCGGATCATAAAACTTGGAACCCTTATCCCGCGGGAAACCGTGGGTCCCGTGGGGAGTGTTAAAAATATCTCCCACGATATGATAACTTAAAAGAAAATAAGAAACGCTCAGTGAAAAAGGACAATACACAAAACAGACCAACGAACAAGACAATGACCCCTCATTTTAAAAAACATCAAAAAACAAATCAAGAATAAAAGGGGAGAACAAGCAATCCACGCTAGCATTAAGCTAAGCTGATTAAGGATTAATTCATTTAAAAAGTTAGTATCAAATCAAATTTAATGTGGTGACAAGTTATTATTACTTAAAAGAAAATAAGTAATTTTTTTGATGTTTTTGATGTTTTTTAAAATGAGGGTCATTCTCTTGTTCGTTTGTCCTTTTTCACTGAGCTGGGTATGCTGGGCAGGACCGGACTGATGAAAGTGTTGCAACTCGAAACGGTGCCGTCTCCGGTTCCCAGCACATATCCCCTCAGGGCTGGTTAGTTGTAATCAGACGGGCCTGGCGAACCCGGGGGTTTCTTTCCCGAGCAAGTGGTCAAGAAAGATTGGCGGTTTAAACCTCAACTTTTCTGACTGCAAACCAGATCCCTTTTTCTCTGGTCTGGGTCTTTTATCTATATCTGAGTCTTTTTCCTTTCTTGACTCGGACACTTTACTTCATCCCATTCTATCTTACACCTCCTTTTCACAAGGCAAATCCCATGGTTGTTAGACCATCGCCTAAGGGATGAATGTCGCCGGCCCTTACTCCATCAGGCGATCCTAGAGGGTCTTGATGAAGGAGTATTACTCCAAAACTAAAAAGCTATGGAAAAAGAAGAAAATAAATTTCCGTACCCAGGTGGTAATCCACCCTCTCCTTCGGGAGAGGCAGGCTCCCATTCGGATTCTGGGGGGGAGCCATCCACAGCTTTCTTCATTAGAGGCCCTGCGTTCTGCAGAGGCCTCAAAATACACTTTAAGGCAAGGGGCAGCAGAGACTGCATCCAGCCAAAGTGACATGGATACTCAGTCAAACACAGACCTTCTCTCAGAAAGTGAGGAGGCAGTTTCTCTGGGCAATCCTGACACACCGGGGACCTCAGACAAGCTTGCGAGCACGACTCAGCAACTTGACAAACTGAAGGTCAAACGAGCTAAAATGACAACCAGCGAACGTAGACTAGCTGTAAAAGCTAGACTCGAAGCGCAGGGAATACCTTGGGATCCTAGCAAATTTGGCAAAATCAAAAAAGCTAACAAACTCAAGAACAAAGCACGAAGGGCAGAGGCTGCTCAGACTCCCTGTAGCAAACCTTCAGGCTCACAAACAACTGGAAGTAAACGCAGTAGAGCAGAGTCCGCCACCCCGCCGTCAACTGAGATTGACAGAAAGCGGCAAAGAGGGACTTAGCCAGCAGCGCCAACAACCTCCAAAGAGATTAATATTACATACAAAGATAAACTCACAGTCACAAAGATGGCAGTGGTGATTGAAAACTATCCAACATCCAAACTTACCAAAGAACAGGGTGAACAGATAGAACAAGCACTGATAGGCAGGATCGGCCGACTTTCAGACGGCACGTATCCTGTCTTTGCTGGCACCTATCTTGAGAGGGGAGCACTAATAGTTTCCTGCAAGACAGAGAGTACCGTCAATTGGCTCAAGCAAGCAGTGACGGAAATAAATCCTTTGGGTGAGGAAATCAAGCTGATTGCAGGCGACAGGAAAGAGGTTATGCGGGCTACCAAGGTGCTGTTTAGAGCACCTGCTAAGCTCGCGGACTTCACTCCTGACAAGATCTGCGAGATGCTTGACAACCAAAACCCACTATTAAAGGTCAAAGAATGGACAAGACTATCAGTTAAAGACGATCCGAAAGGAAAAATCTTTATCTTTCTGATAGATGACGAATCATTAGGGGTACTCAAAGCCTCTGACTGTATTGTGAACGTCGCCCTGTGGACGTCAACTATTCTTATACTTTCGGGTAAAGAAAAAGATGACGCTAAGGGCAATACAGATAAACCTCCACCACAGTAGAGCAGCATCAGCTGCTCTCTGTCGTACCTTCACTAAAGGTAATTTCGATCTAGCCCTCATCCAAGAGCCGTGGATCTACCATGGACGTATAGTAGGGCTTGGAGAAACAAAAGGTAAGATTATTTCCTGTAATTCAATAAATAATGCTAGAACTTGTATTTTGGTAAAAAATGACTTACAGATTTTTCCATTGGTTGAATTCTGTTCCAGGGATCTAACCTCGATACTTGTCAGCTGGGGCGAAAGGAAAGAGCAAAGCCTTATTGTGAGCTCCGCATACTTGCCTTACGACTCCAATGAATTACCTCCGTCTCAGGAGCTCAGACTCTTAACGACGCATGTACAACGTTCCAACCTCGATCTCCTTGTAGGGTGTGATGCCAATTCTCACCACAAAGAAGGATGGGGAAGTACCGATACCAACGCTAGAGGTGAGTCACTTTTAGAATTCCTACTAGCAAATGACTTACATGTAGCTAATGTCGGTAGTTCTAGTACTTTTGCTAATAGACTCAGGTGCGAAACTATAGACATTACCTTCTGCACGCAACTAGACTTGGTACAGGGATGGTACGTCTCTGACGAAGCATCTCTTTCAGACCATAGTTATATTATGTTCAATTTAGGATGTACACTAAAACCCCAATCGTATCGTAATCCTAAGAATACAGATTGGCAAGGTTTTTCTGATGAACTTGAAGCCATGGTAAAACCATTGGCAAAAAAAGTCAACACAGCACTTGACATAGAGCAAGTAGCTTCTGCATTAAATGAAGCTATAATGGAAAGCTTCAAAGACAACTGCCAACTTGTGGAAGGATCCCGATCCTCCAATATAAAATGGTGGACAAGAGATCTAGACCGAAAGCGCAAGGCAGTCAGAAAACTATTCAATCATTCCAAGCACACTGGGGACTGGAGGGAATATCACACAGCCCTCGCAGCCTTGAGTGTTGCAATAAGGAAAGAAAAAAGGAAATCATGGAGGGAATTTACGCAAGACGTAGATAGCCTCAAAGAAGCTGCTAGACTTTATAAAGTTCTTGCAAGCAAACCTATTAATCCTGTTGGTTCACTACGAAAACCTAACGGAGAATGTACAACCTCAGCAAGGGAAACGCTTGAACTTCTCCTCAAGACTCATTTCCCTGACTGTGTTATTACAACAGATAACGAAACTAGCGGTTACAGCATTACTGGCAAAGACCCAAGGCCATGGGCCGCCAGATCGGACTGGAACCTTGCAAGGCAAGTTATCACAGTATCTAAAGTTAGATGGGCTATCAGTAAATTTAGCCCATTTAAATCTCCTGGGACTGACGGGGTGTATCCTGTCTTGTTGCAAAAAGCACCTCAGTCAGTCCTCAAACTCCTCTGCGAACTATTCAGAGCTAGTGTGGCCTTAGGGTACATTGCACGGGCCTGGAGGGTGAGCAGAGTGGTTTTTATTCCCAAAAGGGGTCGCACAGACTACTCCTCTGCGAAGGCATATAGACCAATCAGTCTCTCCTCATTCCTCTTGAAGATTATGGAGAGACTGGTGGATAGACACATCCGAGATAAGGTGCTGCTTGGACAGCCCCTTCATCGGAATCAACATGCCTATCAGCCTGGCAAATCATGTTTATCTGCCCTTAACGATCTTGTCTCAAGGGCAGAAGATGCGCTGGACTGTAAGGAAATAGCACTTTGTGCATTTTTAGACATCGAGGGTGCTTTTGATAACATCTCTCATGATACTATTATACGTAGGGCTAGAGAGCGAGGCATACAAGCCACTGTTTGTAGGTGGATAGATGCTTTACTCCAAAGCCGCTACGTCAAATCTACCCTTGTGCATGATACAATTGAAATCTATACTAGCAAGGGTTGTCCACAAGGAGGCGTACTATCACCCCTATTGTGGAATTTAGTGGTCGATGACCTCCTTACTCAAATCTCCAATACTGGAGTTCATATACAGGGCTATGCAGATGACATAGCTCTAATGGTTACAGGTAAGTTCTGTGAGACAGTGGTTGACATCATGAATGACAGACTCCAGAAGATCTGCACATGGTGCGAGAGGGAGGGACTAAAAGTCAACCCCTCAAAAACTGTCATAGTTCCATTCACTCGTAAGAGGAATTTAACTGCATTAAGCAGAGTTAAGCTGAATGGAGTCCAGTTGGAAGCTTCGGAATCAGTAAAGTTCCTCGGCGTGACCTTGGACCAAAAACTGAACTGGAACGCACATCTGGACAATGTCATTCATAAGGCCAAATGGGCGCTCCTTACGACAAGACGTGCCATTGGGTCAAACTGGGGACTTAAACCAAATATAGCTTATTGGCTGTATGTTTCGGTTATACGTCCTCAGATACAATATGGATCTATAGTCTGGTGGCGTAAAGCCACACAGAAGACTTCTACTAACAAACTAGCTAGTCTACAAAGAATGGCTTGTTTGTATATTACAGGTGCTTTTACCAGCACCCCAACTGCAGCACTGGAAGTGCTACTAGACCTAACACCTCTAGATTTGTTTTTACAGCTAGAAGCTTGGAAAACAATCTATCGATTACAACAAACGGGTTTGTTGAGACATGGTCGATCTTTTAAAAGTCATACCAAACTCAACAACAACCTGACAAAGTTATTTCCAGTTCTCTATATATCTTCAGACGTAATGAAGAGAACATTTGTATTTACAAAACCATACACTGTGACCATTGAATCACGGTTACTTTGGGAGACTAGGAAGAAAAATCTTCCAACTAAGGAACTCGTCTGGTACACAGATGGTTCTTTAATTAATCATAAAGCTGGATTCGGGGTGTTCTGTAACAAGCCTCGAACCACTTTAAAAGGTAGCCTGGGAAGTTATTGTACTATTTTCCAGGCAGAAATAATAGCTATTTTGGAATGTGCATATCTTGGGCTTTTAAAAGGCTACAGGAATGCAAACATTTCCATTCTTTCAGACAGTCAAGCTGCCCTTAGAGCGCTTGACACCGATGTCGTAACATCTAAATTAGTATGGGAATGCCACCAAACACTTTGTGCTCTTGCCCAACTCAATGCAGTGACACTGGGATGGATTCCAGGGCATAGGGGGTTTGATGGGAATGAAAAAGCGGACCAATTAGCAAAAGAGGGAGCTGAAACTCCCTTCATTGGTCCAGAACCAGCTTGTGGAATTAGCTGGTCTCTAGCTAAAAGCACAATGCACAATTGGGCCAAAAGAGAACACCAACTTAGATGGAATCTCTTTCCTGGTCAAGCCTTGGGGAAAAAACTAGTGCAAGGACCTTTAACTTCGTTTACAAAGTCCTTGACTAGACTTGACAGAGCTATCTTCGATTAGCCGTAGCATTTATCACTGGACATGGCCACTTCAGGAAACATCTGACAGTAGTAGGTATACTTCAAGAAGACATCAGCTGCAGATTATGCGGGCAGTCGCCGGAGACAGCCAAACACTTAATCCTGGACTGCGAATCCTTGGACCCTAGGAGAAGAAGGGTATTTGAGGGCAAACAGCCGGGAGATGAATTTGACGCAAGATTGGGAAGTAAGATACTGGAACTTATAAAGTTCACCGGTATTGGAACTCCCTAACAACGCGAAAATGGGAGCACAATAAATCTTTTAGGTTGACGTGCACGGGGTCTGGAACCTCAATCCCAACATTAATCTAATCTAATCTAATCTAATCTAATCCCAGCACATAAACCAAAATTAGCTCAGTGAATTTTTGTTTGTTTGTTTGTTGTTTTTTTTCCTAGTTATGTGCGTTTCTTGATTGAGAACTGCTAGTCATTTTTTTCTGATTTTAAAATAACAGTTAAGTTTCTCAGTCCATTGAAAGGAATACTATCCCAGATGAGCTCAAACCATAATTCGTACAGGTCCAATGAGTGATACCTTATTGGAAAGCTTATCACATGTAGAGATGGGAAAAAAATACGAATTTTAGTCTGCGATTAATTTCTGTCTCATAGGAAGTGGAAGAGGCCGAAAATGAGTCACTATTGTTTCGTGTACATATGAAACAGTTTTTTTCCTTGATTTTTCATTAAGTACTTAAAATAAATGTATCATTTGAGCCACCGTGGTTACAGTCTTTTTCAAATAATGACCTCGAAATGTCTTGTTATATATTAATTTCTGGATAATCATGAAAATAATATCAATGAATATTCACATTAATATTTAAGAAAAATCATTTCACCAGATTTTTGGAAATGCTTTATCACATTTCCAAGATATGAACGATGCAAAAATTTCAGCCGTACAATCAGATGACTTCTGAACTAACGTTATTCTGACGTTGGATTAGAAGAGGGAGACCAACCGCACGGCCTGCTCGTTCGCCTGACTTAAACCCTCTGGATTTTTTCGAATGGGGTTATCTAAAAATATTAGTGTACACAACATCGGTTCCTGTCACTCACCCACTGCATGATCGCATAGTGGATGCGTGCACCTGGCATCTTCGACCGTGTTCGGCAGTCCATGGAACGACGTTGTGTTGCGTGCATTGCGGCCGGTGGAGGACATTTCGAGCGCTTTCTGTGAAACTGAGCGACTGTACGGCCAACACCTCTGTATTGTTGCATCGTTCCTATCTTGGAAATAAAGCATTTCCAGAGCCATGTTTATATGACATTTATTCGTTGTTTTGCATGATTGAATACAACTTTTAAGTTTGGCAGCACATTTCAGGTACACCCTGTGTAAATGAGCTTTTTCAGTTACATATTGTCTGTTATTTAGTTAGAATTATTTATCTGTATTACATACAGAAAGAAACCTATATTTTTACTTTTTAAGTACCAAAAGAATATAAAAAGCTTTTATTCTTTAATATTATAAAATAGAAGAAAGCGTAAAATTATAAGTTCCTTTTGTTAAGTATTTGTGTGTGTGTGATGGTCGGTATCACGTAAAATTACAAAAAATTATTTCTGATAGAAACATGTATGAAGGCAACTTTTTTTAATATTTTAATAATAGATTAAAATTAAATTATCCCAGATTTGTAATTGACTCAGTCGATCTTTCTCTTATAAAATAATGAAGATATAATTCTTCGTGTTCTTTTAATCTGCTGTTTTTGAAGTTGATGAAGTTTAAAGATTGCTGTAAGAAAACACACAGCAACCGTTTTGTTTTAGAGCAGTATTACAGTAATCGTTAAACTTCATTAACTTCAAAAACAACAGAAAAAAAGACAAATAGAAAATGAGAAAATTCCATATTTTATTGTTCAGAGACAGGTTTTCCTAGATGATTCGTTTTCGTTATAAATGAAGTTTTTCAGTTATATTATATACAATTAAATTACAATTTCTAAGATATTTATCTCTCTTATATACAGAAAGAAACTTCTATTTTTAGTTTTTAATTACTGAGCCTAAGTCTCACTAGCCCACTTGAGCACGCTTGTCCATTTGTCTGTCTCTTTGTACGCTTTGGTCGCATTAAATTTAGTAGGTAGCTTATTTCTAATCCAAATTAAAACATAGCCCATTAGTTTGATCTCTACCTCTCCCATTACTTAACGGCTACAAGGATTTATTTGAAATTTGATGCGATACTTATTTATGGTTCAACTACGAACACGGTTATTTTGGTGTTGACCCATTCCCCAACTCCCAATCTCTGAAATTGATTCTTCCTCATCAATCCCATTTACGCAATGGATATACTGAGCGTATTCCTAGTTATTCCTCGTAAATAAAATAAAAGATAAATTAAAGATACAATTGACCACATCTGCGCCTCAACTTGCAGTTTCTTGAATCAGTTTTAATAATTAACTGAACTGATCTCAGGCAAAGGAAGAAAAAAAAAACGATTTTTTTTTTTAGAAATTAATAATATTGTCTTTCTAATCAACTCATTTTCTGTCACAATTAATGTAATATCCTTATTCTCCTTCGCACTGTATTATCCTGAAATTTTAGGAGTAATGGAAAGCAAGTACCTCTTAATTAGAATAAGATTGATCAAAACTGAGTCAAGGTATGTTTACAATACTATTCTTTCATATAATAGAATCATTTTGTGTTGTTTTTTTCTATACAAAATGAAAATGAAAGTTCTGAATCATAATTTTCTATACTGTTGTACCAAAACAATTTATTCTTATCAGCATATAGGGAATTTCGTTAAATCTTATATTTTTCAAATTATGATTTTTCTCCATCCAGTTGAGTTTAGATTTCACTGTAAAAAACTTTCTAAGAAATTAATTTTGTATCTAATCTTGTTGCCTTAATTCTTTTTATTTTGACATTATTTAGTTAAATAAGGGTTAAAAAAAAGCTTTTTTTTAAAATTTATTACTGCGAAGTAAATTGAAATCCCAACATAATCCAGGAGAACAGCTTGAGCGAAAACACATTTTTTCCCCTCAGGAGGCAAAACGAAATTAATTACAGATTGAAGCGACAACGAAATTCCTAAATTATGGACATTAATTTAATTTTTGATAAATTTAGGTGAATTTAATGAAAAATTAATTACAGTTTCAAAAGTTTAAACCTTACGAAAATAGTAATAATAAAGAAAGAAAGACTAAAGATTTTGCGAAACTTTCAATTTTTATTTTTTGGCAAACAGAATCAGTAAATTAAAAACAAAATAAAGATGAGACACTCAAAATAAGCAATGTCTGTTCGGGTAATTATTTTCAAAGTGAACTTTATTTTAATCAATCTTCGTTTTTAAGTGAAATCTTCTCAATAAATGAGTAAGCTTAACATAACTTCGCTTAATAATGAAGTTGAATTAAATTAAATTTCTGTAGACGCATTCTGAAGATGAAATCCGATATTTTTAAAAATTTATCAGCTCAAAGTTTTTTGAAATTTTAAACTTTGGTAATGTACAGTAGATTCACCATATGTAATCCTGCATTTAAATATTTCTGTTATATTGTTAACTTTAAGTTTATGGTTTATATAGGTTTTGCTTCTGTACAATAATATACTGCGTTTATTCACTGACAAAAGCAAAAAATAATACATATGATGGCGGAATAAAAAAATGCTGGCCATTTTTTGAGAAAGACATTCATTCGTGAATCACTCAATCTTAAGGTCTGTGGTGGTGCTGTCCTAATATTAAATTGCTTCCTAATGCAATTGGACATCAATGCTCAGACCTATCGGAGACTTATCTTTATACCGCTGCCCATCTGAGACTAGAGACCTGGGCGCGCATTGCCTTACACAGGTGGTGATGCTTTCATTCCCCCTTTATATCTCTTTCACAATGTTTGATGGATTGTGGCATGTCCCTTGCTCCCGTTTCATCACTGTCTGTCTTGAGTTGTTTTCGAGAGTCTTCTGGGGAAAACTCAGTCATAAGAACACTAAGTGTCATTCTTATTAGATTCCGTGGCACGTTCATATGACGAATAGGAGTAATATTATTGTAAAACTAAAATGCATGTTTAATTTTACAATAATATATTGTAAAAAGTTGACTTTAAAAATTGAGGAATATTTTCTAGCAAAAAAACGTAATGCAAAAATTTATTCCTCAAGAAATCCGTTGAAATTCACTTCATTAATCATAAAAATTGTAAAAACAAAATTAACATGTGGTAATGTTTTCACATTACCATTCTGACACTCGTGCCTTAAATTAGAGCAACTTATGATGCTGCATTGGAAGGAAAGATGAAACCAAATGACAAAGTTCTGAAAATATAAACAAAATAATTAAAATAAATAAAATTATTCCAAAAGTATTACTTTTATTCTCAATATGATAATCAAGATATTGTGAATCATCAGGTCGACTATAATATGTGCGACGAAAAGATATTATATTTTTTTAGATGTACGAAGAAGAGTTTGTATCAATAAAATTCACCTGGTAAGCCATTCCCTTCTGAATCAAAAATAAACATCAGAATACCAAGTATGACCATATGGCATGTTTGATTGATAACTAAACAAAAAAAAAACGAATAATGACTTAAAAAATTCAATCTTGTATAATCCCAGTCTTCAAAAGCAAATGTTTTTGAAGCTTTGTTTTGCTTTTGTTTTTTTTTAAACCTTCGTCTTTCTGTTCATAACGAATTTGATTTAGATAATTTATGTTGCATAATTTTATTAAATTATGAAAATACGAATTTACTGGCAATTGAAAGAAATTTAGTTTAGAATTCGGTAAACAATTCTCAAAAATTCATACTGCTGAGTGGCACCAGATGTTCCAGCGTATTGGAAACTTCAGAATATTCACCTTAATAAGTACGATCCATATATTTTATGGAAAGAAGTTAATTGAAAAGCTATGAAAAAAGAGAATACAATTATGTAATATATTTTCAGCAAATAAAACGAGTCTATAAAATAAAAACAACTTCTGTTGCTCCATAATGAAAACTAAATCCAATTCCCTCAAAGGAAAACATAACAAAATTGTAAAAAGCAAAAAAGGCATCAGTAGCAGTAAAGAAATTTCTGTAATAATTATTGTTGACTTAAGACGAAAACAAAAACGAATTTTAGTAATTTTTAGTTAATCAATTTGTTCGAAAATTTCCTTTTCCTATTAATAATTTTATATATAACTTAAAAGAAATTAATAAGAAAAAAAATCAGTAATAAATAAATAAATAAGAATCCTAATCATAATATTTCATCATTTATTTCACGAGCAACTTTTTTGTAAAGAAATAAAAAAAAAAAAGATACTAACTTTTTTTTAATTATGGCTAAATTAAATACGTTGTAAATAATTCTTTATTGTTATGATAAGTAGAAGGAATTTTTGATTATCAGAGTAGATATAATAAATATGGTCCCTTTCTTTCCCAAAATAACACTGCAAAGATTCGTTGTTAAATTATGAATGTTTTTCTTTACGGCTGGATAGAATTCCATTTTATTTGTCTTACTTTCGTTTTATGTACTTTAACTTGAAGAATGGCTTGACCTTTTCTGCTCGATAATCTTAACATCGAAACAGATGCCTCTGTTCAAGTATCTGGAGGGCAAACCTTCTCTCGTAAATCCCATCGTCAGCGGGTTCAAATTGGCAATGACGAATGACCTTAGTTGACGTCCTGGAGGTTGAATCCTCCCATCCATGAACGCTGTCCGTGTAATTTTAAATAAAAATTCTGGCAAAGTTCGAATCTAACAGCGGTTGAAAGTTGTCTTTAATGAAAATAAATGAATATGAAAAGCAAAGGCTACGTTATCAGAATTAGAAATTGATCTACAATTAATGTATTTAATTTTAAATGAGTAAATAAATAATACAGCAATAGGTACAAAAATGAATAGACACCAATATTTTATAGGTAGCAATTTTCCTTGAATTTTTTTGAGTTAATATGAAGTGAGATAATACAAAAATAATGGTATGTAACGTAATTCTTCTTCTTTCTTGCTTATTAGTTTATTCTAGATGTTTATCAGTTTCTAAACTCATTTTACACAAGCATTGCTACCATTTGTAATGTGTAATTTAACGTGTAATTGCTACCTATAATTTACGCCATTCACTTTAAAATTCAATTGCTACATGTCATTCACTTTAGTCTTAACAATTTAAAAATGATTGAGTTCTTTCAAATCCGCATGAATTTAGGTCATATTATCTGGGTTTTTTTTTTTCTCATATATTTCACTCTGAATAACTTCAATTGCATATTGGATATCTGTTTCCCATATTAAAGCTTCTCTATTGGCGACTTTATACTTACAAGCGAATGGTTAGGTTTGTCAGTCCGAAACATCCCTTAAAATTTTTATCATTTATTCAGGACCTTAAGTAGTTGACGTATACCAAATTTTAGCTGCTTCTTTGCACTGAAAGGGGGTTAAAAAAATGCTAAAGTTACAATGTGACGTCATCACTTTTTGCAAGCCACGCATGGCGTCACTATCTCTCGCTGTTGGCCGGCGCTCTCAAGGTCATTTCAAAAGGGTGGCATGGCAGAGCAAAATACTTTTTAAATGATACTATTAAAAATTCTTGTTTATAAAAGAAAAGCAATAACTGAAAAGGGTGGCCACATTTGTATTTTAAAAGAATGTAATTTTACATAGAAAAAAAAAAAGAATAAACAACAAAGAATAAAATAAAAAAAAATATAATTTTACAATTGAAAAATTGAAGAAAAACCTAAATAATGATAAATGTAATATTATTGGAATGTTATAAATATAATTACAAATAAGAATAATGATAGTAAATCGAATAATAATTTAAAAGAATTTAGCAAAAAATAAAGTAATAGAAAATGTTTTAATTAAAAATGGAAATTTAGGAAACATTTCAAAATCGTATTACTGTGGAACTAACATGTTTCTAAACATTGACGTCACACCAAATGTTTAAATTTCTACTAATAATGATAATTATATTGTAAAAGCAGCAAGTAAAAAGTGTTTTATCATTTGAATTTTAAAAGAAAATTTTAAATTTGTAAAATAAAAATAAGTTTAAGTAAAATACGTTGTCTAGTTGTCAATTTATGTCCCATTAACAGTTAATCATGGTGGATAGAATATGAAAGGTTAAAGAAGAATCTTTATTATATATAAAAATAATTTGTAAATTCAAGAATAGATATCTTTAGGATAATGCAAAGTAATTATTGGAAATTTTTGATTTTATTGTTGACAGATTATCTAGATCTATATAGTTTTTACTCGATTATTTTTTATTATTGCTACAATTCCGTATATAGTTCGGGTTATAAAGCCATCGATTTTATACTTGTACTAAAATCGAAAATATATTATAATTCTTTTATAATGTAATCATTATTAGTAGTAGTAATTTAAACATTTGCTGTGACGTCAATGTTTAGAAACATGTTAGTTTCACAGCAATACGATTTTGAAATGTTTCCTAAATTTCCATTTTTAATTAAAACATTTCTATTCCTTTATGTTTGCTAAATTCTTTAAATTATTATTCGATTTATTGTCATTATTTTTATTACTAATTATATTTGTAACATTCCAATAATATTACATTTATCATTATTTAGGTTTTTCTTCAATTTTTCAATTGTAAAATTATATATTTTTTTTATTTTATTCTTTGTTTTTTATTCTTTATTTTTTTTCTATGTAAAATTACATGCTTTTAAAATACAAGTGTGGCCACCCTTTTCAGTTATTGCTTTTCTTTTATAAACAGGAATTTTTAATAGTATCATTTAAAATTAAGTATTTTAATGCCACCCATTTGAAATGACCTTGAGAGCGCCGGTCAACAGCGAGAGATAGTGACGCCATGCGTGGCCTGCAAAAAGTGATGAAGTCACATTGTAACTTTAGCATTTTTTTTAACTCCCTTTCAGTGCAAAGAAGCAGCTAAAATTTGGTATACGTCAACTACTTAAGGTCCTGAATAAATGATAAAAATTTTAAGGGATGTTTCGAACTGACAAACCTAACCTTTAGACCCTGATGCCATATTTGTGTTGCTCGTGGGAATTTAAAACATGGGCGTCTTCATCCTCCTAATTTGTCATTAGAAACATCGTCCTTTCTATCTTCTGCTTCCGCATTAATAAGTAGATGTGTATTTATCTTGAAAAACTAAAAAACGATTTATAATTCTTATACTTGAAGATAAGTCATCATTAGGCCTAAAATGACTTAATCAGACTTTTAAATATTTCTAAACATAAATATTTTATGTTTTTTTAATAATATGAACGATCAGTTTTGTTTTTTTTCTCTATTTCTTTTGTTTTTCTGAAACATCATATTTATCTGTAAAGTAGTCGACACTCTTTCTGCTCTTCTCTAACGTTCAAAATATAAGAGAAATGATTCAAAATGTCTTCAAAATGTATGTTATCTTCATACAAGTTCAAATAAGTGACTTTTAGGGTAATAAGGTAATTGCATATTGCAATCTACTTTTTTAAGAAAACTTCTATGAGTTCAGCTTTACTGAAATTTTCCCAAGTTTCCTTTTAGCCAATTTTTTTTTTTTCAAAATTCAATAAAATGCAATAAATTTGCAAGATTTCGTTCTTACCACGTAATCTATCCCACTTCAAGTACCCTACTACAAGCCTATGGGGGTAAGTTTCAACGGGACAAAGTTGAAGTCAGATGATCAGCCTGACGTCGTGTAGCATCGGTTCGCTTTTAACCACAGAGGTCATAAGAGGCCACCACATAGAAAGAAATCCAGTACCACGTACAAAAAGCTGGGTGCGCCTTAGTACCCACCTGGAGGAGAATTCGGGGTTAAAAAATCAGCGATCTCCGCCAGGGATTGAGCCCAGTCTCTCCAACCTGCTGTCAAGAGCCTTACCACTTAGGTATCGGGCTCACTAACTTAGTGTTAAGTAAGGTTTGTCGCGAGGCACACAACCCATAAAGCTCAACATTTCTTATATCAGCTGGACTAAGATGAGTCTACATCCCAGGGAAAGAAATCCGGTACCCATTCGACAGAGGGATGGATATACCCTAGGACCCGTTTGGAGCAGGATAAGAGCGTGGAAAAATCTCCACCCTCCCCGTAGATCGGATATCGCAACCCGCCTCCTCCACTTAGCATAATACGTATATTAAAAATATTATATAGGAATTAAAAGCACCCACTTCTTTCTTAATCAATAAGATAATCAGAATCAAATGATGGCAGAAGAAATAGATGGTCTAAAGTTATAAACTCAGGAAACCTATCAGATTTAGAAATAAAAGAACTAATCGAAAGATCTTAACAAAAATTGAATAATTTTAAGACCTTAAACTTATAATGCTTAAATAGTATACAAAATAACACAAACACCTTGTATTGTAATAGAGAATTTTCGGAATCTTTATTTGTTTCTCTTTGTCAAGCATATTTCAAACTGAAATGACTGTTTTATTATAACAAAGAACGTTACAATAAAGCAGAATTCATGAAACAAAAAACAATGAGTTTGTAATACATCTAAAGTAATCACAAATAATCCAATGCTTTAGTTTAACGGTTTGACAAACACTATTTCAAACTGGTCTAATCATTGAAAATGCTTGTTCCTGTATGAATAATGCTTTAGAAGCTATCTACTACATAAGGTATCGACTTCTTTTCCTGCATTTAGATAAATTTCTTTAATATCCAGATACTTATGATTTCAATCCTAGTAGTGTTATTTAGGAAATTTAATGTTCCTCTTTTAATTCCTCTTACATGGGGGAAACGGCTAGGACTATTCAGATTCGAATTGGGGAACAAAATAGATTTTAAAACAACATAATGAGAAATCCGAAATAGCTGAACACTAACTTAAATATACTCATTTAAAGTTAATATTTTGGATTACGAAAGTGAGTAGGTTAAAAGGAAAAAAATTAAAGAAGCATTATTTATCAACAATATGCAATGTTTCAATAGGACTATAGGAAATGAAATCGATATCATATAAGTAGATTAGTTTCTGAAACAATTGCTAGCATCATGAACAAGCACTTTCAATGATTAGGCGAGTTTGAGATAATATTTGACTTGTTTTACTTGTTATTATTTTAGGTTTTGTTTTTTGTTTTATGCATTATGCTTTATTGTAACATTCTTTGTATCTTTGTTAAACAGTCATTTCAATTTGGAATATGCTGGATAAAGGAAAGCAGTTAGAGAGATTCCGAAAATTCGCTAATAATATGAGGTGTTTGTGTTATTTTATATAGACTACTATTGAATAAATTAGTTACGACAAATCTATTTATTAAAGATTTCATTAAAGATTTCAACTTTATTTCGTTGAAAAGAATATGCTGTATCTGACTCATTAAGAAATTTGAGAAAGAAATATTCAAAAAAAAAAGTAAAGTAAATGGTAACTGATGAATTGCTTTTTTTTAAAAAAATAAACAACAACATTAAAAGTTACTAGTATCATTATTTGTTCTTGTACTTGGATTTTTATTTGCTTGAAAATAAAGTCAACAAAGGACATTAGTGGAAATGCTTTTTAAACTGAAGCATTACGAATGTTTTGGCTGAGCAAAGACAATGGGCTTCTAGCTTGCAGAATAAGCTTGTTTTTGTTTGTTGAGTAGTTTCTATTTTGTAACAATTTAACAGAAAGAAGATAAAATGTTAACTGAGCAAAACTGGAGGATATTTTTAACTTTGATACTATCTTTCTGTGAATTCAAATATTAGTTAAATTAATGTTAACTTTAATGTAGATTTCAGTTGTCAAGATTGCAATTATACTCAAAGAATTTGCAAAGAATTAACCTAACGTTGCAATTGAAACAAGGCATTGTTTTCTTTAATTGATTTTCAAGATCTAATAGCAATATTCGCAAAAATTATAATCATGTGATTATAGTGATTAAAAACACTTTAGACCGCATAACCATTAATACTAAAGATGAAGATAAATGGAGAGAAAAAATGGATAATTTTAGAAGAGTATTAAAGATTAATGAGTACCCTCACTGTTTCATAGACAACATCTTTAAAGATTTTAGTAGGGAAAATAAAGAAGACAAAATGAAAGGGAAAGAAGAAAGACAAAATGAATATGAAAACAAAAAAGTTCTGAAACTCCCTAATGATATTAAAATTAACAAAAGAATGAGAGAAATACGTAAAAAGAATGAAATTAAAGTACTGTATAAGAAAGAAAAAACATAAATTCGATACTAAAACATAATATCTATAAAGAAACAGTGGATGGTAGAATTATGGAGACAATGGAAGGAAGAATTATGGAGACAATGGAAGGAAGAATCATGGAGACTGTGTACAAGTTGAAATGCCGGTCATGCGGGAAAGTGTACTTTGGAAACACGGGTAGAATGTTGATGGAACGGGTAGACTAACACACCGCCGCCTACAGGAATAATCATCCACTCGTTTCCGACTGGGCAGGACACTGCATCACAGAGAGGCACAATCCTGACCCGATTGTTACCATACTATTCAGAATAACAGACAAACACACACGATACGTCATGGAAGCCTGTACAATTCAAACGTTCAAGTGTATTAATAAGGACAGAGGTTATGTGGTGAATGACAATACCCTATCATATTTTCAGGATATGATCAGGGGAAAGGAAAACAAATTTCAATAATTAAATTAAATAATATATCATTGCCAAATTGAATCAGGTTTCTTGTAAATATTTATCTTTATATCATTACAAAATTGTTTATCTTTATTCTATAATAATGAAAAAGAACTTAATGTAAAAAAACACTTAATGTATCAATGCAAAATTGAACAGGTTTCTTGCAAATTGTTTATAAATTCTGTAATAATGAAAAAAGAACTTAATGTATCATTACTGATCTTTCTTTGTAGTCATAAATGTAGACAGACTTATTGTTGATATAATCCAAAAAAAGAAGGCTTGAGAAAGCAAAAATGATTATATAATTTTTGCGAAATATTGCCAAATAAAATGAAGGAGTATTTTATGAAGTCTAATGGACTTTATATATTAAATATTATAAAGAAATGAAGAAGAATATTGAGATCTAATAGCTTCTGCGAACGTTTCATATTACAGTATGTGCTTCAAATTTGCAACAAAATACTTGAAATATTAGCACATTGAGGTGCTTTAGTTTTGATTTCATGTCTGCAAAGTTTCAACAATCTAAGTATTATTTTTCATTCTTCATTAAAACTTTAAATATATAGTAACGTTGCTTCAATTGCAACTAACTTTTAGTTTCAATATGAAAATCTTTGCCATCATTATGTGTTAATAATTCTAACTTGTACACGTTATAAGTTATCACATTCCTTTAATTTAAAACTACATTTTTGTGTCTTCTTAACACTAAAACTATATAGCACATAGTTTTGAAACATTCTGCTTTAATACAATCTCGTCGTAAACAAGTTCTTTTACTGTTAGTTTCTTTTACTATCTGCTCCAGATTAAGTTTATATTCAATTGTACAACGCCATTCTTTCAATTCATCTTCTTAAAAATCTTGGGAGATTCTGTATCGATATTTTGACAAAATTCAATCTTATCCAGGATCTTTTCTTAACCTAAGGATACTATGACATTCTTCTACTAAGTCCGAGTGTGTGGGTGACTTGCAATTAAGTCACAATGAATAAAACATGATGCTTAGGCAGAGCATTACTCCGAGCCTTTGATTGCCCTACCCGCAAAGAGAATCTCACAACTACAAATCCATTCCGTGGGGGGAGGCTTCAGAAATTCAATCTTGGTTCCGACCGCTAATGTCGTCGAACCATTTCATTAGCGTTGATTTAAATCCACGATAGTGAATGTTTTCAAACTGAAACGAACCTACCAGTTTCAACGATTTAAATTTTCTGTTTGACAGCAAATACACTAAAATCTTGACTTGAATATATATTTGAATTATATGTGTGTATTATAATTTTCTTGTATCTCATGAAATTCTCGATTCTCTTAGATCTTGCAAAGTGTTGAAAAAAAAATCACAATTAATCTAGCTATTCATTAAAATTTGACCAAAAAGATAATATGGAAGCTTTAATTATTTTTGTAAATGAAAAAAAAAATCTTTAGCTTTCTGAATCTGTTTCTCATATATTTTTTACTTGCACAATATTTGAAACTAAATTTGAATTCTGTCAGAACTTGAATTCCTTTCAATCATAGTTCATTTTTTTTGTTTGTGTTGTTTGAGAGCAATTCCAAAATAATTCAAAACAAATAGAGTTTTATTTTGTGATAAGGGTGGAGGGGGTGCGTCAAAATCAAAATAATCGTAATCCTATTTTGAGTTGAGCCATACATAAGGAACGTAACAAGTATTAAGAAAACCATTAGTAATGGGTTCGAACAGACAAACTTACAAGGAATGTAAATAACAAAACTTATGAAGTTCAAGTCAATTATTCAAAAGAGAATGTCTTATTATCATGTTGGTTATAATTCAAACTGATTAGAACGTTTTTGAAACGATTTCTCTTGTTATCAAGATTTAAAAATTCTTTAGATTTAATCTATCATCTGTATCATATTGAAAGTTTTCATGATATATCATTTCTATCTTTTGCTTTTTTTGTACTTTAGCTGACTTTCTAGTCTGCAAAGTCAGTCTACTTTGTGCCGATATTCAGAATCTTATTCCCCCAAGTAACAATTTTAAAGGGGTTGTCATGAAATGATCTCCTGTCGGATTAAAAAACATAGCTTGTAAATATGATCTTTTAAATTGTTTTACTTATTCTTTTTCACAATACGTTGATTAACAGATCTTTTCTAAGCTGTTTGACTTACTGTCTTGTTTTTGTTTTTTTTAACGTACTAAATTAATAAAATTATTACTTGTTAATATCATTTGTATAATTCATAATAAAAAATTATTAAATAATCTGTTCTCAAGCTTGCTAAAGGTTAATAGAACAAACAAAATTTGCTTAATATTAACTAAAATAAATAGGAATTCTTAAATCTAGATTATTCAATTAAATGTTCCGCACTTGCCTCTATCTGACAATACACAGAAGAAATTAGAAGAACTTCTTTGTGTATTGTCAGATTGATTTTATTCTAATCTCCAGACTTTAAGTTTTGTGGCATTACCTTCATATTTTGACGAATTAATCGCTGCCCATTGTATATTATATCTGTGTACAGAAATGGCCGCAGAGGAAAGATAAGCTTCAAAATCAGTTTCGAGTTTCAAACACAGCGTCAAGCATTTTAGCCTCATGGCAAATTCCTGATTGACTATTCGGCTACCACAAAAAGGCGTTTTAGTCGAAGCCAAGTCCTACACCAGTGATTTTCATGTTATCTGCCATGAAATTTAATATCTTTTTCATGCACCTGAAGGAGCAGTATTTTTTTTTCTTGTAAACTCCAAAGTTATGCGTTATGATACTATTATCGAAATACTCAACTGGAAACAAAAATATTATAATATTATATCAGCGAGGTCGCTGGTAAATTTTCAAGATAAGATCAGTGATCTTTCATAGGATAAGAAATTTTTAGCAAAATACTGTTGAAACCAAAAATTAGCAGGCAATAATTTTAATCTTGACATACTGATCAAATATACAGAATAATGTATATTTCTATACAAGTGTTTTCTGGAAACTTATTTTTATCCACGATAAATAAAAATGACTTTAGATTATGTACGGTCTCAAAAAAAAAAAATACAGAAAAGTATTTGTGATCAATTCTAACTATTTCTGGTAGTTAATGTAACGTCTTATAGATTATGCAATTGTTGTTTATATCCTCTCCCTATCACCTAGCCTTGGCGAGGGTTATGTATGAATAAAATATATTACATTTAACGTATAGAACTAATTTACCAATTCAATTTCGAATGGTTTCACTTCGGAAAGTATTAATGAGTTCCAGGAAATTGCAATTTGCAACTAACTTGAAATTGCCAATTTATTACTCAAATCAGAGCGAATTGAGACTTCCACTATCTATCACGTAATCCCATTCATTTAATCGCTATTTTTCCAAAGTCATTAAAAAATGGGGAGTGAATGAGAAGCCCTAGAAATTCTCAGAGCTTCTTAAAGATTCTCTTACAAGTCTCCCAGAACCATTAAATCCACTGTGTGCTTGTCAACAGTATTTAAATGACCAAAGAGGAGCGATGCACCTTGAGGTAGTTTCAGTAATTAAACTCACTATTGATTTAGATGCAGATGAGGCAGATGGGCCGTCACTTCACACATTACCTCCCTTATAAAATGCCAATTAATGGAATTCAAAAGTGCGGCTCACCTGCGCCCTATTTACATCAGAAGTTATTTATTGTCCATGATTCAGAATTACCCGCGAAAACAACAGTTAAAGAGGAAAACTTATTTAGATGATCATCAGATAAACATTCTTATGATTGGTAAAACTAATAAGAAAAGTCGTAGATTTGCGGTACTTCACTTATGGCAAACTTAGGGATGGAAACACTTGTGAACTTTTAGATTTTATGATTTCATTTTTCCTTTTTTTTTCTGAGAAAGAATTGATCAAAAGTGAATTTTTTAAACTATATTTGCGTAAATAGTATAAAAATATAATATACAGTAGAATATAGTATAAATATAGTATAAAAATTCACTTAAGTTACGTTGAGAGAAAAATAAAACTTTGAAATCATGTAGAAATGAACAACAATTTTCAAGCATTACTTGCTCTAAGAAATAAGTGAAAACATTTCGATCAGTTTGAATCAAACTGATGAGATCTGGGAAGGTCGAAACTGTCTTTATTTGATTACCGGTATAAAAAAAGCCAAAAATAACTCAGTGGATCTTTTAATTGTTGTGCTTTTTTATCTTTATTGTTTATTGTGTGTGGTCGGTTCGCACCGAAGTGCGAGCTTCGTTGCCGAAGCATCCGTGCTCCCGGGAGCGCTAGTGTTCCCAAGACGGCGAACCCCTAGCAGACTCCCTAGAATTACAAGGGAAAGATACTGGGGTGGTTTCCCGTGGCCTTCCCCAGGACGCCATTAAGGAATGAAGTCAGACCGAAGAGAAAGTGAAGAAGAGGCTACAACACAGGAAAGGAAATTTTTGAAACATCCATGCTCGCTACCGGGATTTGAACCCGGGCGCTGGCACATTGATCTCACGACAGACCGACGCCTGAGACCGCTCGACCACACCAGCGTTGTTTATTACTAACTCTTAAACACGTAAAATTTTGCCATTACATTTTGTCACACTTGCAATACTAACTTTGTGATGAAAAGTCATAAATCTTATTAACAAATTACATTATTAACAAAGTTAGCAAATATTAATAAATTGTTTAAATTTAATATATTTTTTACTCCGTTAATAAGTTGGCCCGGCAGACAAATGGTAACCGCTTGACTGGAGCTTGGAAAGCCGGCTTCAATACCCGACCCCGATTTATCCACGATTTTTCCACGCTTAATTCCCCTCCTCAGGGTTCACCCAGCCGTCTCAAAAAAGGGTATCGGATTATTAAAGGCTGGCGGGAGTCGGACTGACCATTCGATCTCAACTTAGTCCCTTTGGTCACGAAATGCCGGGAACCTTACTTCCCGCGACCGAAAGGTCTAACTGGAACTGCTTTAACTTTTACCTGCATTTATAAATGTGCATAAAATATTTATATTATAAATATTTATTATAACTCCATTTATGTATCTGCAAAGAATCCCGTCTAAGAAAACACTCAGGCACTTTTACAAATTGAAATAGTTACAAACAATTTTCATTAAAATTTAGCAACTGTTGTAAACGGCTTCACTGCACAGCTTTACTTAATGCTGTAGAACTCCATCAGGATATTGCACTTCCACAAATCACTTTACGGACACAGCAAAAATTACAGGAGCTTGGATGGAACTATTCTCCGGTCTTTGCCTCATCCTACTTTCATCTTGTCCGGTCTTTGTCGAGTTTTCTTGCTGAAAAGAACGTTGCTAACGACGACGAGGTGAAACGATGCCTCGATGACTTCTTGAGCTCCCGAAGGCCAGCGACTATCGTAATCGGTATTTTAACTCATAGAAGGGTGGAATAAGGTTATTAGCTCCAATGGTGACTACTTAGACGATTAGATACATTACTGTCAAACGGGTGTTCCTGTTTTTGCACCAGCTGCTTTAAATTTTTACAACCTGATATTTTTTTTTTTTATTAATGCCTAACAATTATTATTTGCAGAGTTTCTAAGCGAGTTGTAAAATTTCAAAAAAATTAAAATTGAGTAAAAACACTCAATTTAGTAAAACAAAGATGTTAACATGTTCATAATTTAAAACAATTTTAAAAAAAGACAAAGAAAAGAAAAAATGATTTAGCTGACAGAAAACATTATTAGATCCAAATTCAAATTTCAAACAAAAATATAAAGCAGTTTTGAAATCATTAATTTGCTTAATTTTATGCAGTTATGTGTTATTTATCTCTCTATTTACCTATCTGTTTACGAATTTCATCATACTTCAAAATCAGTAGTTGTTCTGTGGACTTATACAGCAGCTATCATCTATGAAATTATATTTTAAGTTTTTATTTAGAAGTAGTTTTCAAACGTGTTTCTCTTATAAAAGCTAGAAGTAATTATCCCAAAGTTATATTTTTAAAATGTTTTCCCAAAATTTGTATTATATTGATAATCAAAATAGTAAACAAAATTAAAATATTTAAAAATACGTCAAAACATTAAAATTATTACAAGACGTTAAAACAAAAATTGATTGCTTTCTTTATAAGAAAACATTTTAAATGTTTGAAACTGCTCAAAAAAGTTAAAATTGGGTGGAATTTTTCAAAGGTAATTCTAAAATATTTGTGTATTCTAGATAGCTTTAGTACATATATAGTTGAGACATACGTGTTTGACATAGCGGATAGTTAGATAGGACCTAGAAAGCTTATTAATTATCATAGAAACTGTGATGGTGTTAAACATCTCGTTTAAGGTGTTTAAACAACAATGAAATTACTGGGTACCCATTTTCGTTTTAATTAAAAATATTTTTAGTAAGTATTGTTCGTATTCATGTTTATTATATTATGCAATAACATATGTATGTAAATAACATTATTATTATTATTATTATTATTATTATTATTATTATTATTATTAT
>JAFIDM010012231.1:133648917-133689469 GCA_023159025.1 Thereuonema tuberculata | reverse complement strand
ATTATTATTATTATTATTATTATTATTATTATTATTATTATTATTATTATTATTATTATTATTATATTAAGCTACACTAAACAAGCAACTTCGCAAAAATGTCATTACAAAAATTCCCATTAAAAAATATTATATACAGTATATTGAGAAATTCTTATAAATCAAAGTTCTACATTACTTGATTTGCCAATTTCTCATAATTGTCTTTCCCTTTGCAATATTATTATGTACATAAAGTTGGAGATGTACATCATTTAAAGACTTCTGAATAACCAAGAACCTTTGTTGTAATATTCAGTATTCAAGATTACTATCTTCTCCGAATCAGTGAGATACCTAAGTCAAATAGAGAGCAAGAGATGTCGGTGATAAAATTACTTTATTCTTTTATTTTTCTACTTAAACACAAATTAACTTTTCCGCTTTTCTTTCGGGTTTCCTTTAGAATACGAAATGGGAACAATTGTCCGCTTTCATTTCCTCTTTCGGTATAGAAAAGAATTTCATTCTATTCCAAAGAGGTTCCAATATAGTGAACTTACCAAGTCAACGACTGGATAAAAGCCAACTACAATGGTAATGACTGGTGCTACCATTTTCGCTTTTCATCCAGGTGAAAGAGATTTCGAATGACGGTGCGAAAAATCAAAGAATATATTACTGATTTTCGTTGTTCCTCTTGTCAGGCTTGATGTAGATATCGGAAATCTATAAGATATACGGAAAATTAAGTAGGAATTTTTCTCAGATGTTGATATTACAGTTGGCAAATTGACATTTGATTTTACACTTTTCATTTGAGAATTCAAATGAGTTTTGGAAACAAACTCAAAAAGCACATTAAAGAAGATGATTCTTGAATTTTTTGTAAGTACACTACTGCATTTGAAAGAAATAAAATTAAATTTTGCAGAAAATATTTATCAATATTAAACGGATCAAAATTTTCAAATGGTAATATATCTATTTGCGTTTCGGTAGATTATCGCATAATGAAGATTTGAATCAGAGATTGAAGTAACATAATTTTTTAGGGTATCTTGTAACCCAAAAATGGATGCTTAGATTTAAGGCCACGTGATTTGATGAAGGAGAACCTTAGGATGGATTTTCAGTTAAGTTGGATAATTTTATAAATAGAAATTGTAGTCAAGTTCCACGAAGGGAACACTCAGTAACTAATATGTTTCCAGAGTATATTCTGTAGTTCTGTTGTCATTGTTAACTTAATACTTTACTTCATATAGATGAATCTTTTTGATAGCTAGTTGACAAAATAAATAACAAATTTTAAATTATTAACAAAGCCTTATTAATATGAAATGAATGTTAATAGATTTGATGATAGAACTAAGTCTGTAGTAATATTACTTCACTAGAATCATTTAGAATATGATTAGGAAAAATACAGTAAATAAAATTTAGCTTCTAAAAAAACCTCTAAATTTAAAAGAGCTTATAAAAATCAATTTTTTTAGCCCTGGGTAAAGTAAAAATTTGGAATATGTTTATTAACAATAGATGTTTTTCAAGCAGAAATAATTTTTATCTATATTTCTGTTTTTTCAGAGATCGTATTGATTCAATAGAGCTCAATCTCTTTCATCATCAAGTGCCATGTCATGTTTTCTTGGAAGAAGATCCAGTTTTTCAAATGGTTGCAATAGAAATGAGACACAACTCAAGATATCTTTCTTCTGAGCTCTACAAAGATGTTGATTTGTCTCGATAGAAACATTGACCGTCCCCCATGGTTTCAATAATTCCAAACTGAGCGGCTACTGCTGGAAAAAATACGGTTAGGTAAAGAGGTTGCTACGCAATGAGTACCAGGCATGAATACGGTTGTTAGAACATGTGGGACATTTTTTAGTAGTTGCTCTATTTGTTGAGTCGAGCGAAAATGTTTTCATCAAGTGACTCGAAGTTTCCTAGACAATAAAGAAAAAACATCAGTAATATTGGCGGAAAACAATAGATTTAAGAAATCAAATTACCCGAAGACACTTCATCATTCTTTTGAAGCCATTCAATGAATGCCTCCCTACCTTGTCGTTCCTTTTTAACACAGTAGATATGTTCCTCAATTAAAGGATGCAGTGGGAGTCTTTCCTTCGGAGTTTACTGTATTTACTCGTTTTCCATATACTTGTTAATCTTCTCTGTTTTCCACACCAGATGGCGCTCGTGCTTTCATACTATTTGACACCAATTAAACTTTGAAGTATTTTTTCGATAATATTAACTTTTTGAAAAGGACTGTTTTACACTAATTCAAGGTCGTTCTTTCCAATTCTAATTTTTTAAGTGTGGCAACGATCGGCTATAGGGAGCAATTTTCCATTTTATTTTTTAGGCTGAAAGTAGAAATAATCGAATAAAAAAATATAACATTCAAAGGTCCATTTATTGAACTTATGCGTATCAAATTAATGCATAGTTATTGTAGGTAGCGCCACTTTTATGTGAAAACTTTTCTCCAAAACCCTTCATTTTTCTGTTTTTTCGCTATAACTCCAGAGCGCGAACGATTGTTTCCGAAAATTTTTTCTCATCAGGACAGAGCTTGATCTAATGGTCGGTCACATATATTCAAACTACGAGAATATATTGATGTACGGTAACGCGTATTTATAAAATTGATTAGATTTAGTATTTAAATTCGATTTTATTCGGGTTTATATCAGCTACTCAACATATTGTTATTCAGAAGGTATTCTGAGAAATGATAGGTGGGTGCCAGGCTGCCGGCCGACAGAAGCAAGAGAGGAAAGTGATGTTTCTAAACTCTAAAATACGCTTTTTGCTGCAAAAACTGAGGGGGGAGGGCGGCAAAAACCGAGGGAGAGGGCGGCAGAAATTTAGTTTGCACCCTCTCCCTTTAAAAATTACTTAGATCCAGACCTGCATCAAGAAACAAATCTATGCCAATTTTGGTCCAAATCGGTTTCTGGGGCAGATTTCCTATGGCAACTGGGTGTAGCAGTTTGTTGAAATGAAAAAGTACTTATTTTGAAGCGTCCAAACATTATGGCTAAAAACACTGGTTAATACATATTTGGGAGATGATCATAAAGTTCACTTAGCCTATGTGTTTTTGTTTATCTGCGCGTGTGTTTATATGTTTATCTGCTTCTCACCCGCCAATATCACTGAAACAGTGAATAGATTTTTTTGAAACTTGCAAATACATTTACAGAAATGGAAAAATCTATAATTTATGCTTGAAAGTCTGATTAGGGCATTTTGTAATTTTTGTTTCTGATTCTTAAAGAGCTGCTTAATAAATATTAAGATTTTTTTTTTTTTCACTTAATCGCAATAACAAGATATCTTTTCAGATCGATAACAAGATCGCTTTTCAGTGAATTTTGTAAAGTACAAAAGAATCTAATTAACAACCACGAAGGAATATCAGACTGGGGAGACCACTGTCTGCGAACTCAACACAATCCCGATCCCTTAGTCAGCATTCTATTCAAAATTGACGAAGAAAAAGATAGGTTCAGGATAGAATCATGTATAATCAACACCTTCCCTTGTATAAACAAAGACAAATTTCTAAAGGTTAACAGTTGCACATTACACAAATTTTAAAAAAGCATTAGAAACACTGAAAAATTCCTTTAAAATATTATTGTATCTAAGTAATAAGGAAGCTATTATATTATAACATTTTGGATGTATTACCCTTGGCTTTTTGCATATTGTTGTGTTTTCTGTGTAAACCAAAATTCCATAATAATAATGTAATACCTAACCATAATAATGAGGTAGACTTTCCCATTGTTTTTCCTATTGTATTTTAACAAGATATCTTGTTTGCTTGTGGTCTTTTGTGTGCAATTGAAAGGAATCACGAACAGACATTTCTATCTAAGATGTTTACAGAGAATTCATTATTAGTGTCGCAACACGAAAGATGAAGTCAAAGAATTGGCTGTAAGTACTATTAAATTCTTCAGTTTTTGAAAATTATTTAAAGAAGAACAAAATTCCGTAACTTGTATGAAGTTGTAGCTTTTTTTTTTCCTTTTAATTGCTTAATAACAACCTGCAAGACCTTAAGGATCAATTAGGAAAGTACTGCCTCTTACCAGATCAAGCCGTGGATGATCCAAAGAATGGTTCCGATCGCTTTTCAGTGAATTTTGTAAAGTACAAAAGAATCTATGTAAAAGAATCTTATTCTTTTTATAGTAATTTTGGTGTGTGATTGTATACTCAAAATAAAAATACCATTGATTTTGAAGGAAATTTAGGAAACCTTGAACTTAGCCTTATTCAGTTAACAGTTCAGATATGCTTCCAGGTTTTCTACTAAAAGCAAATTTACATTGTAACACTAAAATTGATACATGATAAAGACCAACAATTAAATACAATAACTCAGATATAAAGAATGTTCCTTCTGTAAGGAGTACTTTAAGTATCTGGCATTTCTTATAAAGGAAAGATGAAACCTTTGACATTTGTATCAAATGCAAAAGGACTAAAATTTGTTTACTTTAAAGACTATCTCTTACGAGAAGTGGATGATTTCTTTTATTTGCTGGAAACAACATTTTAGAAATTATAGATTTATTTTACAAATAATAGAGGTTTCTTGAGTTTAGCCTCAAAATTGAAGATTTTCCATGATATCTCGCCGTATTTTTCCAATTACTGTTAGCTACCTAACTACGGTCCACAGAAATCTTAAATGGATGGAAACCATCCATCTTTGAATGATGCATAATAAATCTATTAAGAGCATTTCCTCGAAATAATGCTAAAAAAGATAAAAAAGAGCATATAGCAATTGCATTTTGACTGATAAGTGGGCTTAATTTTTTGGTAAATTGTGTCTCAGTTGATATCAGAAAGAAGAAATTAGCAGATTTTTACTTCTATTTAGGGGCGTGAAGTTGCTAACTTTGTGGATCATTATCAACAGATCTTATTTCTTACTAATTCTGAGAGTGATGCTACCAAGGATGAAATGGAATGATTTACAGATAGATCTAATAGATATTCGTGGTGGTATAAAATAACAAAAATGTAAACACTATCAAAACTTTGTTGCCTGAAAGTTGTCGAAAATCTGTCGAGATGATGCAGTATCAACCATTCTACAACAAAAAAATACATAAAGCGTAATTAAAAGACATAAAAGTGTGTTTCATCTTTTGTAAGAATACTATCATAAAATTTAAATTATAATAACAAAGCAATAAAAACGAAATCAAAAACAGCTATTAACACCATTAAATATTAAAGCTTCTGTTTTGTATTTTTCAAAGGGTTTATTCACGAATTGTCTGTAATTTTCTGTACTTTCCCTCCGCTTTCTCTTTCTCTATCTTTTAGTGCAAATTAAAGATCTAATTAGTGCATTAAGATAAGCAACAAAAAGGAAAGCATATAATTCTTGCTTATTTGTCGTTAGTTTTCAAATTTTATTAGGATACTGAATTACTGATTTTGTTAATAAACGATTTTTTTCTTCAATGTTTCAAAATAAATACAAGTATCTTGTTCGAAACATTGGAAGTTGAATGGTGGTAAAATGCTTTTTTTTTTATTCAGTCACTTGCTAGCAAGTGTTTGGAAACTGAGATTTCTAAAAGCGTTTTAATTTCGCTATTTATATTATTCAGAATTTAAAACTTATTTAGAATACTCTATAGTGAATCACTCAATTTATCATACTGATTTAAATATTAATAAAAAAAACAAAAAAGAAACAATACACTGAAACAAAATTTGTTTTAAATAACAATTTAAATTCGTTTTTATTTTTGCGTCATTACAACTAATTACGTCATTTAGCATGAAATAGTTATCATGGTTTGCCAACCATTTCGTCTTTCTAACAGTAATTTTATGCTCAAATACAGTGACAATTCAACATTGTAGCGGAAAGTTTCATTCAACAGTTATCCAAATTTAAAGGCAGAACATACAGTCGGACCTCTATTTAACGAAGTCGCTAAATCCCGAAAAAAAGTTCGTTATATGGAAAATTCGTTAAATAGAGATTCACCTTTTATTATTCAATATTACTAAAAAAAATGATAATTTTAATGACATAAAGCATACATTACCACATGCGTACTTAAATTTTACTAATAAAGTCTATTAATTTTGTCTGAGTTTTTTTTTTTTTTTTTTTTTTTGAAAAGGTGTTTTCGCTCATAGTACGTCTCGCATCTTTGCAATGCACCAAAAACCCCTTCAGTATTTTCTTCAAATTGTAATCCACGTCGGATTGTTTCAAATGATTTTAGTATTTCGTCATACGAAGGTTTTTTGATTTCTGCATCATGATCATTTCCATTTTCATCATCTTCATCTTCATCTTCATCGCAATTCATTGCTGTATTGTTTTTATTTTTTTACACTGTCCAAAATACCCGATTCAGTTAGTGTTTCGGAGGTCTCATATTCAAAATCAAGGAAAAGATAATCATCAATCAGCACATCATCGTTAATTTCTTCTTTTTCCCTCAGCTGTATCCAAATTTCTTTCATTTCCTGTAAGGGAATATTTATACTAAAATTATTTCAAGGAGAAAAAAAAAATAGATACCAAGAAAAAGTTCGTTAAATAGAAAATGCACTTCGCTATTTGGAGGTTAATTTACGAAGAAATTAGCAAAATGTTCTTGGTTCCAAAGAAAAGTTCGCAAAATAGAGAAATTCGCAAAATAGAGGTTCGTTAAATAGAGGTCCGATTGTAATTAGTAATTAACTGTATTTAAAGTTTAAAAACGACAAATTACAAAAATATTAATACGAGATGATACACGGTTTTGCTGTAATATGCAGAATAGTTAATTGAATTTGAATTTGAATTTGAATTTATTCTCTTAAAATCACAAAAATATTTAGTAGCCTATATTTACAATAATATCAATATTCTCTCTTCCCCCTTTTCCTTATTAAACAAATCTACCCAAAATAGCTAATTGTCATCTTTTAATTTAAGATTATTTCACTGTTCATTCTTATAAAACATTCGACATTATTTTTAAACTAGAACGAGAATCAACATTCGTGATTAGGAAAATGATTAAGTTTTGTTTCTTGATCGTGACAGATAATAATTTGTAAGCCACAATATCGTAAGCTTTCGGATGTTTTAAATTTCTGAAATTCTAAAACTACACCATTCTTTCTAAAATGTAATTTGTAGAGTTACGGTCTGTATTGAATATAATTTTAGTGAATGTCATTCCTTTGCACTTTTCTCTGTAAAATTTATTTTTGATTTTTTATATAAATAATGTATAGAAATTAGTTATATGATGATTTTCTTAACAATTAACGCGTTTTTATGAAGAAACGTTTTACTTTTTAGTATTTTAAAATTCAATTTTTTTTTTATAAGAATATTTTTTATTTCGTTTCCAATTTTTTTTTTTTAAGTTTTAGAAACTTTACCAGCCACTAAAGTGGTATTCAAATAAAACTAAGAAAAAAAAAATCGTCATTACTTTTTAATAAACGAGCTTCTCTTTTCAAAGATCTAAATACAATACTAAGGATTCAGTGACTGCCATTTGTTTCTTGACGTCTGGAAATAATCAACACTAACGAAACTTGTCTCGTGTTGACACCATGTTATTTCGGCTGAAATGCAGGTCAGGTTTGTCTCGTCAACGACTCGCAAAGGCCCCATAAAGTAGGAAACTTCAATCCACCGTGCGCGTGACCGCGTGCTACTTGTATTCCAACCAAACACAAGCAGGTCACTTAGGTGGCAAACAATCGATACCTGTGCAACATTCACTTTCCGTTCTGCCGCTTCCCGAAGATCTACCTGAATTTGCATCTGTTCTATTTGTCGCTTTTGTTGATGTTTTCTAAGGCTACATTCTTGGGAATTTCAATCGCTGCAGGATATCAATCATTCTACGGAATCTGAAGTTACTAAGAAGTAAAGAAAATGCATCAATCTATTTCAAAAAGAAAAGAAAACATCCTATCATTGGTAAACGTGAAAATTGTAGATATAATTTCACGAAGTTTCGACAAAAAAAAATCTTTACTAAAAATATCGACATTAAACTTTTTTTTTTCTTTTTAAAATCGCAAAAACCACCAAAAAAAAAAGGCCTATATTTTCTGTAAATATCTGCTGAATACGACAGTACAGATTTTAATTTCTGATTAATTCAACATGCGTTGTTTACTAAAGGTATCTCAAACTTGATTTTAAAAATACTATCCCAAAGGTTGATATCCATTGTTGTCATTGTTTCTGTTTTAATGCCTTTAAAGGATTTTGGCCTCCTTAAAATGCGCTCATTTCACGTCAAGACCTTTACGTAAAATCTTGCAAATAATCCTGCCATCTAGCATTCCTAAGAATACAAAGCTCAGCAATCCTACAGATTATTCAAATATAAAACTTATTAAGATATGAAATAAGCATGCATATCCAAGCCGAGTGATTTTAGTAGCCTCTGTTTACTAGTAAATAAATACAATCTCAATAACCATACAAAATCGTAAGCTGATTATCTCTGCGAATCTATAAATTTGAAATTCAACTAGACTTTATGTTGGGACAGGTTAAAAATATTCTATTCTATTCTATTCCCAACGTTATTCCATCATTCGTACATAATCATTTCCATATCATTGTTCACCAGCAGATGAGAAAAAAAAATAGTTGGTAATAAAACAATAGATAATTAAAATATAGTTATCTGTTACGATAATAAATTTAACTTCACAATAATGTTCTTCCATAAATTCTTTACTTCATAATAACGACAATATTTTGAATAATCTAATCGATTATTCTTCTTCAGGTCGAAAAAGAAAGAAAGAAAATTATTTCTTTCCTTAAACACAAAAAACAAACAATGAATATAGAAATTCCAAATTACAATCGAAAAAGGTTAAAATTTGATATACTACATCTTTATTATATGCTTCAATTATTGAATATAATATGAATTAATTATTAAATGCTTATTAAAATTCTGACAATGATAAAGTATTATAAATGTTATTTCTTCAAATTTTTCTTGTTCAAGTATCTTAAAAATTCTGAGTGACATACCAGAAACTTTTAGAGTTTTATCCTTATTAAAACATTTATTCGAATTTATGTAACATGATTCAATAAATAACCTATCTAATTCATCATTGCATGTATACATTACTTTAGCAATGGGGTCCGGATTGGGATAATAAGTTAAAATTGTCAAGAACTGCACTTTTTACTTCCTCTAAAAGTGATCCTCAACAAATCATTAGTTGCGTTTGTGAGTATGTGTGTACATGTATGAATGTGTGTGCGTTCTTTTATATTTTTTTTCACGAAAAAAACATTTAAGGAAAGTAGCCTATAAGCGTATTTCAGGAACTTCTAGTTTTCTATACTTTCATTAATAATCTTCTTCCATCGTTTGTCTTTATAAAGTTTTATTTTAGTTTAACAACATTTACAAGGAACATTTCCATTTACTTATTTACTTTTATTTTTTTATTAAAATATTTTTTAATATTTTTTTATTAAATTATGGAATTGAACCACTAATTTAATGAAAAATATATAAAAATTACTGCTAAACATGATCGCGTATTGGTGGATCGACGATGTCTAGATGGCTATTAAAAATTTGTAATCTAAATGTGAGAGATTTCAAAGATTTTCCTTTTAATAATGTTAATAAATTTCAATGCCCAACAAGAACTCTTGAATCATACGTTTTATCTCGATCTTTATTAGTACATTGTATTTTTAAATAAATAGAATATTTATCAAAAATGATTAGGTCATAACCGCATTGTTAAATGAATGTGTAATAATAATCTCTGATCAGAAACTGAAGTTATTATCAATTCCACAGAGTGGATACTTCTATCCTAAATCTAAACTTCAGTTTTTGACAGGAAGCAAGCAACTCCGTCTTACACAAAGACGGACAATCAAAGGGACAAATTGAGTCTACTATTTTATATTAGTTTCATCTTATTCCTACTGATATCGCAGCGGAAAACAGCTGCCAGAAGGTGACATTGGGCTTAAGTTCTTTGAAATTTCATTCTATATTAAAAATCAACTTAGCAAAGGATTTTAAATTCTAATGTTCGTATTTAACATCGAGTAATAAAATTGTACTAAATATATTATATAATAATCAATAATTTTCCCAGCTTGATTTATTGTATTTAATCAATGGAAATGTAATGAAATGAAATCTATTTCTATTTTAAATGCGTTGTGCTACAGTTTCCATTTATTTCAAGATCTTAAAATCAAAGGGTCTTAAATTTGCAGAACAATTCCTGCTTAAAAGTTGTATTGGTTCAAAAAACTGTATTAATTTTCCAAAAGAATATTGAAAGAAGGAACCGTTTTAGACTTACTTTTAAGCAGTTTTCACTGAAAATTGCTTTTAAAAATAAAATATTATGAATAAACTAGCATTTCAAAGAATACCATTCCATTTTTTGGTTTTATAATTAGACAGATGTAGTCAAAGAGTCATAAGAGTCACAGTCAAAGATCTGGGATATATTACATATATAACCGATTACTAAATACAGAATCATTTTGATTCGCTCAGTTTTAGCTATAATTTCATTTTGTCAATAATGTTCTTTTTTTCGTTTGATGAATTTGGCAAGTATTGTGGATATTCAATATCTTGCCGCAAAATTAAATTCCTATATCTGAAGGACATCATATAATTACAATTTTAACTAAAACAGCGCTTGGAATATTTAATTCCAATATACAGTAACCAGTAATATACTGCAGTGAGATTCACACATTTTTCAATGTTAGAAGGATATTCAAACCGAAGTTTTCGACTTTTTGTAATCTAATCTCTGTACAATGTGAAGTGCATTTCTCATGATTTTAAATGGCACACGATAAATCAGCTGCTCGGTTGATTTTCTTAACTAATCAAGGATATATCTCAAATTAATGTAAAATATTAAAATGATGTAACTGATGAAGTGAACAGAAAGAAATTTCCGGTGGTAAAAAAATTAAATTAAATTAAGGGATAATTGAAAGGATAAGAAACATCTCTTAATGTTAAAGAGCATAATGAAAATATTGAAAGAGCTACAAAAAAAAAATATAATAATGAGAAGGCAGAGAATTGGTAAGAAGCCACAAAAGAAATGAGAATCATGGAAAATTAAAAATAGAAAACATGAAGCCACATGCTTCGATTGAAAGCAGGAATACGATATCCCCAAACGAATTTCAGTGGAAATAAAAACAAAGCATTATGTGGCCGAAATCACATGGTGCAAAACCACTCAACAAAAACTTAAAAGTAAAATTTATTTCTATTCCTCAAAGTAGCTGAAAGTATCAGAACGATTACGAGTTCTTTAGTTATACGTGTAATACTAATTTGGTTCTAATTGAGCAAAATATTATATTGTTAGAATCGTGATAACCTTGAGAGATTTTGCGCTTTTGACGCTCATTAAGAATCTCAGGAAAAAATCGATAAAAGATTTCCAATTTTATACAGTTGGGCCGAAAAGACCCAGAAGAATTACTTAATAGTCAATACCAGTTTTGGTTTGGTCGTAGTTAAGTTATAGGGTTGTTCCTCACATTCCATTAGACTAAAAACTCGTTTGTCCGAATTTGATGGGGCCACGCCCGCTTTCGGATAAACGAAATTTCGGATGATCCAGAATGTACTGCATTAAACATGTACTGTACATGTTATTAATATTAATTACTTTAATTGCTGTACATTGAGTTACATCATACTGCAACTGTATATTGAGTTATAGTTACAGAAATGTTTGCGTATGCTATTAAATATTGCTTACAGCGACGGAAATATGTTTTTGTGTAATTTTAAAATATGCTAAAAATCGTTCGGATAAACGAGTTTTTAGTGTATTTACATAGTCGCATCTACAGTCCGCTTTGATTACTGCTATATTCTCCTTTTCATTCTTCTTATTTATCTTTGGCCATTACTCCACTATCAGCCGAAACTTCCAAGAACGATTTTTTTTTTTCATTTTCATCTGATTTGATTCCTAGCCTTTATTTGTCTTATCGTGTAATCTTGCAACTTTTCACTTTCTATTTTATCCACTTCTGTTTTCATTAGATTATCCTCAGTAGTTTTTTCCACAATTATTATTTCTTTTCTGATGCCTGGTAAGCACTTGAAATTCTAAATACATTGACTCTCTTCAACAACACGTAGGAAAATTAAGAAGCAACCTATATATCTGATTTTTAATTTTCGGTTAATTAATAAAATAATTATCTTCAAACAAATATTTGTTAAATTACAAAAATAAAGGAAAAATTACAAAGAAAATAAGCAAAAACGATTTTTACTGGAGAATAAAGTTAAAAAATAATCGGTTTTTCTTAATATACATGTGCAAAAAAATTAACAGTGGTAATAAAAATTTGAAAAATTTCAGGGGACAATATTTTATAACTCCTTAATAAAACCTTAAAATTTTGCATCTAATTTAAGTTACTTGTTGTTCATTTTTATTTCAGAAATGCAAAAAAAAAAAAAAAAAAATGAAAACTTGTTTTTCCTTTACACAACGTTGTTTCAGTTAAGAATCTTACAAATTTGGAAGAATAAAATACTTTGTAACACTTCCGAACTATCCAAGGAATGTTTTTGATAGTTTCTTACGAAGCATCTTTTTCTTTCTCTCTTAGAAGAAAAGAACAATCTTTATACACAAATTGGATTCTCTGAAGCGCAAAGTTTCATCAGATTCCACATTCTACCTCCGGCCGCCATTGTATTTTAAAAGTAATAATACGTATTTCCGCAAAGAAAAAAAGTAAATTAAAATATTAAAATTTTTTTAAATTTCTCCTTTTTTATTATGATAAATTAACCATTGGAATTTCATGCTTTTTTCCCTTTTTGTTATATTAATTTTAGTGAATTCCTGTAATGAGATTTATTTTTAAATCATAATTTCTTTATATTATTATAAAGCTTGGGTCACAAAAGAGTTGTCTTGATGTGAATGAAGAAGAAATTGTAATTGTGTTAGCAATTCGAGACTTTTCCAGTTGGTAAAAAAAAAGCACATTATAGTTACCAATTATGTTATAGACATGCTATCGTCGCTTCGCTCCGGAAGCCTACGTAATGTAAAAACACGCTTGATTTCTTCAAACATAGCAAATTACATCAAAGAAACTAAAAACTGAAATTAGAATTAAGAACGCTCCGATCAAATTTCATGTTTGCAACTCAAGCAGTTTCGGAGATACGCGTACCCTTGAAGAATGTTTGCCCTCCCGTTCACACTCCTTAGGATTCGAATATCGAAAATTCGCCGAATAAGTATGTTTTAGATTTTGACATAAACAGTCATGTGAAATTTCATGTTTCCAACTCAAACTGTTTCTTGGAAACACAAAATTTCACGTAAGCCCCCCCCCCCCTCCCGTTTACATCTCTTAGAATCCGAATATTGAAAATTCGTCGAACACGTATGTTTTAGATTCTGACAAAGAACACCCACGTGAAATTTCGTGTTTACAAATCAAATGGTTTCGGAGATACGCATATCGTTGAATAAAGATTGCCCGTACCGTTTACATCCCTTGAAATACGCATATCACAAATTCGGCGAATACGTATATTTTAGATTTTGGCAAAGAACACTCAATTCAAATTTTGTATTTCCAACTAAAGAGGTTTCAGAGATATGCATACCCTTCAAGATTGTTTGCATTTCTACATTTTTTTTCATTAAATCAAACATTTTTACTAGCTTAATTATTCATAACTTTAAAAAATAAAAAGACAGATATTTTTAATTGCTTCATTGAATGCAATCTTTGAGTCACAGCATATGATTCCAACCTATCAATTGATACAAAAATACATTCCAACCCTCGCTTTTGTTTTCCTTAAAAAATCCATTAAAATAAATAATGTATCTTATCTGAGAAAAGTCTCAAGAACAATTTTTACCGTATATTTTAAGGACAATCGTACGAAAAATTCGAATTATCCAAAATAAAATTCGAATTTTCCACGATTGTTTTTAATTCTAGGGACCGAGCAAAAAATTCGAATTATCCAGAATTTCGAATTAAACAAGTTCGAATTATCCAAGTTCCACTGTACTTCTTATCATTGGTGTTTCCTGTAATTCGTCTACACTCCCTTATATATATTTTGTATAATTACTTCAAATTTTAAGTAAAATACTTCTGCAAGTTGATGCAACTTATTTGGAAATACTTACCTTAAATACTCAAAGTTTAAAAGATTTAATTCGATAATTTCAAAATAACTGATTTTTCTAATTACTGAAAACAATAAATATTATCAGTGTTGTATTAGGAGATTTGATTAAGTTTAAAATTTAGTAAGGTTAAATTACAGAGACAACAGGTGATGAAAAATGAAGAGAACGAGTCGTAAAGAATGACTAAGTAAAGATTGGGAGACAAGTTTGATGCTCGCTTAAATAACGGAATAAAACCTAGTCCTCTTTTGACAAAGAGTTGAGTGAAACCTAGAGCCTCTTTGGATGAGAATAATCAGGGGAAAATTCTCAAGCCCCGATTCAGTTCATAGACAAAAGCCATGCTAATTCACTCTGGCTTATTAAATCACAAATATTTTTCAGTTACATGATGAATTCTAGAGGCAGTTTTGAATTTTTTTTATAAGTTTTTGAAATTATTAAAACAAGCACTATTACTTCATCTCAAAAGTTTTATAACAGACAGAATCAATAAATGTAAAAGAAATTCAGTGCTCAAAACTATTTTATTACTGAAGCAAGAAAAAGAAAAAGATAAAAATCTACATAAGTTTTGATAAAAATATTTTAATCATAAACATTGATTTCATTCAAGCTTAGTTAAATGAAATGTATAATAAACATTAAAGGATGAAAAAATAAGGAAATAAATCTAAACACATTCAATTTTTTCTAATTGTATATTGTACTTATTCATTATATTAAAAAGGAAATTTATAGTTTATTGATCTTTCCTTTTGTTTCATGTTTGATCATTAAATATTTTGAATTATATTTGTGCTTTGATTTAGTCCATTTTCTATAGAAGCATTTACTAGAAAAATTGCATTACTCTGAAATTTTAACTTCACATGATTTTTTATTCTGTTTTTTAATTCTTGACCTATATGACAATTTTAATATTTTTCTTTAAATGCCTTTATTTAGAGAAGTGAATAATCTAAGAATAATTTCAATGTTCTCTTGTTATATTTAATATGAATAACTTAATGGAAAAATTATCAGAGTAACTTCTTTCTTAATCGGGGATATGTTGTTAGTTAAGAATTTCTTTCAGAAATAGAGTTGTGATTAAGACTAGAGGATGTTTTTAGAGGATATTTCTAGAGGATTTTTTTTCGTTATGAGGTGAGATTTAAATCAATAAAAAAAAATATGTATATCCTTCATAAACACCATTGTATATAAATATCATTATGCTATCTAAATAAAGCTAGTTTGTGGATTGCCAAATTTATTATAAAAAAACTACAAAATTAAAATGTCTATTTTAAAATTAAATATGTTACATTTAATTTTAGGAAAACAAAAGTGTTTTAAGAATATATAATACAAACCAAACAAAAAACGGCAGACTTAAATCCAGAAATTGATTATGGTAACTATCTCCAAGGAGATAGTTACCATAAGAGCAAAAATTTATTTAAAATTTAAAAGAAAGCCTGCAAAAATTAAATACACTGAAACAAAATATAATCTCATGCATAAAAGAATTGGTAAATTAAAATTAAAAATAAGAAATATCTACACATAAGACGAGAAAAGAATAGCTCCATTCAAAGTAAAAAAAAAAATACTAAAAAAAAATGCTGCGTAAAGAATATGCGATAGAAATAACCCAACAGAAGACAAAATAAAAAGATAGAAAGAACTAAGATCAATAGATAATCTGCAAAAGAAATAGAAAGGATACAAAACTACAGAAGAAATAGCAAATGAAGCTTATTGAACAAAATTTGCACAAAAGACGGGGGGAAAAAAGCCAATAAATTTAAAGTAAGAAATAAAAGAGTACAAATAACTGCTATAATAAATAACGATGCAAAAGAAATAGATAAGGATAAAATATCAAAAAAAATAATATACAAAATGGTTAAATCAAAATATATTGAAATAAAATACTGTACAAAAAAAGTCAGCCCGATCTATTTTTCCAAAATTAATAACAAAACTAATATCAATAGAATAAAATATACAAAGATCTTCGAAAACAAAATTAATGCATAAAAGAATTAGTTAGAAACATGTAAAATATTCTAATACTGTACGGAAAACCCAAACAAAACTAGCACTAAAAACTGAAGAAATAACGAAACAATGCTTTCTTAAAATAAATTGCAGTAGACATGCTAACCCTAAATACTGTAAAATTTTATAATGGAAACCTATACCAAGAAAAAAAAATAGGAATAAAAACAAATACACAAAAAGCTTGATATTTAAAAAACATCTACTCCCTAAATAAAGATTTTCCTCTATAAGGAACAAAAGAAGAAATAATTATATATTCAAAAATTACAAAAATAAATAATTGCTAAAAGAATTAGGAAAAAATTATTTGCACGAATAAAGAAAGAAGAAATAAATATATGTTAAAAATTAGAAAAGTAAAGAATTGCTAAAAGAATTAGGATCAAAAATTTTTTCATATTTTGCAGGATGAAAATAAGGACAAAAAGTTAAATAAAAAAAGATAAAAAAATTACAATTTTTTTAAGAAATTATTCTTTGTGTAAAATGTAGATATTTGTTTTAAATCTTTGTTGCTAGAATCCGCAGGGAATGTTCAAAACAACAAATTGCAGTCATTTAAATACATAACATTTTTTCCATTGGATTTTAATATATTTTGGTTTTCTTTTAAATATAAATAAATTATAATGACAAAACAGTTTTCTATCAAAATATTTTCATCTGCTATTATAGGTGAAATATACACTAGTCAGCTTAGACTAGTGTTTATTCTAAGAATCGTATAAATTTAGATTAGTATATAATATATATAACTGTATTTATAAATAAATTTTAAATAAAGGTCAAGGACTAATGCCTAATCCACTTCATCTGAATCAAAAACCCTGATCTATTAATGTTTATATATCACTACAAGAGCGACGGCCCGTGTTATGATCTATGTCATTGTTCATTATTTAATGCCAGAAATAAAATTATGCCAGCGACTAAATTCCATATGACTAACGAAACCAAGAAATATTGATAATGATATAAGAGAAGGCTATGTATTTATTATATAAGCTATTTATTTTCTCTTTTTTATTATTTATATTTGAAAGTTTCAGCTTATCTATCTTTGGAAATTTTAGATATAGTATATATTTCGCATTTTTGAATATAATCCTTCGTTCTTAAATATGTTTTATTTCAAATAAGTGTCATTTTTTATTGATTTTATATTAAATGGCTTACAATCTGGCATTTACACATTATGCATAATTCATCAAATTTTCCAGTAATTGAGGTAATTTAGTTATTAATGCCCAGTTTATTTGTTATTGTTTTATTATACTAGGGTACCCCACTATTATTGTTTGAATTGAAATCTATTCCATATTACTATAGGCATAGCATCGACTTCATGGATAATATAAGATTTTAATGCAAGTATAACATATTTGAATCAGTGTAAACTATCTTTCTAAAGATATTTTCAACAATTGGAAATTAGAACTTTCTTTTATATAGTGTTTATAAAATTTGTTCTTTTCAGTTAATTGTAATCCTAAAAAATACAGTATTTGCAATAACCAAGAATGCCTGATTTAGAGGAAAAAAATGACTTATAATTTTTCTCTTAGTGTTGAGAAAAATTAACATTATTAAACTTTATATGTGAATTGGTAAGATAATCATCACGTCAATTATAAATATCTTAAGTTGAAATTAACATCATCTTATATTGATTTATTGGATAACGGCTTAGAAAAAGGCAAGAAGAACTCTCAGAATCATTTTAACGATTCAACACGAGATCATTTTCAGTGGATAATTTGAGCTTTTGGAACAACAATACAAAAATAATTTTACTAAATATTTATTGAACTAAATAACAGCTCTTGGGACTGATAATTCTCATTAGACTGCTCATTATCTTAAACGAAGAATACTTTTACAGGCTCTCGTACAATTCTGAACCGGAAAGCAATCATAAAGGAATGAACGCTATTTGAAGACTTCCGAATTACATCAGATGTTAAGTTGTAACGCATTCGGTGCTAAGTTCATGAATATAATTCACCAAATGAAATTTCTGTAGCTCGCAAAATTATTCATGCGACAAAAAAGATGTTGATCTGCCAAATTTAAGTTTGAAAATAATTCAGCATTAGTGTAATTAGATACAGGTTATTAGGCTCAGACTTGGTGGTGGTGGTGGTGAGGGAGATCTACAGTTTAGGAGCCCAGATATGACTGAATGTTTTTTCTATTTTTAACTTGCAGTAAAAAAAAGGAATAAAGATGAAAAATTTTTACTCTTAAGTAATTATAATTAATATCTAGGCTTTATCCTTTTGCAACCATTGAATTTTAGTGGTTACTTATCCAAACTTATCATAAATATGTTTTTCCTATCGCCTTGTATTCATATACATACCAAACATAAATAGTCTTCCAAAGGAGCACGTCACCACCTGATATTTGAAGGCCCATCACCTTGTCTTATACTCGGGATCTGTTTTATTTCCCAGTAAGAGGGATGGTCAGCCATCCTGATGTCTGCGCCCGTCATCTAAATCTTGTAATAGAAGAGCCGTCTCAAACGTAATTCTGAGGACCAGTCATGAAACTTGGCAGTCCTTATAATTGGGGTCTGCACCTAATACAGATGCTATCGAGTTAATGCAGTCATTCATCAAGAAAACATTCTTATACAGGTAATGATTATATTAAGGCCTAATCAACAATATTTAAAAAAAAAGCTGCGTTAATTATATTAACTCAAGGATCAATGCAAGTGATTGATTACAGCACGTAAATGTGACCTGATTCTGTAATTTTAATCATGTTAATTAAAAAAACTAAGCCTAAAAATTAAGCAGCCTAATAAAATGCACGTAAATACATACATTACAAAAAGAAAACCAAAATTCGAATTGATATTTTCTCTTCGAAGCTCACAATTTTCTTCGGTTTAATTTATCGTGTAATAGATTTAAGCTTAAAGAATTCAGCTCTTGCAACTAGCAAAGCTCTTAAAACATTGTTCTTCAGATATTGTAATTTTATATATTTATTTATTTAATATTCAATAATAATGAGTATGACTATAATTAAATAAAGAAAAACTAAATATTTAATTCTAGACTGATTTTTACAAAGCCATGATAACAATGAAAATAAATAAAAATTGTAAGAAAGATGCAAACAAATATTTACAAAAATACATTTGAAGAATGCATTTGTTTCTGTCGCATTACAACAACAAAAACCTTCAAATTTGACAAAGAATCAGTTATCGACTGTGCAATTTGGTGATTTGTTCACTCAAGTATTCTGCGAATCTTTCGCGAACAATAGTCAGATTATATTGTGTATCAAAACTAAATTCAATGCAAAACGATTAGTCAGAAGAATTATTTCGATTTATTCTGTTTGAAGGATTAAAATCGGTTTCCTTATAATAGCATTGTGTACTAGTGATTAGAAAAGGAAACATAATTATTTGGCATAATACAAGTGAAGTCAGATTTGAATGAATTTAATAAAAATAAAAAAATGAAAGCATAATAAAATAATAATTAAAGTAAATAAGCAAAACAAAATAGACTTAAATTCAAAGTAAAATAAAATACTTCAAGCATTAACTGTAATGGTAACATATTAAAATGATGAATACTTCATTTACCATAAAATTAAATGCATATAAGAGTTAAACTACTTTCATTATCTTTCTTTATACATCAAGATCTTTGTCATAAAAACAGTTAACACTATTGCAATTACAAGAGATAACAAAACCAACAAGCAAGAATAAAATACAATAATTAAGTACTTAATTACATAAGGAGATCGTTTTCATGTAACTTAACTATAATACCATAAGGGGATAGTTTAATAAAAAGCAGTGGTCTACGTTTTCTATTCCTAATGAAGATTATTTTAAGAAGTTTAATTCTCAAATATGCATTTTATAAATTTCATAATTCTATATTAATATTTCTAACATTAGATAATTAGAAGTGATTAGTTGTTGTTTTTTAAGTGCTTATAACTGTGGTATTTGTACTGATATCGATTCTTAGGATCTTGTAACTCAATTTTTATAATGACTTAATCCAACTACTGTATTAGTCTTATTTGTTAAATTTCGTTTGAAAAGAAGCCATTTTGAAATTTGACAATGAAAATCAAGATGAAAAAAACTAATCAATTTAAAAAATGAAAGTTATATATTTAGAACAATGACTTGTACATAACAGTAATTTATATAGATTTACAAATAAGCTATAATTTTAACAAACTGCTAAGAAATGACAAGACAAATCTAAAAAGCACATGTATATTGTTAATTTACAATATTTTAAACTATTTTAAAAATTAGAAGCAAAACTTTTCATTATCAAACTTTTCTATATTATCATAAAATATGAATATCATAAATACTTTCGGTTTAAATATCATACAACTATAAATGTAATATTACAACACTTTATACTAAACCTAACAATTCATTAAGTTCCTAACCATTTAATTAATTGAAACATTTATATTCCTAGATAATTGAGCAAATAAAATTATAAAACAGTGCAAAGCATTCAATAGCTTTTTCATTCTTATTTCCAAAACATAAAAACATTTGCAAGCAATTAGATTATTAAAATCATTTCTACAATCAAAATATTCAATAAATATTTGAGATTAAACACATAAAATAGCAAGCTTTCAATAGGTTTTTTTTTAATTTCTTTATTCATTATGTAACTTCGTTAATTTCAATTCATTGAATGAGAAGCAATTTCATTGAGGAAAAGGAAATCAGAATTATATAAAAAAATGTCTAACTTTTTATTTACAAAAGAGGGTTAAGGGTTCAAGGGTTAAGGTTAAGGGTTAAGGGTTTTATTTACCAAAGAGGGTTCAATAACGGGTTATGACTTTGTAGTTTTAAAAGCAGTTCGAAATGTCTTTAAAAAATGACAAAATAGTTTAAGTTGTTTCTGTAAACTATTTTTTATGGCTGAACTGTAAGTAAAATAATGATTTGCATATTATATATTCCTGTTTCATTAAATTTTAGAGAGGTAACATTAATGCATTTAATGTCGAACAACGAGATGGAAAATGTCTGTGATTAACAATTATTAAAGTCTTTTGTTGTTGAGCTAGACAAGTTAAAAAATGAAATTTGATTGATTTCGATATACTGAGATGGAAATGTTTTATAATTAAAATTAAATTAGTCTCCAGTAAATGTGTTATAATCCGCTTTTAAAAACGTGTAACCTATTTCTCCATATACTCGGTCTCCTCGCGCCCATTTGCGGCCTGCGCACAAGCGAAAAAAAGTTATTTATTAAATTCAATAATGATGATTCAATAATAATTGTGTTCATTAATTCATTTTTTTATTACATGTTGATAAGTCGAAACACGTTGTCGAGAGTAACATCACTCCGAGTAAGATGAAGTTCATTTTTTTATTACAATTTGGTGTTAAAGGTGTACATTATTCAAAGATTAAAAAATTAACGTGCGGAGAAGTCTTTAGTCCAAATGAATAATAAATCACGCACATAATTACAATTTAATAAAATTTAATAAAAATGCAATCGATTTCAGCTATCTTATTTCGTTAGGTTTCTTCAGGCATACAAGATATAAAATTAACTCATAAAACGATCATTGATGAATTGGAAGAAGATGACATCACAATTGGCAGTGCCCTCAGCAACGGCCTCAGGAAACCTTCACAAACGTCATCAATTACGATCGTCATCAGTAAACAACCAACTCCGATACTTCCCCAAGTGTATATTATTCCCTTGTTTTATACTAGATCTCTTTTATGCATGAGTTTTTTTAAACGGAAGCATAAAATACTTTTATAAAATATGTACTGCAATATGGGAAGTGGTCTTTACAAGAATAGTACACGAAAAATAAAGTGAAGAGAATCCATTAAAAAAAGGAGGTAAGTATAACATAACCAGAACGGATTTCGACTGTTATTTAGGTTTAGGAATAGGAATATATGTAAACTAGAAAATAAAAATACGGCATAAAACTTTTTAAAAAATTAAGATTTTTATGTCTTATTTATTTTCTAGTGTGCACACGTTCCTATTCTTATATCAATTTTGCACAAGTTAAATTTTAAGTTTACTAGGTGTATGGATTGAGTGTCATCTTATACATTTCTTCAGAGAATTGGAATCATTAGATATCAATTTCAAAATATCTTTAAAGCTGGAAAAAAATTAAAATTGTTTTGATATTTACTTTATAGCAGCAGGTTTTAATTTAATCACCAAAATCTCTGATTATTTTTTTTTTAGCTTGTGAATCTATTTTATATTGTTCAATTTGAATGTTTTAAACCAAATGTTTCAGTTGCTAATACAAATGCATCTGAAGATAAGATGGCAGCATTGATTTTGTTTTAAGTTAAATCAGCCACTTTTTTAGCAGCAGTGTGGAGATACTTCAAAAATAGTGTGAAGTCTATCTGTGGTTATATTCTATGCTATCTGATTCTTAATGATACAAGATAATGACCACAAATTTAATTATAAATGTTATCCAAATTAATCCAATCAGTATAATTTTTTTTGTAAATGTTACCCAAATTTGCAAATCAAACTATTTCGAACATTGCCGTTTAAATAATCTGCTTTCAAAAAACTGTAAAACAGGAATAATTTGAAAAGTCTTAATTTACTTTCCTAAATGAAATACTTCATTCTAATAGTTAAAATGTTTAAATGCAAAAAAATGAAAGCTATAAGCTGTGATTCGGAAATAAAGAAGAGAATTTGTATAAGCTATGTTAACTTTACTTCTTATCTCTATTATATTAACAGTTTTAAATATAATTTTAATAAATTAATTCTCTATCAATCCATTATAATGTAAAGATTACTGAATGTTTGACTAGTAAATGATAAAGCTCTTTAAGTCTTAGACGTATTGAAGAAAGCTATTAAAGAAAACTTGTAATTCTAATGCTTTTGGTTTGCTTCGATCTTTCGCAAAAGACTAGACAGAAAGAGAGGACTAATTATTCGAATGAGAAGATATTGTAACCAATGTCACCACATCTTATAACGTCTTTGGTAAATATTCTAAAGGCATGTATGGCAAAAACTGCAGCAGCAAAGGTTGATTCCGGGCATTAAATAGGCTTAGTAATCTTCCTCTCCTTCTATCTAACTCTAATTAATATATGCATAAGTAATGGTAAGGATACACTATTTTATCCTACGAAGACCTTATTATTGCAAATGGAAGAGTCGCCCTCTTTTGATAGTTAATATCACAAAACTGTTTCCACCTGTGTTATCTCCCTTGGCAGAGGTTGATAGAAGTGGCCATCGTGATACTTGAGTGCTGCCAATGCTTCTGGTTCATTGGTTGCAACATAGTTTCTTGTCATATCTCGACTTCTCAGTAAAGTAGGAGTACAACTGAAAAACAAGTAAAATTTAAATTAGAAAAGCAAATTAAGCTTAATTGGAATTTAATTAGAAGGCACAAAAACATTCGAACTATGTTTATGTAATTAATGACATCTAATCAATAAAATCCTTAAGATAAGATTTTTAACAAAGTATATTGAAATAGGTAGCAAGAAAGTTCGAGAAGGTACACGCAAGACGCCAGTAAAATCAGATCAGTGAGAAACATTGAAAAGTTATTTGATATTGAATTCTAATTATAATAAATAAATTAGCTGCTTGGAAAGCTAATAAAAACTTCCTGTAAATTGTATAAGGGTCTTGGTTATTGACAGTGAGATGTGAATCACTTAAGCCCTAATAAATTATGCAAAGAACACCCAGTCAGATAAATGCTAAATTACTTTTACATTGGATGTTTTATAAATGTCAGAGTGGAAAATTGGCTTAAAACGTAAAGTTACAAAACAGGTAGAAAATTTTATGCCAATCTGTTGATCATTTACAGTATGGAGATTACCATTTAATATCATGTAGCAATTACGTATTGTGGAACTTAATATGTAACATATTATTACTGTACTCTATGATGAGATAGAAGCAACATTAATTGTTATGCAATCGTTCAGGCTTAAAAAAAAATTACAGTAGTATCAACATTATCTATACAAAATTTCACTACTAAACTTCTTGCTTATTTCAAGCACGATTAGCAAGCTTTAGTGTTTACTTTTGTATGGTTCACAAGATTTAAATGGATTCTAATGGATAATGCTGCACATTCTTCTCAATTCTGAAACAAAATTATCTTTGAAACTGTATCAGTAAACTACATTAAGATCTACTAACATTCTATTTTACATTAGACGAAGTATCTGCTATATGAGTCACATTTACTTAGAATGACATTACACTTTCCATTCTGTAAGCATATTTGTAAAACGTATCTCCATATTACTGAAGCATATTAGCGAAGAAACATTAGTGTCATCAACGATTTTTTCAGGCTTTGATAATCTTGACCTACTAAGGTATCAAGATTACCAGATCTTGATACACCATTAAATAAACTCTTTGACAAAATAAGTTAAACATTATGAAATAAAAAGAAAGTGATAATTTGCTTCCAAAGATTTCGTTTTCTGCTCTTCAACATTACAACATTATGAGTGATCTTAATTGTTACATTTGTTTAAAATAATAACGATAAAATGATAATGGCAAATTTAGAGGCTTTAAGGCATGACAACAGAGTTCGACTATCTCTTCAGAATTCTGGATTACTTTCGAAAACTAGAGACGGTTGATAATTTAGCACTTAAACAAGCGACACACTAATTCACATATATAGTGTAAATGAATGGCGCTAGGTACAGCTCTATGTCGCAACATAAGCCTATATTAAAAAGCTGTTAAGTTAGAAAATTTAATTTCTGACAAGAATATTGCAAACAATGTAGACTTGTGAAATCTATTGTTCATTACTTGCAATTCAACAGCATTGGCAACTTAACTCCAAGGAAAGCACTAAATGCTTTTTGATAGCTCGAGAAACTTGCATCTTTCGTCGCCATGTTACTCATGAAAGCATAAGCAGCTCTTAGTAAAAATTTACTTAATGCTTGAAAATGGTTCAATGATAGTATTTCAGAAAGGTCAATTCGTGTCGTATTACTAAATTCCACCATCCCATCACATAGAGAAACAACAAATATTTAGGCCATCGTCTTTAATCGCATGGAACATAATAAAAATAGACCCCTCAACAATACTTTTTATCATAGCTTATTATATTTTTAACTCGTTCATATTTATTACGCATTTCAACTCAATAGTATGCACAGAAAATTTGAATATGGGCTTTATGACAACTGACCAAAAATAATAATTAAATAAAGAAAGAAAAGGGGGGAAATGCTTGATTTCTTAATCTATCGGACCCAAACGGGAAGATTACAACTCTCTGCTGCCAACCCTTCTTTACCCTTAGCACGACAGTGCATTTCTTCTTATTAATATTGATATAATAGTCATTTCAGGAATTTGGAATTTTTTAAAACTAAACTGCAACTAAACATTTTATAAGGCAATTTCGTTTAAGCAAATAAATAAATAACCATCATTTTCTTTAACAAAATTCGTAATAAAACTTAATTTTGTATTGCTTGTTTTTTAATATAACCAAACATTGTAACTGTACATAATTAATCTTGAAGCCAATGAAATACTTAAGAAGTTAAATCCGAAATTTTGATGTGCTTTTCATTCAAATAATAAAACTGATAAAAAAAAAAACATCTATCCAACGGGACAACATCTAAAAATTTTTAAGTAAGATTGAAGTGTGATAAGCATAAAATGTTACAGACGAGAATAAATGAAGACATGAAAACACACTGATTTACATTACTTAAGGATCAACCTTAAAAACGTAGGATCACACTACGTTTCCCAATAAATCCACAATAATCTTCAAAAATTTCCAATTAGAAGCTTTTAAAGCCATCTTTAACAAGTTCTATTCAAGAGCTTTTACAATCGATACAAGAAATTTCCATTTTATCTCATTTATTATGAAACAGTGAAATAGGAAAGCACTCAAAATACAAAAGAATTTCTTTAAAATAAGATCTTAAGTAGAAAAGAATATTCAGAACGACTGATTAATTTTAATAATGGAACAGTAATGGAACATTACATTCAATGAAATTGACTGAAACCTAAACTTTAAAGAGATAAATTTCTACGAAATAGTTTATCATAATATTTTAATCTGACGGATCAATGTATATATTGACATTTTTAGTATTTTCAGTTCTCATATTTCTCTCTCAACTCTAAAATGGCCTTTACTGTAACCAGGGTTGGGTAAGTTACTGTTAGAAAGTAACTGAGTTACTGTTATAAAAAAACGAAAAATTCTAATAAAAACATACTAAGAATTTACATTTTAAAACTCTGTTGTAATTGTCGTATTACGTTATAAAATTGATGGATTGTATTACAAAATTAGTGTATAGATTTATTTTATTTTATTTTTCTGAAATTTTATTTAGAATTTTTCTTTAATTTAAATAAACTGTAGAGCTGTTTTCTCAATCATTTTTTGATTCACGGTGCACTTATACATTTCGTGAAATCTCACAACACACACACATAACAAAATTCTTTGAAAAACCTCAACATAATTTTCATTTGAATAATATTCAATTTTAACCGTTGAAAAATATCCTAATTATGATGAAAAAAATATTTTTTTTATTAGAAAGAAACTAAAAGGTAGTTTAAATTCATGTTTGCGCAGATAATTTGATGTCAAGAATTTTTGTCTAGATAATGAGCTTCACTGAATGCGAGTACTTAATCTATTTTAAAAATGGAGAAATTATATTACACCTAGATAAGAAAGTTGCGTTTTCCAAACAATTCTTAATTCAGAAGATATACTAATGCACGGATGTACGATTTTCCATTGTAACATCAAGTCAATGTTACATTTGCTAGCAAGAATTTATCTAATTTTTTTCAGAAATCCAAAAGATCTTTCATCCTACTTTATTGTTTTGTATTTCAAAAGTTTTGAAAATAACCAAAGTTACTCAATTAAAAAAAATAACAACGTTACCGATGATTACTACAAAAAGTAACTGTTACTAGAAGCGGCGTTACCAATAACACGTTACTTCCCAATCCTGATGTATACAGCGTTACAACTCCTTTTGTTACAGATATGTAAAAAAAATATAGTTTTCTAGGATATTTTGTGGCATTATGCTAGAAAGTGTACAATTATTTACTATTACAGCTTAAATTTGGAGTAATAATAGATCACATGTAAGAACACAATACAATTTTCAATGAGGAATCATAAACTTTATTAATAGACATTTAAAGACTCGTTAAATACCTCTAGCTTTCATTAGTTGCAATTTAGAATACGTATGTGAACATTATAAAGACTTTAAAAGTTCTGACGTTGTTTTCTCTATCTTAGAAAAAGTAAAGAAATATAGAGTTTTTTTTCCTTTAGGATAATTCGATTGTACTCTATTTCCTTTAAAATTATAAAACTTTCCCATAAAATTTTTTTACTGACCCCAACTAATTTTGGAACTAGCGAATGGATCTTATTGAAACTTTGTCTACATATGGCAAGAAACAATCTTATATAGTTGAAAATTTCTTTCTAGGATGCTTTCTTTGATACTTTTTTATCACTATCTTTAAAAATAATGAAAGAATATTCTTGTAAATAGAGCTTAAAGCTATTGCATGCTCTGCCGCCTTGATACCTGTATTCTACATCTTTAAATCCTAAATTTAACGCATAATTTCTGCCAAGTTAAAATGCCTATCTTAATTAACCGAGACATTCGCTGTCAGATGGAAATAATTCCGTAGAAAAGCATTAAAAGCGAGTAATTCTCTTATTATGGAAAACAGTAGATTTCTATTAATGCCTAAGAACGGCACAAGTTAATCTAATTTTGTTTTCAACAGTTTTAATTAATTGATTTTGGCAACTGAACAAGAATTTACAGAATTTAATGAATTTTCAACAAATGGGAAATGTAAATTCATTAATATTCAACACCCTTTCTTTTGAAAAGAAAAGACTTTCTCGTCTTCAAAAACAAATTTAAATTTATATAAAATTAAATTACTATTGACTTTAAAAGAAATGCTATTAATAGGCTTTTAAGTTCTTTCAAGAACTTTATGTTCTCCTTAAAAGTTCATCTTACAGTCTAATTTTTTTGTTGCTTTGCGCAGCAGGGCCAAGGCTTTATACGGCGAGTAGCCTAATTAGTTGCAATAAATAGTAATTCATAATATTAGAAGACAGGTAATGGAAATAGTAAAGTATAAACTTATTTAAGATTGTTATTACCTTTGGATGTGTACACGATCTAAAATATTTGACTAGAATTTTGATAATGATACAAAATATAGCAATCGATTTAATAATTTAAAAAACAATTTTGATTTTTAAGTCTATTAAGTATTATTCATTTAAAAACCGAATTAATTTTGTATCGACTTCACATCGAAAACTGGGTTTTTTTTTATTATCAACTTATTAAACATTTGTATTTCTGTTAACATGACTAATATCTTGAGTGGGAACTGTGGGCGGAATTTGAGGTACTTTGTAGGTACTGGGCGGAATTTGAGCAGGTTTCAATTATTTGGCAAGGGGGGGGGGGTGATTTTTTTCCTTGATTATTTTTCCTCCGAACGGGTCCTATTGTTCACCCAACTGTCCCATGAGCTACGAAGGCTGGTATGGGAAATACTTACTTACATATAATAGAACTAATATTAATGTTAAATGATAAAAGCTATAAAATGCATATTGTTCCTCTTTCGCAATTCATTCATAATCGAAGCAACAATCAGAAATACAATTAAGAAACAGAAGAGAAAAGACGTCTTAATTTTTATTAAAAAATGAAATGTAAAATCTAATTAGGACTGAGCAAAAATATCGCAAATACGAAATAAGTAATTGTCGTTCATAAGTAATTTACTCTTAAGGCCTACAATATACATAGGCCGTTAACATCAACCTCCACGGATCAAAAATGTAAGAGCAGTACATTTCAAAGTAGGCTTTTAAATATGAAATTTGATGTACATCAATATATGATCTTTTTGAGTTGTAAGGCACAAGATTTTGTGCCATATTTGATAGTAGTCCACAACTTAGGTTTAGAAATACGACAGTCTAATCTCCTTTAAAGAATGATAGTAAAGTCTGTAATGCGAAGTTTGGTTATAAAATAGAATCTTATTGGTTTAGTTACTTAAGGGCGCAGATTACACCACCTTCTGTAGTCCATAAACAGAGGCTTCAAATACTAAAATATAATCAGAACTAGCTAATAATATTTCATTCTCAGATTTAAAAGTTGATATCTGTTAGTATATTTTTGTTTATATTATTTATAATTTATAATTGGCCCTTGTATAAATTGGCTCTTCTTTAAAGTAACCCTTTAGGTAAAGTAGATCAAATTAGATTTTAGTCCACAAATTCCAAAATGTAATCAGATCTACTGTTTAATAACAATAAACTCTTAAATGACGTATGATATAGATCAGTTAATTATTTTTAAAGACACCTGTACGTGAGTCTCTGTGGATTCACAGCCCCGACAGTTATATCTCGTTGGACTCGTCATGGACTGGAAGTTTGAAAAGAAATCCTACTTCCGGTCCGAATCATTTTTGGTGGTAGGTGGTGGTCCAATTGCCACTAAGCAAGTCAGTATAGTGCTAATTGGACAAAATTAGGGTTTATCTACACTGAATCGATCACGCTCAAAATGAATGTGATATCTTCGATCCAATGTGGCAACTTCCGGTTCTAAGTGGTAATTAGCCACTTACTCAGAGTTGCCCGAATGCTGCAAAATGGATGTCTAGATACACTAAATGAGTCCAATGCTGGCATGGCTGGCATTGGCAACACTTGGCGGCAACAACTTCCCTGGAAGCCGATTTGTATGCCAATAAATTGATGAAACTGTCGGGGAATTTGTACTTCATCCTTGAATTACAACGGTTCAATGACTCGCCAGTTAATAGTGTTTCCATATAATTTTAACAACACAAGCGTTTGATAATTACAGTGCAACTTGGATAATTCGAACGTCTTTAATTCGAAATCGTGGTTAATTCGAAGATTGCTCTTGGTCCCTTGAATTTCTTATTAAATCAATGTTAAAAAATCGTGGATAATTCGAAGTTCAACTTCCTTAATTCGAAGTTTTTTATAAAAAATTTCGAAACATACCGACTTTTCGGCGTTTCATCGTTAAGAAATTCGACACGTGACAACTGAAATCCCCTTCCCGCCACCGTTCGATACGTGACGCCATTCATCACGTGAAGCTTCAGACGCCATTCGAGCTTCCTGCTGTCAGTGTCACCATGTCTTTCAGTAAACCACGCGTGTACAAGAATTTATCGTTTGCTGAAAAGGTCGCCGTCATTCGCGAGGTGGAAAAGGGTGTGAAGAAGAAATGCCAAATCGCTAACGAGTACGGGATAGCGTCGAATTTTGTCGGTACATTGAAGGAGAAACCAACGGAAGTGAAGCTGTTTTCCGTTCACTAAACATGCTTGATGATTTTGCTAACCTTAAGCGACCGAATCCTACAAAACAATCAGATATTGCACAATTTTTTGAAATACTATAATTTTCTGTATTGAATGTAGCTTACGTAATATAAATCTTATTTTGTTTACATATGTATGAAAGTCATAAACTTATAGTGTTTAAGTCTTTCATACCATGATCTTTTCTGAATAAATATTTACTTATTGACAGAATAATCTTTTCAAGCATTCAAGTTGCACTGAATTATCCAAGTTCCACTGTATTATTGACACTATTAATAAATATTAATATTAATAAATATTATTGACACTAGAATAATTGAGGTTACTTTGAAAAGCTTTTTTGCTTTCATTCGAGATTTAACTCTAAAGAATGGATACAAATTTTTCAAGTTTAAATATAAACAATCATTGTATTTTTGTATTTGTTTCTGAAAACTGTAAGTTGCTTTTGCTTAGAGAATTGCTTATAACTTACTAAGTTGCTTACAATTGTAATTTACTTATGCAAATAAATTAAGATATCTTCCGTAAAGCTCTTCTAAATACTGTCGGAAATATAGTTATGATACAGCTAATAATGAAGTACTATACCTCTAAATCAGGTCAAGTGACTTGAGAAAACAGTAATTTGATAAATCACCTAGAGAAGTTATTTCGTTTCGTTAAGAAGGTTTTTCGTTGAAACTCATCCCAAAGCATTGCTTCTGCTATTTTGGTAATTTCCATTTATGAATTGTTCGAGTCATTCCCACATTTTAAGGTAACATAGAAAATTGATTTTCTTTGTAATTAGGACCATAAACATTGATTGTTGATGATCAATGACAATAAACATCTTGAGAATTGGGGTTATAAATATGTGATTTTCAAGAGATGTTCCAAAATTTAATTATTTTTATTCAATTCATTCATTCATTTTATATTGGTCTTCAATTGAGATATATAAACTTAAAATATGAATTTTTCCCATTCGTTAACTTAAACTCGATGAATTGCATAACGAGAAATTACCTATACAAAAATATAGAGATTTTCAGAAATGACACGTATTCTTACAATAATTACAAATAGATTCAAATAATTTGCAATCTTAACATGTAATTATTCCTTAAAGAATTGTGAATCAAAAAGATAGAAATGGTTTTCTACTTACTCGCCATAACGATTTACAATAGCAGAGGAGCTTTTATCATCCAATTCCTTTTCTAAATGTGCAATTCGAATTTTTGCCATATCCAATTCATGCTTAACTTTCCATAAGTGAATGTCACATATTGGATCCTTACAATGATGCTTAATTATTTTGTCTCGAGCCTCAAAGACAGCTCCTCTAAAGGAAAGAGATTTCCCCATGCTCTGAAAATAAAGGGAAAAAGTTAATTCCTAAATATTTCAATATCGTAAATACAAAACATTTCGTAAAAACGTACCCTTCAGTTCCACAATACTATCATGATCTGCATTTCGAATTTAATTTTTTTATGATTAAACCAAATTTAATAATAAAAATCTTTAAGAGTTATTTTCTGTTTCCAAAACAGACATCAAACAAATATTGATTTCCACTACTCAGCTGTGGATATTGTTGAGTCCTGCTATTGACCTTCATTTGTTAAATAAAGTTGAAAAATCAGGGAAGAGTCCAAAACCTTTTTTAATGGCATTTTTTATAATGACTTAAAAAAGATTTAAGGAAACAACAACTTTTGAAATTTTATCAGTAATAAATCTTCAAACAAGAGGTCATCAAATAAAAAAATCCAAGTAGTGCAAGTATTGCAAAGCGATCTAGATGGTGGTGTACTGACTTAGCTGATAGGCCTGACATTCTGGTTTCGAATTCCCGGACAGGCAAGGATATTTCTTTTCTTGTGTTTGTCTTCTTCTCTTTCTCTGTTTGCAGCTGTCTATGACTTTGTTAATTTTCGGTTTGTACAATAAGTCCTTGAGCCTCAGTAGCAGTGGGGTATAGAAATGGCTCTACATGTAAATTGAATAGAATATCCAATATTCTTTCATGTATGCGGTGACTTACAATATATTTCCATAATTTTATTATGTTCTTGTGAATGCTATTAGACATGTATTTATCTTAAATTAAAGTGATTTTTTTATTATATTTTATTTATGAACGACGAAAAACAAAAATGGGAATTAAAAAGCTCCCTCAAGGGCTGTTCTTGTTCTTCTATGTAATATTAGTTTCACTCCATAAATTTCAATTTGATTTTCGATTTCATAATAACAATAGTAAACAATTACTAAGGGAAAAAAATGACAAACTTTATAAATTCAAACAAACATTGAAATTTAGAAAAAAATGTGGCTTTATATAAGTTTTGTTTTACCACTGGACAAAATTTACAATTAAAAATAATAATTAATGAAAAGTATAAGAAAAAAGATTATATAGAATTTTAAAAAGATTCTATGGATTGCTAAGGAAAAACCAGTAATTAACATTACTGTAGATCTTAGGAATGATCTCATTTTTAACCTTACTTACCTAGGAAGTAAAGCTCACTCATCATATTACTGTGTAATCCTCGCAATCGCTTTGGACTGCTTCTTGAAGCTTGGTATGCACATTTAGGACTACAGATGAGCTAATTTTTTATAACTGAAATTTTTTTCAAGTGAGTTTTTGTCGAAAAGATAGTACGAAGAGGCGACAAAAATTCTATCGGGATCTGAATCAAAGGGAATTAATCCTTTGAGGCATTGAGTATTTTTGATACGAGTAAACCTAATCGACTTTAGACCAATGTATGTTAGGTCTAAATCCTTTGTTATGTATCAATTAATGCCGGATTTAATCATTGTTATTAGAAAACGAAAAATTTGTACCGTTAATGTTCAACAGATATTACAATTTGAAAATAAAATTTAAAAATTTTGAATGTTCGTTTATATTTACATGAATTTAAAAAAAAAGAAAGAAAAATAATGACAAAGTTAAGAAGAATATTTAAAAAGTAGGTTTACGTTTAGAAATTTCTTATGTTCATTTATATTTGATTGAATTTTAAGATTATATCCTGAAAGTGAAAACTTATGAATGCAGATATTACACTTTCCGACACAGATGGAATCATTATTTGCTGCCAAAATGTTTTATGAACTTCATATAATAGAGTAACCACTTCATACTCAAATTCCAATAACAACATTAAATACTCTAATAACTCGATAAAGGAATAAACAAGATAATTAATGCTTTTAGACAGTGTCAAAAGCAAAGCGGCCCCATAATATGCACAATTTTATAAACAAAATTTTATCGGACGCGACCACTTTTGACCCCGAACTTCCGGTCAGGGAGTGGTCCTTGAGGTCTGATTTTTTGGACGTGGTCACCTACTTTTTGATGCTGAACACAATGATGAAGGTTTCATTCTAATATCTAACCGTTTGGCCACTGCAGAGTGTGACATCCAGCAAGCATACCACTTTTGACCCCCAACTTCCGGTCAGATAGTGGTCCTAGAGGTCTGATTTTTTGGACGTGGTCACCTACTTTTTGATGCTGAACACAATGGTGAAGGTTTCATTCTAATATCTATAACCGTTTGGCCACTACAGAGTGTGACACCCGGCAAGCATAAAAGCAAGAGCGGTCCCCCATGTTTTACAGGCAAGCTGAAACCTAGGGGCCGCTAAAAAAAACCGCACAACAAACAACAATCAGCTGCTTTTGGTGATTTTGAAACCGAGAATCCAAAACAGCCTGTTACTGGATTATTACCCGTCATCAGTTGGATTCACCCAGTGTCTACAGCTCAGTGAGATCAAAGAAAAATGTAAACAAAAGACAAGTAAACATAATAATAAATCTTCCTATAAAAATATCAAAAAAAAAAAAATTAAAATGAAATTTTAAAAATATTTTAAAATAAAATTTAAAACAAACAAGAAAATAAAATCCCTGACTAAAATCTAAAATAAATTAAAGTGTCGAACTTGTCACGAGTTCTATATAGAAAATACAGGAAGAGCGGTGGAAGAACGTCTAAAAGAACATAGAGCATTCCAGAATAATCAGTGGGGATTATCAGATTGGGCTGATCATGTAATAAGATTATCGCATAATCCAGATCCTATAGTGGAAATTGTTTACAATGCTAAAGATGAAGCAGAAAGGTATATGGTAGAATCTGGAATTATTAATATAGCTAATTGTATTAACCGGGATAGATCTTTAAGAATGAATACAATTTCATTTGGTTTATTTATGAAAATTATGAACAGAAATAAACACATTAAATCAAAATTAAATTTGACTTAATTTCAAAAAAATGTGATTGTAGTTTATTTCAAACAATGTGATTTTCAAAAAAAGGTGATTACAGTTTGTTAATAATGATACGAAGTGATAATGTAGTGTTATTATGTGATTGCAATTTATTTCATTGTTTATTTGTAATTATATTGTAACGTTATTGTATTCTTGTATTTTGATTTATTTATGCTTCACTTCTGTTTTTTTAAAATGGAAGAAAGAATTGTATTTATTTATTTTTCTCCTGAAGAAAATACTCGTTCAGAGTATAGAAATATCGAGAAGTCATAAAGAGGTTTGAAATTTTAAGGAACGTTGTTTTCATTTATTTAACTTTAAAACTTAAAAAATAAAAAATAAAATAACTATGAAAACTTTTTATTGTTTAATACTTCATAAGCCAGCAGTTGACCGGCCGGGATCAACTAATTGCCTTTTATTATTTTTACTTTTATATTTTTGATTTTTTTTTTTTTATATGAAGGGCCATTCTTATATTTACTTGTCTTTTGTTTATATTTTCCTTTGATCTCACTCAGCCTAGGTGAATCCAACTGAGGACGGCTAATAGCCCACAAAAAGGCTGTTTTGGATTCCCATTGTCAAAATCGCCAAAAGCAGCTCAGTGATTGTTATTTGTTGTGTGTTTTTAACCCTTTTTTATTTCTTTGTAACTTGTACGCACGTTAAAATTTCCCTTAATAACTCTATAATAAATGAAACTGTAGAAAAACTGAAAAAGATGATAGACCCATCACAATAAAAAAATTACTGTTATTCTATTCTTAGTAACTGAACAATCACAGTAGTTCAAAAAATCCAGTAAAAAGAAATAGAAGATTTAAAAAACAAAAAAAAAACAAGAAAAGGTAACTAGTTGAAGAAAACTTCATAATACATTTATATTATATAATGTACTTTCAATATTTTTAAGATACATTTAGATATATCTTCAAAGTTTAATACAGAAATAACTGTACATTAATGTTTAATAAAAAAATACAGCATAAATATTGAGATGTTAAAACTAAAATCCTTAAATTCATCAATTAAGTAATTAAAATTAATTAAGCAATTTTTTTTTCTACTTGAAAGTTATTTTAACGGCTAATTTATGACAAAAGATAAAAAAAATTTGCCTGAAATGGATATTAGAAGTAAAAGCTTAAGTATATATTTAAAATACTTGAAAAAGAAGAAAATGTTTGGAGGAGTTTTCATTGTTCTTTTAAAAAATAGCTTTTCTGTCGCCTCTTTTCAAAACTTTAGTAAGTGCCACTAACCAGAATATGCTGGAATACGATGTCTGTGAAGCAAATCTATGTTCACTTCTATATATTATGTTACATGAGTAAATCATAACGCTAACATAAAAGCTGTACTACGAATTTCACAATTTTTAATCAAACGCAATTGTTAAATGATTTGACATAAAGGAAAATTTTAAAATTCTATTTACTATTTTATATTAGTATTATACTTTAAACTTAAATATAGTTTATCTGCTTTTATAGGTTTTTTTGTTTTAGCAATACATCACTTACCAAACTCACAAGTGCACAGCAGCCACCTTTATCCGTCTTTGCCAGATGCTTGCGTAAGTATTTGAAGTAGATGTGTTCGATCAAAAGTAGAAATCCTGCAAGCAAAAATCCACTTGCTAACAAAAGAAAAGCGCTCATGAACTGTTCCAAGGATAAAGGTTTGCTTGCTGAGCGGTCTTTTTTACCACCGGGTTTGCAACCTCCAGTTAACCAAAACTTCCGAAGACGCTCCAGATCACCTAAAAATTAATATGAGATACTTGTTTTGGAAAAATAAAAGATGTAAATTGGATTTAAGAAAAACAGCAATCAATCATTACAGAAAATTTTAAATTTGAGTCAAATATTGATAGATACTAATTACAAGTTTATTAAAAATAAACAAAATGAAACTGGTTCCAACTAGTTATACATATAAGCTCGTTTTGCAAAAAAATGTTTGCAAAATGTTTTGGAACTCAAATATTTTCGCTAATTACTGAACTATTGATAGGTACTCTATCATAATAAAGTATCCGAACAGCTTTTCACCAAAACTTACTCTAATATGAAAGGCGTTAATCTGGAGCTGATTCACTGTAACTGCCGTAACAGTTCTTTTTTCGTTGAATTCTTCTCCAGGTAGATCCTAAGAATCTATCCAGCCTATATATGTACATAGTGTGGCTACTTTAACTCTATTATTAATTCTATCATTGTTATTCACGTACTTACAGATACAGCAGTACTGTTCATTGTTTTGTTTACGAGAGCTTTCAACGCTTTTGTGCATGCGTCAGGTCTCCTTTGATTTCTTCAAAATAGGGGTGAGAAGAAATAAAGAGAGGATGTTTACTTTTTATCAGTGTTACTAGTAGCTGCGTTCTATTTGTGCTTTTCGGGAAAGAATTATGGAAAGAATAAATACTATTGCAAAATAACAGTTACTAAAAAAAAAAAAAAAAACCCACAGGTCTTAGGAAAGTGCCCATCTCAGCGTATCACCCCTTTGCGGGGTAGAATCGTCCGCGAGTTCTGGTTCTCGATTTTGAAAACGAACAGTAGAAGATAATCACCAGATCTTTCCGAGCAGAGATGTCATTTTCAATTTCTCATCTTAGATGAGTGTTAGATGAGTGGAAACCCCACACGTTTAATAACATCGTGATGAGAACAGCGTCTCATAAACCGTAACGACTGGAACCTAACGTTTTATCTCTGCTACTACATAAAACTGCAATAAACTCAATTATCATTTATTCTTGTCTTATTGTTATCGACAATTAACTGTTCAAAGGATCACACTTTACGGTCCACTTAATGTGATGTCCACTTTATCGCAATGTTATTCGTCTCTCCTCTTCAGCAACCTTCTTTAATGTTATAGAGATTATTTGTGCTGTCATCTACTTTAGATAGAACTGTCATTCATCATAGTCTGCCTATCACATTAAATAATTGTATCTTTTGAAAATATGTGCCTTGGCATCATTAGGTTGTAGGAGATGCCAATGGATAATAATTATCATCACTTTCCGTTTTTAAATTGCATTACTTAGCAAGCAAGAAACCCTTTTAAATAGCCATAATAGCTATTGCCGTGCAATTTGATCAAAACCTGGAGCGGTATTTGCCACTATCCCTATTTAATATGAGTCTGAATATGGGTTAAAGTATTTTTTTCTTGGTTCCAATCGATCTTTTCCAATCGTATTCTTCAATTTCTTAGAGCACTAGTTGAGATGAATAGAAACATGTTAGGGGAACCGAGGCACTGAAATGTCAGAAAAGACGAACCGTTTTGAGACAATCCACAGATGATAAAAGAAAGTTGAGTTAGTCTAATAATAAAATGATATTAATTACACAAATTCAAATCTTTAAGGCAAATTTAGGACTATGACTGTCGAAATGTCAAAAATATACATATTAATGACGATTACACCGAAGAGCCATTATATTATGACAACCCCCAGCCTAGATAAATGAGTGGACCTGTATAGGCTATAATATCGAACAATCACATATGTCAATGAAACAGAGCAATATACATATAACCGCAGAACCGCCTTTCTGTTAGTAGTGTATTCGGTGTCGAAACGGGAAAAGCTAATGATTTATCAGAGTTTGATAAAGGACAAATTGGGATGGCACGGCGCCTAGGAACCAGTACGTCTGAAATTGCGCGGCTCGTGAGCTGCACACGTGCCGCTGTTGTGAATACGTATCAAAAGTGGTGCAATAATGGGCCAACGAAGATCTGTTGTCCAGCTTTGTGTCAACCGAGCTCATTAATCACCCGCACCTACAACAGTGGTGTACAGGACAATGCTTCACAGCATTGGACAATACACATCTAAAAATATACGTGTGTGTGTGTGTGTATCTGTGTATATTTGTTTTTGTTTTTTAAATTCAATATATTTTATTTCGATACTTTTTTCTCTTCTTCTGTTACAGAATGATAATGCCTGTAGGCTTGCTCTGATGTCATCAATCCCGCTCTAATGTAGCACGCTGTGATGTCATCTATTTTAATTGCTGACTGATGGTTCGGATAACGTCTGGCAGGGGTTCTCATAAGCGCCTTGTGTCCACCTGGCATCCAGCAGGAGACAGGGACCTCATGAGTAGAGCCATTTCCCGAAGAAAAATGTTAGATTAGTCACATTTGAAAACCGGAAGATTTTTTTTAATTCAAGTTTTTATTGTAATATTTGTTTTTATCTGAATCATGTGTATTAAATAAACGTCAGCCTTTTCGTTACACACGTTAAACAATTCCGGAAATATTTACTATTGTGTTAATAGGTTTAAATATCAGTTATCAACCATTTAGTTTAATAAATTCTTCAACAGTAATGATTACTATAATTCTTATTAAGTTCTTACCATTTTCCTTATACATCATCATTCTTGGATTGAATAACTTGAAATATTTGGAGTTCTTTGGAAAACCAATGCCATAGCCAGTCTTTGAATACCAACTGCCAACTGTTAATAGCCTGCAGTCATCATCTTGTCCTACCAAATGCTCTAATACAATAGCGTCGTAGATAAATGCGTCTAATTCTCTAAAAGTAAACAAGAGAAACACTTACAGAGCTGGCAAAAGAAATCAGCAATTTTAAAAACCATACGGATTCATGATAATAATATAAGAAAAAGCATAAAGACCAATTTACTCGCTTATTAGCTGGAACTTTAGAAAAACATGCAAAATACAATACAAAATTTTACCGTCAATACAATAGAAACTTTTTTTTGCTTGTTTCTTTTAGTTTGCTGCAGTAGTGTTTTATTTTTTACAAGTAGTAGGAAATTTAAGTTTTTAAATATGAATAAAAGATCTATTGGACTAGAAATTTTGGAGAACATATTATAAAAACAATTACCAACTACTAACTGCTTGACAAAAACTTAACATTATCCAATTCTAAACAGAAATGTTAATAAATTTAATGTAGGCCTATGCAGAACAGCAATCATAACAAGAACGATACAACCAGAGATGTTTTTTGGATTATGATATTTGGAATCAAATATAAACTTTTTTTGGTTTTCGTAACCTTCATCAATTGTATTAGGCTAATAGCAAATCTGACGAAGATTTGATGAAAGAACAAAAGATCAAATTAAAAGGCTTGAGTAAGAAGTTCCAAAGAGAAAAGTGCTATGTATTAACTATATGCTCGCAATATGCCAAGTTTATGTGATATTTAATTACAAACTTGATCTGTTACCTTTCGAATATCTAAATTGTAAAAGCGCGTAAAACTTTCTTTAAAAAAAATTGTTAATTTAAAAAAAAGTATTATTTCGTTTTGATCAAACTATTTGAATGTCCGTTAAAGGACAATGGGCAAAAATGTATGTGAAGTTGTCCCACCCTGTATAGTGATAAGATATTGTGATGAGTTTTATATTTGCATTTATATATTTATTTCTATTTA
>JAFIDM010012231.1:133630597-133648907 GCA_023159025.1 Thereuonema tuberculata | reverse complement strand
CTTATTTCCACGAACCAGGGCAACGAATAAATCACCACAATATATACCTATAGAAAGATCTCCTTAAATAGAACATAGTTTATTATTACGACTCATCTCAATTATTAGTCCATTCGTAGTTACATAATTCCAGATATGACTTATCTAGTTGACATAGTACTTCCCGGTTGTATTAATTAATTATCATTTAATACTTATTTTTAGTAACAGTAAATATTATTTTCATTTATTACATGTAAATAAATATTATTTAGTTGAAATAAATGATAATATTAATTATTAATTACGTATAATAATTATTAAACGTTTGATTGATTGATTGTGGTGAATGTGGGTGACAGGGAAGTCAAGCACCCCCCACCTGCAGGCGCTTGGCTTGGGTATCACAGACGATCTCGGTTGCTACGAATTGTAGGCACTCTCAACAGCAAATGCTATCTCAGGGAAGGCGTCTGTACCCTTCCTTCAGCACACTCCTGGAGCCATATTCCAACAAGACAACGCCCGACCACATGTTGCCAGAAATGTCCAGGCCGTCTTCGAAGCAAGGCAGATACCTTTTCTTCCCTTGCCTGCCGGTCCGCCCGATATGTCACCTATTGAATAAGTCTGGGATGTGGTCACTCGGCAACTAGCCCGTCATTGTCATCCAGCCGCCAATACCGATGAACTGTGGACTCGGATAGAAGCAGCCTGGAAGGCGATACCCGAGGAACGCATCCATGGCCTGTTTGATTCGATTCTACGGCCTGTAAGAGATCTTATTGCAGCTCTTGGAGGCTTTACACCATACTGATTTTTTGCAAGTACTGTCATTGCATTGCTCTGAAACTTTAATTGTTTATTTGTATCACTGTTAGTGATAGTGTAATAATAATTGTAATGTGTGTAATAAATTTCCTTCCATTCTGATGGTTAACTTCATGGTGTTGCAATTTTCACAAACATGAGTCTATTTTTATTCCTGGTCACTGTCTCAGACTACACTATTTGAATCAACTACATCTGTGTCACCAGATTCCACATTGCCAACCCTATTCATAATAGTGTTGAAGTAGTGTTGATATTTCAAAGGTATGATATCCAACATTTCTGCTACATCTTCAGCATTTGCTGGTTTCATGTCAGAATAAACATGAGGCACATTTAATAATACAAACGCATAGATGACTTTACCAGAAGAAAATCGTATGTTACTACATCACTAGAAAAAGGTGAAACACGAACACATTTGGATTCTGTTGAATTCAAATACCTTATATGAACTGATGTCCCACTTATTAACTTTTATTGTCACTTATATTTTTCAAAAATGTATAAAGATGATTTTGGTAACGGCAAAAGTAGTTTTATGTACATAGTTGTACTTGTAGATGCCTTGGACAATTTTTGTCAGTATATCAAACTATTGCGCAGGCATATAAATTGTGTCGTTTTTCCTTTCGATTAATTCAATCGAGGAAATAAATACGTGCAAGAAGGAGTCTAGTGAGACGCCAAGTCCCTTTTTTTGCAGGAAAAGAAAGCTTCATGCCACGATTTAACATGTTTAAAATTTCGTTATATGTCCCATTTCTGTTTTCAACGGTGGAAGACAACGTCTACTAACTTTTGCCAGTGATGACTCATATACCCAAAAAATGATGATATGTCCCCTTTTTGATCTCAGTGCTTTAACAGGAATATTTGCTTTTAAAGTTACAATAACCATTGATTAAAGAAAATCGAAATGTAGTCTTATTACACCATGAAAATAAGTATAGTAGAACCTCGATTATCCGAAACTCTTTTAACCGGAATTTCGTTTAACCGATGTCGGTTTCCTTAAGTTTTTTTTTTTGGTAAATAAACAATCCCCCCCCCCTCTCCTGTCGGAAATTCCATTCGTCTCCAAGACCATCTGCTTTCTACCTTTCTATTAGCTAGTTTCTATTAGCTATTTTCTGTCCGATTCAGAAGCGTTGACTTTATCGAAATGTAGAACATTCATTTATGCCATGGAGCCCACTAAACAAAAACGCGTTTGTTAACAGTGGAACAGAAGTTCCAAATTGTAAGCAGAATTGAATTAAAGCAGTTGAACTTCTAAAATAAGCAACTCCGATGCTTTAGAATGTTTTGCTAAAGGACTGATGTGGTTGGAGCAACTCTGATTCTACAGAACTTACGTTACTGAAACAACTTGGGAACAGAGTGGCTAAACGACGTCAGTCATGCTTACGGCAGAGCTAACTTCCGTTTAAGCCAATACAAATCGGATCGTATGTCATATAAACATTTACATTGCATTTTCTGACTTGTGTGATATCTATTGAACAAAATTTATTGTTTATAATTATAGTAATATAATTAAAAACATCACAGTTAGTTATTTTGTACATGTGTACATGCTTAAAATCCAGTGTTAATTTTTTGGCGGTCTCCTGACGGCCATTTTTAAGTGTTCTCTTTTATCCGGAATTTTCGATTTACCGACGGAGGTCCGGTCCCGACCACTTCGGTTAATCGAGGTTCCACTGTATTCTTTAATTCTGAAAATACCTAAGCATATTAAGATATTAAAAAATTTCTGACCTCCATCAAATTTGAAAAAAAAAAAATAATTAATCAACTTCACATTTCAAAATGATAAAAAGAGCGATTTTCTTTCTTGGTAGAAAACCAATGAAATTATTTGATGGTTGATTAAAGCATTGATTAAAATACTTTAATAATCAAAACTATAGCCTGTGATAGAAAGTTGTAGAAATTTGGAGAAATTTTATTGGAAAGATTTTGAAAATTGGCCGATTCTTTAAATTAACTTTCGATCATATGAACTGTCAATTATTTGATTAACCGTCATATATTATGTTATCGTTATACCAGGTATATTATATTACAATTATGTATTTGAAAATCTTTAGGAAACGACGAAATAAAAATATATTGGTTAAACATTATGACTGATTAAAATAAAAATTCAAAGGTACTTCTAGTTACTTTTTTTTACACTAGAAAATGAAGAGAATAGAATGATTTTTTTTTAATTAAAAAATGACAAAAAAAAATAAGAATAGCCGAGATAATTTTGTGATCAGCTAGTTTTTAAAACCCATCACTGAACATATTTCAAACATTCCAATATGTTCATTCGCACTTTTGTTTGGAAAACGGTGGTTACTTGGCTTGGTGTGTGTTGCCACTTATTGACTTTGCAAGGATCCAATTACTGACTGGTTTCAAGACCCTGCTTATGATTATGATGGCGATCGTAGTCAGAAATTTTCTCCTGTCGGATGAAACCTAGGCCATATTCGTAAGACGATCCTACATTTACAGACGCCATTTTGCGTGCATGTTTAATATTTGTTTTATTCTTTTTCGTTTATATTATGAGTAGTCTTATGACAGATAGAAAATATGTGAAAATATGTGTATTAAAATACAGTATGTTAATAAAGAGAACAACCTTTTAACAAAAACGAAACTTCGATAGAATTCGAGAAGGTAAGAACTTATAACGGAGGCCCGAAAAGAACTGTAAAGTTTTTAGAAACTGGAAAGGAGATGACCATCAAGATCATATTGAGAATAGTGAATTTAGAAAATCAAGAGTACTCAGTCAAGGAATACCAAGAATCTCAGCTTAGAACAAGACTGTCGAACGTAATTCTTAAGATGAGATATGTAAAACCAAAAAACAAAAAGTAGTAAACAATTGAAAACAGCCAACACAGAAAGATAAGTTGGAACATTCTTGAAGCAGTTACTCTAAAAACCTCAACAAATAACAGCTGAGAAATATTTTAATAAGAGTATTTAAGATGAAAGAAGAAACATTTTAATTGCTGTGTTGATATTTTTTTTTTCTGTACAGCCATTTCTTTTAATCATTTTTTCTAATGTTAATAAAGTTCTTTTTTTGATTCTGTAAGCGTTTGTTGGCTTTCTGTATAGCTTTTAAATATATTGGAGGATATTTTTGCTTGTTGCAATAACCTAATAGCAAGCTAGTCACAAACTTATCTCCAACAGTAGGGGAACTGCAATGCAAAGATTAAATTACTAAGAAAAAGTTCAATAAAAATAAATTTAATGTGCACATTTTACAGTAAGAAAAAGAAATAAAAAAATTCTTAAAGGTTTAGATTCTTAGGTACGTTATTTACAAACAGATTAGGGATAAATGGATCTTCCAGAACAAACATTAGTTTAAAGTTTCGTAATTTGTCAGCTTTGTATTCAATACAAAAATACCAAAAATTAGATCATAAGCTACTTTACAAAACTTAAAATTTAAGATTTAAAAGATGGCGTAAAAAACAGAAGAAAAATCGGGGATTTCTTGCGCCTAGGAATTTACCACAAAACAAATGCTATAAATCAAAATCCAGCCATAGTAAAAAAAAAAAAAATTGTCCTAGTATGGAATGAAAAATTAAAAACAAATTAGCTAATATTTAGGAAGTGTGTTTTCCTACAATTTACAACCACTTTACAACATTAAGTTCTGAGAAAGTATGTAAATCTCACTTACCCTCGTTTAATTGAATTGATTCCGTCAATAACACCTGTTCTGTTGTGATGTTTCATGTATGTGTACATCTGTGGTTGATTCTTCTGTAATATTGTTTCAGTATTAGAGAAAGGGATGCTCCCGAACTTAAATGGTGGTTGCATTGAGAAGGGATTTGACAGCTAAATGTTTAAAAAAAAAAATGCAATTAATAATAATTTCTAAATAAAAATATTTTTCATAATGAGGATAATTAACGTGCGGGAAATAACAATGTTAATGCAATCAATATCGCCCAATACAAATAAAACAAATATTAAAAAAAAAATTAGAAAAATATTTTTTAAAATATTTATTTTATATGTATTGTGTGGTATTGATCGCATTATCACAATAATATTTTTCCTTTCCTGTAATTAAAATTACCAAAATTCGCTTAAAAATTTTTTTTTTTTTTTTAATTTTATTAAAGATTCTCTTAAATGAATGCATATATAACGAATTTCTAATGAATTTTCTTTAAATTATTATAGTATTGTAGTATTCCTTTAAATTACTCATATAAATAAATATCTAAATAAGAAGGCTTAAAAAAAAACTGAATGTTTTTATAGTTAATCTTTGATAATTTATGCCAACAACTAAAAAAATTATCTCTTTTTTAAAAAGCATCATCTATCACAAATTCAGTGTTGTCAAGTTGAGGACTGAAAAATTTTAAGGTGGAAACAATATCAACAGATGGGGTCTTTTCCACCTTTCCGTAGTTCTTAATTGTCTGTCCTGGGCGAATCAAGTCATAATTCACATTAGTTCCTTTCCTAGATGAACATTTCTTATATGTTGCATGAAAAGAGATTAAAGAGGAAGCTGATAAAGACATAGAATAGGTTCAGGGCTGTTTAGCAGAGTAGCCTTCATTAAGCATCTCATCAATTAATCATTTACGCTTTTCGCTAATGGACTCGGCCTCAGAACATTATGAATTAAAGGGCTGCGAACGACGTCTATTGCCCACGTAGTGAATTTATTTACTGGTAAATTTCCCTTTAGGTAAACTTCATCTAAGACAATGTATGTCATCGTTAAATTGAGTAAGTAAGTCTATTTTGGTTCACATAAAATTTCCTGGAAAGTAACTAAGTGAAGCTTTCTTCCAAGGAAACGATATAATTATTACTATCCTACTATTAACATAACCTATATGTAAGACCCTACTTTCTTTTCCACAATAACTTTTTTTAATGGAAACTGATAAGATAACGAAACCCCAGTGAATTTGATTGATTCAAATCATGAAATTTCTTAATATACACTAAATGATCAAAAATATTCCAACACCTACTGGAACTAGTCAGACTTTCCCTGTGACACACTCCCTTGTAGTGGTCATTAGTATTGGGTGGATCTGCCTTTCGCCTTTATCACAGTCAAGTCTCTGCCGGAGAGACCAGATCCAATAATGTCTCTGGCGGAATTACAGCATATTCTTTCTGAATAGCTTAGCCAGAGCAGCTCGCGATATGGGACTCTGGGGTCTGGGGTGAAGTCGTCGTTATAATTTCTCCCATAGGTCTTTTTTATGGAGTTCAGATCAGGATTCTGGTCAGGTCAGTCCATTTTCGAAACCTTATTGTCCACAAACCAATTCCCCACAGACATCGGTTTATGACACGGAGAGTTGCCATGCTGATAGAGTCAATGGTCATCCCTCTAAGTTTCCTCTACCGTACGTAATTGTCAAAATGTCCTTATACCCTTTGGCATTTACATTTACACGTAGTGGTACAAGATAGGCGATTCCACTTCATGAAAAACATCCCAAAACGTAATGTCACTTCCTCTAAACTTCACTGTTGGCACTACACATGATGCAGATATCGTTTCCCGACATCCACCACACCCAAACCCAGACCGTCACATGGTATAGCGTGGCTCAACATCACATGTTTCAACAACAGATGTACAGTATTTCATATATGCATTTATTGTGATACCGGGGTAAAGACCATTGAAACTTTTTATAAAACAATCCCTAAGTAATACAATTTATTAATATATTTTCTCTTTTCTAATTATAGCATAATGACTAAAAAAATGTTATTTATAAACATTTTTTTTATTGTTCATTTTCGAATTCTAGTTAATAAAAGATTAAATAATAAGAGAAATATAAGTTAAGATTTGATTTTAAGTAATGAAAGCATTGTATATGTAATTGTAATTACAATTAATTCACAATTTTATCTGCATTAAAAAGTTGAGCTAAGAAACAGTCAACAATATTTTAACATAGAGTATAATCATCTTTCTTTTTATTTTTTAAAATTGTACGATCAAATTATTATGATCTCTCCTGGTATAATTCGAATATTCCACAAGTAGTCTGGCACCATTAGCAAAAGCGGTTTGTATTGTTATTGGACCATGGATGATTGGCAGAAGGTTGTCTTTTCTGATAAATCTTGGTTTCAGCTATTATTGGTGAATTGACGGTGCAGGTTCACGCTGACTTCCGCAACACGCTTGGTCCTGACACTACAGTCCCAAGAGACAGGCCAAGGGTGGAGGTGCCATGGGATAGTTTAAAATTCCTAATATCAATCGAAAGTCCAGTCGATGCAAAGTATACATTATGAAAGAAAAAGAAGTTATTTAGAGGAAAATAAGAAGCCTCATAAAATTTCATTAATATCTAAGATTTAATAGATCTCTATATATATATAATTATGAGTTCATATTTTTTTTCATGTAGTTCCATTTCATTATTATTTTGCAAGTATAGTCAATTTCCAAATTCCAAACTATAAAATCATAATACTAGCGTGTATGAAAGATACAGCAAATAAATGTGTGAATGTATAAGTACGGGAAGCTTTAAGCTTAATCAACAAGGACAGGTCTTCTAGGAGATTAGAAATGACGATACGTAGATTTTAGATTGAAGTCTGGATTATTCGATAGCTTACCAGCGTTTTCTTTTAAGAACTTCTATCGGTTCGGAATTGGGCTGAAAAGCGAAAAAAAAAAAAAAATCGACAGATAACTATCATATTTCAGGAATGCAATCAATCGGGCGATTATGATATTTATGGGCAGCTATGAAAACATTTCAGATCTGAAATTTATTTCATTCACAGAATCCTTCGCGAAACCATAGTCAAATATTGAATAGGGGAGATCGGGGCAGAGCGGTCCACTTTTTTTTGTTAAGAGATTTTCCATTGCATTTATTTTTGTCAGAATCGGGAACTATTCACGAATGTAAATACTTGATTTCATTTCATTATATTCATAAATAAAATTGGTATTAATTCGCAAAGCAAAAATGGTAGAGTGGTCCACCCTGCCCCGACCACGGAGCATGGGGCATGTTGGACCGAGTAAGAATAACAACATTTAAAGTAAGATTTTTATTGAATATAAAATAACATGCCATTTAGGACATCATGAAATAAAGTTTCACTTAACATAGACTACCTAAGGTATTACATATTCAAGTGAAAATTTAAAATAATCATTATGCAGTTGAAAGTCGTAAATGAATAATATCAAATAGGTTTACATTGAATTAATTAATCACTTTCACTAGAGAAATCAATCTTTGCAGTTGAGGCATTCGTAAAATAAACCCCGAATATCACTGGCTACGCAGGAACTATGGGCCCATCTCTTCCACTGCTTACATTGAATCCACTCCTGCCATGGTTTGCTTTTTTAAAAGTTCTTCAAACAGGAGAGGCATACAGCATCTTCATTATCTTCATCATCATTAATCATCTGTAATTGTTTCCTCTTTATCCCTTTGCTTCTGTTTGTGGTTTTGTTTATGTTGCATTTAGAGACTGTTGGCCGAGTCTTTCTTTTCTTTCTTTAGATTTTCATTGCTCTTCTTGCAGAGCTTTTTTTACTGGCGTATCCGTCAGTATTGCCGTTGACCTTTTTTTGTTCTCTATTAAGATTATTAAGATTATATTGTTATTTATGCCATTTTTTAATGCTTTCTAATGTAACAAAGTGTGTATAGAATTTATATTTAATTTAGAGTTTCACTTACTGAAAATTGTGTTAGTTCACTTAGGGATGTAATTGTGTGTGTTTTAAAATACGCTCCCTCTCCTGAAATGTTTAGACTGATTGGGTGTACTTTTTGCCCGTGTGTTTCAGATTCATCAACTGATCTGATTTTTCCCGCCAGAGTGTACTTAACTTTTCTCTTTTTGTTCCCATGGGAAAACGAAACAGATAAAACCACGTGATTAATCAATCAACGCACAACTGTTTATTCGAAGTTATTCTTTTTCTTTCGCACAAATTGTTTTCTAAATAAGCTCAAACCATTAAAATAATATTTAACCATGAAATATCACAATAATAATATACAAGACTTTACCAAATACAAAAATTCAAATACATAATTACAACAATACAATTATTAAAAATCAAAATATATTCCCTCAGAGACCAAGATTTTAATCGTGTCATGTTGCCAATTCCACAACGTGACAGTTTGCATAGCTTTTAATTAGAATTTAATAACAGTTAAATGTGTAAATTGGCTATTTTCGAAGATTAAGATGCCTTCGCACGAAGTCTTCCCCTATTACGGTACTTGCTGAGAGGAATTACTAAAGGGGTAATATCCTTTAATAATATAGGCTACACACAATATATAATAGCCTACATAAAAAAATATACAAAAAAAATGTAATATGTAATAATATAATACAATATAATATAATAGGCCTAATAAATATATAATATAGAAGAAAATATAATGTATAGTGCCAAAATATTTTATTGTAAAAACAGCGGGGCAGAGTGGACCACTGGCCCAATGTGCCACGTGTCGTTTGGTCCACTCTGCCCCATCGCCATTTTGGCGTTTCCTTCAGTTGTAACTATCGACTAATTTAAGTATTCAATTCATACTATAGCTTAAAATGATCTTTAGATTGCCGCCTTTAATATGCATATTACGGTTGTGTTATTCAATGCATCGCTGAACGGCAATATTAAAGTAAAAAAAAAACACTAAACATTTACTTACCTGAACAAAAACAAAACAATCGATCACCTCACTGTCAGCAATAAGCCGAACTCACTGACGCTTTTGTGGTAGCAGCGCCACAATGGCACCAACCTTCTATCCGATTTTTTTTTTTTCACATTCTAGCGTCGACACGAATTACTAAAGTCAACGGTCCACTCTAGCCCTAGGTCCACTTGGCCCCGGTCTCCCCTATAACCTAAATCTAATTTTAATATTTAAAAGAAATCAAGACAAATAAAATGGATACATAAATTTAGATAAAAGACTCTTTCCGGAGGATAATTTTATAGCAGTAAATTGGTAATGAGAGAAAACCACCACAGCCGCTAAGTTAGTTATGAAACATGGATCTGTTTAAACTAAAGTCATCTGGAGATGAAAGATGTATTGCTGATTACTTCTTCAAATTACTTAGTAATGGGTCAAATGATTTCATTGTGATTGAGAAAAAATAATATGAAATTCTTGTTTGTAGACATACAATTTAATTCATTCATAATCAATAAAGCGCAATAAAAAAAAGAATGCTTACAAACTATGGGAACGAAAGACTCACAAAAGCAAAATGACAACTGCATATTTACATTCGTCTTTATTTGAAGTTAAAGATAACAGAACCGCGAGCAACTTCTTTCAACCATAGCTGCATTAGCGAAGACAATGACAGATGTTTCAAAAGATTCACATCTATTTCGAAATTCTTTACAGATAAACCTCATCGTATTTCAGTCGGTGACAATCATATATCAGAAATATAACTTAAATTATTCAACAGGAAATGGTCTTTTGGATTGTTCGTCCTGATGTCATTCGTTTAAAAAAACTAAATAACCTTCCAAGAAAGACAACAGAAGTAATTCAACGGATCTAATAAAAGAAAACCAAAAATCACAACGAAATTCAAGTTCCTCGAAAAAAAGATATGAAATGAAGAAACATTATTCCATGATTTTCTTTTTCGCTCTTCTTGTTTTACCTTTTTTTCTTAAGGAAAAAAAAAAAAAAAAGTAAACGAAGAAGTTTATTCTTTTGCTCCGTTACGAAGCCAAGGCCATTAGATCATGAAGAATGGCTTCTTCAATCCATTTGTTTTTTCAAGACAGCACCACTTTGCAGTGTTTCATTAATGCCGACAGTGGGAATCTGTCAAGGGAAGAAAGGCTATTCCGCAGAAAAAACCGCGCTGCGGTAGGAGAAACTGTTTCTTGCATTCGTAGTTTCTGTCTCTTTATTTCCTGTTTACACTTCAATGAAAAATAAATTCAAAGCAGTGGAATTCAAAGGAACAGGATTTTGCAGAAAGGCAAAGAAAACAGACTGGACTTTGAGTGTTAATTATTCTCCTTCATTATTAGGTGAAAATGTCATCAAATAAATGAAAAAAGAGGAAATGAAAACCAAAGACTGCACATAAATAAATAATCACGCCTTTGAGTTTGTCAACAGAGGGAATCGGGAAAGACCGTTTCGTCCTTCTTAGGGACTCATCAGCCTGATTCACCTTCCCTTGATGACAAACCCAGAAAGGCGTGAAAACGAAATGGAAGTCAGCTTCGCTCCCAAAAATGACTCCGGAACAAAATAAGCTCAACGATCTTTAGGATTCAAAAGATCGTTAGGATTAAAATAAAGAAAATTAAAACCAAAGAGGCAAAGTAATTGCAAAAAATAAATTTAACAATGTAATTGTAGTGCCTCTTTGCTTTGATTTTCAAATTATAATTCCAATTATTTTTCACTTCTAATGAAAGGTGGATAGGGCTGATGAGTCCCTAATAAGGACGAAACGATCTGTTTCCGATTCCCTCTGTTGACAACTCAAAGGCGTGATTTATTTATTTATTTTCAGTCTTTGGTTTTTCATTTCTTAATAATTTTCCTGTGTGGATAAATTTATTTTTTGAAGAAAGAGGAAAGTCTAATTAAGAGGAAAGTATATTTCAAAAGCCTATGTATCAAATTGAAAGCAAGTTTTCCTTTTTCTGATCGATTTTCAGTGTTAAAAAAATGATAACGAAAAATTTTGTTAGAAGTGGCATGATACATTACATTAACAAAGTATCTGTAAATCTCCACTGCACAGAAAATTCTAAACGTTACGGAAGCAACTTCAATCAGTGCTCCCAAATTAAAGATGGGATTAATACAACTACTTATTTTTCGAAAGTTGAGATGAAATTTTATTTACTGCTCTCCAGAACAGTTAGCGGTCATCTTATTTGTTTCACTACTTTAATTTTAGGTTCTCTAATTTGTTCTCTAATGATGTTCTCTAATGATGAAAATACTTAAAAAGTACAGAAAATTTTAATTTCGTAAATGATTATTTTCTATGTGTCTTATTTTATATTTTAATTTCTGTATCTAAATATTTATCTTAACTATTTATACAGAAAATTCGATATAATTTTCAAAATAATTACAGAAACGAATCTCAACTGAAAATACATCCTCATATTTTTCAAATTTTTGCTTCAATCTAAAAGAATGATAAAGAGAATATTTATAGACTTCTGAAAAAAATTTAAGACAGCATTTAATTTACATTTCTTAACAATATTGATGTATAAAAAAAAACCACGCACAAATATTGAACAGAGCTTGATGAGCGAAAGTAAGATTTACCAGCATAAAAATATGCCAGATAAAAAACAGCAACTGTACCGACGTTAACATTTTAGCACTCTGTGAAGGGAGCTGTAGGAAGAGAGCTTTCCTTAGAAAGATTACAGAGGGTTGTTTACAATCTATGGTAACGATTTGCATGGCGCGTGACGACGCAACCAATCACAGTAGGTATGCAAATTTACGCAAACGTACAGGTGAGTACTTAAAGATTAGTATGGAGGGGTGCGGGTTAGTTTGTTCGGAGAAATGCCGCCGAAAGTGTCACAGTTTTAGGAAGGGTACGTTACAGCCCTTTCCGACGCGAAATTTAGTTATTCCGCAATAATTACGGCATGTAGAAAAAGAGGTTTCACCATTTCGAAGAAAGGAGTTCATAATGTGTTGGCTGGTGTTGGTTGGGCCGTAGAGGACATATTTCCGGGACTGAAAAGCAAGCAAATCCAAGGCCCCCTTGAAGTCGCACAAAGACTGTCATTCAGAAAGTCAAGAAAATGGTGACGGGGAACAATCCAGCGACCCAAAGGACCATTGGTGCGAAGGTAGGAACATCTCTTCGTACCGTAAACAAGATTATCCATAAAGATTTGGGACTTCAAAAGAGACATCAAAGCAAGGAGCACAAGCTCTTACCAAAGCACGTAAGACAAATTGCAGAAAACTGTATGAACGACATCTCGCTGGGGATAAATGGAAGTATGTGACCACATTAGACAAAGCATATGTTTATCTGTCCGACTGCGATTTTCTATCGCCCAGTGGGAGCCAAATCGTTTCCAAATTGGTACAGAGAATGTCGTGAAACTTTTTCGAAGGGATTCATGATCGAGGCGGGTTATTCCTATCAAGGCAAGCTACAGATACGATGGGTGGCTCAAAATGTAAAGGTGAATTCTGCATACTATCAGGATCACGTACTGACACCAATTTAAACACAGGAACTACCTGCTCTTTACGGAAACGACATTTCCAAGGTCCGTCTCCACCAAAACAAGGCGTCCAGCCATACGTCCAAATCGACCCAGACTTTTCTGACACGAATGGAACAGCAAATCGGAATCCAGGCTATACCGTTTACCGAGATACCAGTGAAGTCTCCAGACGCATCGCCCATGGATTTTTGCGCATTTGGATTATTAAAACGAGCCTTGGGAAGACGACGTCCTCGTTCATTGGATGGACTCTGGAAATGTTGTCAGCAGGAGTGGCAACGTATAAGTCTTCCCGTTCTTCGCAGTAGTCTCCTGCAATGGAAACTGCGCTGCAGAGCGATAGCAGTATCTCATGGCCATCAAATAGAGCATGATCGTTGGTGGAGAAAGGGAATTTCTGGGAAATAGACCCGAATCCAAATCGTTACCATAGATTGTAAACAACCCTCTGTATAAAGATCCGCATTAAATGAATGCATGCACAGTTAACTCAAGATAATGCACAAAGAAACAGAAAAAAAAATGAATGATATGTTGACATTCGCGGAGAAGTACCATCAGTTCTGTGAGATACAACGTATAGTGAACAAATTCCTTCTTAAGCCCGCGCACCTGCGGGTTTTCTTCTGAAGAATGTATCGTAATAATTAATCAAATTAAAAATAGTTTCACAGCTGTGTACTTATTCTTTATTTTTTAGTTTCTATTAAGTAGTCCACGTTTCCCACAATCTGAGTTGTCATCAGTATTTTGCTTGGACTTAGGAATTCACTTCGAACACACCATATCATTTCCATATATCTTGGAATGTTTAAAGTTGATAGTAATTTTGCATTTAAAGTAATTTCCAAAATTTTTGTTTTGCAGCAAATATTAGTTATTAGAACGCCTTGAGGATGTTTATGTTGATTATGGAAATAAATGTTTAATGAGTGGATTAACTATTTTCCAGTTCGATAAGTTTTGCAGTTTGTGTCCCAACGAGGTTTGTTCAAGATTCCATTACGGGGCTCTGGTGTCAGAGTTGAGCTGATGAGCCCTGTATGATGGACCTTTAAGTATCATAGTTTTAACATTAAAATTTTTTTTAAAATAAAATTCTTAAAGATGACGTAAAAATGAAACAGCATCAAACAAATGGAAAACAAACTTGCAAATTTTTCTCAATTTCTGCTGAAAAATAATGATAACTGAAAAGCATGTTGTTTTAAGAAAGATATTACTTACTCTGTGATCTTCTATTCCTGTGAGATCGTAATATTCTTCTCGTGTAATCATGAAAGCAGCCAAGTTAGCGGTGTAAATGGCGAGAAATACTACAGCAAACATAGACCAAACATTAGCCATATAACGTGCTGTATATCCACGAGGGCAATCTACATTAACAGCAGCCCCGAATAGGACAGCCCACACCAGCCAATAGGTTCGAAATAGCGAGAACTTGTGATCTGAAAAGAAAACAAAAGTCGAAAAGGACGTTAAAAATAGTTAAATTAGATTCAAAATTAAATATTTTTAATAATATTCACTTTAATTTATTTTTAACACGATTAATTTCTTTCTTTTTGCAGTTACCTTCTAGCTTTTTATCTTAATTTGTTTTGTTTTTTTAAATTTTTATCGTAACTAAAAATATCAAAAACAAATCTTAACGGTGGGCCAGATAGCCAAGTAGTAAACTGTTTGACTGGCTGAAGGAAACGGGATTTTTCCATTTGAATTCTCCTCCAAATGGGCCCTAGGATCCACCCTTCACAGAATGGGTACCGGGTTTCTTTCCTTTTGGTTAAATGCGGACGGGGTCGTGCTGACAATCCGACCTCCACTTAGTCCCGTTGGTCGCGAAACGCCTGGAACCGTACTCCAAGGGCCTATAGTGGGATACTTTAACTTTTAAATTCGAAAGAATAAATGGTATAAGATTTAAAAATAGAATGGAATTAAATGTGGCCTCAGGAAAAAAAAATGCAAAATAAGTGGTAGAGAATCCTTCGATAAAGATTTATTTATAAATTAAAATTTAAATTTCATAATTCTATCTTTTACTCGAATAAAGCGTTTTGATTTAATAACATTCACTGTCTAACGTCCTCCTGAAAGTGATACTTAAAACTCTTTCCAAAATGAGAATCTGCAGAATACAAGCAAATTAACGCAAAGAGTTAATCAATTTGAGAGTAATAAACTTGTTTATGCTCTTTTTCGCAGTAAAAATTAAAAATCAGAAATAAATAATAAAATATAAAAAAATATAAGTAGAAATAAATTTTATTAATCGAGTTTTGTTTCTTAAATAATATTTCGGTATTTTTTTCCCTTAATATTTAATTAGAGTAAGGCAAGTTTAACGAACCCGAACTTAAAGTAATTAAAGCAAATTAGGACAATTTCGAAAGAATCGTGGAATTGCGCAATGCACAAAACCTATACATTACACTATTCTATCGAAGTCATCTGAACGAAGAATGCGGCAGATGATTTTGGGTTTCGTTTCCTGAAAGAGATGAGGAAGCTGTCTTGTGCAGTTTTTTGTTGTTTGATTATAAAAGAGTATAGTATCGATAATAAATTTTGAGGTGCTAAGTAGTAGTCCGATAGTCCTATAAGGAAATCACTGAATTTAGATGCACTTTGATATAGTATTTCTGGCAATTCTCTGATGTAAGATATTTGTACTGAATCAACATTTTCTAAGGAAGACTTATCTGGAAGAAAATATATTTATTTATTTATTTATTTATTTATTTATTTATTTATTTATTTATTCAAGCAGCTGTGATATCTATAATTATCTGTGATATCTATAATTACATCTATAATTCTTAAACACAAGAAAATTAAGTTCCAAAAAGACAGCCAGAAACAAAAGAATTCATTTATTTGATTATATAATTATATCAAAGTTGATTGTCAAATATTATGTATTTCAGAATTTGAAAGTATTTTAGAAAATGTGACTTGAAGAGGAATTAATACAATGGAATAGATAAATATAAAATATGTTATGTTAGGTCGGGAGTGGGGGTGGTAGGGAAGTCGAGCACGCGACCGTTGGTCTATTGTGCTATCCCATGGAAATAAGACCAGACGGAGAGAAAGACTGAGAAAGTATGGTGGGAGAAGTGCAGGGGAAATCGGATAACCCCGAGAAAACCTGCCGAGCACAGATCGTCCACCATCACGAAACCCACATGAGAACCGAAAACATGAGAAGCCAATGTCTTAGTTACAACGCTAAATAATAATGAACTATAATTTATAATTATATCCTTTTTTAGATTTTAACTTTTTTGTTTTCTATGATTTTTAGAAGATTATGTAGTCCTCACATCGGCGATTAACCAACAAAAAATGTGTTTCCGTTCTTTTTAAAATCACATACTGCACAGATACCAGGTATCCAATATTTGGACCGCCATGCAGTGTGAAATTCATTTAACTCTTTAAGACTGAAAAGTTTCTGATCTAAAGAAGAATATTCGAGACGTATTAAATAAGGTAACATTAGTTAAAACATCTGAATATCTAATTGGAAATATAATTCTAGAGTAAAGAAGAAAAACAAGCAAATAAGAAGACTAGTTTAAATTAACTTTTTTAAAAGTTAATTTAAACTAGTCTTCTTGTTTGGTTGTTTTTCTTCTTTACACTAAAATTATATTTCCAATAATTGGTGTAAATCTCTTTTTTAAATCAAATTATAACTTTATTTCAAAAAGACATTCAATTAATGTTCTGAGTTGTATATACATTTTCATTAATAGATAGTAGAACCCAGAAACACATGATGGTGTTTGTATTAAAATAATCAATGATGAAGAATCAATAATTCAGGTGAAAGCAATAACAGTGAAAGTTGATACACTATCAATACACTTTCCCCGCAATCGTATGCTTGATTTTTAGTTACTTGGAGTGATTGGCAAAAATTAAAATACTTGATTTCTCCATCACTTAGAATTCATCTAAGTTGCTACTTGAGTTAAAGGAATTTCCATGTAAGATGAAGAATTTAAGATAGGCCTATTTTGACCAGAGTGTTCTTTCACGAAAAACAAATTCCTAGGGCAAAAAAAGCACCTGGAAAAAATATTAAATAAAATGTATTTATTTGTTTTTGGCATTCGTTTTAGAATTTTTTTTTTTTGCGTAGAATGTTAGAAACTAATATCTGAAAGATTACGTTTGTATTTGAAAACCTAACTTACAAGAGACCTTTATGAGCTTTAAGTCACTTATTGAACCAAATGTGTTCTGAAGAAGAAAACGTGATGAGAGGATGAGAGAAGATTAATTTTGATTGGCGATTGGATTGAAGCGACAGAGAATTAAGAGTAGTCCATCGCTACCATTGAAGAAGAAATTCTTCGAAATACGATATACATGACATATACAACAACTGGATATTTTCAGTCCAAACAATAACTATTTTGAATATAATTTTATATGCTACTTTATAAACCGCTTTCATAATCTTCAATGATATTCAGGATTCAGGTTCTTATATAATTTCATTTCTACGTTTCTCGATTCAACCCTTTCTCTTTTACATCGCAGGCTTTCGATATGTCAGGATATACATCGAAAATACCACGATCTTTCGTAACTCCAACGGATCAGTAATGGATGGATATTATCAAAACTTCATATGTAGAATTAAACTATGCAACAAAAATAAATCAGCTGGGTTTTTTTTTTTCCAAGCAATATTGAATGTTTGATATTACTTATTTTATTAACTATATGGTATTAGGTCCAAATGTTTAATAGTAAGTGGTAGTGTATGTCCTTTATGCCTTTATAGGTTTCACTGGGTATCTCAGATCTTTTAAGTTTCATTGTGAAATGCTCTTTAAGGTTATTCAGAATTTTCACTCTCTCATCATGTTGTCTTTCATGGAATCATTTGGTTTTCATCAGTGAGTAAAACTCATAAACGTCCTTTGTGAAGTTTAAGAATAGATAGCTTTGTAAGTTTTTGCTAGAAAAAAATACAGGCTTGTCTGTTTATAAAGGACATGTAGCGGCAAAAATAATACTAGAATGCAATTTATATTAGATGTATGTTTTATTTATTTATTTATTTATTTATTTATTTATTTATTTATTTATTTATTTACTTATTTTTTTTATTTTATTAAAGACTACACCTTCAATTTCAATTATATTCAGCAGAGATAAATTACAATAATAGATAAAAAT
>JAFIDM010012231.1:133612258-133630197 GCA_023159025.1 Thereuonema tuberculata | reverse complement strand
ATTGCCAAGTGTAAAAAAAAAAAAAAAAAAAAAAAAATTTTGGAAGAATAGTTAGGGATGGGTGCTTGTGTCCATAAATTTCCTAACTATGCGTGTTGTGTTGAGTACCACAGCCTTCTGGAGTTGTGCATAAGTGTTTTTATGAAGTCCTAGTGTGCTGAGGCTGTGGTGCAATGTGTGAGGCACCACACCAGTGGCGGACAGGACGATGGGTACAACACGTACTCGGTCCTGCCTCCACTGCTTCTGGAGCTCGTGTGCTAGGTCTGTATATTTACTTATCTTGTCTGCGTGAGTTTTCTGCATGTTCCTGCTGAAAGGCATAGCAATATCAATGAGATAGGTCTGTTTGTTGACCTTATCAACAAGTGTGATGTCAGGTCTCTTGTGATGTATAGTTTTGTCTGTGTGAATGGGGCGGTCCCAGTACAGCTTATGTGAGGTTGACTCTAGTACGCTTTGTGGTGTGAACTTGTAGTATGGGACCGTGTTCTTAATAAGTGAGTGTTTGTGTGCTAGCTGTTGATGAACGATCGATGCTACCTGATTGTGTCGGTGGAGGTAGTCTGTTTGGGACAGAAGGGGACAGCCTGATATTATCATGTAAAGTGTGGCATTTCCTGCATCTGTCATTGTGTGTGTTTGCGTCGTGTAGGATGTGTTTCTTGTAGTTGCGTGTGGGGATGACTTGGTCCTGTATCGCGATCATGAACCCTTCAGTCTCCCCAAACAGGTCACCACTCGTCAGCCATCTGTTCGACGCTTCCATGTCGACATGAGGCTGGCTGAGTTCGTGGCGATGTCTGCCATGGAGTTCCTTACGAGCCCATGATTCACGCAGCTGCTGTGTGTGGGTGTCGGGGGTGGTGAGTGTTAGAGAAGGGTATGCGAGGTCCAGGGGTGTGAGGTGTGTATCAGCCTTGGCAATGATTGAATGTAGGTAAGGAGTGTTGTGCTCTTTGGTGGAAGTGTTCCCTAAGTGTGTGTACTTGTTTTGCATGTAGGGTGATGACGTCGACGAGTCCTCGGCCTCCCTCCTTACGGGGAAGAGTCATCCTTTCCGTAGCGGACTTGGGGTGGTGCATGTTATGTTTCGTGAATGTAGTGCGTGTTGTGCTTGTAGTGCTTCGAGTTCATTGTTTGTCCATGGAATTATGCCAAACGAATATGTTAGTGTGGGGACGGCAAAAGTGTTAATGGCTTTAATTTTATTTCTGGCATTGAGTTGTGTTTTGAGGATGTTGTGAATGCGAGCACGGTATGTTTTTCTTGAGTGCGTTTTTGATGTTTGCATTGTTAATGACGCGCGCTTGCTGGAAGTCCAGGTACTTGTAGGTCTTTTCCATGGATTGGATGGCCAACCCATGGTCCAGTTCAAAACCCTCCAAATTCGGAGTCTTCCCGCGTGTTATATGTAGCTTGCGGCATTTGTCAATTCCAAATTCCATCCCAATATCTTTGGTGAACTATGTTGTGATTTGTAGTAAATTGGTAAGTTGTGCGTTGTTTGTAGCATAGAGTTTAATATCATCCATGTAGAGTAAGTGTGTGATTTTGTATGGTGTCAGAGTGCCTGAGGTAAGCCTATAACCGTGTTTTGTGTTGTCTAACATGTGGCTTAATGGATTCAAGGCGAGGCAGAACCAAAGAGGACTCAAGGAGTCTCCCTGGAAAATACCTCTCCTTATGGGAATGGGATCTGTAGTGATGGAGGTGTTGGAGGTGCGTATGTGTAATGTTGTGTTCCAACTCTTCATCGTGGCCTCCAAGAATGCCGTGATCTTGGGGTGTACTTTGTAGAGTTGAAGAGTGTGTAAAAGCCAGGAATGGGGGACTGAGTCAAATGCCTTCTTGTAGTCGATGTACGCTATGTGTAAGTTCTTATTCTTCGCGCGCGCCTGGCGCAGGATTACCGAGTCAATAAGGAGTACCTCCTTACAACCCTGGAAATTCCTACGACAGCCCTTCTGCTGTTCGGAAAGAATGTTGTGTCTCGATGTGTGTGTAAATTTTGTCTGCAAGGCAGGAGGTCAGGAGTTTGTAAAGTGTGGGGAGGCAAGTGATTGGACGGTAGTTTGCATGGTGTGCTGTATCAGTGTTTTTGCTCTGTAGGTAAGTGACACCCTGTGTGAGGAAAAGAGGCGGAATAGAGGCATATATTGTATTATTATTATTATTATTATTATTATTATTATTATTATTATTATTATTATTATTATTATTTTGTTTTTTTTGTTCGCGAATGGGCGCGAATGGACCATGCGCTAGCCCCTCCCGACAACGTCAGAACAAGGCTAGGAAATCAGAGACGAGAAAGAATGCACTTTCTCATCGAGGATACGCCTAAGAGAGTAAGTCTCAGGGGGAAACGGACGAAACACAGAAGAAGAAAGAAACATCCATGCCACTACCGGGATTCGAACCCGGGAATTGTCGCACTGGCCACAACGGCAGACCGCCGTCTAGACCGCACTATTATTATTATTATTATTATTATTATAAGTTGCTTATTTTTTTCTTTATAATAAAATGAGTTTATGCTTTTTATTAAAACAAACATTTTTAGAGATATAAGAAGTAAATAAATTACAATTTCTAACATACACACAATATTTCCACATTCAGAAGTTTGGTCAAATCTATCCGAATAAATATAATCTATCTAAATGAGATTTTATCATATAATATCAATTGATGAAACAAACAAGAAGCATCCATCTACTTGTCTATCAGTTTTTAAATATACGAGAACTTAAAAGAAAAAAAAAGCCAAACAACATTGTAATTACGTTTTCCAGAATGAAGAACCCTAGTAAAAAAGCAGCATCCCAAAGTTAAGCCTCAGTAAAGTCCCCCCACAGATGGTAGTAGTGTTATCCATGGATTAAATAGCCAGTAATTCCCATTTAAAAATTTCATCAAATGATAGGAATTCACTAAAAACCTCCTTTCATTTGTAACATTCAATTAACTATTTTTGTCAGAAATAACAGAATCAGTTTTTAACTTTGTACATAACATTTACTTTCATAAAAACAATAAAAAAAAAGATTCGACGCCTCCAAATCTTAAAAAAAAAATAATAAAAAAAAAAACCTTTCTTCTCTAATTTGTTTTTCGTTTTCAAGGTTTATCAGTCTTTTCTAAATACTTTGGATATGAAAAAGAATCTCAAAAAGAAAACATTATAAATTGTGAACTTAGTAGTTACATTCAAGATTCTTCTTCCAAAATCTTATACAACGAAGTAATCGCAACGTCTTTTTACCTCAATCTTCAAATAAGAAAAGTAAATCGAACGTTTGCAATGGAACGCTAAACATAGCTGTTGGGGGTCTCTGAATGATGTATCAGGTTCTGACGGTTTCCTCTTTTTCCGTTCATTTCATCCGTTTGATATCCGACACGGTGTCGTCTTGGTTCATTTCCTTTCCTGAAAGACGATCACAAAAATTCACGCCGACTCTCATGAGATTTTCCAGTCCGTCACTACAAAAAGAGACCACAAAAGATCTTGGTGTTTACGACTGCAACAGCTTCTCCTTTTCTCTTTGTTAAAACCTTGGAAAAAAATGCGATTTCCATGTACCTTTTCACTACTTTGAAGACTTACAAGAAAGGATTTGTCAATCGCAGATCTGAAAATTTAAAGATATCGAAATAGAGGCTTTGAATGGAAAGTGAAAAGAAAAGTTTTAAATTTGTGTCAAAACCTGCCCCCTGCTTTTAAATTGTTCAAAAGAGTTAGTTCTCAAAATAAATAAACTTTGCTGAATAATTCGACAAGCGCCTTTCAGTTCACATTGCTTCGACACTATGTGACGAATAGATTCATAGGACGAGATATATATTACAGTAAATAATTCGGTATGATTGCTGCAGACAGAGCGCATCACCTAATCATATCATATAATCGAAACATCATCTTTGTAAATGTCTCTTCTGATATCATACTTCGACTACAAACTGGGTCTATCCTAATTATTCTGTTTTAACGATATCTAAAAATAAACACTAAATTAGAACTTTCGAAATAATAAAGTTGAAGTTCATTTATTACAAAACATATAATTTTAAGTATTTAAAGCGAGATCTTTTCAGTGTTGTTTACCTACTTTGTACATGAAAGTTACCTATGTTCATTCATTAAATCCATCTACCTATTTTTATATCTACTTTTCATGACCGCAATTTCTATATATAAAAGCCACATATCATTTTTTAATGTGAAAATACATGTTTCGTTTTTAGCCTATGTATGACCATTCTTCCAGCATCTCCGTCGTACGAGAAAAATTTTCCTATTAAAAATGTTCATCTTCAACAAATAAGCAAAAAATATTTGGAGAAAAAAAATATTTCTCTGCTTCGTATGTCTCTCAATTTGTCCGCCGTTCAAAACAAAATCACCTTCATCCCAAACGGAATCCCGAAGCAAAACAAACAAACAAACAAAAAAAAAAAACTACAACAAAGACATTTCCGAAAAAACGAGCAAGTCATTTATTTCTATCACCTGAAATACTTTTACGTTTAAAGGATAAATTGTAGCAAAAAAGAAAGCTCGTAATGATTAAACTACCCATTGTTTCGAAAGATAAAGCATTGTTAAGATTTTTCAAATTTTCTCCACTTATCCTCTTTTTTCTTTGCCCTACATTATTGTTCTCAACAATTTCTTCATAGACATTTCTTCGTAGACAAAAAAAATACAGGGAGTTTTAAGTAAAGACTAGATGGCTGCCGTAATGAAAATTCATCAGGTCCTCCCAACAAGATAACGACAAAAGTAATGGTGGAATTACTTTGAACAGGGTTCGGATAGATTAAATGAGAAATCTCCAAAAATTCAATATGAAATTGCCTGCTGTTGAACTTATTTATATACAATATTAACTATATCCGGAGATAATCATGGAAAAAAAAGACAAAACAAAAATAAAATTTAAAACAGGTAATTTTAGTTTAGATAAAACAGATCAAACTCACTTTTTCCTGATTGTCAAACTATTAGTGATGGGTGATTCAGCCTCACAGTCAGGACTTGATTAAAAATTCCAGACTTAGATAACTAAGAAGATTGCACTCAGAGGAGAGAAAAATCGACAAATTGTCCTTCATTTTGCTGTTAATGTTTTGCAATTATTTTCCTTTCCCAGTGTAATTTTATTTTAAAATAACTGTTCTTGTAGAAATACAAGCTTTATTAACCGTAGAAAATAATGTTGCTGCTACAAAATTGCCTGGAACTGAGGGTACCTGTAAGAGCTTGACATTTAATTTATATTTGATTGCTTCTGATTTCTTTATAATGTAAAGAGAAAAAGAAAGGGCTTCCAGATTTACACCCAGAAATTAAAATTATAGTTTTTGAATATCTGAAAAAAGTTCGAAAATAGCTATAATGTGTGTCCATTTTATAGCTGCCTCTCTCCCTTTATTTACATCCTAATTAGCATCTGTCTTACAATGCCTTTCGCAGATCAGTTTCTTTACAAATAAATAAATTCCAGATAGATGTTTAAAAAAGTTAAAATCTTTAAGAACAATATTAACTTAAGAAAAATATAAACAATGACTCTTTCTATTTACTGATAGCAAAAAAAAGTAGGATAAAAAAACAAGATTTTTTCCTCGTGTCGAGTGGCACCATTCAACCCACTTCCGCAAATTGTCATCGGCAGACCACAGCCAGAGCTTTTCTTATCTCAGTCAAGGATTTGCTTTGGGGAAGTCATCGGTTGAAGCCAATGTCAACAAAAGGAAATCTTAGTGGTCAAACAAACAACAGTTGTATTTAAAAAAATATCCTTCCTCCATCTTCCTTATTCACGAAATTGGTTACAACAACTTATTAGACTTTACTTTTTTATTTACAATTTTATTTCTTAAATAAATGTAGTATAAAATATTTTTAAAATATTTATTTTTTTAAAGTTTGCGATACTAACACTTTGAGAACGAAATGCATAAGAATTTGATTTTCAATTAAAAACAACCAACAAAGTGTATTGTTTAAAACCTTTTTTTAAAGTTAATTTAGTTCCTATTCCAAATTTCGGTAATTTGTTTTTCTTTATCTATTTTAAGGAAATACTGGAAATAAAATCAAAGAAACACAATTAAGAAACACAAATTCTATTATATATTATTAATTATTAACTCAATGACCAAAAAAAAAATGGTGAACTTTCATAATTACTTGTTTTATCTTAAGTGTTCGTAAGTGACCTTTATTAAGTGACCAATTTTTTGGTCAGTCTGTGTAATAATATTAAAACACAAAATTCCTATTAAAAGAGCATAATTTGGATTTATTATCGATTTGTTTTCGTTCTATTTCATTGTCTTGTTTGCTTTGTTTTTTCTGATTTCAATATTTTCATAATATTTCAGATCAACATGAAGCAATGTTGTTTTTGTGTTTCTGTCTACTTTCGTAACATATATCGTACATTTTATATGCAAAAATTTGTTAGGCATTTCTTTCGTGAGCATAATTACACAAAGGGATATGCAAATAAAGTCTCTATACAAATTTGGTTTGAAGTCGAAATCTGAAAATGATTTATTTGAAGGATTTTTAGAACATTTTATTTATGTTTCAAACGAAACTCCTTTCTGAAGATGATTTGTGTTAAAAGCAGATGCTTGCCAAAAAAAAAGTTATTTAACTATTATTCAGTTTAATGGAAACAGATCTTTCAAATTCAAATATATTTTTTTTATTTAAAGTAAAAAAAGCTTACTTTGAGAAATTACCTCTTGGAGGTTGAATTTTCATTCCATAACCAGAAGGACTCAGCCACTCGAACAAGAAAATAGCGAAGGCAGCCACTTGGATTCCCACTAGAAGAATGCACAGCCACGATATTGTATCAAAAGGTTCTAGAGAAAAAGAAAATAATAGTCAATAATTTCAATAGTGAATAATTAAAAGATTAGTAATTGTTTAATTACTAAATTAAGAAAACTTTGAAAATTAAGTATCGTAAAATGAACAATTGAGGAAGCAGATATGGTTGTTAGTTATTTTACCAAACAAAGAGAAAGATTGGATAGCGGCTAAGTATATGTATAGAAAGTATGAACTAAAAGAGAATTATTAGAGGGGAAATCGAAAAGTAACTCTCAATAATTTTTTTACGGAATATTATTTTGGTCCGGACGTTCAAATTGTCGACGATAGTTAGTTTGAATCTTGCGCTGTAGAGACAATTGCTCGATCACGTGTTGCCCTGGCGGAATGAGTGTAAATTACTGAGTAAAGATGGCGCGTTTGCTAGCATCGTCGACTTGTGAAGAGCAAGGAGATGTAGTTCGTTTTTTTTGTGGGCAAAACGAAAACCCTCAAAAATCCACAGAGAAATGTTGGAGGTGTATGGTGCTGATTGTCTGGACTGTAGCAACATCTCCAGATGTGCAGGTTCTTCAAAGAGAGCCGAGTAAACCTAACTGATAAAACGCTTTCCGGCCAATCAGTGACCGTTGCAATACCACCCAATGTCACAGGCATTGAGGCGGCAATTCGAAATGATCGGCGCATCAATCTGCGAATATTGACACAATAATATTTCTTAAGGCACAGTGCACGACATTATGCATGACAGATTGAGATTTCGCGCGCTGGGTACCCAAAGATCTGTCAGATGTGTAGAATGGCCAGCGAATGATATCACGCTTGGACCACTTGGAGCGTTATGCTGAAGAAGATCATGACTTTCTGGAATGTGTAATGACTGGCGATGAATCTTGGGCGTACCACTATACGCCCGAAACAAAACAGGCGAGTTTGGTATGGAAACATTCTTGGTTTCCGCCACCGAAGAAATTCAAAGTCACCCAATCAGGAAAAAAGTTCTGGTGACGGTGTTCTGGGACATGCATGGCGTACTCTTGGCGGAGTTTCTTCCACCGGGACCACTGTGAATGCCGCAACCTATGTTAGAATATTGGCAAAGTTGAGTCGGCCCTTCGAGAAACAGAGCCCTAACAGAGACGCTAGCCCTAATAGAGATGCTGCAAATGTCAGACTTCTTACGACAATGCTTGTTCCTGCGTCACGGTTTCTGTTCGTGAAAAAAATTGAGAAATTTGGCTGGGAGGTGCTCCAACATCCACCCTATTGTCCATATCTCGCAGCGTCTTACTTTTACCTCTTCGAACCACTGAAGAAATTCCTAGGAGGCCAACGCTTCGGTTCGAATGAAGAATCGGTCGTGAGCAGATGGCTATCATCCCAGATAAGTTCTGGAGTTCTATGAACGAGCAATCCTAAAGTTGGTGTCACGATAGGAGAAAGGTGTCGAGAGACTTGGTTCATATGTTTAAAAATAGGTAACACTTGTAGTTTGTTTGTGCATTATGGTTTATCTTACTTACTAAATGTTTTGCAAAAAAAAAAAAACAGTTACTTTTCGATATCCCCATGTACATGAGAAATGCGGAGATCTTTTTTACTCCATTCTTATTTTCTTTTTTTTTAAATATCTATTATCAAAAAGTAAGGTTATTTTCGATCATAAAAAATCAAAAACAATCAATGTTTCTGTCAAAATTTCATACTTATAAAAGCTGAAATTCACTTAAATTAAGGATATTTAAAACATTTCTAAATATATAAATTTAAAAAAAAATTCGTCAATGAAAGTTCACAGTTTTACAATATTATCACCACTTATTGAGTTACATTGATTTTAGTATTTTTACAATTTACGTGTGTTAACATTTCTTTAAATTACTATTAATAAAAACTACACACAAGTTAAAAATAAAGCTCTTAAGAAATACTGTAAATATGTTTTTATTTTTAACTTATATGTAGTTTTTATTAATAGTAATTTAAATACATTGATTTTAAGCCAATAAAAATGAGATGACTTATTGCACTGTTGTTAACAAATGTATGTAGCGTACATATATATTTTACGTGTTACTCAGATTAGAATCTGTCAATTGCTGAATTTGATCCATCTGTCCATTTAGAATAATCGAAATAAAAGTTGCTTTAAATTATTAAAGTTCAATTATAATAAAAATAAAAACGATAGGAGAAAAAACTTAAAATTTCGTCAGGCTTTGCTTCGTTGGTTGATTGGTTGGTTGTTTGTTGATTGGATCACTGGTTGAGGGTTAATTGGTGCATGTGAAATGGACAGACAAAATAAGAAATGAAGCTGTGCTAGAAAGAGTGGGTGAAGAAAGAATAATGCTGAAACTGATCAGGATGGTTGGTTGTTGGTTAATTAGTTGGGTTTTTTTAATGGGCAAAATCATCTTTAGGTAAGGTGGTCAGGCATTATTAATGGCATTCGTCTGTGTAGTAAAATGATTCTAGCTCTTAAGAAATACGCATATTTTGTGTAATAAATTAAAAATATAATAACTTCTCTTATATTGCCTCAGAACAAATCTTAAAATGAAGACCCAAGCACGAAGATAAAAACGAGGATTTTTCCGAAACTCTATGCATTAAAACAAAGGTTTCAAAGAACAAAAACAAAATGATTTTCTTTTCCATCCATCAGCAATTCGCCTGTCAAATCCTTTGGAGGGCTTATCAGGATTAAGATAGTGGTTAGTTGATTGCTTGGCTGACTGATTTGGTTACTTGGTTGATTGTTTGGGCTGATTGGTTGGTTGACTTGAGTATCAAGTTGTCGAATCGTAAAGATGAACATTCTTTCGTATGTTTTCATTATACTTATAATCCGTTCTGTATGTTTTCCCCAAACGATTACAAATGTTTATTTAAAACATTGGTATACAATGATTGAATATAAAATGTTTTCAGTTGATGTTATAGAGAAGGATCTCCTTAATTTATTTTTAATTATTTTGATAAATTTTTTCCGAAAATAAATGAATGAAAACATTAATATTTCTTTTCGGAAGTCTTAAATTAAAAAAAAAATCCTTAAACACATGGAAGTTTCGAATTTGAAAATAAATTTCAATTGAAATCAACTAGATTTTCATTTGAAATTCTTTTGTTGAAGTGATGTTGGAACAACTAAGTGTGTATTCAAGCAGAAGATGAAATGAATTGTGTAAATGAATGAAGATAACTTGTATAACGGAAAATATATTTATATTTTTATGAAAAATTAAAAATATACATCCTCAAATGATAGCTCTTTCATGGATTTTTTTTTCATGAAAGATGATTTGACATTAAAATTAAAGTAAAAATAAAGAAACAACAACAATGAAGAAAGACGCAATTTTTAATTTCTGTACTTCTGTAAAATTTCAATGTAAAGTGAATTCATCTCATTTTTGTACTAAATGAGTTTAGCTTACTGATCTGATGTTAGTTTTTCCAATTTGTAAAGCAATAAGTTGAACCTCTACATTACCTTTGCTGTCTGAAAAAAAGCAGTTATAAATCTCTAATATCTTGTCACGAATCTTCTTTAAAATATAAAGCAATTTCTGAATTTAAATAGCCTTTTAGAAAGGAATCGATAGCCATTTAAATCTTGCAATAAATCTAAATTGTAAATCTAAACTTAGAGAAAACATTATCTTACAGATTGGATACATGTTCAAAAGGAATAAAAAAATAAATAAAAATACTACAACCGAAAAGTTGCAGAAGATGGATTTACTCTTGAATAAGGACTTTTTTCACTATATCGCAGTATATCACTACACAGTATATCACTACGTATTTCACTATATCACTACATCGCAGTAATTTCATATAATTTTGTGATTTTGCTAGTTTTTTTTTTTGTTGTTTTAGCTAGTCAGTAAACATCTTTGCTTTTCTGGACTTACTTGAAAGAATATACATAAAGCAAAAATTAACAAAAATACTCCAAGTAATACATTAAAAACTTACATAACTCTTTTTTGAGAAAACAAAAAGAACTCCATCTTGTCTATATTTCGTAAAAGAAAGGTCGCTGAGACTTTCGAAATATAGCCAAGATGGAGTTCTTTTTGTTTTCTCAATAAAGGGTTATGTAAGTTTTTAATATACATAAAATTTACAATTATTACAGTTTTATCCAGAATCAAACTGTACATTACCTTATAGATAACATGTTCGTGTTAAAAAAAATTGTGATGCAATTCAGTTTTTCCAGAGAGCTCCACTTCTACTATTCAAGGACTTAAGATTTCACCATTCAAAATATAAATCTCTGATAATTATTAAAAATAAAATAATATGATATTCAAATTAAATGTTTTCCTTCTTGTATCTTTATTTGAAGAGTCGATTTATTTTTATTTTTGTTTAAATTAATAGTTAATATTAATATACTGTCCGTTTCGAAAAACGAGAACCCCCAACAACACAGACGATTCTACCCCGAAAAGGGGTGATACGCTGAGATGGGCCTTTCTTAAGACCTGTTTTCTTTTAGTACCTGTTATTTTTGCAATAGTATTTATTCTTTCCATAATTCTTTCCTGAAAAGCGCATATAGAACGCAGCTACTAGTAAACTAACACTGATAAAAAGTAAATATCCTCTCTTTATTTCTCCTCATCCCTGTTTTCATGAAATCCAAGGAGACCTGATGCATGCGCAAAAGCGTTGAAGGCTCTCGTAAACGAAAACGAACAGTATTAGAATCTTATTTTTTGTTTTAATTTCAGAAGAATGATTAAGATAAATACATTTGACAATTTTGCATTTTGCTACTTTCTTAATTGAATTTTAATAAGGAAATAATACCAACTCTTTGACAAATAAGTCGTCGGATGCCTATAAAATCTAAGAGTTCTGTAAGATCTATGAACTTGGTATGCAAATATTTCTTGGCCAGACATGCAAAAGAATAAAGGTCAGCGAACCAAAGTAGTTTCAAGAGAATAACTGAATCACTCGTGGCCTATCAGGATTGTCAGACGCTCTCTATTAGCAAATTGCGACGCTTAATTTGGTTTACTGGTGAGACCACTTATAATACTCCTATGAATGATTGTGCAAATTTAAGAAGGACTGTATCGTGAACTAACTGAAGCAGGGTGATCGTGTTAGCAAATCGTCCATCGTCTTAAAATAGAACATTGCCAGAAGAGCAAGTGAAGATAATCATACAGATTGTACCAGTTGGACCCAGTCAATTTTGCGAATAGTAGCAACAATGTGTTGATTCTCTTTGGTAGTGATTCCACAATCCTAAGCATTTTGCGATTACAAGTAACATTAATGACAAGAAACATATATACATGTACAGTAAGTTATTAATGGCAAAAGCTTAATTAAATAATTATTTTTGCACTTTCTCTCCAATTATTCCAAAATTGCAAACAAAGGAGCATTGTTAACAGAATGTTTAACTCCAAAAATTTAGACAAAAAATTAATCAGAAACCCTCCTTTTGCTTCAGCTTCTCATAAGAAATGAAAAAAAAACAAAAAAAAACATGAAAATATAACCAGATGCAAACTCTAATATTTTGTTGAACCACTTCTGCCCTTGATGATGGCAGTGCATCGTTCAAGCATTGAAAATATCAAGTTCCAAATGTAGTCAAGCGGTAATTCATGGTTCCAAACACGGTTTACGGCTATCTGAAGCATCACTTGTAAATTGCCTTCTTACAATTTTCTCTCGCAAGGAACAGAGTCGTCCAGAAAGATGCAGTTACTTGCCAGATTGAAATTATCTCTAATTGTTGGCGGCAATTTTCTTTCCAATACCGCCTCGTAACCTTTGGCGTTTAAGGAACCTATCCCACAATACAAAATGCACCCCACAGATTCTTTGGCGTGTAGGGAATTTAACTAATGACATCGTACTATTCTTCTCCACGTTTTCGGAGAATAGTATCCCTGCCATCAGCGCCTACAGGTTGAATTCAGAGAAAATAAACGCCTTCCACTGATTTGGTGTCCATTTGACATAATCTTTGTACCGTTTTATTTGGGCCCTTTTTTTGATATAAGGAGGGGCTTCTTCTTCGCACGATGGGCTTGTTTGAAAAGGCGTCTTCTGACTATTACTGCACTTCTACGATTTGTTACCCAGTTCCTCCACCAAAAATTTATCACGTACAGTGTACTTGTTTCAATAAAAAAACATAAACTGCAAAAATTTTATGAAATAAAATTTATTCCTTCCTAAAATTTATTCCTTCCATGGGATGCCTTCCCTATGCAGTCAGGGAGTTTTTATTGAAAAATTAATCGCCGAATTGCGTTCAACAATTTTTGAGAATCCCCTGCTTCGGGAAACTTCTAGAAATATTTAAATTCTAAATGCAGTTATTTGACTGTTTTTAAATAATTAAAAACAAATACAAAAATAATCAATAAAAATATTTTTTTAACTTTAACATTTTTACTGTATTAATTGTAATAAAGTTGTTGCTTATTTCAAGAAAATAATACATTAACGGTAAATATATCTGCTAATGATTCATTTGTGTCTTGCCATGCTTGAAATTCCACAATAATCACTTCTTTTATTATCAGCCGTTCCAACATAGCCTTGAAGTCTAGGTGCGGCCTCCCAAGAGGCTGATGTGTCGGAGCCTGTGTCCGAATCCCGGCGCCGGCATGGATGTTTATTTCATTTCCTTTGCTATGTTTGTCAGCCTCTTCTTCGCTTTCTCTTCCGGTTTGAAGCCATTGCATAATGGTTTCCTGAGGAAGGCCTGAAAAACCCCTTCAACACATCTGGCAGTAGATATAAAATATCTTCTCCCAACCCACCTTGTCAGTGTGGGAGATTAGAGTAATCTCCCACCACTTTCCAAGGGGAAGACCTATAGCCAGAAATGGCTATAAAAAGGACTGAAGAAGAAGATGTATTTTTAACTAATTTTTTAATTTTTTTTGTATTAAGGGCCATTTTTATGTTTACCTGTCTTTTGTTTATATTTCCTTTGCTCTCACTGAGCTGCAGACACTGTGTGAATCCAACTGAGGACGGGTGATAACCCAGAAACAGGCTTGTCTTGGATTCCCGTGTCAAAATTACCAAAAGCATCTCAGTAATTGTTAGTTATTGTGCGTTTTAATACAAAGAAGATGTATTATCAATAACTCTTATTTATTATTAATTATAATTATATTATCTTATATTGCTTTGTTCTGATTTGAAATTATTTTAAAAATTGACTATTTCTGATTACATTTTATTTCTCTGGAATCCATTATGTAATTTCGTAATCATTTGTAAAGATTAAAATATCAAAATGTGATCATAAAAATTTATATTAGTATAAGAATAGATTAATATAGCCGTACTATTTATTTGCTGAGAGGCTCCGATACAACGCATTAGTTCAGAATTCAGCGACTGAAAGAATCGGAGTTTACCTGCTCTTCAAACCTTTAGAAACTCAATCAGCCTAAGACTTTATTTGTATGCAAATTAAAATTGCAGTGATCTGACAGTAATATCAGGAGCTTACTGTCAGAGTTTAATACAAAGCTTATCGGCGTTGTAAAGAATAGGATAATTTCCTTAAGTAATTTTTATAAGAAATCCTTAAATAGTTATTAGCAACCTTATTTCTTTACATTCTGAAATGTCACATTTTTTTTCCAGAAGACCTAAATAAAACTTAATCCATTTAACTGACGTTAAGCATGGATCAATAAAGATCAGAACACCAGGTGACTCATTCCCATATTGATGTTAACGTTAAGTGAGAATGTAGCAACATAAATAGCCCTTTAAGAAGACTACTCCTTAACACGCTAAAAGTTTTGGCCTCACGGATATGAGCGTGGCACCGTTCTAATTACTTCAGGACGATTTCAAAGAGAAGTAAAAGTATGGAAATTCCACAACAATCAATCCCTATTAAAAATAATTACTGTACAAAACTGAAAATTGATTTCAACGAATAAACGAATGATATTTTAAATTCAAATTTTATCCCAGATAACAGTTAAAACAGATTTAAGTTGACGCATTGTATAAGGAGGTTTAAGTTGAATGTCAACCATAAATAAAAGATGAAACAGCTTCATTAGGACATCTACCACCGATCCTTCATTTTTATCTCTGATTTGTACGCAGTTAAAGTTTTTTTTTTAATATCTGTTGCATTCGTCTGTTAATAAATATTTTTTTAAACAATTAGTGTTTAACATCTCGAATATTTCTTAGGATACTTCATTGATAAAACGCCACTTAAATGTTTAGTGCCTGGATATAACTCAGACAGGGATAATTATTTTAGTTTTGCTTTTATTTAACTCTGAAACTGTAAACAAGTTAAAAAGTTTTTAACTGTCAGTATACGCTGAATTATCAGTTTCTTAGGTTTAGAATCGCTCTTGATATCTTAATAATACGGCGAAAAATAAAATACGGAAAGATGAAAATAATCAGGAAGCTGATATTAGACAAATGAAAAGCACAGAAACTTCAAGTTGGCCGTTAGTGGTAATTTAATTTTCGTGAACTATTTTGGGATTAAGTGACGTCATTTTTTTTTTTATGAGGACCTCCGGAAGATCAGAATTTGAAATTAACTGATAAATCGACGAAATTTGATGGAGAATATTTGACTTTCAATTAGTATTTCTGTTACAAGATATCAAGAACTGATGGACGTAAAGCAGAAACATAATTTTTATTTCGTTCTTAAAAACGCTACATCAATGCAGCACTACTTTATAGGTTTTTCAAACTCACTTCCCCTAGAAAGTAGTTTAAATTTCCTTTATGAATCAAAATCTAACAAAGTCTACGCAATTGATTCATTGATATTAAATCTAATTTAAAGAAATTTCAGTTACGCTTTTCTCAACAACAATCGCAGTACATTTATTCAAGTCCAAATTATTCCTAAGTTGACAGTAACAACGCAATGCCAGCTTTAACATCAGAAGAAAAAAAGAAAAGTATTTTTATTCTTTGAATCTTATGGAAGTTCTAAAAATATGATAAGACTTCAAGATCCCCATAGGACACCAGAGAACTTAGTGCCAAATTGTAATGACAATTTTAACCACTTACCTAAAAATGCTTTGGGTGAGATAATCCCTGTTCTCTTAGCTACCACAATAGCTATTCCTGTTTCCATGAAAGGAACACTGAAATCAATGACTGCTTCTCTGTATGAGTTAATCTTTAAGGCTGTCAATGCAATGTCTGCTTTGCGGTTGATGAGGGTTCCCACTAAGCCATTCCATTTGCCATTCTGTGAAGAAAATCAGTAGAATTAAAAATGCAGTAGCAAGAGAAAAACGAATCATGTGTAAAATTACATTTAAACTTAAAAATTTTGTCTAGTATTTATATAATTAACTTTTATGTTTCCAGATGATAAGTTATTTCAAAACATGAAATTCAGTTACCATATCAGTTAAAGTAAAGTAATAATTAGTGAAAAAGATTAATCGTAAAATATTGTGTAGCTTAATGATATTAATGGTTAGCACTAGGAAAATCACTAAATTTATATTTGCAATAATATTAAGACTTCTTGAGAAACGTGACTTATATGTAATCAAAAAGAGCAAATGGAATTCAATAATCAAAAAGAAATTACTAATTTAGGAAAAAATTTCAGAAATTTCTTTATAAATAAAACAAAATATCGATTTTATTTTTTTGTGACTTTTCCTGTATTTTTTAATGCACTATTGTAGTAGTGAGAGAGTTATACAACGTTTGACAGCTTTTAAACAATATCTGAGGAAAAAAATATCATTAAGCCATCGATTATCAATAAAAAACTTCATGCAAAAATAATCCCCTTCAAAAAAAAAAAAATCGATGAGATCAAAAAAAACATCAATGGTGCACTTCAATAAATTAGCTTTCTTGTAAACCTGAATTCCTATTAAATTTTTCCCATTTCATATTCCTTTTATTAAAAAAACAAAAAACAATAGGTTATATATATGTTATCTGCATATGCACTCTAAATTTCTGTTAATTGTCATTATAGTCATTCTTAACTACGTATAACATAAATTTTGAACACCGTTTTCACAAGTATCATGCTAAGAATTAGAAGCGGTTTTATTTTGGAAATTTTCAGATGTCATGTTTAGTTTTTTGTTCATTGATATTTACTCTAACATTATCTAATGATAGATATAAAAAAAACCGACTAAATGAAACTGATAAAGAATGCTACTACTTTTTTCTATTAATTGTATTTGTTTACGTCTTTGGAAGCTAATATCGTCTAATTTATTGTGCTAGTAATAATTTGATAACTAAAAATTTGTATTACTATTAAGATTACAGTTAAAATCATTCTAGAACATCGTTAATTCATTAAAATGTTTTAGTAGTTATATAAAAACATGTGCTTGTATACTCAGCGTAAAAGGAAGTCAATCTTAATTGTTTGGAAACAAAATTTTCGAAATAAGTTTTGGACATTTCATCAGTTGTAGCTCCTCTTTAATCTAAGAAATAGATTCTATTTGCAAGCAATTTATATTGTGGACATACAAAGGTTACTTAATCTAATTAACACTGAATTCTGCGAAAAGGCAACAGGAGTGTGTTTTTCGATTCTCTTAAATTCTTGATAACCTTTGCAATATGAAGCAACCTAGGGTTAACAAAGATTAATTATCAAGGGTCTCTTGGTAACCGAGTTGGATGTGTTTTTCATTAATCTAGAATTTAATTATGCTTCGTAAAGAGCTGAAGTTTCTTGAAATCAATGTTAAACGTAAATCTAGATATTTTGATAATTAATAACAGCGTCACGATATTTTGTAATTAGAGGAAAACAACTTAAATACCTGAATTTTGCTTAATTAAAGTCTATATCTACATTTTGTTTTGAATTCAACAATAATTTTTAAAAGACTTTCTGAAATCTTCTATTTAATTTAAGAAACTTCTGAAAGAACCTAAGCTACTAGCAAGTGGATTTGAATATATTATTAAGACCAGTGGTGCCCAACCTACGGCCCGCGGGCCATATCCGGCCCGCGAAGGTGTTACATGTGGCCCGCTGTTTTATTTCTGCTTTTTTTTTGGTTGTTGAACC
>JAFIDM010012231.1:133585255-133607258 GCA_023159025.1 Thereuonema tuberculata | reverse complement strand
TTTTTTTTTTTTGTTTTTGTTTTTGGTTGTTGAACCTGGAGATTCGGTGTATTTTTTTTGGTTGTTGAACCTGGAGATTCGGTTTTTTTTTTGTTTTTTTTTTTGGTTGTTGAATAGGAGATTTCGCCACATTGTGGCCCGCGAGATTCACAGCAAAGTCAATTTTGGCCCGCGTATTACAAAAGGTTGGGCACCACTGATTAAGACAAATCAATCTTTATTTCTTTAGTTTTACCTCTTACTTACTGGAGATTTTCAAAATTAGTAGTGAAACATAATTCCAAAGCATCTCTAAGTTTTAAAATGAAGTCCCTTCAAATTGAAATTTGATGTAAGTAAAAAGAAGGTGTTTCCCAAGAATTCATAACATTGTTTTGATGGTTCTCTGAGAAACCCTGATAAAAGTCTTATCATAATATCACACTCAAATAATCTCCAAATAAGCACAAATATCATGCTAAGAATTACAGGCGGTTTTAAATTTAGAAATTTTCAGATGTTGTATTTAGTTTTTTGTTCATTGATATTTATTCTATCATTATCTAATATTAGATATAGAAAAACGACTGAATGAAACTAATAAAGAATGCTACTATTTTTTTATTAATTATTTGGTAAGAATTTATTGTGCTAAACCAGCCATTTCCAACTTATCACCACGGTTAAACATTTACAATTAACTTTTTAATTTGTTTACTTCATAGTATTCTTTAGTTACAGTCAATGAATCACAAGGTTTTATTTTCACCGTTTTAAAAAGTTAAAAATTTGAAAAGGAAAGCAAAACTTTAATATAAATCATATTTCACAAAATATACTTGATATTTGTTACTTTAGTATCGATTCTGATACCAGGGGAATTACATTTTTTGTCGTCTCTAGATATGACACGCAAAGTTTTGTAAATATGAATTTTTTCAGTATGTTTTTGAAAACTTTTTACAAGCAATAAAAAGGGATAAAAACGCACAACAAATAAAATCACTGAGCTACTTTTGGAATATTTGACACCGGGAATCGAGGACAGTCTGTTTCGAGGTTATTATCTCTCCTCAGCTGGATTCACCCAGTGTCTGCAGCTCAGTGATATCATTACGTATATGTCTTTTTTATAGTTTAATCCTTTAAAAGCCAGCAATTGACTGGCGGGGATTAACTAATTGCCCTTTTTTATTTTTTATTTAATTTTGATGTATTTTTAAATGAAGGGCCATTCTTATGTTTACTTGTGTTTTGTTTATATTCCTTTGATATCATTGAGCTGCAGACACTGGGTGAATCCAGCTGAGGAGAGGTAATAACCTCGAAACAGACTGTCCTGGATTCCCGGTGTCAAATATTCCAAAAGTAGCTCAGTGATTTTATTTGTTATGCGTTTTTATCCCTTTTTATTGCTTGTAAAATGTTTCCACGCACATTAAATTTATCATTATGTTTTTGAAAACTGTTTTGAAAATAAATAACTGTCATCATATTATTGGAAGTGAGATTTGCGTTCTCTATTAAGATACTGCAAAGTGGCAATTAATGTTGCTTTATTTTTGCATTAATGTGATTGTTAATTTGAGGTGAAAAGGGCCTTCTTTGACTATGCAAAAAGAGTTGCAATTTGATTATTAGGAAACACTGTTAATTGGATCTGTTGTGTTGTTATTTTTGTTTTAAAATATTTGAAACAAAGAATGCTATTTGATATGAATGATCTAAAAATGTTAAGAATGTGTTACTTTGTTGCAGATATCTCTGTAATTAAATAATATTTTTTGAAATTCTTGTTAGTATTGTAAGCATTGTGAGACGTCTGTTTGTGTTGACTGGAAAAGGAGATGAAGGTTTTACTTTTTATTTTTGCTTTCATTTTTCAAAGCTAGTTATGAAATTTTAAAGCTCAAAAAACTTGATTATCATCTTAAATTTTACAGAAAATTTATAAGGAACGAGAAATTGGATTTCCTTGCAGTATCTATAAAACTAAAAAAGATTCTTTAAAGAAGTTAGTTTTCTAGCTTATTACTGTTTTGCGAAAAAGTTTTTTTTAAGAACAATTATTTACTTTGAAGTAATCAAACATTATTGAGGTTTTATAAAATCCTAGTAAAATAAAACGCAACAATAGAAACCACGGAAAAAAAATATTACTTTCCTGTCCATGATTTTTTTCCAAGGAAAAGTAAAGAACATAAATGGAAAATCACTTACTTTTTCTGCGCCCCAAAAGCCATCTTCCACTCGAACCATATCAAAGGAGAACTGTAAATCGTTAGCAAATTTAACCAGAAGATCAACGCTGAAGCCAGAACAGCACTGAGTTAGAGACGAATTCCTTAAAGTAGAATTTATGTTGTTCCTACAAGAAAAGCAGAAAGAAATAAAGAAGATATCTCGGTCGAGAGGAAATGTAATAATCTTCAATTGCTTGTATTCTGCTGCTATCACATCTGAAAGAAACATCTCTATGCAAAAGAGGATTACGTCGAGACACATTTGCAAAGCATATATATGTAATAAGTTTCAAGAGTAGTTGAGAAAACAGATGAGTTGGAAGGAATCCAACAAAACCTCTCGTTCCACGGAAAACTGTTGCTGCAAAAGATGCCATTTTTAAAGTCGTAACTGCTTTCTTTGTTTCCTTTTACTGAACTTCTACACGGAGGAGTATTATTTAATTTATGAAATCTAGATGCTATTATATGTTTTGGCATTAAAGTAAATAAATATTAAAAAGTTAATATATCAATAAAAAAGTTTTACCTGTAGCTATGAAAAATAAAGTTTATATGCTTTTGCTGGTGCTGGGAAAGATTAATAGTAACAGAGATATAGATGGAAAGAATACTAATTGCAACTACTCAGTTTCTTTTTTTAAATTTTGGAATTGAACTTAAATACTTTTTACCGCAATAAAAAAAGACAATTTTTATCAAATATCTTAAATATTTTTTGGTAAACTAATTTGATATTTGGTTAGGAATTTTTAGTTAGTACAAAAGAATTAATCAAAAAAAGAAGTGTCAGGGATTTTTTCCCACTTTGTATTGACAAGATCTCTATTTCTTTTGAAATTCCTATGAATGTTCTTGTTAGATGACGGGTATTCGTTTGTATAACGAAAGTCCTCTCAATATACTACAGAAAAAAAAAAATTGCATTTTTATTTAGGGAATTTACTACGTCCATTAAACTGAAATCATTTTCAACATTGCAGCAAGGCCTAGTCACTTTTTTTTCCAGTGCAGGGGAGCATTACTTTTACTCTGTAAGATAATTTATGCAGAGAAAAATTACTAGAATATAATTCAGCCTCCAAAATTCTTAAACTTTTTTTTTCGGTTCTTCTTCGATCTTGGTTTGTATTTTGAATGAATGTAAATCATTATCAAAATATAACTGAAATTTTATTTCGATGAATGATGGTGATTTCTTTTTCTTAAAACAATTTAAAACAATGTTAAAGTCTACATCGACTTTCATAACAAAAATCACACTGGAAAAACGATGGATATGAGAAAGGAAAGAATAAGAAGAAAATTTAAAAAGGTAGATACAGATTGTAATTTCTAAAGCTGACTGAAGTACATAAGTACATCATTGTAAGTCACTTCTTAAAACACTAACGGTACTCTTTTTTTACGCCTCATTCTAATTTTAATGTTCTGATAGTTACAAAGTTCACGTAGCAATCTCTCATTTACAGGATGCTGATCAGAATCTCAACATCTAGAATTATCCACAAAAAAATACTAAAAAATTACTATGAATGCCATCTGATGACGATAATCTAAAGGAAAGCTGCAATTACAAAACGGCCTTAGGGTGAGAGAAGCGGTTATATTCGAGTATTATTCAAGCAAAAAATCTTCACCGATTATTTCTTTAAAGATATCGGTCCCGCTGACCATTCCGTAAATGTACAGGGCTGTTAACATTAAAGTTCCTCTTCATACAAGTCTTCAGAGCGCGTTCTATGATTCCAAATGGAAAGAAATTTGGACAACTGGTAGGCCTACTTCAAACGATGCGCTCGTCATTTATTGAAAAAAAAAAAGATAGAAAAAAATATAGTACAAAAAATGGCCAATAGATGGTGCTGTAGCAATATAAATAAATAACATTTACCATTCGCAAAACGGCATTTTATATCGCAGGACGCAATATGTTTGCTGGAATTAAGACATCGGTTTATTGGTAATTATTCATCAAGAACACTCGATCATCCTTTTTTTTTTTTTTTTGTAACGATGAACCTAATGATTCGCAGATTCGTCTAAGATGTCCAACTGCTCCATTCTTGAATGGGAGTCAAAAAGACAATTCTGCTAATTTAAAATATTGACCACAAAACCATCTAAGTACATGTAAAGATCATACAGATCTATTGCTATTTATCGAGATTTAAAGAAGACAAATTCCACAAATATTATGGTTATTGAGATTATGCAAGCTACCCACGTTTTTCCAATTCTTGCTATCAGGAGAAAAATGCTGCTTTTCGATAACAGCCCTCAAGGGCAGAATCCATTCTGTTTTTTCTGTTTTTTTTTTTTATTCAACATCAACTCCTTATGTCCAAATATCATGAACATGAACATTGTAATTGCTGAGATAATTATCAGTTTTATTTTATTTTTATTGATTGCCAGAAGTCATTTCTTTCGCTTCGCTTTAATAAAAGGTTACAAAAAAATAAAAAATGGCGCCCCATTTTTTCTCGTGATTGGTAAGAAAAAAAAATAAACAGCCATATCACATCTTGTACCATGTCAAACTTTTGAATTCATGAAAATCTCTGTTAAAACAAATGTCGAAGGGTATGGAATGCATAACTTTCAGTCAAATTAGACATTACTTTTATTAATATTGTTACTTCATCAATTATTTACGGTGCATCTATTCAAAAATCTGTATGGATTTTTTTCTGATATATACCGTGAACATTTGGGACAAAAGCTCAGAACTTTGCAAAACGGAGCAAAAAAAAGTCATAAAATGCGAGAGAAAAGCTCTAGGAGAAAGGTTTATAGGGTTTAGTATTTATCACGTGTAGTGAGTTCCACTAGTTTGCGTGATCTGTTAAAGGTCGTAAATTAATTAAGGATGACTCCAGACAAGAATGAAAGCATTCACGATAATCGAACAGCCAATTTGGCATCATAGAACTTGTTTTTTTTATTCCAGAGAATTTAAGTAGATGTGAAAAGAACAGATTTTTGACGACACTATTTAAAGGCTTTATTCTTAACTACTTCAACACTACTTCTAGGACATAATTCATTGGTGAGTGTTGTGTATAGTTCCATGAAGAAACTTTCAACATGGTCAACCTTAGCATATTTTAGATTTTTTTAAAAATTTGTTTGCTTATTAATAGCAATAAATTTCTTTCGTTTAAAAATCTTCGATAATTTTATTATTTTTGTTATAGCCTAACAATTATTAATTATAAGAAATCCGATAACTGATATTTACTTTATTTTAAAGCAGATTTTATTTTGTTAGCTAAATATTTTCATCATGACACTCACTGTTTTCTATACGAGCTGTGAAATTCAATTGAAAGGCGATAATCTGCGTTAGTTTTCCAGGACATTAACCTCGCTCTCTTTTACCTCGGGAGTGTAAAAGTCTGTTTCCGATCAATATTCAAAATTATTAAAGTTTTCGAAATAAGTTTCGTAATCGATTATAAGGAGTTAGATCCTCATAAATTCCAAACTTTTACACGTCTTCAAGGGATCTACAATGATCCCCTTAGGGAAAGAACAAACAAACCGCGGAATTTATGATATCAGAGATAGAGCAAAACATTAACACATATATAATATTGTTTATGCTTCTAATAGTTTTTTAAGAATTTTTTTATAGATAATAGTTGATGAAAAACAGAATATTGAGAAAATACTGAAGAGGATCGTTTTTACCATGAATGCGAGTAAAATGATTTTTCATATTAATTAAAATTGGAAAAATAAAATTTTAGTTTTATTTTAAATATAAAAATTTAAACTGAAATAAGTTCAGATTGTTCAGATAAAACAATGATATCGAAGTAAAAATTTAAAAAAAAAATGTTGAAAATCTCATCAAAAATCTTTAGAATGAAATCAAAACTTTCTCTTCAATAAATTTGCCATTCAACTGAAAATCTTGTTTCGGCTGCGGATATATACATTTTTTACACATTATCAGTTTAAATGTTAAAATCTTTAATTATATTTAATCAGAACAAAGTATTGAGAAGGCGGATGACTTATCCTTCGAGGCATCATTTTGCGAGAAAGCATAGTATTCTTCATGTTTTTGTCATCATCATAATATAGAGAAAAGACCTCTTTTCAGATACACTTGATAAAATTAATACTTGGAAATATAAGGAAACAACGATTCAAAAAAAGACGTATCTATATATCTATCTTTTCTTTTTAAAAGAAAAATTGATTTTTTTTTTCTGGCCATAAGACACAGAAAATATAAGGTAGCAAATGTTAATATACCAGTAGTATTGAGGACGCTCACATTATCATTTTTATCTACGTGGGTTAACCGGATGTCCCGAGACATCCCGAGATATTCCGGATCTCCGAGACGGTCTCCGAGATACTCACATTTTCGTTGTTATCTACGTGGATCAACCGGAAGACACGTGACTTAGGATCAAACATGGGGTCTCAGAAACGTGCTCGCGGGTTGTGAGAAAGCGGGTTTTGGTCATGATGGTGAGAAAATTATCTCAGAATCCAAGATCACTTGATCACAGGTTTTCTAGTTTTAGATTAAAAAAAACCTTTGACATTAATAAGAATCAGAGTAACTTCAGCAGACCTTGACTTTCCACAACAAGAGTGTATAACTAGGTGGCAGATCACACTTAATGTCTGTATTGTTCAGTATTTCAGACTATCAAGAAAGAAAAAAAGTGGAGTGGATTATTTTGTATGAGATGATCAGTTTAGGCCATTTTCGTCAACATGGTTCGCCTTTAAAGAAAAGAATTTGAAATAGAAATAAAACCGAAATAATATCTATTATTTTTAATTAGCTGTGTTTTATATCTAAATAATTTCTATAATAACAATGTCTAAGGAATATATGGAATTTTAATTTTTTTTATATAATTCAGCGCTTTGTGAAGATTAAATAGTACTTATAATTCTTTCATAAGAATGAAATAAAAGTTATTTAGCTGTACATTATAAATAAAAGCAGGAAAAATCGGGCTCAATAATATTTGTTATTCGGGCAGATTAGATCATTGCGGATCCGCATTTTCTTATCAGAAGATTTCTGCCCGTTTCATTTTCTTGATGTTGTTGGGATCCATTCTTTGTTTTCCAGGATGTTATTACACTGCCTGAGGTTCATTTTTAATCGTATCTCCCATTGTCAATGGAACCGCTGGGATTAATAAAAATAATACAAACGCCGAACAACGCTGCCTTTATTGCTCTTAATATATTACGTGAATAAAGGATGCTTGTTATAGTGGTTAATAAAACGGAAAGGCATATCTTATTAGCTGCAGTTTGAGTTTTATTGGCTGAAACTTACGTCAGTCAATTTTTTTGTTTCCCAAGAGTTTATAAATGAAAAGCGTCAATTTCGAGGAGATGCCGAAAATAGGAACTATAATATTCGTCTTCAGTTATTATTATCAATTGCAGCATCAATGTATTTCAGTTCTTGTACTAACAGATATTTATCATGAATAGTTCAATTTTATTATAAAAAAGCATAGTAATTACGTATTATCTAAAGCCGATTGAAAAACGATTAACACTACGTTAAGTGAGGTGAGATCCCTTCCAGGATATTTCGTTTGGAAATACGACAGACAAAAACATACTTTCCATTTCGAAATGAACAGCGATATCATACATAACAGCAACTACAATTATGTTTAAAAAAAATAAACACAGAATATAAATGAAAAGAAAACACCAGAAATCGATTACAAAAAATGGGTCCCAATAGTACATAAGTACCAAAGTATTATATAGTACTAGCTAGCTACAGTCGCTCCACTCCGGAAGTCTTGCATTCGAAAAAACCAAATTACATCAAGTAAAGTAAAAACCGAAACTTAGAACTGAAACTAAATTATAGTTTAAATTTTAAACATTACATGCAGTACAATATTGAAATCCAACGTATTAATTAACCGTATCGTATATTTATTCAGCTCTGGGGCGCGATTCAGAAATGCGCTAGCGCCATCTATCGCTAGTTTTGGTAAGTTTTTTATTCATCCCACGGAAACTACTAGATCGACCGGGATGAAAGGTAACCTATGCAGTACTCCGTGTCCAAGACTTCCTGAAAAGTTTCATTCCGATCTGTTGCGTCGTTGAGATGTGAAAGAAAGACAAACAAACAAACAAACAAACTTACAGAATTTCGCTGTTATAATAGTAGTTAGGATTCGTGTCAGTTTTGATACACTTGAAGAAACCACGATTTTCTCTTTAACTCTGCTTTATAAATATAAAATCAAATCGATATATTCTAAATTTAAAAATTTTAAAACAAATTTTTGCTTTATTTTAAATATTAAGTAATTCTTAACTTTAGTATTAAATATTTAGGTAATTTTTTTTTAAATTTTAGATAGTTTAGTTATAATTTTTTTTAAATTAAAAAGAGCAAAGTCTTAATATATTGCGTTTTTGTTAAATTATTTCTAAATTTCGCTGCTGATGACATGGTGATAGATTTATTCTATTACAAGGAAACAGTGATCTGAATTTTGTATTGGCATTTTCAGGCAGTGATTTGTTCTTTGTATTGGTTTCAAATTTCATATCACTGTCCGGCTATATGTATATATATATATATATATATATATATATATAAATTAGTAATTATAATAAGGTAATAAGGGAAGATAATTGCACCAATGCCCCTGATCATTCAGGTAAACTATAAAACAACATTATATTTGCATGGAAATATGAAACAAATTAGAAAAATGCACAAATTCTAAAAGAAAGTATTCGCAGTTTTTTCTATTTCTTCTAAAATTTATGATACTACGGCTCTTTCCAAATCTTTTGATTATTAATGGAAGAAATAAACTTCACAATTAACATATTTGTAATAATACTTATAACAAATATTGGAAGAAAAGGGAACCATTTTAATAAGAATTGATCAAAGTATAAATTCTTATAAATAGTAATATTCAAAGCTCAACTAATGTAATTATAAAAACTTTCATTTTCTCAATTAAATTTCTGAGTTCTTTTGTAACTTTGGTTTTCTCTTTTATGAGCTCAACAACATCAAAGGTCAATTTTTCTGTCCTTTTAACCAATTCCATTGATGCAGCCGATGTTGCATGAGGAACGCCGTCTTTTCACAAAACATATTGAAGAACTCCTAACCTTGTTAGCCAACAAAAATCTAATTTAGGGTCGCATAATTTCATCGCTGTAATGAACTAATGATTTAATTGAATCTAATGAATCACGAGGTCTTCATTTGCAAGCGTGTCTCCCCTTCATTTATAAGTTTGATTTAAGGCTAATTTAAACAGTGAAGCCTTATCCTAAAGGAGAGATTCATCTTTCTCAGTAACGCTTTTTAATAAATGGTTCTTGCTGTCAGAAAATTTACATCAGTAATTTAGTGAAAGTGGCCTTTGTTCAGAATTACAAAACATTGATTATGTTTCTTAAAATCGTCGATAATTTTGGAGATAAAAGTTGTCACTTTTTGTTTCAGAAAGCCCTGATTTTGAAGAGTTTTAAACTGCGACACTGTCTTCACGGTAGAAAATATGTTTTTCCCTATAAAAAATGTTACCAGGCTGTTGTGTTTAGCAGCCGTTATAATAAATAGAATTGTTTCGAATTTTCATTTAAAAACTTCGATAACTTTAATATACAAATTTCATTATTTTAAAAAAAGCTTTAAAAAAAGTATAATTTAACTAACTAGTTAATGATGATTTATAAGATAATAATGAAACATATAATTATTTCACGTTGAAATCGAAATCATGTTAAACATTACGATGTTTGAATTAAAATACGCGAAATGCAAGTATATAATTTTAAGACAATCTTGCAATCTTTACTGTTTGACAACCTACGAAAGTTACAGTTACAGAATGTTTAAAGCTATGGAATTTTGATAATAATGCATGTTTCCAATCGATCCATTAATTGAAAAGAAAAATTCGACTTAATTCTAGTTAGAAAGAGCATTTTTTTTTTCTGTACAGCTAACGTCGCGAAATTTCTTAGATAGCATCTAAGATAGCACTTTCTTAGATAGTACTGTTCTTCTGCTTCACTTGACATTAAAAGTCAAACTTCAAGTTAAGCTTTGGCCAAGACAATTCGTGATGATATTTCCACATAATTCCCTGAACCGTTTATGAATGGTTACCAGTGGACATTGATGATGCTTTCTCTTTATTAGGTCGCCGATACGACTATTATCACTAATAAACATTTATTGCTATGGTTATCTTAGCCACCGCTGCTTTTGCGCCATTAAAAAAACCAACAAACCAACCAACGGTTACCTAATTGAATGAAAAGATGCATCAGTGCCATTTTGTTGGCTAACAATGGCCTTAATCATGCTTTCTTTCGCTAAATGAGTTTAACGAAGAATTTTAATATCTTATCATTATCATTAAGAATATCATTTGTTAAGATGACCTCAAAAAATACACGTTAATGTCATTGGTGGTTATCACACATTGAACCAGAGCAATCTGAGACGGACCATAGTTATTTTGTAAGACCTGAGACAGCCGGCTTAAATACCTCAGTAGAAATAAAATAAAGATTTCAACGTTCAGAAGTCAACCTGACACATCAAGTAAGAAATTCCACTGACTTTAAGCTTGAGAAAAGACTACTTTCCCAATTTACCGGCAACTTGGTGAAATCCTATCCCATGTCTAATGTAAAATTCTGCTACAAATTATTACTGATTACACTTTTTGTGTACTTAATACAAAAGACCTTTTAACTGTTTGATTAATTCACTTTTGGCACTTTCAGAAGGGTGAGAATCGGTTTCTTTTGTATTTGTGTCAGTCCATTGATAGTAACTGCACAATTGTTCAGCATTAATTTCAACTTCTTAACTGAAATGATTTGATACAAAGCCTTCAATATCAGAACAGCCAACACAATCACCCACATAGAGAAGTGATGTATGACTTAGAATGTTATGTCAGTAACACTAGCACTGCTACGGTCAGTAATACTAGCACTGTTACGTCAGTAACGCTGACGTTCCTGTGCATTCAGTTAGAAATGAAAATAATAATGTGGTCTGACTGGTATTTGCTTATGTTAGAACTTGCAGTAAGTAGTTCTTAAGTAAACCTTTTAGTTTGCCTGTAGTTGAAATTTTACCCTCTTTTTTGAAATTGTGATACTTTACAGATTAAATTTCAGGCACCTATGAAGAATTACTTGTCTAGTAGAAATTCAGACTTTAAACTTCTTCTCGTGATACTTGGTTTCCAGCTGTATGATTTGATAAATCTCAAATTACTTCATTAAACATGTGACAATCTAATGCTGATGGACTCCCATGTACATGGCTCCAAAACAAGATGACTGCCAAGGTCATGTGACAAGAAATGAGTAAAATAAAGGACACAACTTTAAACCTGAGACATTATATAAACAGATTCCATGTGTAGTTTTCAAAAATACCAATTTTAATTTTTGACTATCACGCCCTCTTTTCTGTGGAATTGCCCAAAAGCAATAAGATTCTTGAAAAAAAGATGTTGTTAGTTTAATAATTAAACCTAATGCACAAAGTGTAGAAAAAGTAAAAGTAAATCAACAATTGTTAAAGAAGATCAGAAAGGTTAAAACTTTTGTTTCTACACCTTACTTTAGTTTTCCTGTCACATTTCAAGCAACCTGTGTTCCAAAATATCCTGCAGCATCTTTTTTTTTCTTTTTTTTTTTTTTTTTTACAACAAGGAATATCCTTAGTGATGCGGAACAGAATCGCCCGACTGTTAAGAAGAAAGAGCGAAAGCTGTTGCATCGATCAGGACAAGTTCAATTAAGGAAGTTTACCAACAACACCAGATGAGCTACGTCTGAACTGCTACCATGAAACAGAAAAATGTTGGGTTAGCAGAAACACTCAAGCGACAGAAGCCTTCAACGTAAACTGCATTCTAAAGCCTAAGAGAAAGAAATCAAACACTAAAGCTGAAACCAATATATATTTAACAAATTTAACATGAGTAAATGCAAATAATATCACAATAAAAACATAACTCACGTAAATAAAGATTCACTGAGCTGTTTTTAATATTTTTGATATCGGGAATCCAACACAGACTGTTTTTGGTTTCATAACATTGGTGTCATAACTCGGAAGCCGTTTTATGAGCGGTGAAGGTTATCGTCGTGCAGTACCTTTTATTGTGATTTTAAAATAAAAATTCCTGAATTAATAAAGATGAAATTAGTTGATTTGGAAGCATAATTAACAGATGAATGATAATGAAATTAGTCTTTAAAAAATGATCTGCTTTTTTGGGTCTTTAGATAAAAATAGGATATTATACAATTAATGAAGTGAAATCTTTGAGTGGTAAATTTCATCAATAGATATTATCGAAAAAAAATCCGTAAATAAGGAAACATGAGAAGATAAACATTACGTGGAAGGTACTTTTGCAAAAATAACAAAAGTAAAAATGTTTCTTCTATAAAAATAAAGAAAACTGCCCCGACACAAATAACAACGCTAACCTTTAGTTCTAATATACGATAAAGAAATCTTCATTCTCTTGACAAAAAACATCGAACGTGCAATAGAAATAAAGTGTAGGTATGCACTTAGATACCATCGCCTAGTGACTGAACATGCGACGTCATTTACATTAGCATTCGAAAATCCCAAAGTTTTAAATCAAAACTTTTAAAGACTTGTAATTAACTAATGGTATATAAATACATATAATATATAATGAGAGATGGATTGGTATGTTAAATAATTTTCTTTTTTACTACAGAGATTAAGTAACTTTATCTTCTTTTACTTCGAAAAATTGAAGTCAAACTGTTGATTAGTGCCAGCAGAATAAGTGGAACTTCATCGTAATCTGTGGGTTGTACAGAAGATTTCATCTACCCGCGTCTTTCAATTGCAAAGACATCTGTCCTCTCCACTGAGTGGAACTTCAAGAATGTAAAGAAGCCACAGAAGCGAAACAGAGTCATTCACATAAGAAATAGTAATTAAGAAACAAAGATATCATTACACTGAATGCAGAAAGCATTAAAGAAGTACGATAAAATTACTTGATAATTAGCTTTTGTCTAATTCCTATTCCATTAACTGATGATACATTTAACAAAAGTCCTTAATTTTTCAGGAAAAAAGAATGAAAATTGTGATTCCTAATTTTAATGTGTTATTATGCTAAGAAAAAATATGATTCTAGGCAGCATTGTCTTCTTCATTCTGTCAGTTTATCTCTTCCTTTATAGAACATTGCTGAAATTTTATTATCCAATATTCATTATTTTCGGATTTCCCGGATATTCGACTTCATTCAGGCCTTTAAAAGTTGCTTGATAAAATGAAGCAACAAAGTTGCAGAAAGTGAAAAAAAAGGAAGCACTGGAAGGCTTAAAAACATCAAGTTATAAGATGAAAAAAACAAAAAAAAAACCAGAGATTTTTTGATATATATGATGAATTTATAATATGAAAATTATATAAGTTAATAACCAATAGTTGATAATTAAACAAGTGCGTGAATGTACAATAGTCAGATAATAAAAGTAATGAGCCATGCTATGAAACAATAAAAAAGAGTGGTTGAAAGAAGACTGAGGGAGAAAATGGCCATTATGAAAAGTCATTTGGATTAATGCCAAAAAGATCTATAGTAGATAAAGTGCTTACACTGCATTTAAAGAAGCGGAAAGATTACATTTAGATTCTTAACAGTGCTTGATATCTGCTAAGAAGTGGTTCTGTGGTTTCTTAAGAAATTATATCAGACAAATAAAAATTAACGAAACCAACCAAAAGCACATAAAACTAGCAAATACGCCAAACCCAGGCAGGAACAAGTTTTAATGTAATTCAAGTATAAGTAAAATTATAAAATTAATTATAAAAAAAAAATAATTTTGAAGATCATATTACTAACAGCAGCAATCAAAGCAAAGTCGAAATCGAAAGAAAATATCGCCTCAGCACAAAATAGTGGATAAATATCATAATTAATCAAATCGGAACAAATAAACTCAAATAAACTAAGATGATAATTTTAAATATTTAACGCTTATATTACTACTTAACAATAAATATAGTACTGATTAAAAGCCTAACAGAATTACAAAATTTCGGCTACTAATAAATCAGATGTTTTCAATTATCAGAATGCAAAAAGGATCGTAAGCCTATAATAAAATCGGAACAGATTGAATACGATTAGTAAATCCCATTAAAAAAACTGCTATCTTCCAAGAAGGCTAAAACAGCCTTTGAAAAAAGCAAATAAATACAATAAGACGATAAAAAAATACACAGAAAGAATGATAGAACAGAACGCTGCAAATTAATCAGATTGAACGGGGTATGAAGAAAGAAATTTAACAAAAGGGATCGAAAAACTTACTCAAGTTAACTACAAAGTTTCGTAATTTGCACCGGCGCCGAAATTGTTCCATTTTCGTAAAAAATACAACCTCGACAAATGGTGCTATCTAGCTTGCATATCGTGAAGTGCGCGCGTACTCGGAAGCCGTTTTATGAGCAGTGAAGGTTATCGTTGCTCGTGTGACTAACTGACGAGTAAAGTTGGTTTTTCATCATTTCAATGTAACTTTTTCATTACGTAGCGAAGATACGTAAAATATCATTCTAAACTTAAGAAAAAACAAATCATGCTACACATGACTTGAAATTACATTATTTTCTTCTAATTCTCACGGAGCTACTGACTTGATTTTGCATTGGTTTTGGCTACAAGGATCTTACAAGAAAAAATGGCAAAGTTGCCTAAATTGTACCGACTTTTGTTTCCTAAAGTGTGCCGGTTCATTTTATAGTCAGACCTTAGAGAAATAGTTGTATTCACATCCTGGTCAACCTATAAATCTGTTTCAGATGTATCAGCTGCTAGGAGAAGCTTAGGGCAGAGCGGCAACAGTTTCACAGCCATTAGTGGCTTAGATCAACTGGCGTTTGGTCTGTCGACAGACATGTATTTATGGATGATCAGTTTAAAAGAGCTCACATTTTAAATGAAGGTCCATCCAAAGGAGATATCCAGCAACCTGGAAACAGTTCTTCCAGATGTTCGCGTTAAGATTGCTGCTATTGTGAGGGAAAAATACAATTAATGTTTAATTTGTTAAAGTAGCTAATGTTTTTTTGTTAATTTCAGGATGATGAATGTCACTATTGAAGACATTACGCCTATACTAACACCTTCTCCAAAGCACCAGATGCGAGCCCGGAGTTCTCACAGAACATGTGAGCTGACCAGAAGTCCCAAGAAGAACGCTTACATGATCGCCAAGAGTAAAATCAAGTCTGCAGTTTCAACAATGAAAAGGAAGATGCTTCATTCTTCTGAAGATACAAAAAATCGAAAATACAACTCGATGACTGGTACTGTAAAATCTGTGATGAATTTATGGCAGACGAGATGATTAGTTGTCTGAAATGTAAAACATACAATTGTCATTCAAAATGTGCAGGAATGAGAAATCACTAAAATCACTTAGGAAGCCAGTTTCCTAATTGGTACCGATTACAGACTTCCAGAAAAATGATCGTGTAAGATCTTGTGGTGACTTACTCCAATTTTTTTTTATTGAAAACTTTTCCCAACTTAATAGAGATTAAATTTTTAAACTCATAATTAAAAACTGAAAAAAATCAAATATGAATAATGGTACAATTTACGCAACTTTCCTCCATATATGTATTCTTAACCATGAAATCATGACAAAAAGTTCAACCATTCATTAAGATTGTCAAAATAAAAGCATCATCATCATCATATTCCAAACACGAAATTAGGCCAGTGTTGACCCGTTAAAATAAAAGCACACCAATCTCATCACATCTAGAGTTATTCTAACAAAACTCCTACATGTCAGAAGTCATTAGGGTGTAGGAGATGCCTGTAGGAGGTTACTATTACAGTATTTAGACAAATATTAAAACTTAATCCGATCAAGACAATAATACTTAAATTCTTAAATATGATACTGTAAATTTCTTACTTTATTTTTGACACTTTTAGTAGAAATAATATGTAACTAATACACTGTTATGAACATAGATGTACAAACGATAAAATAAGAAAACCAAAAAGAAAAGTTTTAAAATATTGAATAAAAATTAAAAATAGTTGTAGACAAAAGAATTAAGTGGAAAAGAATTTCTTCAAAATGGATTGAAAGAAATGCAGTCTTTCTGAATTAAATCTGATTATTGAAGAATTGTCTTGGGAGCAAATGGCATCAATTTTAGTTAACTTCAGCATCAAAAGATAACATTAAATGTTCATTTCAAAAAATAAACTGAGTTCAAACTAGTTTCCGAGAAATTCGATATAATTCAATGAAATGATTCTTCTATCTGAAATTATCAACAACTTTGCCGCGCAATAATATGGGCGACTGTGGATATATTATAGTGGATTCCTGGAAGAATGGCAACAAGTCAAGCTTGATGTTTCCGCTTCTGCTTGAATGCATAATGGACATCTAAGAATATGTAGTTGTCAAGAGTCGACGTATTCTGCGCAGGATGGGTGCTATATTGTTAGAGACCTAAAGTCAGTCGCTTGCGTCGTATTCATTAATGTGATTATGTTCTAGGATTTTAATGGAATCTCACAAACAATTTTCTAATAACATAATGCTAGTTCTCAAGTGACTTCTATCATTCTTCGCGTAAAGAATATTAGAATTCTATATGAGCCTAGTAGTATCTATTTATCCTCGATTCATTTTATCCGATAGGATCCACATTTGGTACAAAAACTCAATAAATCTCTCTGTCTTGTAAAAGAAGTAAATCTCTCTATCTTGTCTGAAAGAAGTAAAAGAGATTACAGAACACTATTCGGGATCTAAATGAATAGATCCTCGATAACCTTATTGTGCCCAGCACAACAGCTGAGAGCAAAAAGTATCACCAGAAAAGCATATTCAGATAGTCATTGTTGTCACAGCGTTTGCTATTCGTGCATCATGTTGCTCTAAAATATTGTATTCATTTGATAAATTTACTGAAAAAAACCTTCGAGGAAATAAGTAGGATATCAATTTTGATATCCTCCTTAAGAAAGATATAAAGCAATCTGTGCTACAGAAGCCAAATACGAGGTGAACTTAAAACATTAATTTTACGATCAAAAATTAATAGATTTGAAGACCAAAGAGTAGAATCCAGATAAGCAAAGACTTAAAAGACTTAAATATATGTTGGAAAAGGAAAAACTTCCCATATTGCTCCAAATGCCTAACTGAGAAGACTATGCTGAAATGTCATTGCCTCCAATCAGCAACTAATAATGACTTTATCAGTTATGAAATAGTAGTGCAATATTCATGCTGAAAACTTTTGTAGTTATCTGAGAAATTTTATTAGTTTAGAAATATCTCCATATTTATTGTAATACGAGTCTATTGTAAAATAAAATGCTTTAATATAATTAAGCTTCATTCAATCCATTAACAGAAATTAGGTGCTTTGAACGAATCTAAAGAGAGGCAAAAACTGTTCCTCAAGACAAGTTTGGTCATTTCTTGTAAGATGCTTTAAAATTTATAGTAACAAATTAATAACTATATAAATAAACGAAAAAAGAAATATATCTATATCTATATATTTATATATATCCAAATTTTGTAGAGTTTTTGTAATTCTACTATTCTATTACTAATAAACTAAACACAATGAAGCCCAAATGGTTAATGAGATTTTCTTTACATTATAATTAAAACTTTCCACAACTTTTTTTAGTCTATTTCTTTAAATTTGTGATAAGAACATAATTCTGAAAATTTGTTATTTAACAACGTTCTGAAAGGCATTTCCGTTCGTATAGCCGCAAGCAAGTACAAGTAATGATTCATCAATCAAGCTGTAAGAATGTTTAAAAAAGTTATAGTTAGCCATAAAAACTTACAACTCACTGCAGTGATTTAATCCTTGGTGATTATAGGCCAATAATGACACGAGGAAATTCGTTTCTTTTATGTCCGAGCAATTGAGAAGTGCGTTGATGAATCATAAAAACGCACTTTTATTCAAGAAATTTCCATGACTGCTGATGTATGGTGTCTGCGAATAATTTGAGCAAACTGCAAAAAAGAATCTTTTCTTAAAGATGAAAATGAATGCGCAGATAAAAAATTAAAACTTTTTGTTTATTTAAATATTAGTAAAGTTTAAATTATTTAACAATACAATAAAAAGATAGTTTCAGATACTTAGAAATCCATTACTATAAGTATTATTCTCTAATTATATCCAACGTATTGATCTTACATTATCAATAGTACAAGTTTAATAACACATCGAAATGACGTTTTCAAGAGCATCGGTAATAAATGACAACGTCAAAGCAAAGAAAAAAAATATTCATAGCTCACAGTAAATATAAGGTAACAAATTTTAAATTCTTTGATCATTTGCTTACAAATGGAAAAAGAAAAAAAAATCCTTGCTAGATATACATTCTTAGAATAAAATATGACTGTGAGTAAAAAAAAAACAACAAATGTCATTGAAAAGTCAATCTGTCAATCTGTTTCAGCTGTCCCAGATGATGATGGCTCAATGCGTGAAAGCAAACAAATTTACGAATTTGTGCATTCCCTTGCTTTTTTCGTTTTCATCATATATTTAATGCACGTTAAACCTTCTTACTTATTAATTTTTCGCCTTTGCGTTTGGCTTATCCTTTTATTAAATGCCTTTGTGTGTCCAGAGCTCAGCGGACCAAGGTAATGTTTCTGTTACAGCGATTTTTCTATTGTTGTTTGATTTCTGCCGGCTTCCACTTCCGAGAGCGGGAGAAGGAACCATAGGTATTCACGCGTTCTGAGCTTGATCATCGAAGCTAAATCTAGCTGATGAGTCCTAATAAGGACGACACAGCTGTCCCAGATTGCTGTCGATGGCCCAATTCGTGAAAGCAAACACATTTACGAATTTGTGCATTCCATTGTTTTTCCCGTTTTCATATTATATTTGAATTAAGTTTTTCTTTGTTGATTTGCTTCGTTTTATTTTTCTGAAATGTAAGCCTGATGAAGCAGGAAAAGCCTTCCTGCGAAATATTGCTGATGTTTGAAGGAAGTTTTAAGTAATAAACTAGTTTTGTAAATATGTACTACATTGAATATATTTTATTGAAAAATGTCAATGAGATGCATTTAATAGAAATATCCGTAACACAATCTACTTATTCTGTATTTAATATGAAATAAATAAAGTGATGCTTAAAAGTATTTGTTTATTGTAAGTACATTAAATATCTGGCAAACATTACTCTTGTCTGTTTTGTAATAATAATTTAATACTGATTTGTAAGGGAAAGAACCGGTATTTTCTGATAAGTTTAAAAAAATAACAAGGTAGAAGGCGGAAAAAAGAGTTAAAAAAATTTTGTGAAAGAGGGATGACAAAGTTGAAATATTGGTCACCATCAATTGCAGCAGATCATTGAAGAGAAGTGATGCGAAGGAAGAAAATGGAAGGAACCGAAAAAAAATAACAGAAAATGCAGAATAGGAGGATATCGAGTGATCTGACATTTCAACTAACTATTACAGCATTATTTATTACAACTATTAGTGTTATTAGTATTTCACTGACAAAAGATAATCGATTTATTTACACCGAAATTATTATTCGCATTTCAGGAAAGGGAGTTAAAACTAAAATTATAGAAATCAAAGTAAAAATTTGCTTTTTAGAGCCACAAACATCTTCATTAATGAGACGATGGTGATTGTGTTGATTTGTTTAGTCTTTATCTTACGTCTTTTTTCCAAAGAAAATGAAGCCTCATCAAATCATTATGCTTGTGTATGTATCTAATAACTTTTAAGACCGGCTGTTCATGAAGCTACCATTCATATTCACAGATAAAAGAGAATTTAATCTTTATATTTGAAAGTTTGAATCTCTGTTTAGTAATATGCGAGGGAATTTTTCTCTAAAAGTTCTCACTGAAAACATTAGAAACGGAACATTGAAATTTCTTTCCATTTCTAAGATTGCAGATTAATTCTAGGGTCCGTAATTTTTTCATATAACTAAATGAAATTGTATTTGGACAACTTATGCAATGTGGATTTTTTATTGAAAATTTCTAATATTTATATTCAGCGAATTAACTTTAAAACACTCCGTTTTCATGTAAAGATCTTTATCAGCTTCTTGTCTTTACGGCTACATATTAAATAGTTTTAGTGATACCATACAAATATTTGATTTATGTTTTTTTTTTTCATTAAATTCGTAATTTAAAATTAATCTTTTACATGAAATCTTTTTAGTAATTTGAAAATAAAATTATTTATTATTCCATTCTTTACTTTTTTTTTTTACTTATTTTTTTTTAATTAATTTCCTAGTTAAAAAAAAAAAAAATTTTCGGTTGTGCATTTAAAAAGTTGAAAAATGTATTCATCCCTTTAGTTGACAAAACCGTGTCGATTGAACAGGGTTTCACTGTCAGGCTCATAGAACAAAATAAGTGAGTCTTCGAAACATCATTTGTATTCATTTGAATCGATGTTGTTCTCTTTATTCCAGGGAGAATTTTCAGTCCAAAGGCAATGTTTTTCTGAAGGAAATGACAGAGACTGCTTTTCACCAATATTCTGCCATTCCCTCTGACACTTGATAACCCTCGTGTCTCTGTGGAACCTTAATGGTTCTTCGCGAGGATTAATAGGTTTGAAAGCAACAGAAATGACATCAGCAGATGAAAGTCTAGATATCAAGAATACAAAATGAACCACTGGGATACCAGACGAACAGCAGCAATCTATAATGGGAAATTTCCCTTTATGAAGAAGAAAAAAAATCATACAAAAGCAGGAAAATGCTTCGTATTTATAGATAAAACAACAGGTTTCCTGGGATCTTTTTTTCTTTATTCTTATTAAGAAATCTCAAGATATCAAATACAGTATTGTAATAGTATAAGAATTATTTCTGCAAAATTCCTTAATTAATTTCACAAAAAATACGAGTGAAAAATGGTAATTGTAAATTTTCTCACTCAGAATTCAAAGTTGAATCTGTAGGTTGCAGATTGAATCTAACTCTGTCATATACTAATTTCCCAATGAACTTTATAAACATGAAGGAATTTCGCATTTCACATATTTGTGGATTTAGTTTAGTTTTGTCTAATACTGTACTGTATTACTTATTTTTCGAGATATTAGAGATTAATGTAAATAAAGAAATTAAATGAAAAAAAAAAACAACTTAAACATTCTATGATTTAAAGTTTTCTGGTATTCCAAAGGACAAAGAATTGTAGTGCAATTTTTTTAGTCCAACATAATGTTTGAATCCTTGTTTTGATTTAATAAAAAGAAATGAACTTTCTTGTCAGATTGGTTACATTTATTCCTATTCTGGTAACTCTGTCAAGAATTTATAATAAGGGTTTCTTACAGTACACGTATTCGTTTCGTGTAATAGTATTCCTTTCACCTTAAGAATCTTATTTATAAAGAATTCGAAATAAGGGAGTTACCTCTTAAGAATGATTACATGCGAGACAATCAAAATAGTCATCGCAAATGAATCTGAGGTAAAGGAACTTCTGTATGCAAGTAGATATATTACCGAGATCTTACAACAAAGAATAATATCAGTTGTTGTTCATTTATATTACAGAATCCTCTTCACTAAAATAAAATACAGAAATTTATGTGTGCGCATAGTAATTGAAACTGGGGACAGCCAACACACATCTATAGTTAAACAACATCTATACACA
>JAFIDM010012231.1:133555395-133569454 GCA_023159025.1 Thereuonema tuberculata | reverse complement strand
TCCAAAAGAATCACGGAGCTCGATCTTGACTTTGTCCTCATTCAAGAACCTTGGCTCTATAAGGATAAAGTTAGAGGACTTGGAGGATGTGGAGGATCTTTGCATTACTGCAAATAGACTACTCCACGTGCTTGTATTCTTACAAAGCACAGAAATATTTTCCTTCTCTCGGAATTCTGTACCAGGGATCTGGTTGCAATCAGATTCCCAAGAAACAACAGATGCGATATAGTTATTGCATCTGCCTATTTTGCTCATGAACCAAAGTCTGATCCGCCTCCTTCTGAAGTCAAGAAACTGGTTTCTTACTGTATGAACTCTGGACTGCCCCTTCTTCTGGGATATGACGCAAATCAACATCAACATCAGAGGGGAGGCCTTGCTAGAGTTTCTTTCTTATACTGATCTGGACATCTTAAATGTTGGTTCAGTTCCCACCTTCTTCACCCCATATAGGGAAGAAGTTTTAGATCTTACCCTTGCTTCCACAAGTCTTAGGACTGAAGTATGCAATTGGAGGGTCTCCCAAGAGATCTCCTTGTCAGACCATCGACATATTCTCTTCTCTTTGAGCACGGAGGTGCTCAGTGAAGACTTGTATAGGAACCCAAGGCTCACTAACTGTGATTTCTATAAGGAAGATCTTAAAAGTTGCATGGCAGGTTTTCCTGCTCTTTATCGTGATGAGTATGGCATAGAAAACTGTTTGCTTTCTTACAAATGCCCTCATCTCTGCTTATCGGCAGAATTGTCCACTTCGTAGAAAACGAAGGAACAATGTAACCTGGTGGAATCCATTCCTGGATAGACTCCGGTCTAAGACCCGAAAATTACTTAACAAAGCAAAACTTACGGGTACCACGCAAGCTTGGGATTCTTATAAAGAATCACAAAGGAACTATAAACGTGCCATTAGGCACTCAAAAAGAACATCCTGGAAAGCTTTTTGTGACAACATAGGGACGTTGCCTGTGGCCACAAGGCTCACCAAGGCTTTATCCAAAAGCTCTGAGACAAAACTGGGATCTTTGTTACTGCCCAGTGGGGTTTTTGCCTCATCCGAGGAAGAGGCATGTAGATACCTACTGGACGTTCATTTCCCGGACTCAAGAGCTTCGGATTTTTCCCCTCAACATGCATCTTTGAGCAAAGATTTTTCTCTTGCCAAAAGTATTGTCTCTTATGAATAGGTTAAGCAAGCTATTTCTAGTTTCAAACCCTTCAAAGCAGCAGGAGAGGATGATATTTTTCCGGCCCTTCTCTCAAATGGATTGGAAGTTATTATTCCTCCCCTTGTACATATCTATCGCTCTTGTCTGGCTCTGGGATATGTTCCTATGTACTGGAGAAAGACAAGAGTTGTTTTTATTCCAAAGGTAGGAAGGTCAGACTATACCTCTGCCAAATCCTTCAGACCAATCAGCCCCTCTCTTCTTTTCTGTTGAAGACTTTGGAAAGACTGGTTGATCGATACCTAAGGGATGTTGCCCTTTTAAAACATCCAATACATTGCAGGCAATATGCCTATCAGAAAGGACTTTCTACCGAAACAGCCTTAAACCATTTGGTACATAGGATAGAACGTTCTCTGTCCCCCGGGCAAATGGCTCTTGGCGCCTTTCTAGATATAGAAGGAGCATTTGATCACACATCTTATGACTCCATTTGTAATGCAGCTGAACAGCATGGTGTTGATCCATCTATCATTAGATGGATTAGGAATATGCTTTCAAATCGCACCATATGTGTACACCTTTCAGGCAACTCTATTTCAACTAAGGCTATGAGAGGATGTCCTCAGGGAGGGGTTATCTCGCCACTGCTCTGGTGTCTGGTGATGGACTCGCTCCTTGAGGAACTTCAAAAACTTGGTTTTTACTCTCAAGCCTGTGCAGATGACCTTGTTATCCTTATTTGTGGCCTTGATCCTGGGACAGTCTTTGAGCTCATGCAAAGGGCTCTTAGCTGTGTACAGGCCTGGTGCTGCAGAATTGATCTTAAGGTCAATCCTAGCAAAGCTACTTTAATAAACTTTACTAGGAAACGAAAGATAGGGAAAACTCTGACTTTAAACCTATTCAACAAACAAATTGATCTTTCCAAAAGTGTCAAGTATCTTGGAGTCATTCTTGACTCCAAACTGACCTGGAAAGAACATCTTGATATGAAGATCAAGAAATCCATTGCTACCTTTTGGATGTGCAGAAGGACTTTTGGTTGTTCATGGGGTCTTCAGCCAAAGGTTATTTATTGGCTGTATGTGACTCTGGTTAGAACTGCACTGTGTTTTGCAGCTATTGTCTGGTGGACTAGAACAAGGCTGAAGACGGTTAGAACGCTCTTGAGCAAGCTTCAACGTCTAGCCTGTCTACGAATTACCAGATCCTTAAAGACGGCACCTACTGCCGCCTTGGAGGCAATTTTAGATCTGCCTCCTCTTTATCTCTTTGTCGAGCATCAAGCCAGGAAAACCGCCTTTAGGTTGGTTAATCAAGGCAAATGGTGTGACAACACCTCCTATCACTCCAATATCTGGAGAGAAGCACAGGACTTATCTCCCATGCTCTCTCTCAGAACTGTTTTGACTTCTAAATTTAACACGATACCTAACTATGCCGTTCACTTTCCTTGCAGAGAAGAATGGCTAGCCAAGGGACATGATCTACTACCCCCCTGGAGTATTGTCTGGTTTACGGATGGATCCAGGATTGGAAACAAGACGGGAGCCGGAATATATGGACTGAGACCAAGGGCTAGTTTTTTCCAAGCCCTTGGGATCCACTGCAGTGTATTTCAGGCTGAGTTATATGCTATTCTTCATTGCGCATATAAAAAACCTCAACCGTCACTATGTCAATAGGACAATTTATATCTGCTCAGATAGTCAAGCAGCTTTGCATGCTCTGAGCAGTTCTGTTTGCACCTCTCAGCTTGTTGCTGAATGTTGGGAGATCCTAACCTGCCTAGCCAGTTCAAATATGATCTATTTGTACTGGGTTCCTGGGCACTTAGGTATTGATGGAAACGAGAAAGCGGACCTGTTGGCCAAAAGGGGTTCATCTTTGACTCCGATTGGCCCGGAACCCTTCCTAGGCTTCTCATTCGATCTAGGCAAACAATTACTAAGAGCTGTCCTGGGAAAACAGTTCCATAGACATTGGATTGCCTCGCATGGTATGAGGCAGGCCAAATTATTTATACAAAGACCTGACCATCACCTTGCAATGTCAGTCTTAAATCTAGACAGAAAACATTGCAAAATGATTACAGGAGTTCTTACAGGACACTGTACTCTCAACAGACACCTGCATACACTTGGCATCACCCAAAGTGATTTATGCAGGAAATGTGGAATGGATCAGGAAACTCCTGAACACATTCTATGCTTTTGTCCAGCTTTGGCTAGGAACAGATGGGAGATTTTTGGCAGGATTCGACTTACCACAAATAATATCTCCACCTTTAATATTAAGGTCATTTTATCTTTCTGTAGGTCTACAGGACTTTTTATGACCACAGAAACTCAACCCCAAGTTGAAGTATAAACAATGGTTTTACCAATGTTTCATGAGGGGACACAATGGACCCAAATTGTGAGGTCTAAGTGGCAGAACGGCAAGTGCCGACCCTTTACTATCATTATCCTTATTATCTCTATAGAGTAGTTAGAGAACATGCTACATCCAGGATCCAGACAAGCTTTTCAGATCAACAACACATATTTAGTGTCAGTGGCGCACCTGCAGGAGAGGCTAAGGGGGGGCTGAAGCCCCTCCATCAAGAATCTAAAAATAAATAAAAAAAGAAGACAAGAAAAACAGAAAAATTGAGAAGAAAACCTTTATACAAGCACTGACGCGTCTGTGGCTTATTTTGGAAAGTAATGTTTGAAACCACTTATTTTTAAATAGCCTACATCATAATGGACTTTTTACAACATCCTTAGCCCTACACCCCCCAAATCTTTATTCTCGGTGCGCCACTGTTTAGTGTAGTTAATTACCGGTAAATATCAAGTATTAGCATTAGGTACCTACTCTATTAATGTTCCCTTAATATCTAATATCTTAATATATAATTGCAGTTTATTCAGTATTAATTATAAAACGGCAAGAAAATATTAATGATCTAATATTACTGGTTAACTAGCAAGTTTATTGCAATTTCAATATTGACCAAATTATTCTTTTTCCGAAACAAATAAAGAAACTTGAAGGACGAAGCTTTTAGATCTTTATAAGGTTTTTTTCTTTAAGTCTATTTTCAATTAGTTCATCGTAGATTAAATTTATTAGATTATGCGGATTTTTCAGATAGATAAAAAGATAAAAATCAAATTTTTATTTATTTCCTCTAAGGCAATTTTAAATATGCATTTTAAAATTCTGATTTTTTTTCTAATTTGACAGACGAACTTCTAGAAAAAATTTAGAAGTTCGACATTGAGTGAAACTAATCCTCTTCTTAGGCGCTTGCGACTGCTTTAGGTATTTTGGCAACAGATTAGGAGGAAACTCATCTTCAAAAGTGCATCTATTGGAATATAAATGTTAAAAAATATCTTCTCCAGGCTGTAATTTTAAAAAGATATTATAGATTAAACATCGCTATCGTTGTAATAACGAACCTGACTTCGTTATTAGAAGGCAGTTATTAGAAGTTAGAAGGCAACACCAAATTGACATTTCTTTTAAAACTTCCTGAAAATCTTTCTGCTCATAAATGCTAAAGGAAAAGCTCAATTGAGGAACAGAGAAACATTATTGGTAAATGGTATCCTACATTTTAGTGAAATGTCTTCGTGCAAATACTTAAAATTAGACAGTGACAAGAAAGAAATTGCTCAAACAACAAATCTGTAAAGTCGATCCATACTATTTATGATCTACTATATATCGAGCTCCGAAAACATCATTATTTTGTGCTTCGTACAAAATAACATACGTACTATTATGACATACATTTTGTAACCTCCTGTACGCTTTCGAGCAGGAAAATACTACTCGTTTTTTATGTTAATTAAATAATAAATATTATATAAATTCTAATTTGCTTAGTTTTTAAGCAAATTAGAATTTATATAATATAATAACTGATGCTTCAAAACAGTTGGTCAAATTTTATTAACTTTCACTTAAAATAGAATTAATTAATATTGTATATTTTGAGTAAACAACCGCCATTCTATTATAGCTGTTTCATTTTTATTTGTGATCATAAACTAGGATTAGTCATTTACAATTTATCTGTAAACAGATAAACAGGGTTAACCATTTATATTAAAGCTTCAAATTTTTTAGGAAGATCATTAACGATGTATTTGAATTCTTTAAAAGTGAATTTTGATGGGGGGGGGTTTCGTAGCAGCAGCTTTTTTTTTACTGTAATCGAATATTTTGGCTAAATTATGTAAAAAAATACATAAATTATATAAAAATAAGTCTGAAAATCCTATATTAATTCTGTACTTTCAAAACCAAGAGATTTAGAAAGTTCAAAGTTTTAATTGGATTTTCAAAGTTTATTTGCATCCAAATAATTAAAGAATAAAAGAAAAATTATCCCAAGCTTCTTTTAATTAGTCCTGCAAACAACCATGAGATAATTTTTCTTTAATTCTTTATTGTTTTAAGTAGCTACTTTTCACTCCATTTTACCACATCATGAAAAGCATTGTACTAACGATATTATTATGCTTTAGAAATGCTTCCGAAGGCTTCAATATGTGTAGTTTAGACGATACGTTAACTTTATTTCTTGTGCGGAGTGGTTCTTATTTGATGCCTTAAGCCGAAATTAAGTGATTTTCGTAGTTTTGCAGACATATTTACGAGAAACCGTTACGATTTTTTTTATTACTAAAGCTGTTAATTTACTCCGTTTGAAAAGATTAGAAAATAAGTTTAATCGTTCTGATTATGTGAATTGGACAGTTATTTGAAAAAAAAAATAAAGTTCAACCAATTGAAACCAAAATTCGAGTCCTTTTGAAAGCATTGCTTTATTCCATGCAATCCTTAATAGTCTATTAATAATACTATTAATTATATGCTATAAATTGCTATACAATAGACATAGAAAGATTATCTATTCTCTAAAAATTTCTACAAAACCCTGTTAGGGGCAGTTAACATGTCAATACTGAGTCACAAAACATGTTATACAAGCCCATCTGCTATTCTACCTTTTGGTTAAATTGAACGTCATAAAATTAATAAATAGCCTTTTTCTAAAGTTTTATTTATTTATTCAAGTTTTACGGAAGTTCAAACAGGCATCTCACTCTCTCTTTCAAATTTGTTCTTGGGCTTGGAACAACACGTGACATTTGCATAATGGAATAGAAGTAAAGTGGAAAATCATAAGACATGATAGTTGGCTGAGATGATGGTGGTGAATATAAAATGATCAGATGATGTATTTAGGCCTAATGGATTTTTAAGAGGAGGAACAAGGTAAGTTCAGAGAAGGAGGACCTTTTATCGTTTCACGTTATAATGGTTAAACGAGGCTAACGAAAATTACCCTAATGCTTTTATCAACATTTATCAGGAATAAAACAATTTACGATATATTCGAACTACTTCTTAATACGATTAGACGGGGGACTGATTTTGATCGTCCGTGATCTTAAGAGTGACTTAAAAGGAACAAGTCCTTTATATATTGACTCGTTAGTTTGCCATCTTCCAATCCTGTGCAAATTTAAATTACGGATTCTTTACCTAAGGCACTAGTGTTTCATTATTATAATCATCATTTTCTTCATGTGAATGTAAATTTAACTTTTGTAGGTTTCTAGTTCAACTAATTCCAACTGTTATTAGCTGTGTCGTATCCTCTTTGGCTAAAGTGAGTTAATTCGAAGAGATAATGGGATTAGGAGGCAGCAGTGAGGAAGCAGATTAAATTTTGACTATCGAGGTGTAGCTGGAGACCAAAATAATCGTGTGATAAATAAGCAACATTTTAAAGAAATCAGTCCAGTCGTTTTAGCGAGGAATTTCGGGAGTCATTTTTGAGAAGAGAGAGAGTTGGGAGATCAAAATAAATGTATCTATGTTTTAGATTGAATTTAGTGAAGCAATGTATCAAATTTGAAGAAAATCCCTTCAGTCTTTTCAGCATGAGGCGTAAACAGACAAACGAAAACAATGTTAGAATGGAGTAGTTACACTTCACACTCAGTCAATAATTAAAAAACAAACTCTCTTTATAATAAATTTAACGTGCTGTGCAATAAACTACAAAGCAATAAAAACGAAAACAAAAGACAGCATCAGGCGGATTGGGCTGATGAGTCCCAGGAAGGACAAAACGGCAGTTCCAATTCCCCCCGATAATTGATTCAGAATGGCAATTTGTTTATTCTGGTGCTGTCTTTTGTTTTCGTCTTTATTTTCTTTGTAAACTCTCTTTATGTTTAAAAGAACCCAAAGAAAATCATATCAAAAGAGATTTGAAATTTGATTTAAAGCAAATGTGAGTGGTAACACAATGACGCACTGAAACCACCGTAATCCAGATTATGGTATTTGTTAAACTCAACCATTGCTTAGATAACAAAATTTGAAAGCTGCTCATATGTTAAGTTGAAAGAAAAGTGTGGAATCTGAATAAAATAGAATTGACTTACCTGAAGATTCCCTAACACCCTTGACTGTTACTTTGTCAATGTCCTATTTTTTTCATTGAGCTAATTAATTATATTTTACAATTATTAAGAGACATATACATTTCTATACAGATGATGAAGGTTTAATATTGTAACAAACATTATTGTAACTAAATATTCTGTCCGCTATAAAATCTTTTAGTGAGGAATAAGCAAGCAGTGCTGAGAGATCAAATTTAATAGCTGAGCGGAAACAGTTCTTGATCAAAACTATAGTGCTCAGATCTGAAAAAAGACCATCGCATCCAATTTTAAAGTTATCAGTCCAGCAGTTCTAGCGAGGGATTTTTGGTGATCATTTTTGAGAGGCGGAAACCAAAATAAATGCATCTATGTTGGATCTTAGAGTTATGTTCAGACAATGACAATGAATGCGGATGTTATACAGAGACAAAGGGGGTTTGTGTGTGAACGACCCTCTTTATTGAGATTAAAGGGGATAAAATGCGAAGAACTTTCACCCAACAAACTTGTGGATGTTTTTTTCTCTCGGAAGTTTGTCTGCTTTGGACTACAGCTGGAGCGTGAGCCAAAGAATTTTTTCTTCGTAGCATAAAGTGTTTAAAACATGGCGTCTCTTTCGTCACACAATCGAACCATGAAATGTTAGAATTTTGTTGTTTTTTTAAATGAAGCTGTACGAAGCAATAAATAGTAAAAAATAAAAACCCACTAAAATCAAACTTACTTAAAAAGGAACTAGTTAATGTATTTAAAACAAAAATCAAAACATATATAATATTGACTAGAGTAAAATATCACAGAAACATGTTGCTTCATTATTTTTTTCGTTTCATTACAGGGGTTAATCGTTTCTTTCTTTCTTTCCTTTTTTTAAATTTTATATTTTTAATTTTGTTCAAAATATATATTTTTTTAAATTAATAATGTTAATTTCGCCGTGCCAGCCTGGTCGTGCGGTCTCAGGCGTCGGTCTGCCGTGCTGCCTGTGTGCCGGTACCCGGGTTCAAATCCCGTCGAGAGCATGGATGTTTCATCTTTCTTCTTCTGTGTTTAATCCGTTTCTCCACTGGGACTTACTATCTCAGGGTTATTTCTGGACAGGATGTGCCTCTCGTCCCCCCTCTGGAATTTCCTAGCCTCACCCTGACGTTGTCAGGGAGGGCTAGCCCGTGGTCCGTAGTAGGCCGAAGTCGATGAAAGGAATGTTAATTTCAAAATAACTGTGTGATAAGTTCAGTAATAATAAAAATAAACACAGATAAGAAAGAACTAATTAAAAAATACTGAATATTTTTTAATACGTCAACAACATTAAACAATGATAAAAAACATTGAGGTTTTTTAGCCTTCATCAGTTCAAATTGTTGTTTAATGATGTTAAGATCAAAATTCAAAATGATAGAATATTAAAAAAAAGAAATGTGTTAATTTAATCGATTTTAAAGTGTTATTTCTTTCTATTTACTAATTTATTAAATGTCACAACTTATTTGCACAGTAAATTAAATATGAAGTGTTAGAAATAAAAAATTCTATGCATTATTATTGCTATTAAAATAAATAAAAATAATTACAAATACTAAAAAATTATTTATTACTTTTTTTTAAATTTTAGACTTGACTCATTTTTTTAGTAAATTATAATTTATTCTAATTAATTTCTAACATAAATACAAATAACTCATATTAACTCCTTCTTCCACTTAAAACATCTTTAATCATCTATATTTCGATTTCTTCAGCAGAAATCTTCTTCATGGAAAAAACTACAGAAAATGTAGAGAAAAACCTAACAGATTTTTTTCTCTAACACTTAAAACAGAATTCTAATCATAAACAATCATGTAGTCATTCATGGCACAAACCTTTTTTTGAACAACAAAATAAATTCATACAACATATAACAATCTATATAACAATCACAAATTCTTAAACAAATAACAGTTACTAATTCTTATAGAAACAATTTATGTCAATTTCAATTTTTGTTTCAAAATTTTATTATTTTTTAATTTTTTCAAAAAAACTGAATGAAATGGGATTCATTCAGTTGATATAAATATAGATGATTAAAGATGTTTTAAGTGGAAGAAGGAGTTAATATGAGTTATTTGTATTTATATATTGAAGAAGAATTTTTGATTTTCATTAATTTCTAACATATTTGATGACCAGTGAAAGTTAAATTACAGTATCTCGTTGTCATTGGGAAAATATTCTGAACAATTTTAATCCGATTGAGAATATCATGTTTGAACAGAAAAAGGATAATCATATTATTAATGGGCAAAAATTGTACGGATGTACGGATATTTGTGTGTTTGTCGTCCCAACAGCGCTACAGACACAGTATTTAAGCAAGAAACAAAATACAAGGTGGCGCCACCAACATTTCTCAATACTCGCTAGGGAAACATTATGTACGCAGAAACAAAATACAAGGTAACGCTACCAATATTTCCGTGTCATCCCAACAGCTCTACAGAAACAGTAGTTACCCAGAAACAAAATACAAAGTGGCGCCACCAACATTTCTTTTTCTGGATCGACATTATTTTAGGGCAGGAGGTTAACTTTTTTTTAATGAGAAAGCGTAGCGCTGGCTACTTCGAAACTGGTAAATCAATTCTATGTATTTGTATATTGTTTATTAATTACATGTGATCTCACACCTTATTGACTCTTCAAGCATATTTCGAAACTAACCTCTAAATATGGATAATTACATGCTTGCAAGAGTTACCTTGATCAAAATACATATTCTGTTTTATTGCTTAGTCATCATTCAAATTATACGTGGGCTGTTATGGAATTCATGGCTTTTAAAAAATGAGCTTAGAATATCGTTTTCAATCTTGTATTTTTGAAAAATGTCACGGTATTTCAAAATTGTGGAATCTGTTTTACTTCTGTGAATATTTCACGGGTTGCCACTAGTTGTTATAAATTATTAGTTTTTAAAAAAGTATTAAAAAATAAAGTGAAATTTACATGAAATTATTAAAAATTGTTTAGGATAGATAAGGAGCACATCCTGTATCAACCTTAGAAGGGAATCTGAACACGCCCTAAATAAGGAACATTCCAAATTTTACGAGAAATTTAGTGGACGGATTTGCATACAAACCCATATACAATAACCGACGTAAATAACGACAAAGGATAACACAAACAACAAAGCAGAAAAATGTTCAACCGAATAGGAAGCCTTCGCATGGTTCCGTCAGTTACTAGTCATTTCATCTGCTTCAATTTAAAGTTTTCAGTGATTCAATGAATGTAATAAATAATAAATGTATCATCAAATCGTTCACTTTCTGGACTGAAAATCTAATATTTAGGGAATCAAATAATAACTTTCAATATGTAATAGCTAAAATATCTGTTGAACAAATTTATTCAGTTCATTCATTCAACAGTTCGTTGAATGTAATTCATTCGTAAATATATTTTGGTAACTGTAGGCAATATAGGCAGTAGAGATATACTTTCTATTATATAAGAAAGTAAAATAGCCTACTAGCCTTATTGCTAATAATTTTCAGATATCTTAAGTTTTATAAACTGTCCATTTGTTATAAATGAATAAAATAGAGCTTACGCTAAGATCTGGAACAATTTTTGTATCTCTTTAAACAAGTAAAAAGATTCTGATTTTTGATCTCTTGAGAAATTTAAATTTGAATTATTATCGATAGAAAAATACTTCTGGAAGTTCCGCTTCAAGAAATAACTTGTTGTACGAAAGAGCTGGAGATCTTTGGATATTTCTTACCACAAATGTGTTTACTAACGTCACAAAGATAAAAGACTACAAGCTAAATATTTGTATTATTAAAATGGCAGGAAAGTGGTGTATTTTAGACGTTCATTATTATATGCAATAATGAGTTACCACTTATCGGAAACACCTCAACTAAAAGCTGTCAATTTTTCAATGCTAAATATTTATTATCATTTACTATTGATTTTTTAAAGGCAATTTTTATTTTTTAATTAACTGAGCCTACGAAGTGTTTATTATTCTACATGAACATTTAGTTCTCTATTTGTATATCTGCCTGATTGTCTGTTTGTCCATTTCTATGCGTATTAAAACGGCTGCAGATTTTCATAAAATTTGGTATTTAAGATATCTTGTTTGCATTTTAAATCGATGTTACAGCTTACTACTGTTGCAAAGTCTCAGTATTCCACTTGAATATGTTTGTTCTCCTTATGTCTATTTCTCAGTTTGTTTTTATGTACGCAACTCATTCGTCCAACTTGTGCCAAACAGAAGCACATTTATGTCTTCGCTCCTCCAATCTCTCAAAAATGACTGATATCCCGCTTGTGATTTTTCTAAAATTTAGTATAATGATTATTTATGATCCAACTTAAAATACGAGCACGATTATTTGGTCTTCTTCCCCTAGTCCACAAAAATGACCTCATTCTTCAGTGGTTCATAGTCTACATTATGATCTACTTAAAAAATATTCAAAAATCAAGTGTTTTTTCATGAATTTTTAGATCAAAAGTAACTTTATTTTTTGGTTTCATTTCTTTTCTTTTCTTTTCCTTAACGAGAAAGTGATAAAATTCCGGTAGAAAAGCATTTAATCCTAAACAGTGGATTCTATGGATGTAATAAACAATGTTAATTAATTATTTTAACTAATCCATAATTATTATTAATGCTTTAGAATGATTTAAATTAATCGGCTTTAGGCAATTTAAATAAATAGAGCTTAATTAATTTTTAATTAATAATTTAATATTATTAAAAGAGTAAGAAACATCTGAAACTGCACAAATACGTAAGAATTGTTTGCTTTTATTTCTTTTATTTCTTACTCTTTTCATATTACATTTATGCACGTTAAACCTTCTTTATAATTTAATATTATTGCAAATGGAAAATTTGTAGTTGACGTGTTTACTAACGTCAAAAAGAAATGTAATCTTTTCGGTTTTGTTGTTTTCACGACTTGAAAAAATAAAAGTGATAAAGAAATTTTTATGGAATATTATTTTAAGGAAAATAGGCTTTAAGTTATGTAAACACATTAAAATTTGAGACCAATGTTCAAACTGACATCTCAAGACAAGTCTGTTTCACGCTTATTAGGCGATCATCAGTTGAGAGTAGTCAGAATGAACATTGCAGGTCTCATAACGGAGGTAACTTGGAAGTTGAATAAGAAAAGCAGTGGAACCTCCATGAATATAAACTAAAAACATAAAAACACATTAAAAATAAAGGAAAATAAAATTCATGTTTTTAGTTTATAGTCAGCTTGAAAACGAAAGAAAAACCATCAAAGAAAATAAAGTAAACAAGTAACTACAAAAAATTTAAATAAAATAACTGTCATGATAAAAAATTGTCTTTCAATTAAATCACTTTATTAATGATGAAAACAAATTGAAGCGAGACTTTACACAGTCCAATCAGAGTTTTGTTTCGTTTTGTTTTTGTTTTGTTTTTTCCAAACAGAAAAAAAATAGTACTTTAAATCACAGGACCGCATTTCGATTTTAAAATTGAATCCAAAGATTTAAAATTTAAATAGCTGTATTCTGACTCATTAAGAGATGTTTTTGACATGAACAATGTCAAAAAAGCTATTCGATATATATCGACTTTTTATATTTATGAGAAACATGTAGACACTATAAGCTGTATTGTATGAACAGACTAAAATTATTTATTGAAAACATTTAACTTTTCTGCCTACCTTTGTAAATTATCTTCTGTACGACAAACTACTCCTCTATTGTCGCATTTGTGTGTATCAGGATCCACAGGTGCCACATTGACAAAAGCAGGTTCTTCGAGGAATGCCACCTTCAAATGGAATTTCTCAGGAGCTCCACGAGGTGGGGTATGAGCATTTCCTGGCCAAACAATACCCTTTATAAAAAGCCCATCCACTGTCCATGTCCCTATCTGAAAAAAAAAATAATAATAAAGCTGTAGGAAAATAATCTTGTATTAGATTTAGATCATTAAATAATACATGGAACAAATCTTTATCAAATTTAAGGCATAAAAGGCATAAAGAACCAAAAAAATTGCAATCCCTCGAATTTGAACAGAATTTACAAACGACCGTGACGATTATTTTGTCTGGACAAAAATAGGTACAAAAGTATCAAGAACAGAAGAAATACGAAATTCATCACAGCATACGGTCATCAAGTTTTTCAGTTTCATAAATTGTCTAATTGTCTATTTCCTGGACGTAGTTCGTCTACAGAAATAACAGCCGACTGAAGATTAATTTTGACGGAAAAATAAGAATGGAAAACTATTTTCTGAATCAAAACTTGAATATCTGACTGAAGGAATAGAACATATCCATTTCCTAGTAAATTATTGAAATAGTTAGTTTTTGTTAAAGATACTGTTCTGTTAAAGATGCTGAGAGTATT
>JAFIDM010012231.1:133536476-133555385 GCA_023159025.1 Thereuonema tuberculata | reverse complement strand
GGATTCATTTTGACTTACTTTGAATAAAACTAATGCTTTGTGATGGAGACACAGATATCCTGACACATTGATCTACAAAATTGACGAGAAGCTGTGTTACTGTTACGATATCTGCAACAGATATAGATCTTTTAAACAACAAGCAAGAATTTTATTGTTTTCAACTAGAAGTCTTAGGGCCATTCTATTACACAATGAAAATAAGTATCCTTCCATTTCAGTAACTGTACAGTAACTATGAAAGTTTAATTTTGGTATTATTTTTTTGGCATTCACATATTATATCTTTAAGCAAAATCTAGATGTTATAAATGATGAACATGGTGAAAGAAATCAAAATAATATTTATCTTTGAATATAGCTTTACCATGTATTTTTATTTCGTAATAACCTCTCCAGTTTTCAAATAATAATCATACGAGATATTATATTCATTAATATTCATGCTATCTTAGTGCATAATTTTACGAAAATCGTTAACATTATGAAGAAAGAAATGATATCCAAGTATTCTTGTTCATCATCACGAAATTAGGCAATGAACATTAATAAAACAAGCTAACCAAAAATGTTATCCAATTTTGTTGCATAGTCCAATTGGCAGGATATACGCCTTTTTTTAGCTGTGATTACCCAATTTGATAGAGAACTAATGAAGTTGAAGCGCTTGTCTAGAGTTTCTTTAAATACAGTAGCTTCCTTCAGAAGCAGAAGAGAGGGAAGGATAGATACAGAACTTAAAATTGGCCGTCAAACGTGCTCCACAGGCCTTGTGAACGTGAATTGTAATGAGTTTAAAGTCCCATTTTCTTGATTCCGAAAATTTATTTTACATTATTGGAATGCATTATAATTATTTGTGATGGAAAAACTTATCACATTCCTATCCCAATACAAAATTGTAAATAAGCCCTGAAACCGATTTCGGTTTTCTTTTATTCAGATCAGTAGTATTAAACCTTTTTAATTAATTTAATTTTTTTTAAATTAATATATAAAAACCCAGTGTAAAGATGTATTTTTAATATCCTATTACGAATTACGTTTTACTATTAAAATAAATACTCATGGCTTCTCTGTATATCCTTTAAGTATTGCGAATTAATTTAACCCATTCTGAAATTTTCAACAGGCGTAAAAATGTCAAATGATAACCAATAAATTTTAATTTTTAGTTTTTGTTTGAAAATGCTCGTCAAATATTTGATACTTGACGATACAGAATCAATAAAATTTTGGAAACGAAACCTAGAAATTAATGCTTGTTTCTGACTTCATTACTGCAAAGCCACGCTATTCTACGTTGAAGTTTCTTAAACATTTTAAATTTCGAAATTGTTTCCATTGAAATGTAATAGGTTCTTGCAACAGAAACATACTTCAGTAACAGATTAAAATTCTAGACATCCAGTTTCTAATACTCAAATTCAGTCAAAGCACCTCAGTAATATAATACTCCGTACAATTTTTATATATATTTGTTGCTTTGCATTAATTAATATATCTGTACAAAAAAAAGTTCATTAAAAACTACATTCCTGATCTTTCCATAATTCATTTTGCCATTGAAAATATATTTAAAATATATTTAAAGTTTTAAGACAATATATCATCAATATTAAATTGCACTAATGTCCTTTTCCATATTAAAATAATTTTCATGAAACAAGCAGGACTTAAAAGAAATTTAATAATTTTAATATTCTTGAGTTTGAAAATTCTATCTATAGAGAGAGTATCTTTAACTTCCTTATTGTTATTAAATAAAATATTGTTTTCATAAAATTGAAAACTCTTTTAATTGTCAATTAAGTTCTTTCTTTTATGTTCCGCATCTGTTAAACAATTTCAAGCCACTTTGCATTTACTTTCCCTTTACCAAAACGAAGATTACAGAAAGGATGTTTACCAATTTCCCTGCTTACTATTTAATATTTTTCAAATACAATATACGTTCAAAATGAAACACTATTATTAATTTTTTCCTTTGTTTTTTTTTGTTCGAGGAGACCTGTTATATTAAATGGCAATTATTAATCAGTCACGAAATGTATTTCCCTATCAAGAAGATGCAATCTATTATAATTTCAGAATATTTCCCTTTATGATGGTTCGCTTAACGATATTTCGACTTAACGATGGTGCAGTAGCGATGCTCATTTCTCAATATGAAATGTATTCTATTTCCTAGCTATCGCCTGTTTGTGAACCATCAACACGTGTCGATGGCCTTCTAGGAGCTACACTCGCACTCTCAATACTTAAAAAGTAAAAGAAATGAATACAAGTTTATCCTTATTAAAGTCAAAATTAAAGCCAATGCACATGAATAATTTTAAAAAATTTAATACAAATTAAAACAACTAAAATTACAATGGACTAGTTTCTTCCCCTCGAGGAGGGCCCTCTGTAGAATTGCTACCGAAGGTGTATGCGTCCGAGTGTTGGGCTGACCATTTGACCCCATCTCAGTGCCATTGATCAATGAAACGTTGGGAATCTTATCTCCAGGGTCCGCAAGGGTCAAAATTGCCCCCCCGTCTTCCATGAGATAGACCTATCTACCTACCAATCGTCAAGCAGCACCTGTATGTAGGTTTGATAGTTCATTTCAAGATTTAACATTTCCACAGATAGCAATTGTCAAGTGTATGTAGTCCGTTGTACCGTTGATAATATTAGTAGCTTGTCAGATTATTATTTATTACTTCTTTGATTTATATAAGATGAATAAGTTCTTTTCCTTTGGCAATATTTCTTTGTGAGATGACTGACAGGTATTGGACAGAAGGAATTTAATAGTAGAGGAATTTTTTACTTAAAAATCCGAAAATAGGCTACATACCATCCGATTAGAGTTCAAGCTAAGAAATATTCGTAATTTATCTGATAACTTAACGAAAAGAAAGTAATTAACGTTAATAAATTTTTATTTTAACGTTATCATTTACAAATTCAGTTTATTTATTTTTTACTTTCTTTTTTACTTATTTTTTGTTTAGGGGATTTAGGTATTATGGACCATCGTGTAATATGGACCACGTTGAAATTTATATGTTCACCATTAGTAAGCAGAACCATTCCATTGCCTTTAATGAATATTATTGTTATCCAAACCAGGAAGTGACTTGTACAAGTGTGCCTTCATTTGGACGAGTATTAAATTGTGTTTTCCGTTTTATATGATCATGGATATAACATGTATGTTAGAATGAATGTATTCTTTCTGCTGTTAGCTAATTTTAATATAATTTTCACGTTGATAGTAGCAAATGTACTTATTTTATTCGCAATCCAGACATGTGTTTTATGCGCGTCATTTTGCATAGCGATATGTGATTGGAAAAAAACGTTTCTCCGTCCATGCGTATAATATGAACCTTGCGCTGTTATGTAATATGGACCACTGGTTGCTAAGCATATTACTATGAGCCTGAAGCTTGTTTTATTTAATATATTAAACGAAAAGTACAAATTAGGGCTTGCTTAATTTTATTCAAGTCGTATAATTTTTATGATTTAAATTTTTCAAAATTCGATCCATAAGGGGGGTAAAGAGGGGCAAATTTTAGAATCACCATATCTCATAAACCAATCCAAATAAAATCGTGAAACTTCACATGCCTACATGTATGACTATTGTTTTGTACATTATAATGAAAGCTTGTTTGTAAAAATTATTTTAATTAATTTCTTGTTATGTTTTGTTTTTGGTTTACTCGGTCCATACCGGTATTACACGAACGTATGTGTAATATGGACCACCGACACGAAAATAAAAAAAAAAATTTCCTGCAATTATTAATAGTTAGCAGAGAACTTTACCACGTTTAAACCATGTAGCTACACAATTGTTATGAGCAGCCAACTAATTAAATCTTTTTATGTTAATAATTTAAGGTTTATGAGCATTCTTGCTTAGGGGGTCCATAAAACACGGATCTCCCCTATTTATTTATGAAATCTTTTAAAATTATATCTTAATTAGTACTTAATTACTAATGTTTTCTACAGAATGGGGTTCATTTCATTTTACCATGACTGATTCAAATTTTCTCCATTTGTTCGTGCTGCAAAGATACTTTAAAATAAGTAAATTACTGTGAACATTAATTCTGATTTTTATTTACCTGTCCCCATTTCATTTCATTATTCAAATTCATGATATTGATTTCGACGTATTTAAGTGTTCCATCCATGTTGAAATCGATTGTCTTGGAATCGTAAATAAAGCTGATATTCCTCAGGTAACTAAAACGAAATTTAGATAAATAGTATATTATTGCGAAATTATTAACATTTTTATACAAGGCATAATTGCAACTTAAATTACAAAAAGTCCTAATTATCAATAAAGCAAAAAGTAATTTAAATTATTAAGATATATAAAATGAATTCATTTGGGCTTTTTAAAGAATAAAATGATTTGATAAATGAATAAACGATAAACGTTAGCTGTAGGAAAGAAATGGGAATGGGTAGAATTGAGTGGATTTATCCAGCATTCATTTTTCACTGAAACACGTAACATATTGAAAGATTAAGAGATGAATTAAGAAAACGAATTTAAGATTAAAAACACTATAAACTTAATTATAAAATACTGAAAGTTAATGATTTATTTGCTGTAGTTATTTTTTTAAAATTAACTTTTTGACGCTATATAAAGTTGAGGAACATTGTAATTAGATTTGAGTATTTCAATTATAAGAGTACTCACCTGTAAAATAACTCTCCCTTGCTCCATCTTGACTCCTTATCGCCGTGACAAGATAAAGATGGCTTCAGTGTAATGTTAATATTCTGAGGATCATTAACGAAAAGTTCAATCCCATTTGCAAGAACTCGAACACCTTTTTCCACCTGAATGACCGTGGCATCAAATGTGGTGTCAAATGTCACTCCTGAAAAGGAACAACTACTTTAAAAAAAAGGGTGTCTATCACATTGATAATATTGTTATCTTGTAAAGGTAATTTGAAAATATATCAAAATTTTTAGTTTTAACGATTTTCACAATTTTCCTTGCTTATGTCAGTATGTTTCTTTGTTTTCTGAGGCTTGTGGAACATGAGCTTAAGAAGAACGACAGTAAATCCATCCGTCTGAAGTCATACTTCGCAAATTCGGACCCAATAAATCTTCTTGCTGAGCCCTTCCATTAAGCTTAAAATTTTAAATCTTTTGATGAGGTTAAAATTTACAAATTTCTCTTAATTCCTTTTATTTCAAAAGGCTTAAAGGACAATTCCTTAGTAATCTCTTATGGTCAAAAGGGGTCAATATAAATATCATGGTAAAGATCTTGCTGAGACGAATCACGTGACATCAAAATTGAAGCAATTTGTGAAACGATTCCAGCATTTTGCCAGTATAATCATCATGAAAGAATTTCCACATCTAAAGGATGATTTGAAATTTGACAATAATTCACAAGTTTATTTCTCATTAGTTTCAATCAATTGATCTAATGAGTTTAACTCTACAACTCACTGTCTTGTCCAAAACTTTATGCGGGTTAGCGTCATTTTCCATTTATTCTACCAATTGATTATCTAATAATGAACGATTGTATCGGTGTATGTGCATATAATAAGATCACTTCATCATCATTTGCTGGCATTGCTTTGAATCATATAACTGAACTATTCATAGAAAAGCATTCGATGATTTGTCGTTGCTATCTATTTTTTGTTAGTCTCAATGATCGCATTTGAGAATTGGTTTACTCTAACGATGCTTTGTACTTTCATTCTATTTCTAAATTCGGCGCAATTGCGGGAGTACAACCTTACATTACAATGCATAATTAGTTATATATTCTTTTCAAAATACTTGAAAAGAATTTGTATATTAAAATTTTAAAATATAGAAATGAACGAAAAACTAATTATAAAGTTCATTAGTTACAAAGCAGCGTTATAGCATATTGATTATTTCACAAGCAAGTGATCTTCCACTTCATTCTTCCACCGCCCTCGTATTTCCTTCAAATGAAAATACATATCTTACTTTCTGTTCTATCTCTATATTGTTTGCTAGAATAAATCGAAAGTATTTTCAAAAAACAGTAAGTTACATATTGGCAAATAATGTCAAGTTAATCAATAATTTAACAAGAACATCTTAATGAAACTTTTTAGAGGCATGGTTTTTTTATTAGTTTTTGTTAAAGATACTGTTCTGTTAAAGATGCTGAGAGTATTTGTTTCAAGTATTGTTTTGTATTAAAAAGGCATTTAAGGATAGAAAATAAGAAAAATTACAGTACTTTAACCTAATTTTTCTTATGTATTTGTATGATAGAATTATTTATTGATATATAGTACAGCAATAAATCTCTGTAAGCAGAGGTTAAGCTTTTCTTTCTGTAGTACTAATGAGATTAGGGATTCATTTTGACTTACTTTGAATAAAACTAATGCTTTGTGATGGAATTCGTGTTAAATAACATCATAGAGTCGTGAAATTTATCGTTTTTAGTTTACCAATGACCGCTTTCGGAATTGCAACGTACGGATTATTCCCGTCATTAATTATATTTATTTTACTGCTTTAGTTTCAAGGTTCTCTCACACCCCAGCTGAAGCGCTTCAGTACAGCTTTGCTCTAATCGATTGCAATAACTTGGCTTTTGATTCTGAAATTCTGATAACATCCAATATCTTTCAGGCTCAGCTATTCGTCGTGTAGTGGAGATTGAACAAGCAGCTCTGAATGGAAGGAATAATTTTGAGGACATGGAAAGAGGGAATCGTGCTCATAGTTTAAGTTAGACCATAAAGAAGTGTTGCACCAAATTGTTAAGAAATTTTGCGAAAATTTGAGGGATGATTTCGGAAGGTGGAAGAACTGGAAAACAAAAGAAGTTCTGTAGGTGTTAAATTGGACTATAAATAAGATACAAACCAAATTCTATGAAAATTTTCCAGCCGTTTGTGATTCTCATACAAGCTAACCAACCAGCAAAGAGACGAACAAAAAAGAAAATGTTCAATGTAGTGAGATCTTACATACATCACATGTTCAGTCAACTCAACTGTATAATAACTATAACTGTACAAAGAATAAAATCTTAAAATAAGATTATTATTTGGTGAATAACTTTTTTATTTGAAAATGAACCTAAAGCAGAACGACATTATTTTACTATTTTTAATTCTGTTAAAATTTATTTGGTTCTGAATTCATATTTCGCCTTTGATACTTATTCCATTGCATTATAGATTATAACTTTCATTAACAAGTGATTATCAAGTGATTATAATCTTCATTAACCAAATTAAAATTCACTGTAAATATTATTGATTTTTTTTCTTACCTAACATACCAGGTACCAGCCCTGGCAATGCATCATGATTATCTTTTCCTACTACGGTATGAGTCCCAATCCAGATAAAGTCCTTTCCTGTCATCTGTAATTCGGTGGCTTTACTTAAAATCTTTGGCGCTTCATCACGTGTTGAAAAGAGCAGTACAACCCGAATATCAGTTGCTCCTAACTCAGCTAATTTCTTTTTCATTTCATTGGGATCTGAAGTATCCAAGGTAGTATAACCTAACATGACGGCTCTGAAGTTACAAGAAGAATTAAAAACAATTAAAAAAAATTATATTTTCTTCAATCTGTGCATTGAAAAAGATTGCAAATAACCTTACTATTTTACTTTAAATGCAAGTATTCGGTTTGAATTCGAAGTTAATAAATTACAGATCTATCATATATTATACTCTATCTCTATATATTGCAAGAAGAATTATGTCTTAATTTCAAGATATGGTCAAAACTTTAGAAATTTTTTTTCTTTAAAATTGACCAGGATAATGTTAGCATTTCAGGATATCCCTCATTATGATAACTTAAACGGTTGTTTTAAAACCTACTCTTCAAGCACTTTACTGTATAGAGTGGGCGAAAAGTAAGTATAACTCTGTAAACTGGATTTTAAGTGAATTTATGTGCCTATTATGGATCCAAAACAGATGTTTTTTGGATGCACTCCTCCATGGTCTCTGCAAGTACGGATGAGTCTCCAATCCGTATGCTCATTTTTCGTAGAGCATTTGTAGCGTCACAGTCGTGAAGGCATTGCGCACAGTAATCTGCAACTCAGCGTTGGAAACGCACCACTGTTTGCGGACTTCCTGTTTCATGATTCGCCACAGAGAATTGTCTGGCATGGGGAGAGCTGGGCTATGTGGAGGCCATGACAAAGGTGAAGGAAAGTTCTCGGATCCCCGGCCAATCCATCTGTTTGGGAAAAGCTCATCAAGATACAATCGCACTCTCATGGCGAAATGAACTGCTGCTGCGTTTCGTTGAAACCACACAATGTCAGCTATGCCTTTCAACCGGAGTTCAGGCAGCAACCTTTCGTTAATAATACGCAGATAAATAGTCTGATTCACTGGGCCATTGAAGAAATAAAGAAATACGGTCCAAGCAGATGTTACCCCCGTCCAAATTATAACGTGATTTTCCTTCGAGTTCTTGAAAGAAATGTGGATTTTTCCTATGACCAATAATAAAACATTCCGATCTTTCGAAATTCGATAGACAGCAAATCTATCACTAAGCAGAACTTTTCGTTGATTTTCTCTTGTTGGGAAATGTTGGAGAAGCAGGTTGCATGCTAACTTCGCACTGAGTTAAATCCACATCTGACTGCTCATTCACTGAGAACGGGTGAAAAGGTTTCACTTTCAAATCCTTTTGCATGTGGTCTCTCATAGTTGACCGTAGAATATTCAATTCGGCAACACGCTTGCGAGTCGACTTTCCGGGAGATCGCATTCTGGATTCTTCCACAGCAGCACATCTTTCCAAACGCGTTGACAGTCTTCCCGTTTCACGGATCCTGGCTTAAAAGTCTTTTGTTCCCATGCCAATAATGTTGTCTTGGATGGTGGCGCCTCCCGAAATCGCAGCTGAAAATTGGTAATAATTTGTGAAAATTTGTATCCGTATGCGGTCGTTCATGAATCCAAACTGCAGTCACTAAACGCTCTTCAATCGAGAATCTGCTTAAATCAGCCGTACTTTCCGTCACTGCTTGCTTCTTTGGTTATTACCATTATTCGATTGCTCCCATGTTGTCAATATGTGTGGTTGTTTCATTGTTGCTTCCATTGCTCGCTGATTCACTTATTTTCAGAAACATTATATAGTAAGTAATTAGTAATATTTATTTTACTTGATGTGGGTATTAACCCTTTACAAGTGAAGTTCTTCCACTTTTTTTCTTTTTACAATATTGGGAAACGTTATACAGTCAGACCTCGATATAAGGTACCCGCATATAAGGTCAACCCGCATATAAGGTCACTTTTCTAAAGTCCCGGCTCATTGAATAGGAATTCTTTGATATGGATTATCGGATGTATGGTCAGGTCTTAAATACCGTAATCGCATATAAGGTCACTTTTGTCTGTGATTTCAATGCCACAGTGATTCAATTTCAAGAATTTTTCTCTGGGTACGATCTTTTATCGGCGTCATTTCTCCTACTGATGGAGGGGACAGCTTTTTCCCAAAGCACTTCATCCCCTCTAATTCTAGGAAAAAAGATGATGAAGACGATATTCCTTTCGCTGTGTTAATACAAGATCTCAGAAATCGGGCTGTGCTACAGAAGGGGAAAGTGAATGTGTGAGAATTGATGATGAAATTGCTACCACTTCTCAAGATTCGATTTCCGAAATAGTTTCGCAAGTTTTAAATTCCAATACATTAGAAAGTAAGGATAACGACAGTGATACTGGAAGTGAAGCGATGACACAAGCAGAAGCACTCAGAGCATTAAATGTCGTAAGTCATTTTTTACGAGCCATGAGGGAGCTGAAGAACATTTTCAGAAACTACAAAACTTAGAAAACATTGTACAAAAGACGAAACCAAAATCGCGACAGCCCTATATTATGGATTATTTTAAGTAAGGTCAGTTGTACATCAGTACTTTGCTTGAGCATATTAATACTATTTGTATACAACTTTATTCGGAATTAAATTTTAAAAACTAATTTCTTTCTGATTCCATTAGTTTTAATTGGTTCAACCAAATTGAAAAATTATAACATAATAAACTGATATCTTTATATATATTAAATTTTACAAAGAATTATACTGTATTAATATAATGCTTATTTATTGGCAAATGCTTATGAATCGGTTATAAGGTTATCCCGCTTATAAGGTCGCTTTCGCGAGGTCCCAAGGGGTGACCTTATATCGAGGTCCGACTGTATATATTTATACCTCTGGATTTATATCCAGAGGTATACGGACTTTTGATCCATTCCGTAGATAATTCAAAATGTCAATTCACAAGCATTTCTTTAAAGGCTTGAACCCATCGTTAGGCCTCAACATGTAAAGTCCAGGCTCAGTATCAGACTGCAAAAGCTCAGAGTAGATAACAGTACAGCTGAGTATAACTGACGGCTCTCTGGAAGATATGTACTTTCCAATTTAAAATTGTTAATCTTATATTGGAATTAGACGTAGGCTATATATCTAAGATAGATGGTATCTAAGATATATCTAAGATAGATGATGAATTATAATGTGACTGTAAGTACGGACTTCAAAAAATATATGAATAAATAGCCATTGGAATTGAAAAGCAAAGATACAAATGAATTACTCGCACGGACCTAATTACTATTAACAATTCAGTAATAACAGCTTTTCTTCCCTTCAAGCTTATATATCGTATTTGTGAGTGAAGAATATTGTAGGTTTTTACTCCTATTTATTCAATCGATTCTTTTTAATCCCAATTTCCTAGAAAACTTTGTCATGTCTCTCTGTGTGTCCTACGTACCCTTTGAACTGTTAACTGGATTTTCTTGAAACATGAAATGCATATTAAAGGTACTGAATATTTTAAATATTTTATATTTGGATTTTTTTTTCTGAATGGAATCTTATCGAGATATCAGATACAGGATGATGATAAAAATCGTAGAAGAGCTTTAGCGTAGAAACTGTGATATCTAACAATGGATCTTAACTTCTCCATAATAAGCACTAATACCGCATGATTTAATCTTATTAAAGTTTTTGAGATTTCAGCAATTTTTTTTCAGGAAATTAAAAATTTTTACTATTTTTATTAGCAGATTTAGCATACAAAATATGTATGCTTATCTTATTTCTGAGTTTCAGGACTTTAATAAAAAAAAGAATAAAAGGCAAAATTCGAAAAATAGTAGAAGTCTCCGAATGGAAAATTAGAATTCAAAGTAGTTATCTCAGCAAAAAGTTTTAGGTAAACCTTATTTTATAGGAGGATTAAAATGACTTGATTTTTGTTTTTACAATTATGAATTATTGTATAAAAGTCAGCCAAACAAAACTCAGAACTTATTGGAGATTAATGCAATCAAAAAAATAACCTAATATTAGTACAATTAAAATATAAGCTGTAGAAAATATTGTAACAGCAATGATTTCATAAGATTTCATTTTATTTCATTTTAACAGTTAAAGAGATGCCAGTTTCACGATAATTACTATCTAAGAAATTATTTTAGTAATAAAAAGGAACTGAAATAAATCAATGACTTACGTAAAACCATTCGTCCCCTGTATGAGGTCTCTCACTGTGTCTATGAAATCTTTATAACCAGGAATAAGGCTTGTAACAATTCCAAATCTTTCCCAATTATACCTTTAAGAAAGATTGTAAAATAAGTTATGAATACGCCTACGAGCACTGTAAATAAAATCTAAGCAATAAATATAAACAAAACTTTATATAAAGTAAAATACCATATATATATTTAGTGTTGCTGGACACTGTACGAGGACAAAATTTTCCTGTACTTGAATACTAAGTCAATCATTTGGTATTTTGGTATTAACACCATTTTTTATCAATTTTAGTACAGTGCAACTTGGATAATTCGAAGCTGAAGGGACCACTACAAAACTTCGAATTAAACAAGTTACATCTTTTAACTTTAATTTCAAGTCTACTGAATGCTTGAGAAGATTATTCTGTCAATAAGTAAATATTTATTCAGAAAGATCATGGTATGAAAGACTTAAATACTATATGTATGTAAACAAAATAAGATTTATATTACGTAAGCTACAGTACATATTACATTCAATACAGAAAATTATAGTTTTTCAAAAAATTGTGCAATGTCTGATTGTTTTGTAGAATTCAGTCGCTTAAGGTTAGCAAAATCATCAAGCATGTTTAGTTAACGGAAAACAGCTTCACTTAAGTTGGTTTGTACCGACGAAATTCGGCGCTATCCCGTACTCGTTGGCGATTTGGCATTTCTTCTTCACACCCTTTTCCACCTCGCGAATGACGGCGACCTTTTCAACGAACGTTAAATTCTTGTATACGCGTGGTTTACTGAAACACATGGTGACACTGACACAGGAAGCTCGAATGGCGTCTGAAGCGTCACGTGTCGAACGGTGGCGGGAAGGGGATTTCAGTTGTCACGTGTCGAATTTCTTAACGATGAAACGCCGAAAAGTCGTTATGGTTCGAATTTTTTTATAAAAAACTTCGAATTAAGGAAGTTGAACTTTGAATTATCCACGATTTTTTAACATTGATTTAATAAGAAATTCAAGGGACTAAGAGAAATCTTCGAATTAACCATGATTTCGAATTAAAGACGTTCGAATTATCCAAGTTGCACTGTATCTATTTAATAAAGTATATTTCTTTAGCTTTTTTAAAGTCAATTTTCTTCCTTTCCTTAGCATTCTAACAGTAAGAATGGTGCACACCCAGGTTTCATTAACTTGAGAATTAATTTTTGAGAATTGTTTAAATCTTGTTTAAATCTATCCTATTTGCTGTAAGGGACTTAATAATCTTCGTAAGTGACTTAATAGGCAGTGTAATTGAGAGTTATTTAAAAATGGAAAAAGCTACTTAAATATAGTTGAATTTATTCCTCTACAACAACATTGATGATTACGTATGCAGACATGATTCTAAGAATTAATTGATTCATTGATGCTATTAAATCATGCGTACATTCAAGATAAAGTTTAATGAAGGTATATAACATTAGTAAATATTCTCGTATAAAATACATTTGAATTAATATCTCTCATTATGTTGAAAAACACAATTAACTTTCGTTGTATTCTTTAAAATAATGGTTTTCTGCTATCCAAGTAACTTTATTGATTCTTAAAGTCTATAATGATAACTATTATCCTATCTGCTTTTGAAACGTTGTCTTTGAAGTCCAGGATCACCAATCTAAAATTAAACAGCTTTACTTAGCAAATACCTTTTGCTTCTTCAGAATATAATCTCGGTTGAGTTGCCAGTTATCTCTTTCCATCATTATGATAATTTCCGCTGCAATCCCCGAATTATGTTGGTTCACTTGTCACTTTTAACTGCACTTATCTTTTGGAATATATCGTCGCTGAATCTCACTGTCGATGTTCCAATGGAAAACTTCTTTTCTGACATAAATCGCTGTTAACATCGTCTGAGTAGATTATTGAATATTCAGAAAACTTTAATATCATCTTAAGTCTATTTATGTATAAAAAATATCTCTCGTTTTCCGCAGTATTAACTTTACGGAGACGTAATATCATTCCGATAGACTATTCACTTTTAAGCCTAATCAACATACTTCTACATCAATACAACAAAGCTGTAATCATATTAGTTCTTTATTCTTTTTTAACAAACTACGTATCAACTTGTGATATCTTACAGTCAACAATGGAGTATCACATTGTTGTTGACTGATGCACTATTTCAATGTTTGATAGGCACAAAACTTTAATGAATATTTTGTACTTATTTCACTTTCACGCATATATTTATTTCAGAAGGAAATTTTATTAATTCCTTTCAATATAAATTCCCACAACAATGCTGAGGAATCTTTAAATTATAACAGTCAAAATTTCTCCCTTCAAATCTCGCTTCGGATGAAAAGCTTATAACTGTATAATTAACTAACATAATTAATTGCCTTTAGTTATTATTTAGTTTTTATTATGCAATGTATTTTGTATTTTGTACAATGTATTTTAAGATACAACTCTAACACTTTATCCAAGATGTTAAGCATTAAGAAACTATCTTATCATTTTTTTAAATTCTTTTAATTCGTTTGTGGCCTTCGCGAAGCTTCGGCCGGCACACAAATTAGTGTCTCACGTTTATAGTGATTCATCAATTTTTCCTAAATTTTTGGAGGTCCCGCTGTCCTTTCTCGAATACAAAACTTACTTGTGATTTGATACGTTTGAGATCCGGAAATGTCCCATTTTTCTATCATTCATTCGCAGACATTTTTACAAATACTTTTGATGAGCTATCAGTAATGCATTGTTTAAAATTATTTGCTTCATAGTTAATATCGTTTGAGAATCTCAAGACTTAGCAGCCTATTAGTTGAAATCGCTCTGATGTATTCAAGAATCCTTAGAATCAGATATCTCGAGACATTACAGATATCAGATGTCTCGAAATATTAAGGAACTTCCATAATTTCCGAGTTCTTTATTATTTTTTTAATGATTTTTAACCATGTCCTGACCAACACTTAATATATCCCTTCCGTATAAAGCAGACGGAAAACAAACGAGCTTTGAAAGAATCTGAAAATTTGTACACTATAGTGAATTTTATAGTATAAAAGATTGGCTGACTCGTCAAAAAATAAATTTCCCCAAAACAAATAAAGTACTTGTGTGAAATGATAATATAAAAGGAAGTGAAAAGCAAAAGTCATGCACCAACAATTTACAACAAGTCCCAAGGGACTTATGGTGAACGGAGAATTGTTACAGCAGATTCATCTAGAAAAAGATAGGTTTCCATGGGGAGAGAATCAACAGATCTCTACAAAATATGTTTCGTAATACAAAGTTAAAAATGAATTATTGGGAAAGAAAGTTTCATCAAGATAATAATAATAAGCTTGCCAATAATTATGAGTGATTACCTTAATGAGGTATTGCCCTAAGACATCCACGTACGAGAATGAAACATGTTGTATTTTAACCTGTTTAAATATATTTTAATATGTCTTTCCAAGTGTGTAATCTTTTGAATCACTACAACTTCAACAACACACGTAAAAGATTTTATTATAATTATGAGTTATTATTAAAGTGTGGGGGGCAAAGGCTAATTAGGATTTCCCGGTCTCTGATCGGGTCAAAAACCCCGATGGAACTGATATTTAACTCTTGCGGTGAATTTCGGTGAAGTCCGGAGGACCTAATTGGTCAAATCCACTTTCCTCACCTCCACGCGGGGCCCCCTGGGATCTTTTAAGATGCGAAAGAGAGAGTGGTGTGCGGAAAGCAACGGGAAGCTACCGGATTTACTTTTCCCAAGAAAAACTGCAAACATGGCATGATGAATCTTTCCTCGGCAAAAAATTCCGGACGTAAACTATCCCCCCATTCGGATGTCCGGGAGGGGGATACTGAGGAAGGTTACATTATGAAGCAAATAAACCGACAAAAGAAAAGAAGATTGAGGATTGGATCATGGAATGTGAGAACTCTTCTTCAAGCGGGGAAGTTGGAAAACTTGAAGGAAGAAATGAGAAGAAACAGAGTGGATGTGATGATATATCAGAAGTGAGGTGGAGAAATAGTGGTGAGTTGGTGAGTGATGAATTTAGAATGTTTTATTCAAATGGTGAATGTAAAGAAAGTCATGGTGTTGGTGAACTACTGGGACCATGTGTGAAAGATAAAGTGATATCAGTGCGTTATGTAGATGACCGGATGATAATGGTGAGACTACAAGGGAAAAAATTGGACTTAGTGCTAGTGCAAATTTACATGCCACATAGTGGATTAGAAGACGAGAAAGTGGAAGACTACTACGAGAAGATAGAAGAAATAGTTGAGAAAGAGAAGAAGGGTGCATGTGTAATCCTAATGGGCGACTGGAACGCAGTAGTAGGAGAAGGACAAGATGGAAAAACGGTTGGAAAATATGGACTGGGAAAAAGAAATAACAGAGGAGAATCTTTGGTAAATTTCTGTAAACGGAATGAAATGATTGTTGGAAATACGTTATTCCAACAGCATAAAAGAAGACGATACACGTGGACATGCCCAAGGGATGACAGTAGATATCAGATAGACTATATACTCGTACAGGAAAGATACCGAAATTGCTTAAAAAATGCAAAGACTCTACCAGGAGCGGATATTAATTCAGATCATGTCCTACTGATAGGCGAAGTAGATATTCGTCTGAAAAAGATAAGAGGAAGGCAAGTGACGAAGAAGTTTGATATAGAAAAACTTATGAACGAAGAGGAAAAAAGAAAATTTGAAGAACATTTTCAAAAGAAAGCCTCTAATTTAGAATCCACACCTGAAAATAGTAATGAATACTGGACTCTTCTAAAAAGCTGTATACAGGAAACAGCAGAAGAAACAATAGGATACAGAGAAGGTAAGAGTAATAAGAAACCTTGGGTCACAGGGAAAATGTTGGAGAAGATGGAGGAAAGGAGAAAATGGAAAAACATCAACACAGAAGAAGGTAAAAGAAATTATAAGAAACTAAACAATGAACTAAGAAGAGTAACTGATAAGGCGAAGGAAGACTGGATGAAACAGAAATGTGAAGAAGTAGAGGATCTAGAGAGAAAAGGAAGATATGATTTAATGTACCGCGAAGTAAAATGTTTGGATTTCACAAATTAGAATAAGAAGTCCATGTGGTTGATAGAAGACGAAATCGGCAATGAAATAACCGACAAACAAGGAATTTTGAACAGATGGAAGAAGTATATAGAAGAATTATATGAGACAGGGAATCGTCCAGATTACTTAGCTATAGAAGATGAAACAGCTGTATCAGAAGACGAAAAAGGATGTTGTATTCTAAGAGAAGAAGTTGAGCTAGCGATTAGGGAAATGAAGAATGGGAAAGCAACAGGAGTTGATGGAATACACATTGAGTTAGTTAAATGCTTGGGTGAAGACAAGAAGCAAATACTATCATTATGCAATGAAATATATGAGAAAGGTGAATGGCCTGATGATTTCATGGAAACAGTATTGCTACCAATACCGAAGAAAAATAATGCAAAGAAGTGCAGTGAGTTCAGGACTATCAGCCTTATATCGCACTCAGCGAAGATTCTTCTGCGAATACTGAACAGATGTATATATTCTAAGATGGAAGGAGAGTTGGAAGAAGAGCAGTTTGGTTTTAGGAAAGGAAAAGGTACGAGAGATGCAATTGGACTGCTGCGAACAATCGGCGAAAGATATCTAGAAAAAAAATAAACACGTATATGCAGTATTTGTGGACCTGGAAAAGGCTTTCGACAGAGTTTATTGGAATAAACTTATGGAAATCTTGAAGAAAATTGGTGTGGATTGGAAAGAGAGAAGGCTAAAAACTAATCTTTATATGAAACAACGAGTCAAAGTCAGGATAGGAGAAACATTGTCAGAGGGAAGTGGAATAGGGAGAGGGGTGCGACAAGGATGCCCTCTATCACCTACGCTGTTCAACATCTACTTAGAGGAGTTAGTGAAGAATTGTTTTCAGAACATGGGAGGGGTGATAGTAGGAGGAAGAAGAATAAAGTGCATAAGATTTGCTGATGATATGGCATTGTTAGCAGAAGAGGAGATGATACTAAGGGATAAGCTACTGCAGCTGAATGACAGCTGTGAACAATATGGAATGAAGATAAATGTAAACAAGACAAAGACTATGGTTATCGGAAGAAAGACAAAGAAGATAAACATAAGTATTCGGAATGAGACATTGGAACAAGTGAACAACTTTAAATACTTAGGGTGTACTATAAGTAGTGATATGAACTGCTGCCAAGAAGTCAAGAGGAGGATAGCAATAGCAAAGGAGGCTTTTAATAGGAAAAGGAGCATCTTCTGCGGACCTCTGGAAAAAGAACTAAGGAAGAGACTAGTGAAGTGCTTTGTGTGGAGTGTGGCATTGTATGGGGCAGAAACATGGACATTACGACGCAGTGAAGAGAAACGGGGATATGTGGATATATATTTGAAATGTGGATATGGAGAAGAATGGAGCATGTGAAATGGACAGACAAAATAAGAAATGAAGCTGTGCTAGAAAGAGTGGGTGAAGAAATAATAATGCTGAAACTGATCAGGAAGAGAAAAAGAAACTGGTTGGGTCACTGGCTGAGAAGAAACTCCCTAATGAAGGATGCACTGGAAGGAATGGTGAACGGTAAAAAAGTTCGAGGCAGAAGAAGATTTAAGATGATCGACAACATTATGGTAAATGGATCTTATGTGGAGACGAAGAGGAAGGCAGAAAATAGGAAAGATTGGAGAATGCTGGGTTTGCAGTGAAGGACCTTCCCTTGGCAGAGAACTATGTATGTATGTATGTATTAAAGTGTGTCCACCACAACTTGAGACTTAGCCACGCCTCTTCAAACGCAGAATCCATATCCCAATAGGGATGAGGGTTGGAAAAGAAAAATTTTGGGAAAAAAAAAATTAGGAAAAATTTTAAAAATACTTACTATTAAAGAAGAAAATATTTATACAATAATTATGAATAACATTTATCATGTCAATAGGGAAAAAAATAATCAAAATAATGAAAAAATAACTAGATACAATTGGTTAAAAATCTTTCAAATCAATAAAACGAATAATGATTTTGGTTAAAGATTAGAAAACTACATAAAATAAAAATTATTCAGTCAAATTAATTGGGAAAAATATAATTCTAAAACACTAAAAAGTATTAAAAAGGTTAAAATTTTATTAATCGCTGAAGTAATTGATGAATATATTACTCTGAATTTTTAACTTTTAACTTACATTTCTTTTCTTTTGTATTAGATAATTAACAAAGTTAATTAATACAGTAAAATAAAATAAAGAACGCACATAATTAAACAAAACACAAA
>JAFIDM010012231.1:133515996-133536466 GCA_023159025.1 Thereuonema tuberculata | reverse complement strand
CACATAATTAAACAAAACACAAATTCACTGAGCTATTTTTGATATTTATATGAAATAATCCTAGCTCATAGATCCTAAATAATAGCTCATCAAAGCTTGCAGTTGTAATTCATGCAGTTATTACTATTATTATATCGAAAAAGTTTCAAACCATGGGATTCCCCAGCTAAGACAATATGGCGGGTCAAGGACCAAAGCACATATTGCCAAATGTATTAAAAAAAAAAAAAAATTTGGAAGAATAGTTAGGGATGTTTGCTTGTGTCCATAAATTTCCGAACTATGCGTGTTGTGTTGAGTACTACAGCCTTCTGGAGTTGTCCATAAGTGTTTTTATGAAGTCCTAGTGTGCTGAGGCTGTGATGCAATGTGTGAGGCACCAGACCAGTAGCGGACAGGATGATGGGTACAACACGTACTCGGTCCTGCCTCCACTGCTTCTAGAGCTCGTGTGCTAGGTCTGTGTATTTACTTATCTTGTCAGCGTGAGTTTTCTGCATGTTCTTGCTGATGGGAACTGCAATATCAATGAGATAGGTCTGTTTGTTGACCTTATCAACAAGTGTAATGTCAGGTCTGTTGTGATGTATAGTTTTGTCTGTGTGAATGGGACGGTCCCAGTACAGCTTATGTGAGGGTGACTCTAGTACGCTTTGTGGTGTGTACTTGTAGTATGGGACCGTGTTCTTAATAAGTGAGTGTTTGTGTGCTAGCTGTTGATGAACGATCGACGCTACCTGATTGTGTCGGTGGAGGTAGTCTGTTTGGGACAGAAGGGGACAGCCAGATATTATGTGGTCGATCGTCTCATGTGTAGTGTGGCATTTACTGCATCTGTCATCGTGTGTGTTTGCGTCGTGTAGAATGTGTTTCTTGTAGTTGAGTGTGGGAATGACTTGGTCCTGTATCGCGATCATGAACCCTTCGGTCTCCACAAATAGCTCACCACTCATCAGCCATCTGTTCGACGCTTCCATGTCGACATGAGGTTGGCTGAGTTCGTGGCGATGTCTGCCATGGAGTTCCTTACGAGCCCATGATTCACGCAGCTGCTGTGTGTGGGTGTCGGGAGTGGTGAGTGTTAGAGAAGGGTTTGCGAGGTCCAGGGGTGTGAAGTGTGTGTCAGCCTTGACAATGGCTGAGTGGAGTGAGGAGTGATGTGCTCTTTGGTGGAAGTGTTCCCTAAGTGTGTGTACTTGTTTTTCGTGTAGGGGGATGAGATTGATGAGTCCTCGGCCTCCCTCCTTGCGGGGAAGAGTCATTCTTTCCGTAGCGGACTTGGGGTGGTGCATGTTGTGTTTCGTGAATGTAGTGCGTGTTGTGCGTTGTAGTGCTTCAAGTTCAGTGTTTGTCCATGAAATTATGCCGAACGAATATGTTAGTGTGGGGATGGCAAAAGTGTTAATGGCTTTAATTTTATTTCTGGCATTGAGTTGTGTTTTGAGGATGTTGTGAACGCGAGCACAGTATGTTTTCTTGAGTGCGTTTCTGATGTTTGCGTTGTCTATGACGCGCGCTTGCTTGAAGCCCAGGTACCTGAAGGTCTCTCCCTCTTCCATGGATTGGATGGCCAACCCATGGTCCAGTTCAAAACCCTCCAAATTCGTAGTCTTCCCGCGTGTTATATGTAGCTTGCGGCATTTGTCGATTCCAAATTCCATCCCAATGTCTTTGGTGAACTGTGTTGTGACTTATAGTAAATTAGTAAGTTGTGCACTGTTTATGGCGTAGAGTTTAATATCATCCATGTAGAGTAAGTGTGTGATTTTGTATGGTGTCAGAGTGCCTGAGGTAACCTTATAACCGTGTTTTGTGTTGTCTAGCATGTGGCTTAATGGATTCAAGGCGAGGCAGAACCAAAGAGGACTCAAGGAATCTCCCTGGAAAATACCTCTCCTTATGGGAATGGGGACTGTAGTGATGGAGGTGTTGGAGGTGCGTAGGTGTAGTGTTGTGTTCCAACTCTTCATCGTGGCATCCAAGAATGCCGTGATCTTGGGGTGTATTTTGTAGAGTTGAAGAGTGTGCAAAAGCCAGGAATGGGGGACTGAGTCAAATGCCTTCTTGTAGTCGATGTACGCGATGTGTAGGTTCCTATTCTTCGCGCGCGCCTGGCGCAGGATTACAGAGTCAATAAGGAGTTGCTCCTTACAACCCTGGGAATTCCTGCGACAGCCCTTCTGCTGTTCGGAAAGAATTTTATGTGTCTCGATGTGTGTGTAAATTTTGTCTGTAAGGCAGGAGGTGAGGAGTTTGTAAAGTGTGGGGAGGCAAGTGATTGGACGGTAATTTGCAGGGTGTGCTGTTTCAGTGTTCTTGCTCTGTAGGTAAGTGATACCCTGTGTGAGGAAAAGAGGCATATGTTCTGGGTGTTGGATTATGTCAGTGAGTGCAACAGCTAGCTTCCCATGCAGGGACGTGAACCTCTTCATCCAGAAGTTCTGAACGCCGTCTGCACCAGGAGCCTTCCAGTTGTGTGCATGTTTTAGTGCTGTCTGTATATCTGCGAGAGTAATGGAAGGGCATGAAGGGTAAGTGTTCAGCGAGTTGTTCTTCATCTGTGATCCATGGTGCTTTGTCATTGTGGGGGATGGGGTTGGACCACAGAGACGACCAGTATTCATGTAATGCCTCGCTGGTGGGTGTGTTTGTGTTGGGTGCAGTGGAGGGAGATGAAAGGGATCTGTAGAATTTTTTCTCATTGTATTGGAAAGTATTGTTCTGTTGTTTGCGTAGAGTGCACTGTTTGTATCTTTGTAATCTTTTTGCAAGTGCACTGAGTTTTTGTTTTAGTGTGTCGAGATGTTCCTGAACCTGGTTATGATGGTTTGAGTGTGAAGGGCGAGTGTTTATGTGCTTGAATATCTTCCTGACCTGGGACATAAGTTTCTTTGTTTTGTTTCCTGCACAGTATTGTGTGAGCCTGGCTATGTCTCCTCTAAGGTCGCTGATGCGGCCTTCAAGGCGACGTCTCCAAGGGGGGATGTATTCTTGTGACCGTGCAGTGGTAGGTATGTGGTGTTGTTTGATTCCAAGTGCCCGAATGGTTCCCTGTGCCGCGCAGTAGAGTGTTGTATGTATGTCTTCTAATGTTTGGATATTGTCAAGGTGTTGTGGTATAGTGTGTGTGTTGAGATGGTATATGACTGTGGCGAGTTGTTTTGATGTGTGTACTTTGGGGAGTGCAGGTCTGAGTGTGGGGTCTGTGCCTGTATATTTTGCTAGTGTGGTGTAGAAATTATCATGTGCTGCTTGTTGTATGTCATTAGTTGTATTGTTGGGGAATGTGGACTGAGGGGTAGAGGCTTTTGAGGCTTCAGTGTTTGCCATAAAGGTAATGTTATTATTATAACATTATTATTATTATTATTATTATTATTGTCAATCTAATTCTATTTTTATTTTTTTAGTACTAGTGCGAATGCCAATGGTCTTAATTTATATATTTGTAAATGTTCTGAGGAACTGTACGGGATTGTTTTTAAACTTTTTTTTTTTAATTGTCAACAATTAATTGTTAAATAAACATTATTACCATGAAGTGTATATATTTGTTACTTACATTAATAAATATAATTTTATACAATTATGATTTTTTATAATTTAAATAAATAAGAAACAATATAAATATAACAGTTCTTAAACAACAAATCAGTTTTCTATATCGTTACGGTTAAAATTTAACCTATAGTGGAGCAAATCAGAGAACGACCGTGGGCACCAGATGGCGCGATGGTAGAATTTGAATCGATTGTTAATGTCAGTGTTTATGGCGGGAAAGTTTATGGCTTCTGATTGGCGACTCTCAAGCGAGGCAAACCTTTATCAATAATTCTCTTAAGTCCTGGAATGATTAAGAGATCATTGTCCTCTATGAAGGTCAAAGTCAATCTTTGGCTGGTCTTGATATAGTTATTATTATATATAAGAAAAGTAGATATATAAATCGTATTTGATATCATCAATTCCTCTGTTATAAACAAGAAACGATTTGTACTGAAAATAGAAAAAAACATGTACCCCTCAAATGGAGTTATTGAACCGTCCCGTACCACGTGACGTAGGCGTGGCCAAGTATCAAGTTGTGGTGGACACACTTTAGCTGTGAGTGAAAAAGGTTTAAAAAACAAGTAGAATACATTTTCAGATGACTTTGAAAATATGCCAAGATTGCAGTGCAAATAGCATGTTCGAAGGTGTTAACGAAAAAGAAATATTAAAGAATATATTTAATATATCGTGAAGTTTACAAGGTAATAGTAGTAGAACTTAACTACATTCCAATTTCTTTATTTCAGTTAAGAACTGAATTTCTCAATAAAACTGTTGAAATAAATGAACTTTGCTGCGCGATACAAAATAGAAAATTTTATTTTATGTATGATTAAGTTAAATGTAATCCAAATTGTTCAAGATATTTCTACGATGTAGTTATATATACATCAACTATTTAATCTATGTGAATTGAGTTCTGAATAATTTTTAATATTCTCGGGTGTAATATTATTGAGTTTAATTCTTGACACAAGTACTGCTCTGCCTAATTATTATTATTGATATATTTATATTATTGATATATTACAATATCAATGTAATGAAGAACTGAAAGTGTATCTGATAATAACTTTTATTATTAATAATAAGAAAAAGGAGATTGAATTATGTTATGTTAGGGTCACAGGTGCATTCGATTAGTAACGACTATCTTTGGCCTAATAGAAATCAAATCCTAGAAATCAAATTTAACATATCATAGACGGTGGATGGAGAGAAAGAAAAGAGCAGACAACCACAGAAAAGAAAAGAAAACCCAGATTGAACCCAGATTCAGTTTCGAACCCAGATTGAGACCTATCAGTTTCATGACAGGCCGTCGTTTCGACAATACAACTGTGGCTGAACGAAATAGTTTGAATTAAAAATTATAATAACTCAAATTTCTAACTGACATCCCAACTTCCTGAACAGAAACAGAAATAAATAACTTTTAATAGCGTTGTATTATCAGTATATAAATAAATGTAAATCGTTAATTGAAGCAAATTTAGTAAGGTTAATGTCCAAAAACATTTTTACAGAATTTAAATCTCTTTACCAGGATATATTGTTTTTTAAATAGAAACACTAATTAAGCTTTATTTGATCTTAATTCAAAAGTTGAGTCCAAGCATGTTATTTGTGAATTTTTGACGCATAAACTTCCTTAAACTGATGAAACATTTCCCGATAAAAGATATCTTGATTGAAGACTTTATAGCTGATGATTATTAAGAAAGGATATTTCGATTCGAGTATCTGAAAACTTTTCTTAAGCATTATTCCAGAAAACCAAAGAAGATAGAGAGCAAACTAAAAAGAAACGAAAACACATTTTGGTTCATCAAATTCACATGCATTTGAATAAGTCGCAACTAATATATATAAGCAGATTCTAAAATGCTCGAACGTAGAATTGCAGTTAAATCAGAAAGGATATCGGATAGAAATTCATAGCTTTGTTATAGGAGGCATCATTTCTTTCTCTCGGAAAGAAATTCTTTCTCTCATTTCTCTTGGTCGATTAGCCTTTTGAAAAATTTACATCTAAGACGCTTCATTTTATGTAATTGATCTATTTGATAGAAAACACTGATCTCTGCTCAAGATAAAGTTCCATTTCTTCTCAATTACATCATTCTTGAGAAATAGAATCAAGGTAATTGGTGCAAATAATTCAAAAAAATATCAAATCATAAAAAGATACTTTCTTAAAAGAGTAATATACTGTTGATTTTTTTAATCGTGATTGAAGTTTTTTGGTAGCATTGTTACTCGTGCATGATTAACCCTGAACTATTATGATCGGCTCCGACCAGGGATTTTGAAAAACTTTTTCTCGCCTAGAAACTTCTTTTCGTCGTCTCTTCTTTTAAAATCACATTCTTGTTTTATTGTTTTATTTTAGAATGTTATCAAAATAGCAATGTTCGTCGAGATAAAAAAAAATAAGCAGTCATGGCAGCAACAGATCATATTGACAATAACTTGCGAAGAAAGTAACTCACTTTAATAACAAACAGTGGTTGGATTAACAATAGCTGGTGAAAAATAAAACTGAGATTAATAATTAATCGTTTATATAATGTCTCAGATTAACAGATTACCAGACAGATTAACAGACGAACAGGAATAGTAGGAACTGAGCAGCAATTCGGACACATCAGAAAAGTATTTAATTCATTAAGAATGAAATAGAAATGAAATTTTAATTTATCCAGTAATAGAATAAAAAAGATATTCTTAAAAGAAAAAATGGAAATACAATGGACTTATGAAATAATTATAAAATTTAAGTTATTTTGGTAAACTAAGGAAAGAGGAAGTTCGATGCAGAATTTCTTGTTCTAAATGTTTTTGGGTAATTTTAAGTTCTGTCAAAAAATAGAATCACGCAGAACAGATCTAGTATAAATTTCTGAAAACAGTAATTACTGATATAAAATTTATATATGTTTAAAATAGAATCTCAACTTTAAACATCGCAGTTTATATTTTTTCCCTGCTGGTGTTGAAGGGAGTCAATGCTCTGTTAAGACTTTCTTGAATGCTTCTGCACTTAATCCGGCTCTTTTGTCTACCAATTTAACGATGAATAAATATTGGGAAGTTACCCATCTGTTACAGTTTCAAGTGCTTTAGGAGAAAGAGCAATCATTCTTGAACCTGACTCAAATAAAAGCCAACTGCCCTGCATTGATGTTTTGACTTCTTTCTTCAACTTTCCTGCTTATGATGGTCAAAGATCGTGAGAAAATAGCATAATGATTCCAATTAAGCGATATTAAGAGGGAAAGGAAATTTAAGTGATGAAGAATTTCGTGAAGACTATCTCACACATTTTGATGTCATTAGATAAAAGCTTAACGTGTTCAAAATTTGCACTTAGCAGAATAAGAAATCACCAAACACACCAAAATTTGTTAAAAAAGTTTATGTAATAAAAGTATTTTAAAAATACCTTACGGTAAAACCAAGGTCGAGAGCTTTCGGAATCTTTGCGATTCCCTTATCAATCCTAGAATCGCAAATATTCCGAAAGCTCTTGACCTTGGTTTTACCGTAATATATTTTTAAAATATTTTTAATACATAAACTTTTTTAACAAATTTTGGTGTGTTTGGTGATTTCTTATTCTACATCATGATGTCATGGAAAAACTTACATTTCTCTTTCAAAAAGAAATAGTTTGAGTCATTTTAACAACTACTATTAAATTTTTATACTGGTAATTTCGTTTGATTTTAATTATCAAAAATATTTTTTTTTTCTCAGCACAAAAAAATAAAAATAGTTGTCAAGACTACAAAAGATAAGTAATTTGAATTTGGCGAATAATATATATACAATATTTGAAATGTCTTTCCCTAATTCAAGGTCAAGCGACCAATAATATTTTCATGGCTATCCAAAACTGATATCAGTGCAACATTATGTATACGCTTGTGCATTTCAGTCTTGCTTCCTCTCGCTAGAAGGCAATTGTGTGGGTTCGATAGCTCTGTGCTTTAAACGCTGGACTGCGAACTGTAGGAGCTCGGGATGCGATCCAGGAGTTTCCAGTTATTTCTCGTTCATGCAGACCCTAGGGTTCACCTAATCCTCCAATGGATACTGGGTTTGTTAATCGGGGATTACAGATGGTAAGGAATCGGGCGAATCTCATCCTACCTCAACTAGTCCCGTTGGTCAAGAATCTCTGGGAGTCTAAACCTCCCGTGCTCCCAAGGACCTCCAAAGCCTGTAGTAGAATATCTTTACAATTTTAGAAGGCAAATGAGCAGAAAGCCTTGAAGATGGAATGAGCTTTAAAATTTGCTACAATAAAAGTAGCTGGAACTTTCAAGCCTATCATCTTTAGAAAATTTACACAAAAGGGTTGGGTTCTTATGAGATTTTATTCTATCATTATTAATTTCTAAATAAAGATTTGACAATTAGTGGAATGATAGCAGATAAATTCTTTTCCGCATATAATTCCTGACGTGAATGAGAAGATTTTTTTAAAAAAATAGAATTACTTTTTCCTTTAAAAGCTGTTAAAGTTTCTGTAGTTCATCTTTACAATGTCTTCACAAATGTATTTTTACATCATCAATACTCAAATGCATGTAAATAAAAGTTTGCCCTTAAAAGAAGTTTGTACTTAAATGCCCAAAATGAAGACAGAACGTAAATCATCATTTCCATTACTAAGCAATCCACAGAAGTGTCATATAGTTCTAGCAAATTTCGTAATAGCAAGTTTCGTTATAGTTTTTGTAGAAAAACTCAAAGGAAAGAAATACAGAAAATGATACAATAAATCTTAAAGTTTTAAAAAAAATACCCTGCGAGCTTCAAATAATCCGGCATGATAAAATATCTTATCTAATTGGAGGAAGAACTAGTAACGCCACGACAAAAGATACAAAATTAATTTATTAAATTTACTTGTCTTACTTTCTTCATTTTATGTATTTAATTAAAATAGCAATAAAGAGCACAAATACTAGTAGAATTTAAGCTATTATATTAAGCTGTAGAATTTTCTGGAATTTTTAACTAAACTACTGAACTTCCTGATCAAAGAATTAAGAAGGACTTTCGGATAGTTATCATGTCTGCAATGAGGAGATAATCATGATCTTCGATATTTGCTCATATTGGACGTGGAACACAAAAGACTTTGTAGATCTTATCTCCTTTCTGTGAGTTTAATTCCCAAGACTCTTTATTTTAGATAACTGCGTCCACAGTAAGAAAAAGATTACCATTTACATTGATGATGTATTGCATTTCCTTTCAGTTTCCTTTCATCAAGGTTGTCATCAATTTGTTTTGAATGGAAACTGATTACTACTAAATTACTATTTAGAATTAGTAATCAGAATTGAATGAGTGAGTTGAAAAAGGTACATATTCCACAAAATTGACAAACTAAAGTGAGATATATTTCATAGTTTTATGCTATAAAAATTTATATATCTATATATTTACAAAGCACAATGAATTCACTTCATTTAAAGGTATAAATCGATAATAGAAAATTTTTTTGTAAAAAAATTAGTTTTCTTTAAAAACAGTTTTTTTTTTTAGTTTTCCAAAAGTTTACATTTGTGGAATATGTACCTTTTTCAACTCACCCATTCAATTGATAGCATTGTATTCTTGATTATTGACAATATACAGTCTTGTAACAGTGGTTAGGTACTTCGGGGCGTTCCCGTTTTACAGAGGGCTACATCCGGAGAAGAAATATTCTTGGAAAAAATTCCAACCCTACGCCGGGGATTGAATAAACCTCCAACTCGCACTCCAGTGCTTGTATCACTGGACTACTGGACCCACATCTATATCAATATTGTTGTTAAATCTTTTTTTGTGATGATAATCTAGTTTATGTTTATTTGACTTTTATGCCACTATGTTCAAAAAGATTTTTAGAAACGTTTTTCAACTAACAAGTAAGATATGCGAATGTGCATTATCTTAATTATAATCGAACAATTGAAATTTTTAACGAAATTTTTTACGTATTATCTTAAGATTGCAGCTACACGTTTCTCCATGTTTAAGAGTTTGCTCTTACTATTTCACATTTATCCATATGATGTAGACTCATTTTATGAGCCACTTTACAATATAACCAAAGGAAAAGAAATGTACTGATCAATTAATGATAAACTTCGTTTTTGAACTTTAGTCACAATGTTCAGATATGATATAATTATCATTTATTTTAAATAATTCTTTAATGATGAAATCGTTACTCGATTTTGTGGTTTAATCATTTGAAGTAATTTTATTAAATTGTATTAAGTGAATTAGCTTGTGAAGACATGATTATACTGTAATATATGCCATCCTGGGCGCTTTACTTTGAGCTCAACATTAAGATATCCGCAATTTTCGAAAATTATTTGAAATTATGCAAGTTTTTCAAATGCCATTTATTGATTCTTTTTCACTATTTAAGATTTAAATTACTACAACATTTATTTCAATAAATAAATATATATTTATTCTTTAAAAATGTCTTACCTTTTCAGGATACTCAACATAGCCGATGCCTGATCTCTAATAGAGGGCGCCATTTGTAGGTTAATATTTACAGACATTTTCTGAAAGCAGAAAGAGAAGGCTTATGAAAGAAGGTGCTTATTTTCAAATGTTCTCTCCCTTAGCTCCGTCCAAAATAAAAGTCGACTGAAAACATGAGAGAGCGTCATCTGGGGTTAGCAAATGTCGCTTCCCACACCTAAATAAGTTATACTGGCTGAGACATTCTACACTCCAAACTAATAAATTTTAAGAACTAGAAAAAAAGAAAAGAATTCTTAGATGAAAACATTCTTGAAATGTTTTCAAAACTTTTCTCACAACTCAAGTTTTTTTTTAAATGAAACTTAATTTCTATTCGTCGAAAGAAGTTATTAAGAGATAATTAACAATAAATCCAGCCTCCAGATACACTTATCCTAATTATGTTTGCTTTTAATCCTTTTAATTAAGGTAAAATTAAGGTAATAGTAATGATAGTCTTAAAATAGCATTAAAAAAGATTTGACTTGGGATTTTCCATTTTAGGCAATTATTTTTAAGAGAATATATGATTAGCAATAAAGTTCTTTACATTTTAATGGAAAATAAATTTAGTTATACAGAAAAAAGTGGAACAGTATTATAGCAAAATTAAGTAATGAACAATAGAACTATACAGAACTCAAGTAAAGTTCTTGTACAGAACTCTAATACAATCCTAGATAGAACTAGAATTATACTAGACAGAACTCAACTTATTCTAAAATTCTGGTCAAATTAACTTTTTCAGTTTTAAGTATTTATAATAATCCGGGTGTGATCATTATTTTACCACCAGAATAGGAGATTTATCTTCTAATTATTTATTAAAAAACAATGAAAATGTCTTATTATTACATTCTTACCCATATTTATTTAAAGTATGTTCCAAAAAATAAAATCTTTATATTAGAATTTCTAAAAATCAAGATTTTTTTTTCCTCCAAAATTCGAATGTACAGAAGTAGCTCTTAAACAGGAGACGTCTTTCCGGGTAACAGAATTTCAAAATTGGCACGATAAAGTCTGTTGTTTTTTGGTTGGATAATAAGCCGGTGTTTATTTGTTCGTCAAGTGACTGCAGGGATACGAGGCTTCAGCAATACCAGAACGGAGGTCTCCAAATTGATAAGGTTGAGAACCATTTGTTTAAAATGAAAAAAAAAAAAACAACTTTATATAATTGTTAGAGATTTAATTTTTTTAAAAGAAGTTTATTTATTTTTTATCGTTTCTTGAAAGATTCCAATCTCTCATTTAGTTACCGTACTTCTAATTATGTCAGTGAAGAAGAAATAACATTGTCTTTTTTATTTTTTATAAAGTTTATTCGTTTGTTTCATTATTCATACATACGAAGAAGAAATAGATAACGATTTAATATTTTGCATGAAATTTGTCGTTGGAGTTGGAAGCCTAAGCAGGCTATTGGGATATTGTTAGTTAATCTTGGATAAACATGGAAAAACATACTAATTGTTACTTTGGTAAAACACTGAAAAGTTAAGTCTTTGGGTAATGGGAGCATCAGAGAAAAATAACGATAGCGTTAAAGAACAGGCCAAACATCGTCATTACACTAAATATTCCTGATAGTATTTAATTAATTTAATTAATATTTGTAATTACTTATCTCAATTCAGCTTCAACATCAGCTAAAACTTTTATGCTCGTTTATTAGAATATTCTATCTAAACACTAGGTATTTTTTTTTAATTCTTAAAGTTATCTATTTTTTTTTCCAGAAAATTGCCACTTTCTCTTGTTTTAGGCGGTAGAAGCGAATAAAAAAATAATGGATATCGTAATTACTGTTCCTAAAACGTAACACATCCTCTGGACCATCTGGTTGTTCTCACTGACTGCAAAGCTCGGCGCAAAGAGTTGATCAAAATAGTTCTGTGGGGCACAATAGTTCTATAGTTCTATGGGAATTCTGTCACTATGTTAACTAAATCTTTTCACAATTTCTATCAGTATTGCTATAAGATTCATTTTCAGTAGGAACTTCTTCAATGTAGAGGTTTTGGGGTTTCTTATTTGTTTTTTTAACTCACATTGTTTAATCGGTTTACATCCTTACATAGATCAGGCATACAAACTGAATGGTTGTAAAATGAAATAAGAATGTCTTATTTTTTTATCTTATTTAATCCCAGACAAAACGAGACATAGCTCTTCTGTTAACTTGTATATATTATTAATTACTAATAATCTAGATTATTAATATCTTTAATAATGCATAATCAATTCTGGTTTCATATTATGAAATTAATTTCGTTTTGTTGTTAAAAGCTACCATGCCCTTCAACTTTAATTTTCGAAAGTCTTTACTGTTTAATTTCGTGTGGTGTCACTGAATAAGCATCGAATAGCCCATGGAATAACAAGGATACAGTTGCTATCTGTGAAGTCTAATAAACGAAAGATAATGATAGAAATTTCTTAACCTGATACTGACTCCTTATTATTTAACGTGACAGTATTAAATGTAAAATTTGTGTTAAAACAAATAATTACTGATTTACTATTTGTTTTAATTAAAAAAGGCCATTACAGAGAGAGAGAGAGAAGATTAATGCATGTTAGTGTTGTTTATTGAAGTAAATTAAAGAAATCAGTATCTAAAAGACTTCTGTCGAAACAGACTTTTCCTTTTTTTTTTTGGCAGAATTTTGGAGTTATTGAACTATTTACGTATTGCTATGTCTAACTACTGTACTTTCGAAATTCAAAAGACATCGAGTTCTTTTAGTAATTCAATAAAAAACATTTGAATAGAAGCAGATGGGCTTCGTTTTGAAATTGAAATTTCTCAAATTATTTCAAAGATACCAATAAACCAAGATTATCATAATGTATTTTTTTTTATCTAATATCTGTAAATCTATCATTATTTGCAGGTTCACTTTAAATAGTAAAAAAAAATATAGAACATTTTTAAAGTCAAATATTTACGATAAAAAGAATCAAAATTATTCTTTCTAATAAGACTTCTTTTTATTTTTATCGATATTTAAAAAAAAATATTCTTATGAAATCAGCAGCGCTAACATCCTAGGTCATAATATACTCTTTGACTAAAAAAATCGATGCACCCCGAAAAAATAATCAGATAGTAAGGAAACTTCACATGTAAAATAAACCTTTCGACCAAATACTCAAATGATCAAAACTTCGCAAGCAATGAATGAATAGTCGAAGCTACAGCGCATTGGAACTGAGCATCGCGATGGTGTATATAAAGAGCGAATCTCGCTTTCAGGAACAAACCTTCCAGTAAATTGTGATTGCGTTTTTCTACCTTGGCTTTAACAATGCCTCGTCGGTGAATTCGTGGCCACTACGACCATCGGACTACATGAGGTAGGATGGACAAACCGACGAATCACTTGGAATTTCTTTCTGTCCAATAAATCATTCAATTTTCTAAAATTCTAATCATTTCTTTTTCTGCATATGTACATTAAATGTACATATTTTCTCTAAATTGGATATTTCCTTTTTGGTTTTCCTTCCTTCAAAGTGGATAATTCCCACTTTGTCAAAAGAGTATACAGGGTAAAAAACATACAGGGTGTTTAGGAAATGGTAGACAAAGCGAAAAGATACAGGTTCCAAAGGTCATTTTGAGTCGAAAATGTTCTATGGCATTTTGTTGTACGGGCCGTAGTTTTAGAATTAGGAAATGAATGCTTTGGGAAAGAATGCAAGAAAGAATGAATGCAAAAGAAAGCTCAGTTCACATTAGGAAGCATAAATAAACAAGGTAAAGGTTTATTACAAAAAAGTAATCCGGGTAAGAAATGTCATGACTGAAAACAGGTATGGTAATTAAAAAATATGCGAACTTTCTAATGTGAACTGAGATTCGGGACCATTCTAAAAGCATTCATTTCCTAACTCTAAACCTACGGCCCATACAACAAAATGTCGTAGAACATTTGACCTTTGGAACCCGTACATCTTCGCTTTGTTTATCATTTCCGAAACACCCTGTGTTGCGTATTATAATGGTACTATAATAAAATATTAGCTATTGTGGTTTGAGTTTCAAACTTTTATCTATTCACATATCAAGCAAAGTGATGGATAGGATGATGCATAGGATGGTATGTCATTTGCAACGTCTGTGAATATATAAAATTGCGGAAAAAGCTAAAACACAAAAAAAAAACCAGTTAAAACAAATTATGCAAATCAGCCATCCCAAGAAACTTCTCCATTAAAAATGAAGTTAATTCTAAAGCTACTAGAGAAGATAAAAATTTAATAAGCTACCTATCATGGGCACGGTAGGGAAGCTTCTCTAAGGCCTCTTAAGTTCTTTCGCACTTAACTCTGTTAACTGTAGAATTTAATGACTGTAGCATTTGTTTAGAAGGACTGTGTGATATGTGCTTCATCCATTTGTTCCAAAGTGGTCTCGTATTTACGCATGCACATTTAATATTTTCTCTCTGTTAAAGAAGAGTGTTGCATTGTATGTTCTTACAGATCTCGCTGTCCTTTTAAGCCTCTGGAAAGCAACAAAATCCAACTCATTACTTTCTCAAGATTGTCAATCTACAGACAGTTCCCATACCCAGCCTTAAAAATGCAAAGCTATTTTTGTTAAAAAATAAATTACAGTGAAAGTTTTTTTAATCGAGTTTGTAAACTGTAATTGTATATGTTCATCAAATTCAACAATGGATATTCAAACATTATGTTCTAAAAAATGTATGCCTATTTAATTTAACAAATGGTGAATTCGACAAATTATCTACTCTTCCACATTAGTTATCAGCATGAGAAGGTTCTCCAAATTCATCCAGTTGTCGCTTCGCTGAGTTGTCACGAATGAATGTAGAACGGCTTTTCTTAAATTGTCGTTTTACACAACTTTTCCTCGAGAAATCGTTGGTGATTTTATTTGGGCTAAACATAAGTTGTTCATACTGCTCTCGTCTAAATTGCATCGAAGTCTTAAGTGAAGAAGGAAAGGATGAAATGTAAGGGATAGTCTAAAAGAGAATACTAAGTACAACAGTGACTTCAAGATTGTGATTGTTTCTCTATTAATTCAATTTATTTTATCTAATTAAGTACTTATGAAAATAAGTTTTTTCAAACATAAATTACAAGAAATTATTAAAGTTTAAATTTTTTGTTCAATGAAAATGCAAATTGAGTTTTGTTGTTACAAAGAATTTGGTGGTTAAATTCATTTTAATTTTAATTTTAATTTTAATTTTAAATTAATTTTAACTTTAGTTTTGACTGCATCTAAGAGCTATCCATTTATTTTTTTAAAGATATTAATTCACCGAATTTGTCTTTTCACAATTCGGACCACTCTTGAAAAATGAATCTCCAACAACTTTCGAAGGCTATTTCTTTAAAAACCTAACATCTCCTAAAATGCTTAATAATTGTAAAGGACAAAGCTTTTGAACGATCGTCACTAATTTTTCAAGTTCTGATTTAAGGAAACTGTAAAATCAACGTCATTGCTGTAACATAAAGTGGGTCTTCCCAGAAGCTAATTTCTGTATCACAGTGGGTTTTTTTTTTCCTGTTTTCTGGTTATAGGACGATAGATACCAGGCAATGGTCATAAAAGTGAAATAAAAACAACTCAATAAACAGTCATATCAAAGGTTAATAGCACTAAAACTACAATAAAAGTTGTCTGCTAGTGAAGCTATTGCCAAATTGAAGGGGAACTCTGTTGGAAAGGCTCTAACAACTTTTATTGTATTTTTCTTACAAATACATTGACTTATTAAAGTTGCTCTTCTCCGTTTTTTTGTTAGTTGCTTCAATTCCACATTAAATATCGATAGTTCCTTCTCAGTTGTAATTTTTCCAAAAAAATAAAGTCGATTTTCTTTAGAGCTTTAAAGGCTCCTGAGAGACTTTCTTTGGCATAAACGATAGTAAAATATCACAATAAATTAATCAATTTCACAACAACGGCGATATTCTAATTTTAGAATCCTGTATTCCTCTTCAACTTGACTTGAATTAAGGATTCTTTTTCTTTGTTTCAGGAAAAATAGTCTCGTTATGCAAATACACTGTTGCTCTACAGAATAAATGAAATTTTGCTGTAAAAATTTCAATGTATTTAAAGTTGACTGAACAGCTACTAATGCCAGCATTTCGCTGTCTCAAGAACAATCCTTGATCTACATTTTTAACAAGATTTTTTTTTTCTGAATTCTTACAATTATTAATATCTAACTTTTCATCTTGCTCTCGCTTTAATTAAAATTAGTTAATTAACTGTGAATCTTATGGGAGATTAAGGAACAAACTAATTAAAGAAAACAAATACCTGTAGAACGAAGTCTGGTTATGCTCTTTCCAAAATAGATAATGTCATTGGAAAGCTTTATCTTCGCGTTTCTTTATCTACAGGATTGTCTGTATCTTTAGTGTGATATTAAAATAGGAAAGAATGAATAATTTATCAATGAATATCTCTTAATCATTTTCATAATTGTCATTTTTTTATTAATATACAAATATTGATGTACAATTTCAAAGAATCAGAAAGATTTTCTTTTGACAAAGGATTACTTATGTCCTAAAATTGTGCTTAATGAATTGGAACTATATAGAGTAATAAACTCTTGCCTTAGTTTCCCAAGATATCGTAATAGTTTTCCAATCTTTCGAATACTGATTGAGAGTACAGGGTGAATAAGAAGTAAGAGAAGATTCAAGAGAAATCAAAGAATTTTATGTGAGGAGAAAATACACACTTTATCAAGAGATCTACGCTAGTAATCAACGTCAGTTATTAATGATTAATTTCTTTATTTCTTTAAAACAAATATTTTTATTATCCAGATCCGCAATCTTTACTTACAATTCATTTTCTGTCCAAACTTCCTTTAATAATGATATAAAGATTCTATAACTCATCTTTAGGTATATTGTAATTTCAAAGATTTTTTTAATTATTTTTTTTAGATCAAACATTATAAATTTAATATTCATCAAGCTTGTTTATTTTTTTCTGCATTGTTGTTACATAACTAAAACACACCTGTGTTCTGTTATAATACTGTATGTTTCTCATTGCAACTAAAATCCACTCTGTACAAGAAATACATAAAAACTTAAGATAAAGAAAACACAGAAATTCAGAAATTTAATTACCTACAAATTACCTTATTTCCAGCAATGTCTACTGTGAGGTTACATTAGGGCAAAAATCAATTGACGCCATCACTAAAATCATCATTAGAGGACATTCAAATATAATTATCTTTATCCAGAACAATGATTTCCCAAAACATCAAAACCATGCGACGAAATAATCAACAGTTTCTGTCCATAATTTTATTGGGCTTTTGTGGTGTGCTTAACGTATCATTTATTACTAACGACAAGCTGTTAACTCAACCGATGAATTGTCAAATCCGTAATAAATGAACAGAAATGTTGTTAGGAGCGAACCGCAGTTGATTGCGTTCAAAACTCAATAAATTTATAATTCCAGAAATGGGAAATGTTTTAAAGCTGCATTTATCTACGCTTCCATTTTCAATATTGCAGAACATAGAAATTTAAAATTTGCAGTAAGAATAACTACACTTTATAGATCTGGGAACTGGATTGTATCTCTCTACAAAGTAACTTCTTGCTCCATCCTATTTTAAGGGAACTGAGGTTGTCATCGTTGAATTCTCCCTCAATGCCGAGCTATCTTTATTTAATACAGTAGAAATAAACATAATAAAAGACAATAAGACAGCATTCTACAACAGCCGCAACGAAATAATATAAGGGCTCATTGATATTTAAAGTAATAGCTACTATTTACCCTGTTTTATTTTAATCCATTATATTCTATTCGATGCTATTCTATTCTACTGTGCTTTAAAGCAATGTATGCATCCCACTACTACGGCTGCTGCTAAGAACTAACATTTAAAGTAAGTAGTAAAAAAATAAATTTACAATAAGCTCCCCCATATTACATAACTTTTCATTTTCCGTGCTTTTCTCATGAATTCTAGGAATTAATTTATTTCCATTAACATATATCATTTTAGCATTATTCATTTTACACATTTCACTTATAGAGCTATTAAATTTTAGAACTTGCTGGGCTTTTAGGATTCGATCATGTTATCAAGCATTATCTTGATCCTGAAATGTTCTTCCTCTTCCATTCCTTTTCCTTAAAAATTCTCCTATACACTATACTCATCGGATATTTACAATACTCGTCGGATATTCATTAATAGTCAATTTTCTCTTTAAAGCTTGTATTTTTCTCTCCCATAATTCCTCATTCATTGTATTTGTGACTATTCTATTCATATAATTTCTTATAATTTCTTTTTCAATATTAATTTCCTGAATGGAAATTTAGCATATGATTACTCTTATAAATCTTTACATGGTATTTATATTCAGTGAAATTTCATCTATAATGTAGGAAAAGTTCTAAACTTAAAATAAACTTGTTTTTTTACCCGTTACGACTGATAAGTAAAATAAATTGTTAAAAGTGATTACATTACTATTAAGTAGCTTATTAATGTCTAACCCGTTCTTTTTTCAGGAAATCATTTTTTTTTAATATTTTTGCTCCGAATCTCTCTCACATTATAACGACCACAACTCCATATCTTACAATAACACAAAATTTAAAAAACGATTTTAATAAAATCATGAATATTTTCCTAGTTTATTATATCTTTTCGTAACAGAAAATGGAGTTGTGGAGCTGTGGTCAGAAAATACAAATTTATTTAAAAAATACAGTGAAATATACTTTTTTCTTTCATTTTTAAAACGGGATTGTTTTTGTTTTGTTTTTTTATCTTTTTTTCCTAGTGCCCGAGCTCTTGGCAGTTCTTGGCCACCCCAAGGGGCTAGAACTGTCAGCTATTAGCCGAAGAATCGTTGTCCAGGATATACCGTAGGAGTTTGCTCACATTATATCCGCAGAACGGACTAAAACACAGAAGAAAGTCATATCTATGCCGACTGCGGCATTCGAATCCATATTCAGAATGTTTATCAGCCTCATAGCAGGCCGCTGCCTTCACCACAACGGAGTTAACATTAGTTAAACATTTATCACGAATTATTACGTTTATCACGAATACCATTTTGAATTATACCTGAGTTTATATCTGTATAAATTAGTTAGAAACATCAGAAATTATCAGATAGAGATTGTTAGATGATATCAACTGATCATAGCACAAGCTTGAAAAATTAATCAGCCCTGAAAGTGCATAGAACCGATCAGGATGTCAAGAAGATGATATGGAATTATTTAAATCGAATTTGATATTGCTAACAGTTTTAGTGGTGTGTATGGTATAGAGTTACGCCTTGAGATTACTCAAAGATTACTTCTCAAGATTACTCAAATGTATGACAGAACTTTCACGGATTTTAGCTGAGTTCGTGGTTTATCTTATTCATTTTACTGTCAAAATAGGTAGCGTTCTAAATCTAGTCCGCCTTTTATCATAAGCTAAAAGATTAAGCTTTTGTAGAACTTTTTATATACCTGTATTATCTAGTTATCTTATGCTATCCTTTTGGTAGAAATACGTAAGAGGCTTTTAATAAAATGAAATTTTCAAAAAAAAAAGTAATAAAAAATAATAATTAAAATGAATCTCTTTTCTAAATAAGGCGTTATGAGATATTCCAGAATTTTCTTCAAAACTTGAGAAATTAATTCCAAGCAAAATGTTACGTAGTTTTGGTTCAAAGTAATATCCTTGACATTTCGAGAGAAATTCATTTAATTCTAGTTTAGTAAGCGACTTCTCTGCGAATGTATAATTTTCAGAGCTCTGCTCGCAGTGTGAGAGCAGCATCTAATTTTGAGGGCGTCGCAATGAAACCCGCATGAGACATTTAAATGAAGCTCCAATTTACGGAGATATCAACACCTAATTATCACTGGGCGGCAAATTAGTGAATTAAAATGACTTTCACCACTCAGCAGAAGAGATGGAAGTTGCATCAAGAAGAAAGTGGAATGAATAATAGCAGGGGAAGAAAAGTCACGAGATTTAGCAGCAGGAAAGGTCACACGTGAAGTACTATAGCAGAAATAGAAAAGACTCCATTCTCAAAGATGAATCCTTCTTCTTAAAACTGGATAATACATTTGCAAAATCTCTAATAAATAATGTTGTTAATGAAATACATTACACTTTTTATATTTTTAATATAACTAGGCTATCCCCCAAGTACACCCGCTTGTTTTTCTATATTACATATTTGTGTAGATCAAAGGAATAAGCCGGCACACCTGATTAAAATGATTTAAATTTAATAACTGAATAAAGTAAAAAGAAGTACAACCCGGTTTCGGTTATATTCTAACCATCTTCAAGTA
>JAFIDM010012231.1:133478210-133500754 GCA_023159025.1 Thereuonema tuberculata | reverse complement strand
TTTTCCAAAAAGTTTCAAAAATATCATTATTCAACTTAATGTTAGTGTTTCATTTCATATATTTTTATAAAAATAAAGTAGCAGCTTGATGTATACAGGTCTCTTATTCATATTCCATGTGGCCATCTATCCCCTTCTACCCGTATCATCTCCCCCATAGGTATGGGTGAGATGACTCAATGTCAAAAATTTTTAAAAATTCTAAAAATAAGAAATAGCATTAAAAACATAAAAAAAAATAACGTAAATATGAAAGCAAAGGATAAATCAACAGTTTAAAGCTTTCAAACATTTAAAAAATAAGGTTTTTTTTTAATATTTTACGTGAAAAATTCGAATTATGTGTCATCTCTCCCAACTTTACCTTATTTATAAAAATAAATTGCAATCTGTACTCTCATAGGCTATTCTGAATTTTCTTGTACAGATATATTTAATGAAATTTTAAACAAATAGTCTCAGATGTTAAGGCAAGATACCTTAGTTTTCTAGTTTCCTGTGTTGAATCTTTCGTCCACCTTGGCTCGGTCACTTGATCCGATAGCTTTACACTTGCGAAACTTCAATGATATCGTGTCGCTTTTCCGTGCAGAGAATAACAAGTTCTTCTTCGTATCTATTCGATACGAATGATGGGACCTCCCGGAAAACTCCATTCTACTATAACAATAGCTCCTCTTCGCAATCTCCATGAAGAAAAGCTTTTCATCCTCTTCCAAGAATAACGTTGTTCTTCCCAAAGTCTGTCTTTCCCTAACATTTTCGAATGAATCGTGCTTTCAAATATCCGTACCTTCTTGTCCTTTACTGATAAATCAAATAAATAACAGACACACTCGAAAAATTTCTGCAAATCACGAAATATTACTCAAATATCAAAAACATCAGATATTGAATAAATAATGAATATCACTTCAAAAATTTGGCAAAATATCTTACGAAGAGACTGAAAACATAAGTTTCTAATAACTTCATATGTTTATTTGTCTATTTTCCATATTATTACAGCTGAAGAAAGTAAAATCCCTGGACAGCAACATGAGAAAATAATAATAATAATAATAATAATAATAGTAATAAAAAATTATTAGTATTATGACTGTTTGCATGACTTCTATATTTTTCCAATCAAGCAGTAAGAAGAAAATAAATATATTTAGCTTAAGGGATAAATTTAACGTGCTGGATTTTTTTTTTAAACAAAACAATATAAGAAACAAGTACAGCACAGGAATAAATAAATTGCCTTACTGATTCACTTTTCGGAAGGAATCGGAAACGGCCGTTTCGACCTGCAAGGGACTCATCAGCCCGATCCGCCTTAGCCAATAAAAGATCCAGAAAGGCAAGATCTTAAGTGAAGGCCACCATCACACTTGGCAGTGACCCCCGAAACAACAAAATAAATAATAACAAATGTTGTGCTGATTTGCACAACCAAAATCCTTTTCCCAATAAATGATAGGAATTGAAGTCTTTTTATAAAACGAAACAGCCGTTCCCGATTCCTTCCGAAAATTGAATCAGAAAGGAAATTTATTTATTCCTGTGCTGTCCTTGTTTCATATGTTGTTTTGTTTATACAAATATATTTATGTTGCAATAAAATATCTCAACAATTCTTTAACTCTACGGAGTTAAACGAAAGTTAAACGAAAGAGTCCTCTGCTTCGATACGATACAGTCTTAAGCTATGCGAACACCATCCGATTTTGCACCAACTTAGTCGGCCAACTTCGAGTCGGCCAACTTTTGTCAGCCGCGAACACCATCCAACTCTCAAATGAAGTCGGCCGCGATAGCAGCAATCCCATAATGCTATGCGTTTCCCCCAGCTGCTGCGAAAAATCCGAAAAAATCGAGGTTTTGAAACCTCACTGATAAATTATGCCGCATACAATTACTGCATTTCATTATAAACTTTATTTATGCATGAAGAAACTCGCAATACTCTGATATTCATTGTGTACACGCTTGTCGTCGACTCGAAGCGGATAATCGTTTATGGACGCCATTTCTTTCCATGGGCGTGACGTCATGACTGACGTGTTACAACGCTGCCATGTGATTGGTAATTCCGACCAACTTTCTCGAGTTGGTTGTGCAGCAACAACTAAAATCGCTGGCAAGTCGCTGAAAAACCTGCTCAAAGTCGTCTCTAGCGTCTCGAAAACTGAAAGTTGACCGACTAAGTTGGTGCAAAATCGGATGGTGTTCACGGGGCTTTATAGATAAAGGAAAAGCTATAAGAGGTGAATTAAGAACTATCGTTATAAATATGACAGTCAGAGATAATAAAACTGTCATTTCACTGAGATTTTGATAGGCCAGTTCAATTAATCTTTTTGATCATTTTCAATCAGCAATTAAGTTATTAACAAAAAAGTCGTTTAAGAATGAAAACCATCCTTAATAAATTATGTCACGGCCCACAATTTGAGAAGTAGCTCCTTAACTGAATTTCAGGAAGATAAAAATCTCTAAGAAGATTGAGGTCTTCTTAATTAAAGATCTACTTAAAAACAGAATAATCATCATCATTTGTCTAATAAATGGTTTTCTAACATCAGATAAGATATATCAAGTGTCTCATTAATTGTAGCCGTCCTTTAATGCTGAGAAATAATTACTTTTAATGTGAATTTTACTTAAAATTGATGTTTCGTTTAGAGATGTAAAAGATTAATGATAACAATTTCATACTTAAACTAAAGAAAAATTGCGTAATTAAGAAAAATGTTCATGTTTGATCATTTTTCTTCGAAATTTTTATCTCGCAGAATTGAAAAGTTTTCTTAAATCCTTATGGATAAGGTTCTAGTCCTATTTGTCAAAGCGAAGCGTGATTTATCATAGTTAACTAATTGTTAAGTATTGCTCGTTCCTTTGTATTAAAAATTCATCGATCCAATGTATGAGAAAGGTTTATTTTGCCATGTTTCACCTGTGCTCCACTTTAGACTAAGACGCTCGTCTGCAGGGTGTTATACAGTACATTTGGAATAACGCTTGTAAAACGTCGTTAACATGCGTCAGGTGGAATAAAACTTATAAATGGAATTTAAAGTAATTACAACAAAGAAGATCATTGTTGACTTTGATCAAAACACAATTAGCTATGGATCAAATAACATACATAGTTCATTGTCCGTCCGTCTGTGATCAAGATAACAGAAAAAAACTATTTATTCTACAAAGCTGGAAATTTCAAGAGGGTCTTCCAAAAATAAATTCTTTTGATTTCGGTAAACATCGAAGCAACCGATAAAACGCTGCATGTCAAAAATAGTAAAATAAATGAATGAATCTCTTTTTGTATGCTTTTTATGTGCTTTTAATGTTTATTTAGTTCACAAATTCCTAGCGAATAAAATTAGTTTATTTTTTATTTGTTTAGGATTTAATACTAATTACTTTTAATATTTTCCTAAGAAAAGATATGAAAATAATTACATCACAACAGGCCTGCGGGACACTTGGAGGTCGCGGGAGGTAAGGCTTCCTGCGTTTCGTGACCAAAGAGATTAAGTTGAGATCGGGAGGTTAGCCCAACGCCCACCCGTCTTTAAACCCGGGAAAGAAATCCAATACTCATTGAACAGAAATCTGGGTGGATCCTAAGACCCGTCTCGAGAAGAATTCAGTGACAAAATTTCTCCGACATCTGCCGGAAATCGGGGATTAAATCAGGCTTCTCCAGGCAGCTGTCAATCGCATTACTACTCGGCCGGGCCCACCTGAAAAAGATACTGTAAATTTTCCCCAATTATAACTAAGGCTGAAAACGGAGGAAAAAATTTTGTCTATTTTAATTTACTAAAAATAAAATAACAAAAGAAAAATTTGATCGAAAACTTTAGAAAATTCTTTACTTATGACAAAGAATTCAAAGAAGATAACAATTAAAAAATATATTGTCTGCCCTGTAAATTATTTTAATTTAATAGAATAACTTTTTTTTTAAAATTAATCCTAACAAGGAGATCGTTAATCGAAAAAGTATTTTAGAAATAATATGGCTAAATACATTTTACATTAAAATAAATATGAATTTGCCAAGTAGTTTGCTTTTGTTTTCTCATGCATATTAAATAAAACTTTTATACAGTAAAACCCCGATATAACGCTCCCGCTTATAGCACTATCCCGTTCTTTACGCTCCTTTTATTCGGTCCCTGGAATTTTCTATATATCTCTGTATACTTTTACCCTCTTATAACGCTTCAAATCCCGCTTTTAGCGCTTTTTTATATCGGAAATTTTATATCAAAAAGAAATGTAACACAGTAAAGATTCTTTTTTTTTTTTGCCCTGGTAGGAGGGAATCCTTGAACTCTGAAGTGCGGGTCTGTGATACAGTTGTGCAAAATTTCGAAGCGGAAATCCCTTTCTATAAGTGAAAAATTGCAAATTCTCCATAAATACGACGAGAATTCTACAGAAGTCAGAAGGATTTCGCAGAATCTCTAAGAATCCCCTCGTCCAGCCTGCGAACAATAATGAAAAATAGGGATGCAATTACCGATGCAGCGAAGGTTGTTGCAAACGTAAAAAAGTAAAGTGTTCACTAAATCTGCTCCGAAAATATATTAGTATTGCTCCTAGTGGTGTATCAATTGACGTTAATAGTTACCTGAACCGCATTGAAAATGTCATAATTCATAACAGTAACACACACACGGCAAACCACAATCTAAGATCTTTTTAATAGGAAATAAGCTCATATTTGCACTATATCTATTGCAGAATCATGTATGTTACCTGTAAAATGGTGTCCAAATCTTTCCCCATCTCATAAATCATTTCCCGTCTATAGCGCTATCCCGCTTATTACGCTTGTAGGTCATGGTCCCTTGACGAGCGTAATAACGGGGTTTTACTGTATTTTATTTAAAAAAAATGAATTATCTATTTTATTCTTTCTGCATCCAGATTAAAGAAAGAAAATAATCCCTTTAGTAACAGAACGGTGGATATTTCTCTTGCATTTGTTTTAATGTCTCGTATTTTTTAATTGTTTATTTCTAGTCAAAGCCATTCAAATCAGATGAAAATTTTTAAAACTAATTAAAAGCATATAACAAATCATCAAAGCATAAATTACACATTTGAAATTATTAGATTCTTAGATATAAAAGTAAAACTTAGAACTGAATCCTGTTTTGTTTGTTCAAATTTATTTTTTTAATTTTTTGATGTATTTTTGAATTACAGTCGAATTGAGAATTAAGCCAGAGCAGTTTACAGAACAAAATGAACATGTAAAATGATTTAATTAAACTAAACTTAATTGTATAGTATTTTGTTAAAGTATACCAAACTGAACAACTTACTTTCAATTGTAAATATCAAAAAATTTAGCATTAAACTTATTTGTTAGATTTCATTCAAATATTAAAATTAAGTAAAAACATTCTTTAATAAAATTCACCAATGTCTAAATTATTACAAAAATTTATTTATTAACTTTTGTATTCTTTGAATTAATGTTCACATTTCTAACTCAAAAATGTCTGATAATTTATGCTTTTATTTTTGTTGCTCTTATTTTCTCTTTTTAAAAGCGAAAGTCTTATCTTCAGAAAGATTTTGACCATTTTTTTTTTTGTATTGCTAGATTTACTTGGATTTTTAAACATGTTTCCATAATCAGGTCCTAAAATATAACCAAAAAACTTTTTATTGACAGTTGAAGTTAAGGTTTCTATTTGTGGTACACCCAAGAATAAAAAATACTTCGATAGACTTCGGAAAATTTGGCCTAGTTCGTGACAGTGCTTCAGTTCCTTTTCTAATCTTATTATATCAGAAACGAGATTGACAGAGTAATCTACATAATACAATTTGATAAAAATATGACATATTTTAATGTCACATTGAATCAAAAGCCTGTTTTTGAAGTCTGTAAATCTATTAAAACTAGTCATTCTTTTCTAAAAGAACGTCATCTTGACATTTTTTAAATGAATTCATCCAATTTCTTGTAATATTATGTCTGAAGTGACAAGTGACAGAAATCTTATGGTAACGATACTTCAACAACCATCAAGTTTTTCGTGAGGCATAACAAAAGCCACATTTGATTTACTCTTTATTACAGCTATTGGTTAAATAATTAAATGTATGTATTTTTGACAGAAATAATCTGTTTCTGAAACTGTAAAAGAAAAATTAAAAAAATTAATCGAAAAAAGTTTGTATTTGTTTTGGTTTCTGTGTTTCAGCCCAATACTCTCGTGCTTCTTTCAACTAAAAGTTCTGATGGAAATTATTAGCTTTGTTTCACAGTAGAAACTTCTCTTTCTATCTGTCGCATAAATGCAGAATGTTTCTGCATCCAATTGCATATGTTTATACACTTTAAACGTGAGCAATAAGAGAACAATTTCGGAGATATGTTGTCCCGAAAAACTAGTCGAGGTTTTGAAGATTTTGATTGTTAAGTGCGGGGTGCAGATATGGAAAGGGAAGTCAACGAGAACTCTAAGGGATTAAGTTTCACGAGGAAAGCAAAAGATAAACACAATTGAAACTTTGAGATTATTTGAATAGAACTGACTAGCTGTAGTAGAGGAGCAAAAAAGTAAGAAGAAAATAAAAACTAAGAAAAAATTAAGAGCAGAAGCGAATAATAATGGAGAAATGGATCAAAAGTTGATGGTAGAAAATAACCGTCTATGAAAATCGATACTTTTAAAGACTTATCCATACATATTATTATTATTTATATTTCAATAATGTACCCATAGGAAAAAAAGACAGGAAAGAAATTGATGAAATCATAGTTGGAAAGTAAATAAAGATAGAGAACTGTTAATTTTGATGGCAGATTTCTTCACGTTAGGAAGGGAATTTTTGGAAGAGCTTATTCTCATAAGATTTTAAAGTTCTGATTTATCTTTTGTCTTAGGCCCAAGAGAAATAGTTATAAACGGTTCATTTATATTTTTTTTAAATTTCGTAGTGTGCTTTGGAGGATGTGAGGAACCTCTCCATGTTGAATGATGATATGTTTTGATGGTGTTGATTAAAAAAATTATGGTATGTAATGGCCATGTCAGTTTGTTGTTCATATTGAAGTTATGGTGTTCGATTCGATAGTAATAAGATTTGTCTAGAATTTTATTCTTACTAATAATAAGAAAAAAGGAAAAAGGAAATGAATGAAAATGTAACTTCCATGTACTTACTTTGTATTTTAAGTATGTAAATCAACATCAATGTTTACATTTCGAGTATTTACAAAAGTAAAATATATTAATTTTAATAACCGGTTTTGATTTTGTTATTTTTCTTACTTTTTTAAGGTATTTAAATATCTTTACTTAATTACATGCTTTAATTATTTAATAATATTCTTTAAAGAATTATTTGTAAGACATGGAAAATGTAAAATTCAACAAAATCTAGACAACTGAATCTAAGCAGGGAATTACAACTGAATGATTCACTGCTGATAACAATTTTTTACAATGGCTGTGATCAGATGTAATTTTCAGATTCTGTTTGTCAGCCTACATTTTGCTATATATCCCGGTTATGTAGATTTTTAACATCAAATTATTATTTCGATTTCTAGGGCATAAATTAGAAGCTAATATTCAATCATTTCTAGGATAGTGAAAGAGCATTTTTTTACCAATACAGACCACATTACCTACTTAAATTGTGTAACGACGATTAATTTTCATCTTATCAAACGACTCATAAACTAATGGATTAGCTAAAGAATTAATATTTAACCAATCGTTAAAAATCCTCTGTTTATATTTCGTCTATTACTTTTCTGTGGGATTTTTTGTTGCCTTCTAACTCTAATTTCTCACTCCGAAAAGATTTAGAAAAAAGATTCATTTGGAAACGATTCCAAAATAAAAAGTTAGATGGTTAAATATGCATATTAGGTTTCAAAACCAATTAAAAAAAAATTTAGGGGGGGGGGGGGGGGGGGGCACAGACAACGCCCATATATCAACGGGTATATAACAAACACCCATTAATTTGATGAGCCTCACTTTCGTGAGAAATTAGGCTGAAAAGTTTGTTTGTTTTTTTTTTCAAAAATAATCATAGAAAGTCTCTGCAAAGCCTTAACTGCGGCTGATCTTACGTTGCTAGTATCTTTACGTCGCGTCGCGTTGTTCAAAAACCAAAGCTTCAGAACATTGCCATAACGTTATCACATGATAATATCGCATAATAAAGTAGTAATTTATTCCTAACAAATAAACTCAAAGAATTGGTAACATTTGTTTTTGAGACTTTGTTTGTGATCCTTTCACTTATCCGAGTATTTTCATCTTCAGAAAGAGATATCGTGGAAATTTAGTAATCCTTAAAATAAGTCCACCTGACAAATTAGAGATATTTTTTATCTGAAAATTTAAGTCTCCATGATGGAATAAAAGTTCAGCCAACGCACATACTAAGAAAATAAAATAAAAATAAAAGGGAAAAAAAATAAAAAAATAAATAAAATAAAAACGTCACACGATCGATTTCGTTAGCGCTCAGACTAACATCATCTGGAAAAGAAAATTAACACAAGATCCAGTCTTTATAGGCGAAATCAAAGTTCTAAACCAATGATTATTCAGATGTAGATGAGGTAAACTAATATTTGCAGTAGGGATGTAGGAAGTAAAGCAATCCATTTTTAGAATGTTCAATTTTGTCTATATTCTCGACTATTAAATGATGAATGTTGAAGTAAAGACTGGCATTTAACTCCAAATACGGCTATATCTTGAACGAAGAATATAAGTTTAACGTCTCCTTTTTTAATTTATATTGTTTATTTTCGGTTCCAGAAACACTAAGGCAAATTTATAAAAATTTAACAAAATACATAGTATCTTATCATGTGTAAAACCACTATTTTCTGAGACAAGATTTGTAGAAAGCACGACTAGTAAACTACAAAAAAAACTTAAGACTTTTTTCTAAGCAGTAATTCTTTACGTTGTTTACAAAATTATCGTTTATTTATGGGATAATTCAAATAAAAAAACTTCTTGTTGATTTCCATTATTAACTAATTCGCCGTTAGCAGCTTAGCAATATGCTTACATTTTCTTCTCTGGTAGGTACTATCTCCTTAGAATTATCTCCTTAGAATTAAATATTCATAAGCATAATTAAATTTAAAGACCTCAAGCTTAAAAGTGGAAAAAAGTATAAATACTTTATGGTGAATTCCAGAAAAGCTTCTTAGCAAAATGTTCAGGTTTCATGATAATGTACAATTATTTTTTTTCTTTGTTCAAGGGAAACGTTTGCTTAAATACAAGTAAACTAAATTTCAGGAAATTAAGCATTTAACTCCCGACAATGTTGAGTGCATGATTTAATTTTTCATCTAAGAAAGTTGTTCTTACAGTAACTGGAAAGCTACTTGCAATTAGTTACTGTATCTTTTGTATATTGTATATATTGTGTAAGTAAGTGCGCTTGGATTCTTGCCTACATGGATTCTTGTACTGTTTATATCGGGCTTTAAAACTACAGTTGAATGATGTTACTTATGGATGTTGACTTCATACTAACTATTTTATCAGGGTTATTCTAAGCTTTGCAAATTTATATAGATAAACGTATTTTTATCAATTAAGAAATTTTTCTTATTGAGATAAGAAAAACAAATTACAGTTAATATCATAAAAATTCGATTTTAAGAATATTCTTTAATACATTAAAGAAGAAGTAATTGTCTAATGCAACATAATAAAGGTTGGCAATGAAGTATTAGAATTACAGTTTTTCTATGGGAGCTCTTGTTATATTTTTTTTTCTATTAAACCCTTATTTCTTCTGTAATTAGAATGTGTCAGTAAATCAATTTAGTCTTAAGAAATTCTCATCAATAGCATGAATACTTATATGTAAAGACTACGTAGATAAATTTATTTTATAATTTTATACAAAACAATAATACTTTACAAAGTTTGTATTGACGAGATAACTTGCGAAATCAATAAAAGAAAGTAATCGTTTATTGCGGGGTTCCAAGCCGTTATTGACTCGCGAACCCTTTCAACTTTAAACTTATAACCAAAAAACTCTTTAACAGCTGTGCGAACCAGCAAATGGGAAACGCTGATCTGCTACATATATATGTTAATTATAAAGAAAAATGCACATAACTTTTATGTAGTTATTCTTAAAACACATAAACAAAGAAGTTTAGTGAATTAAGAAAGCATAGACAAAATGCAATTGTCTAAAAATAAATTCTGATAATTCTCAAACACTTAAAATCTAAAACATTACTTGAAAAATTTAAAATGTGTTTAACTTCAAACAGATTTTATTTCTCACTGTTTCCTTTTAAAGTTTGGGTAGTATATCAAATCAATTGCAAAACAGAACCTAAGTTGATTGGAAATTAATGCAGTAAATTGCCTTGTCTTCCAGTCAATACATTCTTTTTTATGGTCAAAAACTGTTTTAACATTACGTACAAAATCAACAGAATTTTTTTGCTATTATGAAAAGTAGAGATCATACGGCTAGTAAAATGTTTCTAATTGGCTTTTGAAAGAAATATCTTAAAAATGAATGAAATACATAGTTTCATTGAAGAAAATTTATGTCAAGAACATACAACGTGGCCAAGAAGTTCCCATACCCCTTAATTGGTAGTCATATTTTAAGAAAATATTTACACATTAAGTGTACAGTGCGTCTGTGTGTTCGTCATCATGCTGTACATACAAGTTCATACGCCCCCACGTCCTATTTGACATTTTTTGGAGCATGTTCGGTGTGATGATTCGAAATGCGTCCTCAACTGCATTGGGCAATTCTTCATTTGTAGCATAACAACGTTCAGACACGTAGGCCTTGATGATTCCCCACAATGTGTTGTCAGGCATCGTGAGATACAGGATTCCGTGGGCCATTTCAATGGAGCTGGCGATATTGGAGTACCGCGACCAATCCAGCGACCTGGAAAATGTTCATAAAGAAACCCGCGCACAGTAAGAGCGAAGTAAGCAGATGCCCCGTCCTGCTGTAGTCGTACGCGTTCCATGATACCCGCGTCTTCAAATTGTGGGATTAACCATGTTTGTAACAAGTGTAAATAAGTTTCGCCATTAATATCACCATCAAAAAAATATGGTCCAAACAAATGACGTGATGTCATCGCAATCCATATCATTATGTGAGATGGATTCCTCTTCAACTCTAGTGTGTAATGAGGGTTCTCTTTCGCCCAAAAGACAACATTTCTGTTGTGTGAACTGCGATAAATCGCACATTCATCTGAAAACAGCACCTTTGCACGGGACACTGCATTAGGGAATTGTGCTAACAACGCACGGCATGCTGTTAAGCGCTGATTCCAGTTTCCATCCGATAACTCGTTGACGAACGTCAGGCGAAACGGTCTGACTTTAGCTCTTTCTTCATGTGATCCTGCATTGTTGTCCTCAATACACCAAGTTCAGCAGCACGTTTACGTGTCGATTTCACAGGAGATTGTTGAATCGAAGCCGCGATTGCAGTTTCTAACCTTGTCTACTTTCTATCTTTAACACTGTCTAAAGGAAAAGCACGATTCTCTCAATTTGAGCATTGTCATTTTTCGAGGCGAGCCCTTATTAAATCTTTCCTGGAATGCTCCCATTTGTCTCATTGTCTATCCTGTGTGCTGTCGTTCGTGTACCTACACACTTACCACTAACCGCTCCTCAATAGTTTGACTATTACCGCCTGTCATGGCTGAACACCGCAATTTGATTGACTGCAATACTCATACCCTTCGTCGAACGCAACAATAATATCAACTCAATAATACCAATCAATAATATCAACTCAATAATACCACCTGCATTCCAACACGAACACCTACATTCTAGTGTCAACAATTGAAATAACATTCAATACTAAATATTTACATTTATTACTATATAATAGAGGGTACGGAATTTCCCTGCTACACTGTAGATTGTTTTATCTATTCAAGAATCAGTAAGTAACATAAATAAATTTAAGTATTTAAGACAGTTTTCAAATAGGGTAGTAATAACTTGATTGAAATTTTACTGATTTTGTATCATTTAAGTTCTTGGATTCAGCCAATAAAGGATTTCCAAACTAAATGCATTACTAACACATGATGGCGACAGTGACCCCTCAATGACTAAAGTAAAGAAATAAAAAACAAGAACAAAATGTGGAATTCAAATCCTTGGGCAGCACTCAGGCTACCACAAAAGGCATTTGACCACAAAGAAAGGAAAGAGAGAAAAAAAAAAAAAAAAGCAATAAATAACAAACCCTCTAATGGGTGAAATGAAAGCAATTAATTTTTTCAAATAAGAATGCCTTTTGAGTCGAGTTGATACTCTGGGACGGCCGTTTCGAGCTTATTGGGCTCTCCTCACTGGGGTCACTGTCGCCATCATGTGTTATCAATACCTCCCCTCGTACGCCTTTTGAGTCTTGCACTGAGCTGATTAGCTCTGGCTGAGGAGAGCCCAATAAGCTCGAAACGGCCGTCCCAGAGTATCAGCTCGACTCAAAAGGCATTCTTATTTGAATTAAATGCATTACTTATAAAGGTTAATATTATTTATATTCATTTACAAGATTTCAAATTTTTGAAGTTAAAAAAACCCACTAAAATGAAGGAAAAGTAATGAAAAACAAACAAGCAATGTTACACTAATCAAAAAGGCTAATGTAGCAAACGTATAAAATGATGTTGAAGAATCAAATTTAAAGAATCCCCCAAGAAGAGAATTATTATGAGTTGCAAGGGCGAGTTATATTACTGCTATTTATAGAAGCAAGCAAAGCCTTAAATATAAATTTATCAAGCAAAAACAAGTGGCAACACATAAAAGAGATTAAGGTAAATGTATTAATATATTTAAGATATTTTTTTTAAATCATTCTGCAGCTATGATAACACATATTGCAATCGAAGCTATTTTGGATGGCTTTGCATTAAGTGTTTGTTATTTCAAGAGGAAGGAATCAAAAAGGGTAGTCATTGAAACTAGAAGCAAAACATTTACTTTGAATGTTTATCCTAGCCTTAACAAACAGAATCTTACTTCTAATGACAATGAATGACGAAACAATGTCTACATTGAATCAATATTTTCATCACATCCCGATGATGTGTTTGATAAATGAACAAGTCTTAATTATAGCCTTATTTGCTTTCCAAACCAAATAGTAGCAACCAAATAACTTTGCTGCAGGAGAAATGAAATAGATGATCTGATTTTATTTTTAATGTGTTTCATTTTTAATAATTGTTTTTGTATAAAATTCCATTACTATTCTATATTTTACAAGTGAAGAAGATAAGATGGTGTTGGAAGCCAACAATGTAGACTTATCACGTACCAAACAAAAAACAAAAAGGAAAGGAAAACAAAAATCCTCCCAACCATACAAAAAGTATGCAAAAAATAATTGCAGCCGATAAAAAAATTGTTTAAATTTGATTAAATAAAAACAATCTAACTGTTAGATAGACCAGTAACTTACATCATTGTTATTAATAATATAAATAATTTCGAACTTTTTGTTTTTTAGAAACGCATATTTTAAAAAAATGAAAAAAGATTTCGAAAAGATTCTTCATATGTTGCCGTTCTGATTAATTTAAAATTACATCGCATTGTTGCATGAAAAGACACTAAAATTAGGTGATGGCCATAATGTTTCTTTGAGTCCTTTAAGAATTACTTTCTAAAAAAAAATGTTTAGCTTTAAAATTAATGGACTAAAGCTTTGCAAAGAACTTAAAAGTATAAAAGATTAAGAGAAAATGATAGTAGGCTATTTCTATTTATTTATTTATTTATTTATTGTTATTTTTTACGTATACGAGAAGGTTGAAAGCTAAGGATTATTTTTAGGTAGACACTAATGTTAAAGAGAATCCCTTATGTGCAAGTAAGTAAGTAACAATAATTTGCAGTATGTATGAATGGAATTAACAGTAGGCCTATAGTATTTGTTAATAGTTAGACCTATTCCTATTATATAGTTTTGTTTTCAAAGCTTTTGAACTCATGCAATAACAGAAAACTTCGATTTATAGATAAATCTCCCTCTCTTTATGGGACGATATTCAATATCTTTATCCTCTCTTTATCGGTTTAGAAATTAAACTTCACGGTTTAGAAAGAAATTTCATGGTGAAATTATATAACTAAATGCAAATAATGAAAATGCATTAAAACTGAAATGAAGAAATCATTTTTTTTTAAATATTTATATAATATATTGATATTTTCTACTAATAGTGAAAATTTAATGGTGGTAATATGCAACAGTCATATCAAGTTAATTTTAATAGTGCCAAAACCTAATAATAAAAGAATTCATGAACTATTGTTATCCGTATTACATCGAGTGCTATTGTTTTTTCTTAAACTATGAGAACTGGTGAAATGATATCTTTGTTCTAAACGAATGATAGTGCAAAATTGTGATTTGATTGTGTTTTCGAAAGCGTCAATGTAGTAAAAAGTGATAGAAAAAAATTGGCTCCGATTGCGGAAGATAAAAGTTTTGTAGGACGATTAGAAAATATACTTCGACAGAAAAGACTTTATTGGGTTGAAGTATTCAGTTACCAGATTGAACATTATTGATATTAATACTGGCTGTGTGAAAGATATATAAGCTTTAATAGTTAGTTTTTAGTTTTAATTCATAGGAATTCTGGATCGATGTCCTACCATGTTGATGAATTTCGAACATCGAATGGCCAGTGCCATATTGGATTTAAGAGACAATTTTACCGGATAAGTTGGTAAAGAGGAATCCAAGGATTAATGGTTATGCAAAGTATCTACAGAGAACTGTATAGGATAATGGAAGAACTGAAGTGACTTTAGTTAATTTATTCACAGCAAAGATGTATTTGACGGAAGTTGTCCTTCAAGGATTATGTCAAGTTATTTGGTTACTACAGCAGTAACAAGTTTGGACTATTAAGATATCAAGTATTTGTTGAAGATTAAGCATACGCTTCGAGGAGTTTATTACCAACGATATTTAATTGAACTTTTAATAATTTGTGTGACCTTTAGAAGTTTTTTTTGGGAAATATCACTTAAGAGGATATTGAACTGTGTGAATTTTTAATCGACAAATAATATGTTAAACGCAAGTGTTTTAATTCTAAGAGGAATTGTTAATGAACTTAATGAAATACAAAATTAGATATCAAGCATAGGCACAAAGCTAAAGGAAAGATTCGCACCTTGAGTTGTCACCGGGAAGAGACTGGGTGCGAATCTTTCCTTTAGCTTTGTGCCTGTGCTTGATATCTAATTTTGAATTATTTAGGCACGTTAAACTTCTTTTCTTAATGAAATACATTTAGGAATATTTTCACATGTTATGCTCTTGTTTGTTTTCTTCCGAGATTGTTACTAAACGTTTCTTTTTGACAATTTTATAATAGACCGGATGATCTGCACAACTTATCGTCTCTGTTAATATATTAATTTAGCTGATTTTAGTCTCAAATAATTTTTATCTTTTCCTGATCCTGAATAATTCCTTCCGTTTTCTATGCTTTTTCAAAAGGCAAGTAAAGCTCTTTATGATCAATAGGGAATTCTAGTTATTTTGTCGTAGCTACTGAAAATGTACGTTAATAGTTAAAAACAGTTAACTATTGTAACAAAATATTTAAGCTTCAATCAATGGATAAATAAACCTTTTAAAATTAATTATGAATTTCGAATTAATTATTAATAATTTGAGATTCACTAATTATTTTTTATCCTTACTATATTAATTTCAAAGTTACACATAGTAGGACTGTTTACTACAAATTGTGCATATTTATTTCAAATTTTATATTATTTTATTTCAAAATGATAAATTGATTAAATTTTACATTCACACACGTTTATTTCTATAAAAGAATAAAACTAAAGTTTGTATTTAAAAGTATACTTGTTTTATTCTTTTAAAAATACTTTTAAATACGAACTTTAAATCAAATATTTCAATTACTGGACTTTTCAGCTTTGAAAAGGCTTTTTATCTTATTTATAATGATAAAAGAATCACTGTTAAGAGTTCTACATTGTCTTTTTTGAAATTACCATTAGTTTCCATCTAATTTTAACTGCTTGTTTATATTTGACCAACGCTGATTTTAAAACTGAATTTACTAAAATATCTAACAGAATATGAACTATGAATTGATACAATATTATAAAGTTTTCAATATTTAATTTTTTTTATAATCATTCTTCGTCCTAATAATATTAGCATTAGCATTATAATATGAAAATGTTGTACAGATTATTTTTTTTTCACTTTATAATTTTTTCAGTTTACATTAACTATTATTTACTTTTGAGCTAATGATAACAAACAAAAACCATATTTTAATGAGTACGTAACACTAATTTTAACACTAAGTTATTGAACGCTCATTAAAGATTTCTTTTCATCAAATCAAAGTTATGCCAATAAAGTCGTTGTTTAAAAAATGTTTCACTATTAGCTGTTTTAACTATTATTGCGTTGAAAACTGGTTCAAATTTTAAGTGTTGTATCTGCAGGCTTTTATGAAAAATTCGGTTGTAAACTGCAGCAAGCAAAACAAAAGTATTCTTTTGTTATGAAAAGATGTTTTTACTGCTTCTGTCTGTTTTCTATGTAGATTTCTGATAACAAAGGTTTCTTGAACCTTCCTTTCATGGCACTGTAAGCTCCCCTCTGTGGCAGCTTTCGGATAATGGAATACATGTTTTGTTATGATGGGTGTGTTCTCCATAGAGATCACGTCCTTGTTTGTTTTCATTATATTATTTCAAGCGAACAAAATACAGCCAAGTAGAGCAATGTTGACAGCTTTAATCATGTTGGTTCTTCTTTAATAAGCATTAAATATATATATATATTTAATATTCCCTTTGTTTTCTATTCAACTAACTTGTTATATTTACGTTTTATGTTTAGAAACTGTAGCTTCTACAGTTGAATTCTAAATTGAAAAATTTTATATACTTGTTGGAAAAAAATCGAAATATTTAAGTTTTTTAAAAGAAAGAAAAACTAAACACTTATTATTTTTTACCATAGATAGCCAAATTTTGTGATAGCTTTTATTTAGAAAAATACTCTGCCAAATAGATGAAGATGTAGAATAGTAAGATTTTTGGTTTTTGCTCGGCTACAAGTTGAATGAAAAGGCATTAATCGCATATTCATCGAATGTGAGGTTTCCATGTAAATCACTTACAAATGGAGTTTTTTTTTATCTTTAGGAAATATATATATATATCTATTGAGAATGTAATATAATCAAAACCTTCAATTTACTAATGCTTCGTTTATATTAGAAAGAATAATCAAAACTAAAACTAGGTAGGATTTTTAGCTTTGTGACAAGTTCATCATTTTTCTTCAATCTGGAAAAACTTGTTAAAAGATTTTCTAATTTGTAAGTAACTTATTAAAAAGATTGATAATATCGTTTTCAATTTCTAATAGCCTTATATTAATTTAAAACAGAATTTTAAACTTATAGTCAGTTCTCTTAAGATAAGAAGACTTCAATTATAGCAAAAACTTATACTATTGTTAAAAAAAATTAGTAAATAAACATATGAAAATAAAGAAAATTAAGAATTCTTTATAAAAAAATCATAGCAGTATAAAAATTTTAAAATTTTGTTTAGAGTAAATAGTTGTTAAATATTATTATTTCAAAGGAATTTAGTAGGAAATGAAATATCCTACATTTAAAATAAAAAGTAAAATTAAAAATAAAATTAAGTATACTTAACTCCAAGAAACTTTAATTATTTCACTACTCTTAAATAAATTTCTTTGAGATAATTTCTTTGAGATTTTAATTTTGAATTTTTTTTAAATATACGGATTCAAAACAAAAATCACGCATCATTGAAGTAATTGGGCATCCATTACGACCCCGTCTAGGATTTAACATTGAAACAACAACAAGTGTTTCTTTTTCTTAACAGTTTTGAAAGGGATTTCCCTATCTATCAACTGAATTAATTTTTTTCTCTACAATTTATACAAAAATACCCTAATGAATATTTTCTTTTGCTTTCTAACAAAGCTTGCAATAGAGTTTTATGATTTCAAACGTTTTCAGTACATCTGCAGCGACCCAACACTTGTCTTAGATCTTTAACGTTTAAAATTACTTTAAGACCGCAATTGGAGTGTCTAATAATTTTCTTCTATACATTATCTTAATAAAGAAAAGTTAATATAATTATTATTACTAATACATTATGATTTGACAATTCTTTGTATTCTTATTTTCGTAAGAAAATAATCACATTGTAAGATGTTAATTATAAGTCGTTTTAAAAATTATTTTTAATTTTTTGATTTGCTAGGTAAATTATCTAAAATTATAAGTTATTTAAATGTTATGCTTAAATTTTAAATCATTTATAAAGACAGAAAGAAGAAGAACTGTAAATTGAGACATAAAATGAAGTAAGAAGTAAATGGAAAGGAAGAAAAAAATCATTGTTTTAATTTTTGTAAGTACGAAGATTCTCGTTTAGAAATGAAATTAGTTACAAAGAAAAAATAATAAATAATCATTATTATGAATTTTTTAAGGTTGTAATTGGCTTGAGATGTTTTTGGCTTATAGAAAAGTATTTTCTTGTTTTTTATGAATTAGTTTTAGTAATCGTTTCAGTAATAACACTGATTAGAACAAAGGAACCACCAAGAAAAATATAATTTGGTAAATAAGAATTTGTTCTATTGTATTACGTTATTAGCAAGAAAGAAATAATAATTTAGAAAAAGTAATCAAGAAGATCAAAGTAATCATGACTGCATTTTATTTTGTTTTTTTTAAAAAAAAGCTATACAAATTGGCAAAAAAAAAGCGTTTGTTGTATGTGATTTTTTTTTAATTGTTTTATAATAATATTAGTACAGACCTATTCCGAAGTTAGTTGTTCCGAGAACAAGAGATTTTTTGTATCTAATCGTATTTCTTTTTACTAAAAACAAAGTTACTATATTTTTTTCCTATCTTGCATAATTATTTTAGGAATTTCCAAATTTGATCTAATTCTCTTAAATGTACATCGGAAAAAAAAATTGTTTTAGATTACAATTTTAAATCAAATACGTGTCCGTCTCTCTATCAGTCTGTAATCAAGATAACTCAAAAAATAAGCTTAAAAACTGAAAATTATTATTTGCGTCACAGAAAAAATGAGCCTATTGATTTGGTGTACTCAAGACTACTAGATAAGAAGCTGATGACAAAAACAAGCGCCATTATTGTGAAATAATCATGATAACTCAAGAATTGTAATCTTAGAAACCTGAATTTGAATTGGTAAATAAAAATTATGTTTCTACAAATTAGTCACATATATACAGAGTCCCTTACGAAGAGAAGGTCTTTTCATCGTCTTCTCGATGAATTCAGAGAGATTTGATGTTGGAAGCCTCTGCAGGAGATTGTGCTAATTTTAAAATCCCAATTAGATGAATACAAAGACATCACCTTTTTGATAGATTGCGAACAACGTAAGTAAATGTATACATTTTCACTGCCTTTAAACACCAGCTACTTGAAAACTGCAAATTTATTATGAAGACTATCCACTCACTTTTTGGATGAACTATTTCTTACAAATTTTCATGCGGAATTCAAATGTTAGTTTGCCAGTTTCATTCTTTATTATATTAATAATAAAAACGGTTTATGTATACGACATCTTTCTAAATATTCATATATCATTAAGGAATTTCGTCAATGTAAGTTAATGACTTTTGTAGTTATTTCGTAGCAGATTTTGACGGAAAATAAGTTCTTAATTTTTTTTTAAAGATTTATTAACTTAAAAAAGAGTTAAGATATTGAAGTCGCCAGCTTAAAATTTCTAAAGATTACAACAACTTTCTCTATCTTTTATGATTAGGAATAAAAAGAAATTACAATCATTTTTTTTTTTACTCAATAGATCTTTATGTAAGGTAAGTATCGAAGACTATTATAACTTTATTATTTAATACTTTTAATATTATCAAATACTTAATACTTTGAATTAAGTTCTGACACAGCTCAACTTCTTCTTCAAGATGTTTTCTTAGGATATTTTTTTTCTCACAGCCGAGAAGGAGTCAAGATATTAAGAAAGGTTTTATCACAACTGTTGTGTCTGAGAATTTCACCTGCGAGAGGATCGATATTTGCTAACGGTGTTCCCAATCTCTTCAGCCCCTCTTCAAGTGACCAAAGACGCGAAGACCTTTGTGTTGCTATAAGTGGGAGTAGAGGTCACAACAATCACGTGCTAAAATAACAAGGGCTTCCAAGATCAAGTCTCTCTGAATTCACCTAGAAAATAACGAAAGGATCTAAGATTATCTTTAATAAAACAGTCTTCATTTAGTGAGGATCAATTAGAGATCACAATAAAAAATTATAAAGAGAAACAAAAGAGTCCTTATTAATGACTACAAATTAAAAGCTCTACTATAATTCAACTTGCTTAATCTATGAAAGAACATCATTAGATCAATGCATTGTGGACGTCAGATGGATATAATCTAAACTTTTGTTTCGAAATAATTAAGTTCAGTATTGAATGCGAAACTAAACTCAAGCTCAAAAATCAAGCAATAAAATCTTCTAAAGTGATCTGTCGTAAATTTCTTATCGTTGCTATTTATTTTTCACAGTAGTGTTAATGATTGTAATATTTACTACTACATTAATATTACAATTGAATGTTTCTCTCATGATTTATTGTACATTGTTATATTATAAAATATTATAAAATATAAAATATAAGTTTATTATTATTACTTATATTTTTATTATTATTTACTGATATTCTAAATTTTTATTGAACAATATCATTAAATTTATGTCCACTTTAGAAATTAATTTATTTATTCAAAATTTATTTAAAATTTCATTGAATTAAACCATGTCGCTTCACAAAATCACTTGAACACTATCAAGCAATTTTAGTTGATTAAAGCCAAAGAATTTTATAATTTTTTGAAAAAAAAATTAGAAAATTATTAGGTTTTTTTTCCTTTACTAATAATTGAAGAATCATTATCAATTCGAGATCAATAACAAGCAAACAAGAATATTTGTCGTAGAATCTGTAGTCCGGTAAAATTCAATCTATATTACTAAAATCTTTTATTTCTCTGTCTGTCTGTGTGTCTGTCCGGCGCAATTTTCTGAGAGAATAGAAAATAGAAATAATTTTTACAATGAAACATCCGCGACAGGAATCGAACCTGCAACCTTCTGATCAGAAGTCAGATACCTTATCCATTAGACCATAGGGACTACAACTCTCTTCATATGGTTTTTTGACTTATATCTCCTTTCCTTTCCCCCATCAATAAGGAATGTATTCAATCTTTTTTTTGAATCTCAAGATTGTTTATTTATTTCACATCAGTCAGTTTATTTGTAATTCGAAACTGACAATTAGAACGATAATTGCCGAAACGTTGCAATATTTTAAATATTCTTACTTAACCAAATCCTACGTGATATTGAAAAATATGTGGGTGTACACGCCAGATGTTGGAGTAAAGAAAACAGAGTCAAGAAAGAGAGAAGCACTCTTTTTTTGAGGTGGAATACCGAAAAAATCACTATTTGCAACTCAAAAACCATCAATAAATGTAACTCAAAAGTCACTGAAAAGTGAAAATTATAATTAAAATGAGAGTCAAAAAAGAATGAAGCGATACTTCTATTAGATAGAATACTGAAAAATCACTATCTGTAACTCAGAAACCATCAATATTTGGAACACAAAAGCCCCTGAAAAGTGCCACTTAGAATAAAAAAAGAGACTCAAAAAAGAAAGAAGCAGTATTTCTATTAGAAAGAATACTGGACACTATTGTAACTCAGAAACCACTGAAAAGTATCATTTGGAATAATAAAAAAAAAGAGTCAAGAAATAAGAAGCAGTATTTCATTAGGTAGAATACTGAAAAATCACTATATGTAACTCAAAAACCATCACTATTTCTAACTCGAAAACCACTGAAAAGTATCAATAGGAATAAAAAAAAAAGATAGTCAAGAAAGAAAGATGCACTATTTCTATTAGGTAGAATACTGCTCAGAAGTTAGACGTCTTAGCCATTAGACCACTAGGCCTACATTCTAATCTCTGTAAAAAATAAAAATATATCATAGATATATGATTTACAAGGTGGTTCTAAAAGCAGTCGTAGATTGAGAGAATATACTTAGAGAATATAAATATAGAGCGATACTTCTATTAGATAGAATACTGAAAAATCACTATTTGTAACTCAGAAACCATCAATATTTGGAACACAAAAGCCACTGAAAAGTGCCAATTAGAATAAAAAAGAGACTCAAAAAAGAAAGAAGCAGTATTTCTATTAGATAGAATACTGAACACTATTGTAACTCAGAAACCACTGAAAAGTATCATTTGGAATAAAAAAAAAAGTCAAGCAATAAGAAGCAGTATGTCATTAGGTAGAATACTGAAAAAACACTATTTGTAACTCAAAAACAC
>JAFIDM010012231.1:133413621-133477810 GCA_023159025.1 Thereuonema tuberculata | reverse complement strand
TATATCATATATATAAATTTAGAAGAATAGCGAGCATTTTGGCAATTAAAAATTATAAGCCAACGAGGAAGATTTTTTTAACTTTGCCTGACTTTTACAATTTCAATAGAAAGGAGGACTCAAAAAAATTCTGATACTTAACCTCATTTAATAAAATTCATTAAAAAATAAATTATCTGTAGATTGGCAAATAAAATCTGAAGATAATTTTTTTAACCATTTTGTGTTAGAAAACTGCAAAATATAAACCAAATTGTCTTTTAGAAATCGCAACCCGGTATTTTCATGTATCCTAAACCTCAGGTTTCTAATTACATTAATATTCAACCATCTGGTAAATTTAAGCGAACAACGAAAACAAAAAAATGCATAAAGTGTTTGATTTTTAGGACTAAGTTAGCCTGTTTCGGAAGGAATATTGCTAATGGAGTTGCAATTCATAATTTTTGGAATAGAGTGCCACGAAGGAGATTTATGCTAAGAGCTACACCTAAAGAGACCAGATTGCAATAGTCTAGGTAGTTGAATGAATAGATGAATTGCGTTTTGGTCTGTATTTCAATAAAGAGAGAAAATAACTGGGATAACAAAATCTTTCAGAGTAACGCTTCGACCATCTAGAAATGGACTTCTGATATGGAAAGAAGTCAGAAAGATTCAGACAACCGGAAATTGCTTTTTGTACATCATTCGAGAAATAAAAAGAGATCCTCCTTATAGGATTATAACTAAACGAAGCATAGAATTGAAACTGTTAGTGACTGGAGAGGAGCTTCATATAATATTGGGACACTATCAACTTTAGATGTTACGGAAATTCGTGTTGAAGCCCAAATTCAAATCTTGCAACTAATAGTTTGTCCAATAAGCTTGCAAGTTAAAAAAATAACATGTTTATATATAGCTAAACATTACGGTAATGGTAAAACGTCCGTTTTTTCCGATTGAAAATTGAGAAATAAGTTTTATATTGATCCAATACTTCATAGTTAGTACAAAATAACATTTTGTTTTTCCGACAGCTCCACTGAGACTTATCCTATTGAGTTTCCTTAAAAGGTTTTATAAGTTACTCTTCAATTTCAAGAAATTTGATCGTTAATGGCTTTGTAGTTGGCATCAATTACTTAAACTGAGATAAAAAAAAAAACAAAACGTAAGAACATATTTTGTAACACTCCATTTTACCCAAAGTTTTGCTGATTTAGTTGAAGAAATACAAGAATTTTATTAACCTTCATTTTTTTTTAGTTACTCTTAAACTCCCAAATCTAATAAAGTATATACTACTTATTTTTCACTGGAATCGAACAGTTTTGAATTTCTTTAAAGTTAATATTGAGATACTAAAGTATAATTAGTTAAATGATTCTCTATATTAACTTTTTCTAAACAAGTTTATAAGTTATTTACATAAGCAAATTCCGTTAAAATTTCTGCCATTATTTGTTGAAATATATTCATACAGTTCCAAAACTACGGTAATTAATTTTAAATTTATCCGTAATTAGAGATTCACTGCATTGTACTCTGCTTTGTTTGTATCCAACAAATAATCATTTATTACTATTTATTCGATATTCTTCTATAGTAAGGTGGTCAAACTTGGTTAAAGTAAGACTCACATACGATAAATTTCAGATCTTTGAGAGCCGCAAGACATGAACAAATGTTACACACTCATTTTTATTGTTGCATGCACATTTTGTTGCAAAAAGTTTATATAAAAAATACATGTACGTCATAATTTAAAGTAATAATATTGTTTCTTTATTATTACGTATTTTAATATTATTGTAAATAATAACTTTAAATAATTTTACATTAACTAATAACAAAGTATAAATAAATATACCAATTGTTTTCAAAATCCTGACTGATTATTGTATTAACTATATTGAACGCATTTATTACGATAATGAACTAACGAAACATGTAGGAAAAAATTGCTTAGCCGAAATTTCTTTAATCCCTTCCTCAAATCTAGCCTTAAAATTAGGATTTAAATTCTTAATATATTTACTAACAATGAATGTTAAACTTACATTTAATCCAGTTGACTATCAGTTTTTACCCTGTAAATAATTATAAAGCTTGAAATTTCAATATTTTGTAGATAATTTTTAACTTCCGTACATAAGATGAGGAATGAACTCATCAACGCACAGCCAAAACCACTGAACCTAGGAACTTGAAATTTGGTTTCTCTTTGACGTAGGCGCTCACTAAAAAAGAATTTTTAAAAATATCACCCCTAAAGGGTGTAAACGTGGGGGAGGGGATTTCTTGAAGGTTATGCATATCTCGGAAGTGATTTGAGCTAGAAACATGAAATTTGACATGAGTGTTCTTTGTTAAAATCAAAAAGACCCCTATTCGACGAATTTTTCGATATTGGTGTCCTGCAAAACAACAAGGTCTCAATACGGAGTTGATTATAATGTTAGTCGGAAGAAATATAGAACTTCAAGAATTGTGCTGGTAGCTATTCTAGGCCGATGAACGCTAAAGTGCGTAAAATAGCTATCCTGAGATGTCACCTAACAAAACAACAGGTCTCAGCCTTTTAAACGAAGCTTTTCTTTGTCCTATTTCAGAAAACAAAGGAAAAATTAAAGAAATGCAACATTTTAGGAAACTAGGGGTTACCGTATTTACTCGCATAATTTCCCCCATCGCGTATTTTCCCCACCCCAGTTTTTGTGGATTACAAAATTCAATTTTTATTTTTATCGCATAATTTCCCCACCTCTACTACAACGCGTTTCCAACATGACCTTCACTGGCGGTCAACTCACGACGACGCGACAATGTACCTTTACTATCGCATTTCTCTATCCCACGCTACTTTAGGGGAAGATTCCACCCCCACCCCGGTCAGTACAAGAGCAGACTCCTTCTGAATCAGTACAACAATTTCGAGTGTTTTGTGAAAACGTGAAGTTCGCGAATAAAGTTAAGTTCTCTATTAGCAGGCAGCTGATGCTGACGTCATGCAGTGAGCAGCTATAAAGATGGCGGGCTGCGCTGCGTAAGTTACGAAATTACGTCAGAGTCGCACACACACTTCCGTGCATGCCTATTGCTTAACTATACTTTGAAGAAAAAACAAATGTTAAGATGTGATTTCTTATATTTTAAATGTTGCGTGTTAATAAAATTGTTGTTAATTACATTTCTTGCTTTAAAAATCAATATTTAACATGGTTTTCCTTACACTTTCACCATATTTTTTTTCCTCAAATTGAAAAACATCGCGTAATTTCACCACCCACCCCTTTTTTTTGTCAAAATATTGATGAAAAAAAAGGGGAAATTATGCGAGTAAATACGGTAAATTCTTTCAGAAACTTCTGTATCTTGGAAGTCTTAATGCGACTTTTCCGGCGAATGTCATAGTAGTGGTAAATTTTAATTGCTGCTTGAAGGAATTTTTATATTTTGGTTGGTCAGATTATATATGTATGTTTTTATTTGTTTTTTTGTTTTTTATTAAATTTCATGGATTTGACTTGGTTTTACTGCTCGACAAGGAAAACAAAAAAAAAATCATCCTTTCTACACAGATGTCTTATGTCCCACAAAACTCATTTGAATCAAAATTTCGTTGACTTTTGAACTATATATTTGCAAAGAATGACAGATGTACAAATTACAGTAATTAGATATTCCTTAGTCTTTAATGAAATATCTATAGAATGCAAAGCATTTTGTAGTTTTAATTTAGACAAAAGTGCATTTATCATAGGATAAATGTAAGTCGAAACGCAGATGGAAATAAGTTATTTCAGAAAATAAAATATCCCTTGATCAAAGATTTCCCCGTAAACAATATATACATAATTAGTGCTGAAAATTCTTTTGTAACTCAAGCAGATTACAGAGAGACGGAAAGCTCGGTAGAATGAGTTTTAAATTGACGTAATTATATTCATTTGTGTTGATTGATGTACATAGATGTTCTGATCATTTAATAATGACTTCGTAATTGAATTAGCCAGAGAAAGCTCATGACAACAAGCACGTTATGGTTAAATGAAATAGGATTTTTAATTTATCTGTAATTCTTTATCAAAACGACAGAATGTTTCTGAAATATTCATTATAGAGAATATATAAAAATAAAGACGTTAAAGACACAATGATTTTATTAAATAAATCTACTTTTTATTGTTTCCATTCAATTTATAATCAAAATTTTCAAGAAATTATAATTAAATCATTAAATCATTAATTTTTTTATATATAAATTTGTGTAGTTTTTAGATTTTTTGTTTAGATTTTTTATCATATTGCAGTAAGAAAGTCAGCAATAAATTAAAACAAAATACTACTGAAATATATTACATATCTTACGAACACATAGGATATAATAATCAATATATAGCCTACTATACTATAATAACAAACATAGCTTTTTCTGTTAAATATATAAATTCTATATCTTAATGATTTTTTTTCTATTAAGTCTTTTGATTAAAAACTGAAAATTTCTTATACGACTTGGAACATATTTTAATTTAACTGTTAAACTAACCGCTTCAGTTAAAAAAAAAGTAAATAAATAAATAAATAAATAAATAAATAAACAAATAAATAAATAAATAAATAAATAAATAAACAAAGAAATAAATAAATAAATAAATAAAATAAAATATCTGTGGATCCATTATTAAATTCGAATATTATTAAAATATAAAACTGTAAATAACTTTTAAAAACTTTTCTAATTCTGGATGTTTTATAATGTTAGACACTTTAAGTGTTGCATTCAATATTTTTAAAATTAATATTAAAAATAACTTTCCAGAAATTTACAGTTATTTTTAAATTTAGTCTTTAAAATAATTATTTCCAAAAATGATCTAAAGAAATATCAAATATATATTTTTTTCAGTTTTTTTCTTCTGTTTATAGATTATTGATTTACTTTAAAGCTTATATCTATTTATAAAAATATTGAATCGCAAAGATCTGAAGTAACTGTTCCTTTTCAATTCAGGGGTTTTTCTTTCTGAGAACCAACAGGTGAAGAAGAGTCTCGGGTGAAAGTTGTGGATCTATTTTAATGGATTTTTCATCGACTTCTATTCTTTTATTTGATCTTTTGAAATCAGTTCAGGACATCTACGTCCTACAGTAATATAATTAAAAAATGCAATAATAAAATAAAGCAAATCCACTAAGTAAAATATTATCCTGTGTAATTTTGTTGATTTGATCGATTTGTCTGAAGTTTGATGAATTTTCAAAGTTTAAATGACTCAATTAAAATTGGAAAGTAAACTACATAAATTTGTAATTGATAGTAAACAAAAATCATATGCAAAATTAACATAGAAAAATAAAGTGGTAACGGGAGTGATAAATTTTTATTTTCTTTTTTAAGTTATAGGCCTATATTTTACACTGTAATCTTTTTTAAAATAACTGAAGCAAAAAAAAAACTGAAATTAAAAGCTATCATTTTTAAGATCTATTAGTTTTATTATGACAACAAATTACCTGAATTAAATTAAAAGTGAAAGTTCTAGGGATGGAGCTAAATACGCCACTCCTTGTCCTTATGTATTGGTGCCCCAAAAGTGATCTAATGGTAACTATGAATACGTTCCACTATTCATAAGTAGGACTGTCCTGTAGCGATAAATATACTGTCAATTTTGAGGAATTGGGGGTAGGGAGAACAAAATAGCCGTGCTCATATGTTAAGTTGAACCATAAATATATAATCTGAACGTGATGCTAATATAGAGACAAACAAAGAAAAAATGTGCAAATAATTGAAACTGGAATTGTTATATAACTGGAATTGTTATTGTATAATAAAAATTAGCAGCAAAGCCTGTCGGACGACAGGCATAATAAAATCTGAAAAATCATTTTATTATCAACTATCAAATATAAAGTAAATGTAATCTAAATACTGTGCTAACTTGTGAACGAAGCTTCTACGGCAAAAATAGTTTTGAGTTTCGAATTCAGCGTAAACAGTAAGTATGCCAAAGTTCATTAAAATCGGTGCAGTGGTAACACAATTATTTGGTTTTGAACGAATGTTTTGTTAGAATTTCAGTTGTCGAGGTCAGTTCCCAAGAATAAAATTTCATGGAAACAACATGGAATATGACAATGAACTAATATTTTCATCCAATTTGAGTACTTTTGACTCAATGGTACCATTGAGAACCGTTGGATCTATCTTAATAGGTTAATTATATCGAGTTACAGACAGACGAACTTAGCCAATTTATATGTATATATATATATATATATATATATTTGATTCGATTGATGATTGATTTGAAATTTTTTTTTTAATGTTTATCAGACCTATTTAGGTGTACTTCTTACCTGTACACCTGTAATATAAGTTCTGAGAGTTTAATCTAAAGGATCATTTTCCACCCAAAAAGAAAAACGAAATACCAACCATATCTAAAGTTTAATTTATCTAAAGAAGAGTTATTATTTTTGACTCATAACGCCGAAAGGCATTTAAAACTCACCTTTGTATAATCTAAATACTGCGCTAATTTGTGAACGAAGCTTCTACGGCAAAAATGGTTTTGAATTTCAAAATCAGCGTAAAAAACTGAGTAAGTATGCCGAATTTCATTAAATTCAGTAAAGTGGTAACACAATTATTTGGTTTTGAACGTATTTTTGGTTAGAATTTCTATTAAAATTTCATGGAAACAACGTGGAATGACAAAATGAACTAATGTTTCATCCAATTTGAGTACCCTTGATTCAATGGTACCATTGAGAACCTTGGATGTATCTGAATAGCTTAATTATATCGAGTTACAGACAGACGGAAAGACAGACAGACGAAATTAGCAAATTATATAAGTTGATACTGCAAAAAAAAAAAGAAAAAAATGATAGACATTTTACTATATTTTGACAGTATTTAACTATTTTCCTTCCATATTATTTCACATTAAGTGAAAATAAAATAATTCAGCAGAAATTGAAAAACTTTTGTATTGACGTGTGTTGACGCTTTATCTACTTCGCGTAGAAATTTACAAAAGTTTATTAAAACTTATTTATAAGTTTATAAAAATTTATTATTCCTAGATTGAAAGATATATAGTTGAAAATTCAGCAGCTTATTCCTTAATTTAAAAAAAATCGGATAGATCTACAGTTTAGAGCTTTATTTCTTCGATTTGTTATATGCTTAAAGAAAAAAAAAAGTTATATTCAAAAACATTCATTCAGTCGATGCAACAGTTGCTTTGGAACAATATGGCTGAGGATACCTTTTTCATTCAAAAGCCATGAATACAGAGGGTTGTTTACAATCTATGGTAACGATTTGCATGGCGTTTGACGACGCAACCAATCACAGTAGGTATGCAAATTTATGCAAACGTACAGGTGAGTACTTAAAGATTAGTGTGGAGGGGTGCGGGTTAGTTTGTTCGGAGAAATGCCGCCGAAAGTGTCACAGTTTTAGGAAGGGTACGTTACAGCCCTTTCCGACGCGAAATTTAGTTATTCCGCAATAATTACGGCATGTAGAAAAAGAAATTTCACCATTTCGAAGAAAGGAGTTCATAATGTGTTGGCTGGTGTTAGTTTGGCCCGTACAGGACAGATTTCTGGGACTGAAAAGCAAGCAAATCCAAGGACACCTATAAGTCACACAAAGACTGTCATTCAGAAAGTCAAGAAAATGGTGACGGGGAACAATCCAGCGACCATTGGTGCGAAGGTAGGAACATCTCTTCGTACCGTAAACAAGATTATCCATAAAGATTTGGGACTTCAAAAGAGACATAAAAGCAAGGTTCACAAGCTCTTACCAAAGCACATTTCAGAACGTAAGACAAATTGCAGAAAACTGTATGAACGACATCTCGCTGGGGATAAATGGAAGTATGTGGCCACATTATGTTTATGTTTATCTGTCCGACTGCAATAAACCAAGGGCGATTTTCTATCGTCCAGTGGGAGCCAAATCGTTTCCAAATTGATACAGAGAATGTCGTGAAACTTTTTCGAAGGGATTCATGATCGTTGCGGGTTATTCCTATCAAGGCAAGCTACAGATACGGAGGGTCGCTCAAAATGTAAAGGTGAATTCTGCGTATTATCAGGATCACGTACTGACACCAATTTATACACAGGAACTACCTGCTCTTTACGGAAACGACGTTTCCAAGGTCCGTCTCCACCAAGACAAGGCGTCCAGCCATAGGTCCAAATCGACCCAAAATTTTCTGACACGAATGGAAAAGCAAACCGGAATCCAGGCTATACCGTTTACCGAGATAACACTGAAGTCTCCAGACGCATCGCCCATGGATTTTTGCGCATTTGGACTATTAAAACGAGCCTTGGGAAGACGACGTCCTCGTTCATTGGATGGACTCTGGAAATGTTGTCAGCAGGAATGGCAACGTATAAGTCTCCTGCAATGGAAACTGCGCTGCAGAGCGATAGCAGTATCTCATGGCCATCAAATAGAGCATGATCGTTGGTGGAGAAAGGGAATTTCTGGGAAATAGACCCGAATCCAAATCGTTACCGTAGATTGTAAACAACCCTCCGTAAAAGGTCATTCTATACAATGATTATGCTTTGAAATCTTCGTAGAATATAAATCCTTTTTGTCAGATTTACAAACATCGATGTACTGTGATATGTTATTGGAGAGGCGCTATGTTGTCCATATGGTGTAATTACTCAATGGTAGGGTTCTTAGTAGTTGGGGAACCACAATGTGTTTGATGCACATATTCATTGAAAATAGATCTGGAATCTTACATTCTCGACGGATGGCATTTGTCTTTCTACTTGGAAAACTGAAAATGTGACAGATAAGTCAATTGTGGTAGAATCTTATCAAAGTCTTTCGGCACGTTGTCAAACATGCTGTAAATACCAATAGAGACTCCATTATACTCCATCTACCATACATCGTGGAAGAACCGGGCCAATCGCTGATCGAGTCTAGACATCTTTTGCGAATACGATGGATATCTGCTGTATTACAGAAACAAGGTTCTTTTCATTGGACGCTTTTATCTAAAATTATCGGTGGTGATTCCAAGGCTGATATGATAGATAGATGATGGAAATGGAGTCCCTACTGAACTAGTGCTATTATTTTGCAAAAAAGAATGATAGGATGTTGATGAAACTTTTCTGGCATCTCAAAAGATCTCTTTAAGTAATATGGATTTGTCTATGCCTATAGATTAGTGTACTTACCGCAAAGCAACCAATGTAACAATTGGCATTTCCTGACTATCAAAAGCATACCACTATTTATGTGACATATCAGTTTACATCTAGAAAACCAACGATAAAGCGCTTTCAAAATCATAAAAGTTTCATAGGATATTCGTATGATCGATGGCAATGCTGTCACAGTATTTTCTACTTCTCAGAGAAAAATATGATTACCAAAGCTAACGAATGAAGGCTGTCTGTGCAATTTTTTTAAAGGTGCTGTCGCATCCATGGTTAGCCAGCAATCGTCATTCCGATTGACCTGCTTGACAGTCATTTGAATAAAAGATTATTTGCTTCTCTATTCCTTTTTTGACTTTGGTTCCTTTAGTTACACAATTCATTTTTTTTTTTTTTGCCAAACAATGTATATATTTGAAATAGCCATTCAAGCATAATCTTTGAAAAAAAATTGTAAGTTTGTTTTTTTTCAAAAATTCAGTATTTTTGAATTATTTACTATAATTGATTTTGTACACTTTTTTCCAGAAGAGATAAAAAAGAATCTTTAAAAAATTATTACATAGGTGCGTTTTTTCTTTGGGCTGGATAAATAAGAATAAAAATTGATTACTATGTTACATTACCTTCTTTCCTATATAAATATGTAAGATCTATTGCTACAGTGCTTTGGAGTGTTTTTTTTTTTTCTTTTTCAATCATACAAAATAGTAGGTAAGGAAGTTCTATCATTTATTTTATCTAATTGAAATACAATTATTACACTAAAAAAAAAACAAAAAAAAAACGCACGTAACTAAACAAAACACAAATATTCACTGAGCTATTTTTGGTATTTGTACTGGGAATCGGAGACAGTACTGTTTCGAGGTTTCTTGATATCTCATCAGTCCGATCCGCCCAGTATACCTAGCTCAGTGAAATAGGACAATATAAAAAACGGACAAACATACAAATCAATGACCCCTCAATTAAAAAAACATCAAAACAAAATCAAGAATAAAAAGGAGTAAGTAATTAATCCCCGCTAACATTCAGCTTATTGGATCGGACTGATGAGAGGTCAACAAACCTCGAAACAGTACTGTCTCCGATTCCCAGTACAAATACCAAAAATAGCTCAGTGAATATTTGTGTTTTGTTTAGTTATGTGCGTTTTTTTTTTTTGTTTTTTTTTTTTTTTGTTTTCTTTTAATGTAAAAACTGTTCTAACGCATGTTAAATTTCATTTGAAATACAGTTAATTAAAACAAAATTGATTTTTTATTCCGTATTGTTCAACTTATCAGATGCATTTCTTTGATGACCTTTAAACTTTTAAAAGTTCATAAATTGTTGATGAATCTGAAAGGTTGTCCATGACAGTCTCACTTTAAAGCATTGCTATCATTATTGGATTTGTAACGATTTGGATTTACTGCTATCAACAATTCTTTCAATTATTTAATTGCAAAATTATCTCCTAACTTCGGAATTTTTTGGAATTACAATTCATTGAAATCAATGAATCACTGATTAATTTGTAATCAGTATTTTAATTTTAATTATTTTTAACTTTCAAAAGAATTATAACTGAGTATTTTGAAATGACAAATTCAAGCGTAAAACTGTATTGAAATTTGGAAATTTCATTTTTTTTTCCCTGTTGTAACATATATCATACATGAAATAATTTGAATGTTAAAATAAACATACATATTAACGTATTTCAGTATTTAAAAAAGGTTTTAAACTCAAATTCGCTTCAAGTTTACAAAGCGTCAAGTTTGGAAAGCATTTGTAAAGTATGTTTGTGTCCAATTTGTAATTATTAAAAATTATTCACGCGTTCAACTCTTTCTGAATATTCTTAATTTAATTCTCTGTACCTTTTGATGTCTTGGAGTGGTTTCTGTATGGAAGTATTAAAGGTTTCTTTTAGTGAAGCCTAACAGTAGATTCATTTTTTTGTTTGTTTGTTTTTCAGAGATACAACTATTTTATCAAAGCTTTTAAAAATATTTTTTATTCAAAATAACTAAGAAATACAAATTGAAATCTGATATAGACTTAGATTGTAGTATAATATTGAAGATGATATATATCTTTAAAAATTTTCCTAAAAATGAATATCCTACTGACAAGACCTAAAAAATAATATACGCCCATATTGAGATTTTCTTGCGTCATCTTAAATTCTTCTAAACCTCTTCGACTATTTCTCTTATTCTAGTAATTTAAGTTCTTTAGTTTAATATATAATTCCACATAAAATAACCTATTAGTTTAGTATTGGGTTTTTAAACCAAACTTCAACTTAGACCCAAACTAAACTTTTTAATTTTGAAAAATTACATTAATACCAAAACCACTATTTCGAAAAGTATCCAGTCTTCCTCTAGTTTTTTATCTGTTTTCCCCAAAACCGTAGAAATTTGATTGTCAATAACGAAGAAACCAACATGACCTCAAGCAATTAGCCCAGCCCTACTGCGGAATCTCTTCTTGAGTTCGGATGCTTTCTTAAAATGATTTCAAAAATCCACTGATTAACAATGACTTAGTTTCAATGGAAAATATGATTTAGTTTCGATGGATTTTCTTTCAGAAGGAACTACAATTCAGACGATTCAGTCTAGTGCCATCGACTTTGGTTGATGTTCTTTCTGTTCAGTTGGTATCTCACGCCTTTGATATTCTCCGTTATAAACAGCGTATTTTTTAGTAGATGACTAACGGATATTCAGTATCCTGAAGGCGTATTCTGGAGTATTGCAACATAATTGATTTTTACCCTCCATATAGTCCCTCTCCGGACATTTTTTTTTTTTTTTTACATTCATATTTCTTTAATTACATGAAAACCTTCTTTCACTGGACGTCCCATTATTTTTTTTTTTGAAGTGCGAATGCAATACTAATAATTTTTTAATTTAAAAAGTTCAATTCATTTTAATTTTGTTTTGAATTTTGCGTTAACTGACAGTGTTAATTACAATGGCTAAGTTTTAATTTGAATCATTACGAATGAAGACAGAATCTTGAATTATATTGCTTATTTCTCTCTTCAGCTTCTTCAAATAACTGATTTTTTGTTTGTTTGTTTTGTTTTGTTTTTGTTTTTTTTTGTGTTTATTTGGTCGGAATTTCCAATCTTGAAAAAAATAATATTAACGAAACAAAGAGCTTTCCAGTATGAAACTGAATATTTACGATATAGAGTCGGATCGATTAAAACCTTGATAATAATTAGTTGTACAGTGTGGCCGGGAAGTTTCTGTACCCCCTATTATCTAGTAATAAATCTAGATGTCTTATGTTTGGCCATATTTTTTTGATGGTCATGTTAATGGCGAAACTTATTTACACATGTTACAAGCATGGTTAATCCTATAGTTTGAAGACGCGGGTATCATGAAAAGCGTATGGCTACAGCAGGACGGGGTACCTGCTCACTTCGCTCTTACTGTGCGCGGGTTTCTGGATTTTCCAAAACGCTGTATTGGTCGCGGTACTCCAGCATCACCAGCTCCATTAAAATGGCCACCACGAAGTCCTGATCTCACGACGCCTGACAACTCATTGTGGGGAATCATCGTGACTGAACGTCGTTATGCTACAAATGAAGAATTGCGCAATGCAGTTGAGGACACACTTCGAACCATCACACCAGACATGCTCCAAAAAATAGGACATGGCGACATATGAACTTGTGTGTACAGCATGATGGCGAACACACAGACGCATTGGACACTTAATGTGCAAATATTTCCTTAAAATGTGACTACCAATTAAGAGGTACTTAATTAATTAAGTACTTAAGAGGTACTTCTCGGCCACAATATATATCGATATGGGACAGAATTTATCGGAAGAATTGTAATTACAAAACCTCAAAGCCTTTTGCCTCCAACGAGCAGGCTGAAAAGGCATTTAACAACAAAAGAATATTCCAAAGAAAAGATTCAACAATTAGAATCATAACATTTAACGTTCTGTGTGAACTTTCAAAACAATGAAAAAGTAAAAATAAAACCAGCACCTGCCTAAATTAAAATTGCCTCTCTGTTTCAATAATAGGGAAGGAATTGGGAACGGCCGTTTCGTTCTTCTACGGACTCATTAGCCCAATGCCACCTTCCCCGTTGAAGATTTTGAGTGCGTTAAGTCAAGCACTAATTGTTTTTATTGTCTTGTTTGTTTTGGGGGAGGGTCACTGCCAGATTGGACGGTGGCCTCAACTTATTGATCTTGCCTCTCTGGTTCAGCTATCGGGGAAGGCGGGATTGGGCTGATGAGTCCCAATGCTTGCAATGACCATAATTCAAGTATTTTATAGTATAGTATTTGTGGTTATAGCATAGTAAACCAATCATGGCTTCTGATTCCATACCCACCAGGTATGGAACGTGTCTCGATGCAGTCTATTCTAACGTAAAGGTGACTAGAATGCACCGGATTCAAAATGCGCGCGCAGTCTGTTGGGCCCGACCAGCTAGACACACAAACTCTACGGCACTGAACGACCAGCTAGGCACACAAACTCTACGGCTCTGAACTACTCTTGGCAAGACCTTTTCAACGACACCTTGATCAAGTCTTTAGGCCGAGTTGATACTTGTCCACAGACAGACAGACAAACCAGGGATATAAGGCTTCACTGTATCAGAAGCCTAAAAACAGCAGTCGTTGCTGAATTAACAGGTTTGCAACAGCGAGTATTAAGCGCATGAAGAGCGAATTTAAACAATGGGATCATATTTCCTGAGAAACAAAAAACATCTTAGAAGTTAATACCCAAATTTAAAACTTAATGATACCCAAACAGTTAATACCCGAAATCTTCAAACTGACATGCTTACCGGGGATAGTTAATTATTTTTTTTATAGAAATGAAATTCCGACAGCTGCAAAAGTGATGAAAGTTGTTAACGAAGAATGCCCAGTATTTGTGTGCGAACTGCTCGAAAGTTAATGAAGGATTTAGGATTCCGATATTGTAAAGATGATCAATCATCTATGCTATCAATAATTGAGCTTGATGACATTCTGCAATGGTGTCTTCAGGCTTTGCTATCTGAAGGGCATCCTATTTATTATCCAGATGAAACACATCTTTTTGATAGTCGAAAAACGTTTGGCAACGAGATTTAGAAGATTAGATGACTCAAGAAACTTAAAATTTCTTATAAAATTACAATTCTCAATTGCATTTATAGATTAGTTTTTTTTAATAATTTTAATTTCTTTTTTTTAAATTAAGAAACATAAAATAGAAATATATCGGAACGCGGAAAAGAGAGCTTTTCTTGTTTAGATCGAGAAAAGAATATTGTACGCGCGGAAGAATACTATCAAATGCTCACCTAGCATTTGTCACTTCGTGTGATTTGTCCTCGGTAACTGTTTATGTTATCAGCTTATTATGCGACTTACAGAAAAGTTTTAAAATTCAAGAGAAACTATATTCATTAACAATCACAACAATCACTTTGAAAACAATTTGCTATTATTTGTGGTTTAATTTTTTGATATTTTTTTTTAATCTTTTTAAATTCTTCTTCGTAATCATTTTTTATTTAACTTTTGTACTTTTAATTCGATAACTTTCTAATAATTTCTTAATGTGGTGAATGTCTATTCTTTAATAACATGTATTTTTTGATAAGGTTTTATGTTTCAGATGGATCAATGCTCCGTCTAGTCTGATTTTTCCTGGAGGTATTTTTTTTTTCAATCTCCAATTTAGAAGATTCCGCAATTTCGATTACGGTAAGGCAACTGGAAGCATTGTAAAACAGAGACACTGGCATAGAATATTTTTTACTAAAACAAAGTTAGACGATCCGAAAAAGAACTATTTTCGATAACACCTAGACCAGCGTTTCCCAACCTTTTTTTCTGATGTACCACTTCTCATGTTTTAATTATCTTAAGTACCACCAATAGCTAAAATTCTAATGACTATTAGGCGAAAACAATTTTTAAAGACTGAATCGTCTTATGAAAAACGATTCATTCTTAATGGCTAAATTAGAGGCTATAGAACAGTTATCTATTCTAAAAACTTTGCAGAATTACTCTTTAGGATCCTGCGGAAATAACAGGCTACAATTAAAACCCTGACACATCTCCCCCTCCACCTAATTTATTTCCTTCACATTTTCGTATAATTATCAAGTAGAGGTATGGTTACCGGGTTCAAATCCGCTTGGTGGCAATTTTTTTTTGTGCATTTCCTTTTATTTATTTATTTATTTATTTATTTTTTTGAACAGGCAGTCCTCGTTCCTTTGCTGTTTTCAGCATATGTAAGGCGTGAAACTCAGAAACCTAATAAATTGTAAATCATACTTTGGTTCTTATTTTCAAATAGCTTACAAGTAAAATCAATGAAAAATTACTAATTTTTTTTTTTTTTTTTTTTAGAAATTATTCATTTTTAGCAAATAACCAAAACAGCGTTGAACTCATAGAAGGACTAATAAGTGTGATTAATAATTAAAAAGAAAAAAGTAGATAAAAAAAATCGTTTTCTTCTTTCTTTTATAGCGATTTGAAAATACTGTTAACGTTGACCAAATTTTTCCAAACTAAAAGTGTTAATGAGTAGGAAAACTTATAAATGAAGCTACGGTATGGGTAAATATTTATTTTATTTAAATAATTCATTTGTGCCTAATTGGTGTCACGTGGAAATCTTAGGCAGCACACAGCATTCTATAACCAAACAAGAACTAAATATTTTAAACACACTTATATCCAGTTGAACTAATTTTAAGCAAACATTTTTGAAAGTGATGTTCCAATTTAAATCAGTTGAACTTGGTTTATTGAATTTTTAAATGAATTAAAGTATGTCGATTAAAATGTATAAGTTTGATTTAATTTCGCTGTTTGTTTATATTTTAATTAAACTTTGTTGGACTGAAACGATGGAATATTTAATTTCAGGGAGAAGTATTTTAAATAGCTTTAAATAGCTTAAATATTCAAAAAAACTATACATTAAAATAAGTTTTAATATCGATACCTTACCTGCAAGTTTCTGAAAAGACAAAACCTTATATTTGAGCCTATCTACAGTATTCATGAAATTTTATGAAATTTCTTCAATTTTTACAAAATTACAAAATTTATATTAATTTTGTATTTATGTATTTGTTTTCAGTAAAAATTGCAGTAAAAATTCAGTAAACATAAATTAAAAACTTGACAAACAAAGAAAAAAATCGCTAGAAATAATAATTTCTAGCAATCAAGATTTACTTAAAAATTAAAAATAATAAACATACATATTTTCCATCGAAATCCAATACTGTAAATTGAGATGTTTAATCATTCGTCGGACTTCCGTACCCTCGACTTACATATATAGTTTATTGGAACTGTACCTCTAGTTAAGGTGTTTGCTTCCGATTAACGTACATTATGCGTAAGCTTTGTACGCTGCCACCCGCTCAGAGCATCTCTACTACTTAGGTTACTCAGGTTGTTTTCAAAGACGGCTCGCTTCTCATTTTTATACTACTATTATAAAGCTGAAGAGTTTGTGTGTTTGAACGCGTTAATCTCAGGAACTACCAGTCCGATTTGAAAAATTCTCTTTACATTAGATAGCCCGATTATTGAGGAAGGTTGTAGGCTATATGACATAACGCTACCACCATTAGGAGCGTAAACATAAACGTCAACCAACGACGACGGCACGGCTTGGCTGCACGACGAGAACCAAGTATTAGCGAGAAGGGCCGAATTTAATGCGGGTGAAATCGCGGAGCACAGCTCATCTCTCTACAATTAGCTCTTTCTCTTTGTGAATAAATTGATATTGAAGTATTTATAACTTTTGTTGGCGTTTTTGTAATTAAAAGCTAAGTGTAGTAATATAGCTCATAGAATTTAAGGCAAAAGTTTTAAGACTGTCAAGTGCATTGGCATCTCGTTCCAGACTAAACCACTATCACATCAACGTTTGCGTCTCAGTAAGTTGGTTTCTTCTAGCTTAGTTAGGTCTTCAACATCACAAACGTTGAGTATCATAAGGTTTTTCGTTGATTTTGAAAAACAAAGTAGCTGTCCGTCTATCGATACTAACGTCAGCCAATCCGATTGTGTCTGCGTGAAACAAGAACTAATTGTACGAGGGTTAATCCGCATTCGATATAGTAAAACCGCAGTCAAGGATTTTCAAATTGGATATCAAGTTCGCAAAAGGCATGAGAATGAACTAATCAAGTTTTAACATTTAATCAAACCATATCTGCGTAAATAAGCGAAAGTGACAAAGGAATGGCCGAGAAGCGGAATTTTAGATGTATAATTCTAAATTGTTATAATCTTTTTCATTCATCGACTACACAACGTAGTGTCGTTAGCATGTCTAGCGGCTATGAATGTAAATGATTTTAGAGGTTTATCGATAAAAAAATATTCGAATTATGTAAACCCTGTAAAAAAATAAAAAATTAAATTAAAATATTTATTTTATCTTGTTCGCATTGATTTACTTTCAAATTGTTTTGATTATAGAAATAAAAAATAATATTTCTAGACTAATTCAATATCAGTTAAAGAAAAATAAAAAAAAATTAATGTTTCAAGCTACGTTAATCTATAAGAAAACGAATTGTAAAACTTCTTCTTTCCACTATAAATTAATTCGGTAAAATTACGGTTCTGTTTCATTTTAATGAGATATTTTTAACTTAGTTTAGGCGCTAACCTTTGTAAACGACAGTATAAAAAAGCTTTTTTTTTTTATTGAATCTTATTGTATCCTGTGATAAAGTGTGGATATAGGAATCTAATCTTTTATTATCCCAAAGTGACGTCTTATCAATAAAAGAATTAATAGATTTCTATTTAAATATCTTTCAATGAAGTTTAAGCACGTTAGACTTCCTTCACCAGTTTATTACTTCAGATAAAGTGTTACCAAAAAAAGCCTCAACAATTATTTTTTTAAACACATTAAAAGGGTGAGACGTGTTTTCTTTACAATGCGCATCGAAAATTCTTAGAGGCTGCCGGAGGGCAGCACAAGAATTTCTTTTACTTTATTTTTAATGTGTATTTTGCTTTTTTAGTTTAGTTTTCTGGAGGTGCCATTTCCATTCCTGCTTCTAATTATTTTTTTATTTAACGCATATTCATTTTTCTCTGTTCTTCTGAACTACTACTTGTACTTCTTAATATTAAATCAACTAATATGATTAGTTTTCTTAATGAATTCTGGGGAATACAATTGTCCTTGACCTAAAACAATTGATTCCTACTATAAAGCAAAAATTCCGTTTTTTATATTTAAAAAGCTTAGGTATATTTTTTTTTCTTTATTTCATTTGAATATAAATTTATTTGCTTATTTGTGAAGAATTTTGATAATGGCACTAGAACGTAGATTAGAATAATATTTTTGATTGCAGTAATAATAACAATAAAGATGTAAACTGAAACGGCGCCGTCCTCAGTTACCCAGCAAAATAATCTAAAATCAGATCAGCTTAGTGAAATTTTGTTGTTAGTTATTGTGTGTTATTTTACTTTTTCTTTTATGATATTAACATTGTACACACGTTAATTTTGATTTTATTTAATAAAATTCTTTTACTGAAGGACCTTGATTTTTATTTAACGGAACAAGTAGTCTATATTAAAGTGGAGATCCTCGACGGAAATGTCAACAAAAGCATAGGCGAAATGTTACGCGAACTTTGTCGTAATAGTGTGTTTAGTCCTTTATTCCCAGTTACACAGGTAGGTACACATGTGAAGATCGCAGTACGTTACGTACAATAATTTTGATAATTATAACAATAACTTTAGACACGCTCTGGAACCCAGTCTGCCCTAAGTCCACAATATATCTACATATCAAGGGCGAATATAAGGGGGGGGGAGCCCAAGGGGACCAGGCCCCCCCCCCTCGAAGTAATGAATATAAAGAAAAAAATAAGTACCGTAATCTGAATTATTTTAATGAATCATGCATTTATGCAACAATGAATTCAGCATTCAGCGCAAATTCCCTCTGAATATGAGCAGCAAATATAAAGTATCATGGGGTGTCTACTTAAAATTATTTAACCTAACCTTACATTAATCTTGCCCCCCCCCCCTCAAAAATATATTCTATATTCGCTACTGCTATATATAGATTGATAAACAAGACGAATTCAATATATATTTTCAAAACAAAACCGAGAATTATAAATGATATTTATAAAAGCATATTTTTTTAAGTTTTAATATACAATTTTGTTTTCTGAATTGAAAATTCAATGTAAATAATAATTTTCGATTGTAGTAATCGAATAGTATAACAATAACTTTTTATCTCAGCTCTTAGATAAACTGATAAAAGATCAAGACTAGGTCTATTTTTTGTGTAGACTTGCAATTCAGTTAACTAATCAACTTGATTGAGAATCAACTGATTATCACATCTTGATAACCGTACTAACTTGATAATTCCTGGTCTCTCTTTCTAATTAATTCGATTTTGTATTTACAAAAGCAATTTCTCTCACGTAGATCAGTGCTCGGACCTACGCTCGTAATCATCTCAGTCGGACTGACTGGAATTTCAAACACGCTGGAACGACGCCAAAAGTTCCTCTCAAACTGAATCTTTTGTCTTAAAGCGAATGATCTAGAAGTCATCAACGCGTGAGTAGAGAAGTCTTGCCTCATTTGAATCTTTGTCTCCTAAAAAAAAAAAGTGTTCAGTGCCTGATTGTCAATCAGTCTGTTGCTCTGTAAGTTTATTGTTTTGAATGCATCGATTGCCTAAATGTTCCGAATCAAACTTCCAGGCAAATAATGAGCAACGATTAAATAACTGTTATCGTAATAGAACAGCGATCAATATTATAATAATAAGCTCTGACTTCAGCACTGCAAAAGTTATTAGGACATTTAAAAATTCCTTTTTTTATCAGAATCGAAATTTAGAGTTACTATTTTTACATGTGAAATTATTAGTTTAAATTATGAACTTTTTTTTAAAAATAAAGAATATTAAATTGCTCATGCAATTGGCAGAGATAATGCGGTTTCTTGAAAGCAGAATACCCACGACATATGGGCGTTTGCCCCCACCCACTTCTAGCCATGGGGGGATTACAAAATTTACAGCAATTAATACCCTTATCAATAGATATTTATAGCCGAAAAAACGAACCGATTCAACCACATACTCTAGGAGATATTTTAACATGGGGTCCTATGGGAAAAACTAATTTTTCCCCCTCCCCTCCTAAGGAGACAAAAAACGGCAGAAATTTGATTACTGGGATTTATAGCCCTACCCAAGAGCTATCGAATGACACCTATCTTAAGTGGAGGAAAGTGCGGGAAAATAAAGATTTGAGTAAAAAACGAAGAAGGGTCAAACCGGAAGTGGCCGTTTTTTGGCTTCTAGGCTTGCCCTAACCCACTTCTAGCCTTGCGGGGATTACAAAAGTACAGCAATTAATACCCTTATCAATAGCTACTTATATCTGAAAAAACGAACCGATTTGACCACATACACTAGGAGATATTTTAACATGGGGCCCTATAGGAAAAACTGGTTTTTCCCCTCCCCTCCTAAGGAGGCAAAAGACGGCCAGAATTTGATTACTGGGATTTATAGCCCTACCTAAGAGCAATCGAATGACACCTATCTTAAGTGAAGGAAAGTGCGGGAAAAAAAGATATGAGTAAAAACGAAGAAAGGTCAAACCGGAAGTGGCCATTGTGTGCCTTCATATGAAGGATTAACCTGTTAGCTGTGCATCTAGAGGCAACCCGGTATATTTGATATAGGACTTTTCTCTATTCTCTTTTGTCTCTTTTTAAAGTGAAAAAAAAATATATAGCGATATAAAAACAATGCAGTAGAACAGTACACCTGTTGTCAGGTCGTCGAGACGAAAGCCCCCCCCCCCCGTCCCGATTCAAGATACAAAAAAAAAAAAAACAAGTTCAAAGATAGAGGGATAGATGTATATTAATTTAAGACAAGCACAATATATGGATTATACAAAACAGCTAACAGATGGTCGTATATGCACTAATTGTTCGTCCAATGAGATAACGACTGTGGAAACAGACGCGAACGCCGCGTCCTGACGCTATCAGATAATAACATTACGAACGCCAACAATGCAACCTATTGATGTTATTAATCGTTTGTTTTTTCAGTTTTATTTCAGATCAGTGAATACTTCAACAGTGTGAAGATATCTGTGCAGTGATACTTTTGTGACTATTTAATTATTGTGACCAAGTCCCCTTTCCTTTGACCTACCCACAAGAGAACTCTTTCCTAATATAATAATAAATATAATTATTTTATTATTGATTCGTCGTTTTCGACGTGCTCTAGCTGCTTAGTTATAGATATTTAGCCAGAGTTTTTCTTAGGGATGCCCAGCTAACAGGTTAATCCAAAAAACGGCCACTTCCGGTTTGACCCTTCTTCGTTTTTTACTCAGATCTTTATTTTCCCGCACTTTCCTCCACTTAAGATAGGTGTCATTCGATAGCTCTTGGGTAGGGCTATAAATCCCAGTAATCAAATTTCTGCCGTTTTTTGTCTCCTTAGGAGGGGAGGGGAAAAATTAGTTTTTCCCATAGGACCCCATGTTAAAATATCTCCTAGAGTACGTGGTCGAATCGGTTCGTTTTTTCGGCTGTAAATATCTATTGATAAGGGTATTAATTGCTGTAAATTTTGTAATCCCCCCATGGCTAGAAGTGGGTGGGGGCAAGCCTATGGGCCATGGGTATTCTCCTTTACTGTCGAACGACATTATTTAGTTGAATGATAATGAGAATTTAATACGACTAAATAATGTAAACCGATCATGTCGTCTTTATTTTAGGAAAGTGTCTGCATTTGCTAGAAATTTGATAATTACAAAATGAAACTTAAAAAAGTATATCACATGGTTGGTTGGTTGGTTGGTGTTTAATGGCGCAAAAGCAGCTGCGGCTAAGCTGCGCCGTATATCACATAATCTACGATTTTCCAAATACTAGATGTTAATAGGGTTTTTATGTTTGTCATTATATAATTATTAATTTATTTTTTTAATTAGCTGGGATTGTATATTATTATACTTGTAGCAAGGATTTTAAAATAACAAAAAACTTAAGTTTATAGAGTTATAACTTGAGAAAAATAGAATGCTGGGTCCGCGATAATATTAGCATAAATAAACATCAGTATTGGCAAGACAGAAACCAAACTAAGTTGATTTCAAATTAATTTAAAACCGAAAATTTGAATTAGACCTTGTAAATTAATCCTTAAAATACCAAAATTTAAGTCGATAAATGAAGTCGTAAACATAGAATTTCATTATGTTAATATTTGATTTAGGGCATCTTCGAAGTTAGAACCTTCAGTAAAGAAGCTTAACAAAAGTGCTCACAATATTGAAATGCTACACAGTTCGATTTAATCAAGTTCAGCATGAAACATGATTTTAAAAAATTGGAATAATATTATTGTTATTCCCAAATGAAGTAAGTAAAACTTTTAGTGAAGTGTCTTTGCTAATGTGATCTCAAAATCTAACATCATGAACCAGAATGAAATCAATTGGATAACAAAGCTAGATAACAAAGAATTTCTAGTATTTTCTTGAGTTTTTATAAACATGCGAATTACAGAGTTAGAAAAAAGATTAATTAAATGGTTTACAAATAGTTAAATGTGTTCAGAACATTACAAAAAGAGAAATTCGAAAATCAAATTTTTCCATACATATAATATTTTCTGTTAGAAGAAAAGCAATTAAAAAGCAAATCTAATCATTCCTAGCTTAATTACTGTAATGTTTCATATAATATATAATGTAGATAAATCAATGAAAAAATAGTAACAGAATGAATAACAAGATATACGATGACATTATTATATATGCAGACAGTAATGCCATCGTACTTATTAATGAGGTGTTCTCCAATATTCATTCCAACATAGTTATGGAAGTTAAGAATTAGGTTAATTCTACTATCCCTTTTTTGGACATTCTTATCACACGTTCCGCCAACAAATTCGAAACAGCTGTTTACAGGAAGCCGACGTTCTCGGGCATAACGATGAATTATCAGTCTTCTACGCCCCTATCATTCAAGATCAATTTAATAACTATGTTCATGAAAAGGGCTTTGAAATTTTCATCAACGATAGAGGCTTTAGAAACTGAATTGTGCTTTATTCGTAATCTTTTGTTGCAAAATGCTTTTCCCATACCGTTCATACAGTGTCATGAAAAAAGAACTATGAAAAAATATTACATCAACTTAGATATACAATGTGATACTGGTAAAAAGCTATATGTTTCAATTGATTTCCAACCAGAAACATTTAGTGCGTTATGTAAGATTTGCAAACCACACAATATAGTAGTCCTTACATCGCCGGCGTGCTCCACCTTAGGCAGTTTTGTAAAAAAGAAAAAAGAAAACATGGAATATAATAAAATCAAAGGTGCTGTGTATGCTATTCAATGTTTTCAAAACGAGTGTCTGTATATTGGAGAATCAGGTAGAAAGATTAAGGACCGGATGGGGGACCATAAAAGGGCCATTGCTAATAGAAACAATGAATACACTACGTATCGTCAACATACCCGTTTTCATCATGGACTCGACCTAGAAAAACCTCTACTACTGGACATTTGCAAGATTGAATCAAAGAGAAAATGCATTGAATCTATTTTCATTGCTACACTCCCGAACGAATATAATGACAGTTTATCAGTTCCCAATATTGCTAAATATGGCCTTGAAAAAAGGAAAAAAAAAAAAAAAACTGATAAAATATTAGTCTTAATTTAAAACTAAAACGTAAGTCTTTTGGTTATTATGGCTCTTATTAATGGCAGCATGATCCGTTGATGGCAGCATGATCAATTACGTCAAAAGAAGATCCAAGAAGCCTGAAACTTTCCATGTGGCATGATGGGAGTTTGATTCTTTATATATGCATGTAATTTAATTTGTATTTCCTCATTTGAAGAAGAATGCTCTCAATATGCATTCGAAACTGTCATGTACTTCTATTATGTTTTATTAAAATAAGTTTCATAATTATCTGCAAGTGCGTCGGCTTTAATTTTGTTACACAAACAAGATATAAGATTCGTATTGTGTATTGTTTGAATAAAGATTGTCGAAGAAGTACATGCTAAATATGCATTCTCGTCAATCAGAGCATAGCCTCCAAGCGAAATGAGTAGATATGAATATTTTGGTAAACACTTAAAGTCCCCGCACTCAAAGATGAATCTCCCAGAATGCAAAGCAGATTATAGATTGTCCTTTCCTGGCCCTTCGCTAACATTGAAATAGAAGAGAAGCGACCTCTTCTATTTCAATGTTAGCGAAGGGCCAGGAATGGACAGTCTATAATTTGCTTTGCGTTCTGGGAGATTCATCTTTGAGCGTGAGGACTTCAGTGATTTTCATTTCTTTTCGTTAAGTACGACAATACATTTAAATAGGATAGGAGATTAGAATTTGCCTTTGTTTTATTAGACAATGGATATTTTCGGTTAAATTACATTTATCTATCATTTGCATCATTTGGTTCTAATTGTGGATGTAATGAAGTAGTTGTGCATGTTTCAGGGGAAATTTCATCAATGACTCTAACCTCAAATTTTCAAGTAGAATTAACTTAACAATTATATTTCAAATCAACAAAATTATAAAATTACAAAAGAAAGATAGATTGAAAACTAAATATTTGCATTCTGGCCAAAACAATTATGACCATTTATAATAATATATCCTTCGTTAACAATTTAATTCAAAAGATATTCTTTTCGAATAAAAACGATGTAAAAAGGCATGAAAAAAATAAGAAACGAACCATTAAAACCTAAATATGAATAAACAAGCATATCCAATCCAAAAGACTATGTTTATTTTTTTTATCTATAAATTGATGTTCGAGTAGAGACAATCGACAAATTGAGGCAATCGATTGCAAAGAGATGTTGAATGAATTAGCCACATTTTTCCCCAAATACTTTTCATCTTTTTTTTTACATCTAAAGATTTACGTAATGTCTATTCAATTCATACCACTTTAAGTAATGTAACCTTGTATTTTTAGCTGCTGTAACTTTATAGGCCTACTTGTGTAGTATTTAAACATTTTTTTTTTAAGTTTATACTTTATAATGCTCCGACATACAAAGTATTAACTTTTTACAAAATTCCTTATTCAAATTCAATTTTTTTCTAATTGCTTCTAATTTATTTTCTTTTATTTAACATATATTATACTGAATTGCATATTTTAATAAAGGTGTGAATATAACAAAATTCTGTTAACAGTATTTTTGTACCTCACATATCTATATATAAGAAAAATGCAAAACGTTAAGCATATGTTTACTTTTTGGTAATTGTTGCTACATAATCGCCATCTACACAATAATCTCTTTATGGTTTCTGCTTTTTTCCTCATTTAATTCCACGAGGTCAATCTCTTTTTTTCTTGTTAATATCTTTGGAAAACCATTTTCAAGTTTTGATTCTTGAGTCCACATTGCTTTGCTTTTGTAAATAGCTAGTAAATTATTATTTTGTCACATGTTGTAAAGATTCAATTCACTTTATCTTACGCGATTGGCAAGAGAGAAAAGGAAAGAATAACAGATGCTAGGCGATAAAACGTACCGGATTTGTAAGAATTAACAGTAAGGCATATGTTAGATAGATCATTTCGATGGTGTCGTTCGATCTGTCAGAAATGGAAATATACTGGCATAAAGATTTATATACATCTATAGCCTATTATTTAATAAGTATAAATTCATTATTATTGTTTGTGTGTGAGTATGTGTGTGTGTGTGTGTTTTAATTTCCTGAATTCGTAAGTTTATTAGGAAATTGAAAGTAATCCATTAATATTCCAAGAACAATTTACATGGTATTCTTGAAAGACCACTAAAAGCGTTTCTTTGTTCAGGCGTGTTAGATTCTGAACTTTTACAACCATTTTACCTGAACTGCTCAATGAATTTTATGAGTGTGCAAATTCTTTTTTTTTTTTACAGTTAAACATTTGTTTTCTTTCTTTGGCTATTAAAATGCTCAGCACACTAAGACGGCTGGAGCATTTCCTTAAAATGGTCCAACTTACAATATGAGCACAATTATTTTGTCCCTCCCCATTTCTTAAAATGGATCTTTCCCCCATCCCTGATTGCTCAGTCCTCGCTATTCGATGGATACCTGAGCTAATTCTAGTAAAATAATATTAATTTAGTGTTAATTATTTTGCACATTTCACACACAAATTCAAAATTATGGATGAATCGATAATATTTATAGATTGTCAATTGATGTTTTTGAAATTAGGAAAACAGATTTACTATTTACGGATAATTTAAATAAATATTAGTTTATTGACTGAAGGATTCAATTTCTTATCTGTTTGTAAGTACATTGCTCTAAAACGGCTGGACCGATTTTCTTAAAACCTGATCTTTTAAAATGATATGATCAACTTTAAATATGATTACGATTAGTTTGGTCTCACGCCTCTCTCTCCCTCTCTCTCTCTCCAAAAAAAAAAACAAAAAAAAAGCCCATTTTCTTCCTTAATATCGACATCGCTGTCATTGCTAACTTAAGACACTTCCACTTTAAATGGGAGACTTTTTTTCTATCATTTTGTTTGTTCGCGCACATATTTCAGAGTAGAATTTTTAATGGGACAAGAGCAGCGGAGGCCAAGCTTCCCAGGAACAAGGTATGAAATTAAGAACAAGTCGTTGAAATGAAGACTAACACACATAGAAGAAAGAAAGAAACATCCAAGCGATCAACTGGGATTTGAATGCAGGTTCGCGTGTATCAACTCGAAGACATGCATTCGCCTTGACTACTTGGCTCTGCCCAAATTGCTTTCTTCTATCACAATGTTAAAATTATTGTTCTTCCGTCAAATTTTTTCAACCTTTTCTTCCTACGATCTTTATTTTTCAGTTATTAAAATCAATATTCTCCCATTAAGTGTAACTAGATTTATAATTTGTGAGATGATATGCAAAATCTACATTGAAAATTCTCTATTTAAACGCATTAATGAAGCCATACACCTGATTAGTTTAAACAAATATTTAATTTATATGAGAATCAAGATATACAAATGGATCGACTAGTTTCACCGCCGAGAGACGGTTTTTTCAAGTAACCCCATTACTTGAAAAACCGTCTGTCGGCGGTGAAACTAGTCGATCCCTTTGTATTTCTTGGTTCTCATATAAATTAATTATTTGTTTTATCTAATCAGGTGTAGGGCTTCATTAATGCGTTTAAAAAAATCCAGCACACATAAAACATTTCTAATCTGAAATTCTCTATTGTCTTCGGTATTTGCGAGAGGTAAAACAATAAAAAAAAGCATTTTTTTTTCTAGAAAACAGATAAATTGAACTTACTTCTTTACTACATTAGTTACAAACTAATCTGGTTGAAAAAGGAGCTTTATTTTATTTTTTTTTTGGTAAAATTTTAATCATTATTTTTAATAACTAATAATTTACATATCTTACAATAACCATAACTTACTAGATAACTGAATTTAAAATAGAAATGAGAGATTTTTATAAGTTATAAGTGGTCATAATCTAGAATTTAAAGAACCTTTAAAAATACTTTAAAAAGAAAATTATCACTGGAAACATAGTTCTAGAAATACAAGAAATTTAGGGAAAAAAAGTCTATAGTAGATGAAGTGGTATCAGATAAATTTAATTTTTCAGAAAAGCCGCTGTTTTTTGAAAAAAAAATAAACTCCATCTTCTTTATACCTTCTAGTTGTTTAGCGAAATTCCAAACATTGCTTGTTTCTCCTCCCACCTCCGTTCTTAAATTAATTAAAATTGGCATGCGACAAATTTTAGACTCCAAGGAAAAACCTTATCTCCGACATATTTAGACTCTCAATGTTTTCCTTCTACTATCAATCAACGAAGGAAGCTCCGGGCAAAACAAACGATCGTTTTCCCAAATGATTTAGAAGTTAGCTACAGCCGCAGGTTTCTAAACTAATATTCCATCGAATTCTTTATTCAAAACTATAAATAATAGTTTTTCATTTCGGCAGCACAAATCGAAATTTCGATTTCAGTTTTAATATTTGGAATAATAATCAAAGTCACTTCAAATAAATTTTAATGCTGAAATTTGGAATTGATTTTATTACTGCCTTTAATAGTTCAGATGTTAATAGTTTAGATTAACGAGGAAAAACTTCCTAGCTGACCTAAACCACTCAGAAAAAAAAGTATGAGAAAATATCTTTGAACTTATTATAAATTGTTTTGCTTTTGAAAGATTGGTAATATTTTAATATTTTTTTCCAAAACCTTTATTGTCTTTCATTTAAAACTTCAGAAAAAACATCTTTTTCCCATTTTTTTATATATGATAATATCGGAAACATTTTTTTGTAGTAAATAATTATTATTTAAAACATATTACGAGGAAATTCATCGACGACAGTTTTTCAGACGCAGTAAATTTAATGGAAAAAACAGTTTATCTCGGATTGGTAAGTGAGTACTGAATTTTCCAAATTGTTATTGATGAAACAATTTAATTTATAATTTTCGGAGTAAGAATGATGACAGTAATTATTTAATAAAAATGATTTTTTTTCTTTTTCGACCCCATCTTCATTTGATATTAATTTTTGTTATTACCGTAAGTTTTTTTTTGGCAAAACATGATGTGTCGTTTGCTACCATAAGTTATTGACATACTGTTCGGTTTTGCTTATGAGAGCCTTCAACGCTTTTGCGCATGCGTCAGATCTCCTTCAATTTCAGCAAAATAGGGGTGAGGAGAAACAAAGAGGGGATGTTTACTTTTTATAGTGTTAGTTTACTAGTAGCTGCGTTCTATTTGCGCTTTTCGGGAAAGAATTATGGAAAGAATAAATACTATTGCAAAAATGCTTCTCCGTTATTTTTTTCTTAAAAGCGAAAATGTCCAAACATTTTGGGTATTTTCACATTTTTTTTATTTAATTTAAACTTTATATAGGTGTACAATAGTTTTGTTCTTCGATGCAAAATAAAATCCCTGATGTCGGGGGCGTAGGAATTCGATTTTAGTGCCACTCCTGAAAGCTTTATTTCCACTTGAACTAGCCATGTAAAAAATAAATACAGAAATTTTGACTTGAATTCAAACGAAATAGAAAGCAAAGAACTGATAGAAAGATTCTAATCAGTAAGCATCTGAAATATACGTGCGTGCTACTAATAAAAAAACGGTATTAGGAAAGTGCTCATACCAGCGTATCACCCCTTTGAGGAGTACAATCGTCCGCGAGTATGATTCTCGCTTTCGAAAACGAACAGTACTTTCACGAAGAGCTATCAATGTTATACCAACAAGTAAAGGAGTAATAAGATCAAAATAGCATCGATTATCTCAAAGACGATCAATGTTAATATTGTCACATTTCTTAAGAAAGCCTCTTGAATTGAAAATACGAAATTAGTATAAAATGGTGTAGTATATTAGTTACATCTGGTAAACTTTAAAGACTAATAAGAATAGTAATTTTAATGAAAAGTGAATATTTAAATTCCATTAAGATTCTTCTGTAATTTAACAATAAATGTTTGACTTTTCAGTTAAAGTTTTGAATACAGGTAAAACCCCGGTTAACCGAACACGGGTCAACCGAAACCCGGGTTATCCGAAACGCCTCGGAAAATCGAAAATCCAAACAATAATAGTGTATTGCACGGAAATAATTCGAGGGCAAGAGTGTGCTGGGCTATGGCTAACGGGGAGAGTTTTTTAAATGAGTAATTCATATGCTACAAACTATTAAGTACAGAATACTGTATTTTGATGTAGCCTACTGTAATCCTAAAAATGTAATTTTAACTTAATAAACAGCATAAGAAAAGCCATTCCGTCATGGCTGAGCGGACTATACGGCGGTCTGCCCTGTGGTCGATGTGTCGGAACCCGGGTTCGAATCCCGGCTTGGGCATGGCTGTTTCTTTCTTCTTCTGTGTTTCGTCCGTTTCTCCCTGGGACTTACAATCTCAGGGTTATTTCTGGCCGAGATGTGAATCTCGCCCCCTTTCTTCAATTTCGTAGCCTCACCCTGACGTTGTCAGATAGGGCTAGATCGTGGTCCAAAGTTGACCGTTGTCGATAAAAGAAGAAAGAACATAAGTGTAGCATACAAAGAGATTTTTGAATTCGTTTGACCTTAAAAATCTTTCAAAAATACATACTATAATTACAATACAAAAACTGTAGCTGTATTAGATGTTCATGGCTTAACCGAAAAAATTGTTATCCGAAACGGTTTGCCCCCCCCCCCCTTTAGTTCGATTAACTGGGGTTTTACTGCATTATATTTTGAAATGACAATAAAAAATAAATTAATCGATTGAAGGCCAGATTTTTCTTCTGAATAATATTTTATAAAATGATTTTTAACTAATTAAAATATATTTATTAATTTATTCAGGAGTAGGTTCTGTATTTCGCAAATTCATCAAAACAATATGCCACAATATTTTTTTATTTACATTTCCTATTAATTAACGTCTCTCTTTTTTTTTAACTCTATAGAATTGAATGTCTTTTGTTAAAGTTATTTCTTCGCTAAAGGAAATGGAAAATTTGCTGTCTCTATATTGCACAGAATTAAAGATTTGTACATACATGGCAGTTGTTACTGTCACGATTTTTTTAGTCTTTTGTTTATTTTTGCCCTTTCATTTTTCGTCCCTGTATTTTTCGCCATCTTTCTCACTGTTTTACTCTTATTTTTAATTTTTGCGAATTCCTTCTGCATTAGACTCTGTTTCATCATTCGTGTTTATCTTTTCTCCGGTGGTCTTGCGTTTCGTTTCCTTTAGTTGATCTGTTGACCCCTTATTTCTCTTCTTTGCTCTGTTTATTTGAGAGATTCCTTTGCTTTCCTTTACATTGTCTTTGGGCCTGTCAATCACTTCTTCCTTCGTGGCTTACCCGACTCTTCGTCACCTGTCCGTTTATTGGTTAATTTTGTGTGTTTTGGTGACGTAATCAGTTATTCTTTTCAATTATTTTATTTCCAGAAAAATAAATAGTTGGTATCGGAATCGCTGAGCCTAAAAGTTGAATAAGATGTAGTCTCCACACTTATTTAAGCTATTTTTATTTTTATCCTTTCCTTTTAATTTCTGTCTTTCATTATGAATAAGGATTAAGATTGGTGACATAGGAGAGGTACTGTGACGGATAAGAAACACCGATCGTGTAAGTGTACCTTCAACTGCCGAAACACCTCAGCACGTTTGCTGCGGGAACTGATGGTTTTGCGAACTTGGTGAACAGGACGGAGCCGTACAAAAACCCACAGCAGAGACTGACGGGATGACGTCGGTTAACCGCCACAGCCAACTTAGTTTTGCAGCCCGCTAACCCGTAACGATTGCTGGGAAGGCAGCGATTGTAGTACTTTGCTGGACGCCGAATTACCCTGCGGAACAGTGTCAAACCCACCTCCGCGACTTGACCGCCGCATCAGAATCCATGAACTGGGATAAGTGCCAGTGATATGTGTTTTAAAAGTGCTACAGTGAGTCATTATAGTGAAGTGTTTTCATCCGCCCGACGACGGTACCTCTGTAATGTGTATCCTCGTGTGAATTGGATGCCTTAATTCAAACCTGGGATCCCATGGTGTATTGCAAGTAGCAATGATGTGCGTAAGTGACTGTTTGAATAGGCCTATTCGTTTTGTTAAGAACAAGCTTTGCTAGCAAATATCTTCTTCATTTTTAATAAGTGTTAAACTGTACGTTCAATCAACACTACTTCTGACTTTTGAAGTTTTTTTCGTTTAATTGACATTTAATTTTATCTTGAACATTTTCACAAAGAAAGATTGTCGAGAAGATACTTCCTATGTTTATTTAATTAACTTGATGCTGATTTCGTTTTGAGAAGTTTCTCAAAAGTAAAGTTAATCTAATATTCTTTCTTTAATGTGATATATTGTTCTTTGATGGCCACTATTATCATGTTTAGTTTGATGAAGGATTAGAAACTTGTGCTTTCTGTGTGAGCCTTAAGCCCATTGTTTTGATTGTTTACAATGTGTATTTACATTTATTTACATTTAGTCTTACAGTAAAATTCATGTTATTAAACTTTACTTATCTTGGCTTTTATTTACTATTTATCCTTTAGCTTATTATTATTATCTTTAGGTTGTTCTTAATCCCAAACGAAATGGTAGCAGAGCTGTTTTCATTCATTTTTACCTTGATTTGCGGAAGTATTTTAAATAAAGTTCCCAAATGGTTAATTAAGGAAACATTTAACATTTAAGAATTTGTTTTTTCGTGTCATTATATTAACTAAGGAAAAATATAATAATTTAGTTTCCACTCACGTTAAAACATATTAGTAAATTCCTTAGTCCTTATGCTAAATGATTTGTTTCTTTGTATCCCTGTTTTTATGTTTGTTTGTCTTTTTTACCAATATCGGCATGTCTATTTTGTATGATATAAAAATATCATTAATTATTGATATCTTCATTAACAAATGCTTTGGAATGGAATTAAATACTGCAGTTTAAAAACACAACAAATAAGTAATGGGTATTCTTTTTCACTTTTTCTTCACAACGAACAGCAATGCAATTTGATACCGAAATTGTAAATTCTGAATTAAACAGAAAGCATTTAACAGGAGGAGTAACGTGATGTAATGATCTTAAAACCAATGTTTTGTAACATTACCCTTGTACAATTTTCCTTAATTAAGCCTATTATTAAATTACTTTTGAAAAATGTACCATAATTAAAAGAGAGCAGGAGTTTACTCCAGTGACCAAATGGAACACTAAAACCTTGCGGGCAGTCGTTGTCATCTCTTTAGGTTGACCTTTGGGTGTTCAGATATGAGGGCTCATAGTCACTCGAAGCGCAGGATTCTCATTATGGAAAAGGAAGACAATTAAATTTACATTTCAATGAAGATAGCGGAATTCTTCTCCACAACATTAGATTCTCAAAGAGCTAATTCTTTCAGAAAATATCTAGACAAAATAAAAATAAGTACTTACACAAAGGTGATTTAAATCAGTACATCTTAAAGAAAGCATCTAAATTCATAAGATTATGAAAATAATGTAACGTATTTACAAGAAAACAGCATTACAGCAAAGATAATCTCTGGTGTATTCAGCAAAGAACAATAAAACTTCATTTGGAAGCTAAACTACAAGAAATGTATTAAGGAATTTCTACATTTAAGAAATATTAATTCATACGTTAAATGTATTCAGATCGTTCCAACAATTAAATAATTCAATAACACTGTTTAAAAACTGAAAAATTTCGAATCTTCAGACTTAAAACATGAAACTTCAAATTACTTTATCTTATATTTCAGGATTTGGAATCATTATGTAATATCACACCACAATTACCAGGTATCATTATCACATAAACAGAGAAAACAAAAGTAGTTTCAGTTGCAATATTTAAGGAATTTCATACGCTACTATTAGTCGTGTTCACTTTTAAAAAAAGTCTAACTACCATCCATTGTGTGAAAAAGTTTTTCTCTCATTGACGAACCTTAAAAAGCTCTCTCTTTGACTGTAGTTAAATTTTCTACAATATTTTTTATTTGCCAGCAACAAAAAAAAGCAATAAACTTACAGAATTTCAAGGTAAAGAAGGCAAAACTGACAAATTGGCATAACTGACAATAAATTTAGAAGTATTGAAAGGGATACAGTCAAACAGCTTTGATGCCATTTTCTCTAATAGCAAGTGTATGATTTCTTCTTGAATCTTATTAGCTAAATAATTAATTTGAAATAATTCAGTCAGCATCAATTTAAAAGCAAATCAATGTTGTTGTTTATCTTGTGTATCGGCTTTTTCAGTGGTGATGGTACTGGCATGTTTGACAATGTTGACTTTGAAAACCTGTCAGTGGCGAATATAGAATATATTTTTGGGGGGAGCCCAAGATTAATGTAAGGTTAAGTTAAGTAATTTTAAGTAGACACCCCATGGAAACCTATGTGTTCAACCAAAAAAAAACGATGAAAACCTATCTGTTCAACCACAAAAAAAAACAAAAAAAGCGATGAAAACCTATCTGTTCAACCAAAAAAAAAAAAAGAAAAAACGTTGGGAGGACATACCTTCATTATTTCGGGGGGGGGGGGGGGGGCTCGCCCCCCTCCCCTTATATACGCCCCTGAAACCTGTAATTTGTTTCTTTGTTATTGATAACTAATGGAATTATTGGTACTTATGTTCTATTATTTCTTTATGCTTAGTTAAAATATCCTGGAGGGAGAAAGAAGAATTCTCGTGTATTTGTATGAGCTGATATGCATGAAATTTTATTCGAGTGAAATCAGAGAAGCTTAACGACCACTTCCAATTTCATCAAAATTGGAGAAAATAAAAGTCTTAAGTTTAATGTTTCGAAAAAACTTTCGCATTTAATGTTTTGATCTTTTACAACATATCTCAATCTCGCGGCAGCTTTTGGAACAATAAATAGCGAACGAATATATTAAATGTTAAGCTCTGTCAATTAGTATTTGAGCTTTAGTGTTATAATATTTTCTATGTTCCTTTTATTATTAGATAGTTAGAAACCTGTAATTACATAATCATTCAATGGGAGCATAATTACTGGTAGTATTAAAGTCGGTTTCCTTCTCAAATTTTGAAATAACAGCAGAATTTTAATTTGAGAAAAATGAAAACAGAAAATTTTAGAAGTCATTATTTTCTATCATACATTATCTTAAAACTTAACTCCAGTTAATTTAAAAACCAGAAGGCATCTGTGATATGAGAAAATCTTTACCAATGCAAAAGAAAAATGATAAAAAAAAGACAAATGCTTTTGTAATGCTACAAAATAATTTCTAATTTGAAGAACTACTATTAGACAGTTAGACCTATTTGAAATAATTCTCTTAACTTTTAAAGAATCAGAAACCATTACTCAAAATATTAGACCATTGCATTGTGATTCTCACAATATTATAATAAATATATGAAAAAGAAAACTAAGTATTTGAAAAAGATCTATCCAAAATTTACACAAGAGTTTAGCAAGATCTTCTAAAGGCGTTAATATTAAAGAAAACTGTTCTACTTTAACGAGTCATGAACTTGATGTTTGAAGGTCACAAGTAGCAGAGTAGTATGAAATATAACTACTATATAGAGTAGCATCACCAGAATAATTTAAATCTTATTACATTGTAATGGATTAATTATAACTTAGAAAGGATTCTTTGTTATTATTGAACAAGTATTTACAATTTACAACAACTAAAATGTGAATCGAAACAATCAAACTCTTTACAACATTATTAGGTAACTATCTATATTTTCTGTAAAACCTATTAAGTAGTAATTTCAATGATAATGTTTTCCCATAATTAAGCTGCAAATATCGAATAGCCTAAAACGATTTAAATAGTAGTAACACTTTAAATTGATGTACAGAGTTATAATATTGTCTTTAAACGGAAATTCATCAAGACATTTTTTAATCAAAGCTTTTTTTGAAAACATTTTTTATAACGTTACTTTAGCTACTACGTTTTCTCGCAATGTTAATTCAGTGTTATTGCGTTAACAGATCTCCCAGCATCATTGAAGTTTCTCTAATTTTATTTGATTCTACACATCAAGTCAATGATAGTTAATGATAATTTTCAATTTTTTAATTTAAGAATCATAACTGTTTTGCTCAGAATCGAAGTTTCTATTGTGGGTATCCGAACGATGGGATTGGATAATTTTTGCAGATATTTTTCTCCCTAAACTGTAAGGAATGACGTAGAAAAGATTACAAAGAATACCCAATATTAAACAAGTAATTATGAAAAAAAAATAAAAGCAGCTTTCCTTGAAATATTTTTTTTTATTATTTATTTATTTTTTAAATCGTAGAAGCAAAATATTTTTTTATTAAAGAAAACAGATCAAATAATGAAGTGAAATTGCAATAACAGCAGCTTGATTGTCTCTTGTCCGTAAATATACATTCCAAGTTTCAAAACTAACCATAAAAAAAAATTGAAAAAAAAGGTTCAAAAGTTTTTATGGGATAAGATATCAAATATACAGGGCAGACATGTACTGTATAGTGTTACTAAGCTTAACATTTCTTACGAAAGTAATGAAAAAAATAAAAACATAAGGAAAATATTTTATTAGTTGATTCAAATACAAATCAAATGAAAATTTCCACAGATAAGCAAATTTAAATATAAATTAAGAAAAACAAATAATCACTTTTTTTTAAGTGGAAGATAAAATAATTACGTAAATTCTCTATATTTGTCTATTAAATCATTTCTTATGTCCTTCCAAAGCCTCAAAATTATGAATAGGTGATTATTAAGAATAATCTGAAACTAATGACACTTGTGTTAGCTGTAATTGTGATTAACGATTAATGATTTTTTTAGTCTTCTGATTAAGATCAGAAGACTTATATTCCCGTTTTGTCTGGGGACAAGTATCATTAAAATATCATTAGCAACAATGACAACAATCGCAACAATTGCGTCTTTCGCAACAATCACATTTATGATTTAAGGAAATATCTTATTTTATCACATTTAAGGAAATTATGGTAATATCAATTAGATTTTCATAGGCGAATTAGAAGACGTTGCGAAGCATTGTGATTGGTTTACTAATCGCTATCCCTACCTTGTTTCTCTTCTACAATGTGATGAAAACTCATGCAATGGTTGGCGAGAAGTTTTCTCCCTAAGTGCACTACATCAAGTTTAATAAGAAAATAAAGAAGCACTTACTTCTTCATCAATTTGAAGAATTGTTTTTCAATTTTTTTTTCGTTGTGTATTAAAATCGAGATCCTTATTTCTTTATGACGATCGACTTTACTGGGGGCTGAAAGTTCTAAATTGAATTGATATTGCGTTAACGTTTATGAGCGAGAATAAGTGAGAGAAATGAGAACACCATTCTTGTGAATTACCTACCTTTCAGTGGTAGAACTCTAGTGCAAGTAAAAGAGAGAGAGACATATTAGAGTTAAGATCTAATCAAATAATAAGAGAGATAGACAGATAAAAATGCATAAGATCTTCCTGTTTCCAAAGTAATGTCATTTATCAGTGACAGCCCATTTCGAGTGGAGGGTAGGAAGACGTCACTTGAGTCCGAGAAGATGGTCTTCTTCGCCAGCATTTCCATGGAGACTAGAGCAAAGTGCTGTATCCATCAATCATAAAAGAAGGACACATCAAATAATGGGGCGCTACGTCTAGAGGAAGACTTCCTAGCAAACCAATTCCTGGTTTACTGCTTATTCAGAGCAATCAATCATTATATTTCAATGGTAATAATATTAAATAGAATAAAACCAAATTTAGTTTTCCTTTAATAAGTTAGATTATATTTTCATAATTACCGCCATCAAGATGGCCACCACAATTTCATAGTAAGGACTCGATACTCTTTAAAGAAGTGAAACAGCTTATTTAAAAAATATTTCAACAGGATTGAATTCAAATCCAGCCTAAATGAGAGTGAACTCGTTCGCACATATTTTATTCTTCTTGCATTAGATATCTAGAAGGACGTATATTTTTCCTTTCTTTTCTTTCGTTTTCTTTTTTCTTTTTCGCAAAAATTAAATTTAATACAGTAGAACCTCATTATAACGGACTAATTGGGGCTGAAGGTTGTCCGTTTTAATGAAAATCCGGTTTATAACAAATAATTCTTATAGTGGTGTAATGCAGCAGGGTTTACATCAATGAAAGTACAATAGTTAGCTATAAAAAGTGTTTATTATACATCGAATCAAAAACAGCTTTCAACATAGTAGATTGATTTGAAAAAGATGTGTACATATACACTGCATTAATCTTTAGAACAAGAAGCTCCTGGTTCATGTTGATTGCTTATATTCATTGATTTGAAAAAATAATTTATTTTCTGTTGGGTTTGTTTGCTGCTTATTTCTTCAGTTAATAACTGATGGAGGTGTCGTAAGTGTTCATAATATGAAAACACATTTTCATTTGCCAATTGTTCAACATATTGAATAACAAAATTTAAATGGTCTTTCACTTTGCTCAACTTAATTGTAGGCTGGCAATTTTTTTTAAAACTGTCCGTTATAAGCGACGTCCGTTATAATAGGGTCCGTTATAATGAGGTTCTACTGTATCAATTGATTGTAATTTGCTACTAAATTATTACTATTATTCCTTCGTTACTATCTAAGTGATTTCGCTGAAATTTTATTTGGTAAAGTGTCAGTAATAGAGGTCCATGTGGAAGTCTCAATGTGTCTCAATATGTCACGTAATCTCATAATTTTACTTTTCTCGTGAACTGATCAAGTAATTTGAGACTTAATTTTTTTTATTTTTTTGAATATTGTTAAGATACTTTTATGAAATTTTATGAAATAACAATATGTTGATGTTTACAGAACTGTAAATGTTGAATCTACGATATAGCGAAAAATAATCAAAATTTATAAGATGTTACTGTTTTAACAAAGCCTGTTGCTACCCAGTGTTTGAAAAACACTGCTTTACACCAGTTTGAGAGCAGAAAATTTTACTTCCACTATTTTAGAATAATACTGAATAGCTTATTGAATAGTTAATAAGTTAAAGCCAACAGCTTTTCTTTTAAATCAAACCTGTCAAGTAAAAATTTTAGTGATCGCGTGTCCTTGGATGCTAAGCATTTTCTCAGTCACGTGATCTGTGATCGCGACCGGAACAACTTATCTTTGATTTTGGTCATCTAAAATGAACGGTTTAGATATTGACCTTACGTCACCTGATTTTTGGTTGACCCACATCAATGAAAAATAAAATGTAGCCATCCTCAATACTACACCTAACATTTGACACCTTATTTATGTGTCTTATAGTTTCGAATGAATAGCGTGTAGAAAAAAAAACAATGTTTTCTTTATGTAAATAAATTCACTGTTTCAGTTAAATAACACACTTTAATTTTTTCTAAATTAATAAGTGTATTTCGTAATAAGATTTGATGGTAGATTTCATGATTAAAAAAATAAATTCAAACTTCACCGTTACTACGCTTAATGCTTCCTTAAAACAATTCACTGGAAATTCTTATTGTTATCAGAAGGTGATAATTTAGACAGTATAGCACCCTACAATAATAGTAAGTGCTTTCTGTGATGGTAATAACCCTGAGAATATCCATTTTAAAAATAACAAAACCTACAAGTAAGCTGAACGTGTTTTAAAAGCCAAGATCACTTTCCTATATTCACTTGCTCAGTCACATCAAGTACAAATGAACATTCATTAATTACACAAATCAGCACACGATTCCTGAAATCACTGTATTTCCATTCAATATTAGCTGTTTAACCATAATCTTCAATGTTAGCTCGTGATTACGTTAACAAACTGCAATGCCCTAATAGAATTTATCGTAAAAGTTGATCACAACTGAAAATAATGTGTATAATGTAAAAGAAAAACGATATTAACGATAATCATACATACTTCAGAAGAAAAAAAAAACCCAAAAAAAATCCCAAAGCTATTGTAATAATCGAAGGAAATAATATCTTTGAAATAACTTTGAAACTATCTATTGAAATTAACTTTTATTTCTTATCTATAGTCTATTCTAAAGTTCAGATTCCCGAAGACAAAATCAGAAACACGAAGTCATTCAGGCAGAGCCGAGCGATTTAAACGGTTGCCAACTCTCCCATGACTGATGTAATTGCTTGCGGTTTGGTTTCCCGAAGCTTCATTGTATTACTTTCTTTCTTCTGCATTTGTCTTCGTCAGATTTGTTTTTCTGATATTATGTTCGGTGCTACAGTAGGCTTATTTCTAGTTTCAAAAGTAGTGGTGTGTATCTACAACACTTTGTAATCTATCAAAAGATGAGATGACAAGGAAAAAAAATTCATTGAACCCAATTTGGAAATTATCTTTGAATCTCTTCTTTCCCTTGCTCTGTAAAAGTGGACACTTTTATTGTCAATTTGTAACATCGATTGTGGAAACATTCTATATTGAAGAATTTTTGGTTGTCATTGTTATTCTTTAAGAAAACAAATGGTTTTAAGATAAAGCTGGAACTTTATTAAGAGATAACTAAATGTTAGTTCCTATTTACTTTAATAATTCGGAAATGAGAACTGGTGGTAGATGGGTAATTCCTATAGGTGTCTTCGTGGCTCAAGGGAAACTGAAGCTAAAGGCTTCAATATATCAATGATTATAGGGACGAGTTGAGATTAGGCGGTCAACTCACATTAGGACTTCACCCCCGAGAAAGAAACCCGAATTCCATTTTATTGAGGGTTAAATGAACCCTAAGGCCCATCCAGAGGAGAACAATCTAAGAAAAATCCTCCACCTTCGCCAGGGATTGAACTCTGATCGTCTAGTCAAGTTGCGATTCCACAAAAGAACTTACTGCCAAAAAAAATCCCCATTGCATAAATCTTAAGGTGTTATCATACGAAATAAACTCCAAGTATCTAAATAAATTAAAAGTTTAGTTGTATTTTTCTAGCTAATGATTTAACAAAAGATTGTTTGCTTTCATCTAAGTCAGTTGTATTTAAAGAATTAGTTTATTAATTATTGCTTAATGACTTTATGATCATTTTTTTTTTGGTTTGTTTAAGGGTTTTTAACAATATGGTTTAGTATTATTCAATCACAAAGATATTATTCCATTAATCTTCAACATAAATTCTCCAAACATAAACTCTCCAAATAATTGCAATATTTCAAAAGCCTCAGCGGTTTTCTTTATCAAGCTTAACATAACATAAAAAGGGAAAAGACATATTGCATCTTCTTCCCAAAACTTCAAAAAGAAAATTAATTTAACAATAATTATGAAATTAAAGAACGTAACATGCTCCGTGCCACACGAATCATCATTACGCTCATTATAATGCTCCATACATAAATAAATAATGTCCAAAATTTAAAGTTCAAAAACATCCATATTATAAATTTGAATGAGCTTTTATTTGGAGAGTTTATGTTGAAGATTAATAAAGAAGTTTGGTTTATTTCAAGAAAATATTATTCCAATTGTTGAGACGTGAGTTTATTTGTTTTAATCGAGAATTATCATATCATGTTTCTCTTTTGTTTGTCTTAGTTTTTATTTTTCAACAACTTGAAAAAGGAATAATGGAATTTTCCGAAAATTTGCAATGTTATTATTTATTTTAATAAAAAATTTGAAGAAGTTTGTTGTGATGAATTTTAATACATTAAAATGAAGAAGAGTGAACTAAGAAGGAGGTATGAATTTAGTGATAGGTTCTCTCATTTTCACACTAATATGAGCAATTCTGTTTTGCATCTTACCATATGGCTATTCAAAAGTTGGCATAGAAAGCTATTTTATTTTAAAATATACAAATCTTTCCATTCAATTGCTATTACTTTTTAAATGCTATTACTTACTATTAATTTTTAATCGATGTATCATGAATTAATTAGCAGTTTTTATCTTTTCACTCAAAAGACACCCTGTAGTAAGTGACATTAAGTTTTAAAAATAAGGATTAATATACTTTAAATTTATTAATCAACTAATGAACTTCTAATATTATTATTTACTTATCTTTAAGTTATTCCTTATCAAAATCATCATTAAAGCATTGTAATTTTCTCTGCTGCACAACAGACATTTAAAACGATGTAATACGAGAATCGATTAGAATAAAACTTCACAACCGTTATTAATTACATTTATGGGTTTGTCATAATGCCGGCGGCTGCTGAAAGAGGACTGTATTGCTCAGTATCACGTGGTCTTTCTCGTGTGTTTCATTGGAGATGAGCGCTGTCATTTCAAAAATGGCAATCCGCTTGGTTAACTGGTCTCCTATTAAAACCTTAAAGAAATTGCACAACAACATCAGGAAAAACATCGTGGGCTTCTGAACCTCGGGGTGATCGTCCTTCATGACAAAGCCGACCATACTTTGCTCGGAGCACAGAACTTCCGGGCACGGTTCCCACTGGGAAATTTTGGATCATAAGCCTTACAGCCCGTATTTGACTCCCAATAATTTTCATCTGTTCCCTGATTTAAAAGAGCACATGTCAGGTCGACGCTTCACAACCAATGAAGAAGTCCAACGTCATGCAAAAAGTGGATGCAACAGCAGGGCCCTGACTTTTATGGGCTGGAATGGATAAACTGATCAAATGTTGCGACAAATGTCTCAATTGTCAAGATGAATTTATAGAAAAATAGTATATCTGTGCCACTTTTGAGGGCACCATCTCATTTTTTCCAAGGTTTGCTTTTCGTGAACAAGCTTTATAAACTTTTTTTCTGATCCAGCTACGTATATTAACATTTAAAAATCGTCGATAAGTTCTGTTTAGATATTGAAGCTAAGTTTATAAAATCCCCATCAGTTTTTACTTCAAAATTAAAAAGTTATAATTTTCATAATTTTATGCATAATTAGTAGTTTCGTAATAGAATGGGAATTCATTCTCAGTAAGTTTATCTGTTTTACTCCCAAAAATAATGCACACGATTTTTTTCTTAATTTTAGTCAATCTCTTAAGGAACATTTTAGTTTGTTCCGTTTCCTATAGAATAAAATAAAAGATGTATCAACAAAATACATAGAATTTGATTTTTTTTTAATGTTTTATTAGCAAAACTTTTTTTTTTTAATATATATTTCTCACAACTCGCGACCGCGTCTCGGAGACCTCATGTTTGATCGTAAGTTACGTGACCCACATAGATAACATTTGCCACCTTATTTATATTTCTGTATCTAATGGTTTCGGAGAAGATAGGGCCAGAAAAAAAATCAACTTTTCTTTTATGTATATAGATTAATTTTGTTTAATGTTAATTATAATTCATATTTTATTACTAACATACTATCCATTATTTTAGTTTTTGTATTTTATTGAATCACTTTCTTTTCCATTATTTACTATCTATAAAATTATATAGTATATAATCTTATTTTAATCTTTATAATCTTTATTTTTAATAACATACTTACTCTTTTGTAACTGAAAAGTTATCGATAATTTTTTAAAAAGGAATTCTAGTTAATATTCATCTCAACAACAGAAAGCTACATGGTATTTAAAGCTTTAAAATGTTGCTTAACTATGTTCAGCCCAGTATTTTGAATGCTCGAAGTTTATTTTACACAGGCTATCGGATTCAAATAAATAAATAAAGTGGCTGGAACTGCTAAATGATTTACATTACAGAAATTATTGGAAGCCAAGGTACATGAAATGTAGATGTAAACTTGATTATTCATAAGGTTTTATTAACTTAACTAAATCATAAACAAAATACGTTAAGCAAAAGCAACCATTAAAACTCTTTATTGCAGTATTTCCTCTTCATAAAAGACAAAGGAGAAGCTAGGAGATTAGTGAGTTGTACTTGTAAGTATCTTTTAATTTATTCACTCGAATCTCTTCTGCTGAATGCATGACAACTGTGCTTTTGAATAATTCATGAAAACTTACAAATTTAAATATAAAAACATTTATTTTAGAACTTAAAAGTTGTATTATTGCTCTCAATTAATAGATGATTGCTATCATCAATTCAATACAATTTTGGAAAACGGCCAAATAATGTTGGCCACTTTCCAAACTTCAGTGTTTTGAACTATCGATAGCAACAATTCATTAATTGAGAATAGTGTCTGTCCCACAATATATATTAATTTAATAAGAGAAATCAAAGAATGAAATATTAGAGCACTTTTTCGATGAGATTAAAGACACAGTTTTATAAATAACAAAGAAAAACACTTTTAAATGCTTCTAATATATATAAATAAAGAGAAATTAAAACAAAGAGATAAACAGTAACCTAGTTTAAACGCCGTGGTTTAAAGACAATAGTAATGCTAATAATATTAGTTTAAACGCTCTGAAATGTGTCTGAAGCCTCGAATTAGTATGCAAAATTCTGACAGTGCTTTGGATTGTAAAGGATGGCAGAGAACATTAATGTATACATTTACCCGACAAAAGATTTTTTTTCTTTTTTATTTTGTCATTTTAAATTAAGTCTGACATCACAATATCATATGTGAACCGCGATGATCAAAATGTTTCTTTCTTATATCTTTTTCAATAGAGTTTAACTGTTTGTTTGTTTGTTTTGTTTTTGCTGTGAACTTTCCTTTTATAAACAGGGTTGTAATAAAAAAATCTAAACTTTCAAATGCTTCATAAATACTTTCGAAAGTTTAATTTAGGTATGAATAAATGCTACATACTCGTCAATTTTTATTATTTAAACTAATTCAACTAATATTCACTTAAATCTATTTAAAAAAAAAAGTATACTACGAAATACAATACAATTCAACAGTCACTAAAAATTGGAAATTAATTTCAAATAGGTACTCAAGGTACTTTAGGTCTCGGCCGCGCGGTTGCCGTTGTCTCTTAAGACACTGGCCTCTCAGCTCTGAATGTCGAGGTTCGGTTTTCATGTGGGTTGGTGGATGATCCGTACTGGGCAGGAGTTGTCGGGGTTCTCCCGTTATCCCTGCAGTTCTCCCACCAGTCTTTCTCTCCGTCTGTCCTTATTTCCGTGGGATAGCATAATAGATTAACGGTCGCGGTGCTGGGCTTCCCTGCCACCCATACGGACCACACATACTTTCCTCTCTGGTTTTCATACGATAATTTAACAAAGTGCCCATTTGATCTTTCTTCAAATAGAAAATGCCATTGAGAAGTATGGTTTATAATTACTGTCAATTATATACAATTTTTAACGTGTGTGATTTATAGATTTTTAGTTAATACTGTATATACAATTAATATAATAAATATAATAAATATGATAAATATGTACAATACTAGGATGTATTGTATAATTTTTAAATTAATTTTACTAAATTATTTTTTAACTAAATTAATTTTATCGAAAAAATTTTTTAAACAATTATTTTAAATGTAAATATTAATTGTAAATATTAATTGTAAATAATTGTGTGTCTTAATTGTACATATATTTACTAAAAATTACTGTCAATTACACGAAATACTCTAGATGATTTACGCGATCTATCAAAACCTCCAAAAAGTGATAAAAATTAAAATCACACTGGAATATCAAAAATACGACGTAGAATTGCTTTTCTCTAGCACTACCAGCTTTTTCCGTATGCGTTAATGTAATAAGTACAAATGCCATAAACTTTAAATGACCGCAGACAAAGGAAATTACAATAATATAGAGTGTAATTGTTATCAGCTATACGAAATACTTTTTTCCATATTTTTTAATGACAAAAAGATCAGGATCAATGATTATTTTATAATAAATTCCAGTATTTATTGTAATCATTATCTTTTTTGCAAAGTCTCGATTCATTTAAAAAACAATCTTCAGCAGTTTTCATTGGTTCTTTGATTTATTCCAAGTCATTCAAAACACATGAAGAGCACATAGTCAAAAGTGGGTAGTTAAGACTAATCAGCAGGCGCTTTATTTAGTACTTACTTGATTGCTTATAGACATTTTATTTTGTATTTTTGATATAAAAAAGAAAAAAGAATTTGGACAAAGCTATTAATTGGCTTTTGTTTTAGTTGAAAAAAACCTCAGAACATCCTTCAGAAAGAAAATGACCGTAATTTATATTTGGTCCGTTTTATTAAAAGGACACACGACATCTCATTGAATGTGTATCGCTTGAAGTACAAAGTAGGCCTCATAACATTATTTATCATTTCCTTAAGAGTTAAGTCTTAAATATTTTAAATCAATGCTGGTATCTAAATAATAATAGATGAGTTTGAAGTACCTGTCACGTTTGGAAAGTTGTCATGATTTAGTATGAGACACTAATTTGACGTATTGCTGCTATGCTTCGTTGGCATATGTCAAACTTTTCACTTCAGAGCTTCAGTTAAGCCAAGTTCATGAATTAAGTATTCCCGATTAATAACCCATTTCGAGATTAAAATCTCACATTGAACAAGTGTTACTTCATGATAAAGATAAGTGACCATAGTCACTTAGATTAAATTATTTTCAAAATTTACAATTAAATGTTTCAAAACTGAACAAATTATTTTTCTTAAGATAAAATTTACCCAAAGATCCACGTAATATATATCGTAATTGGTTAGAAAATAAAGTTCAAATTAATATTCATTATTAACAAAAACACATTGATTATTAACTGTAAGCAAATTTGAACTGAAATTCCAGACTAGAAGTTTTTAGCCTAAAAATATGTTATTAAATTTTTAAAAAAAATAGATTTCAAATCTCTTTTCAGGAAAGAAAATTTGATGAGAATTTTCGAAACTTCCACAAAATTACAAAATATAGGTCTAATGTTTTTTTATTCTCGGTCTTTGCCCAGTTGACTTTGGACATAACAGAGCTTGATTTAATAAAGAAGATAAAATTGCAAAAGCTTTAGAAAAATCAAAATCTATAACCCTAAAGTTTAGAAAATTTATATAACGAAACGTAATATTTTATCACTTTTTCTATCCCATAATGCAGTCAAATTCATATCAGTATTAATTTTTCTAAAGTAGCTATTTTCATTCTGAAAAGTTTATAATAAATTTTTGAACTAAAGAATATTTTTTTTTTCCTATTGACTTCAATCGTTAAAGGTTAAAGCATCAGACTTAACAAAGCTAAGCACCGCAGGAAGTAAGGCTTCTGCGATTACAAACCGAACGGGGCGACGTTGAGGTCGGAGTCCTTAAAAAAACGAATAGTGGTCGTTAAAAAAAATAAAATAAAAATTATAAGGGCAAACATTTAAAACTGACGAATTTCATTTCTTATTTATTACCAGCCGTGTACCGTCGCTTCGCTCCGGAACCCTTGCATATATAGCATTAAAAACAAAAACTTTATTTATTTAATAAATTAATATCGAGATCGGAGAATATACAACATCTCAACACACACACTATCCCACAACACCTTGACAATATCCAAACATTAGAAGACATACATACAACACTCTACTGCGCGGCACAGGGAACCATTCGGGCACTTGGAATCAAACAACACCACATACCTACCACTGCACGGTCACAAGAATACATCCCCCCTTGGAGACGTCGCCTTGAAGGCCACATCAGCGACCTTAGAGGAGATATAGCCAGGCTCACACAATACTGTGCAGGAAACAAAACAAAGAAACTTATGTCCCAGGTCAGGAAGATATTCAAGCACATAAACACTCGCCCTTCACACTCAAACCATCATAACCATGTTCAGGAACATCTCGACACACTAAAACAAAAACTCAGTGCACTTGCAAAAAGATTACAAAGATACAAACAGGGTTGTCAAAAAAAAGCATGTTTTTACCTGTCACATGTGTGACGTAATGTGATATAATAGGTATATAAAAACACGCGCATATTCGAATGCAACGTTGTGTCAAAATTTCAAAGCAATCGGTGAAGAACTTTCGGAGATTTAAGATTTTGAACAAACGAACATTTACGTTTTTATTTATATAGATTGTAATAAAAGTATTATTGTAATTAAAAAACAACAGGAATCATAAAAATACTTTACATTACAAAATAAAAAAAAACAAGCAAATAGTTTCAGATTGAATTATAGTTTCAGGCTGTTAATAGACTCTTATAATATAGGTAGTTGTACTCTAACGATTCCTGTATATTTACTAATAAAAGAGCGACTAATCCAATGCTGTAGACATTAACCGTACAGTTAGATATCATTATAAGCCGGACTTAATTTGAGTTTCAGGAATTTCATTAATGTTTCTTATTAAAAAAAAATCCTAAATGCTTTTCTACGGATGAGCATTTTCTGAATTAAACTGGCTTTAAATATTATGTGAGAAATATTATAAACTAATTTTTTTGTATTTTTATGAAGTTTTCTTCGAATTACAAAATATGAAGGTGGCTAAAGTTTTTATGCTATGCAATGGTTCAGGCTGAGTCATCATTTTTTTTCAAAATAATTCCAGTTTTGAAGACCTTATAGAAAACTAGCCGGTTACAGTCGCTTCGCACTGGAAGCCTTGCATTCGAAAAACCAAATTACATCAAGAAAAGTCAAAACCGAAATTTAGAACTGAAACTAAATTTAAATTTAAATTTGAAACAATACATGCAGTGTAATGTTGAAATCCAAAGTATTCATTAACCATATTGTATATTCAGATCTGTGGCGCGATTTAAAACTGCGCGAGCGCCATCTATCGCCAGTTTTGGGAATGTTTTAAATGCACTCATTGGGTTAGCGCCATCTATGGATAGTTTGAGGAAGGTTTTCATTCATCCTACGGGAATTACTTGATGGGCCGGGATGAAAAATAGTACATGTCGTACTTCGTGTCCGAGACTACCTGCAGGCAACATTTCATTCTCATCCGTTGCGCCATTGAGGCAGGTGATTGAATGGCAAATATATAAACAATCTTACAGATTTTCGCTTTCGTAATAATAATTAGGATTTGTCAATAATCTTAAAATGATACACTGATAAATGATTCAAGAAGCAAATTTAAACTCATGTTAAAAAAATTAACTACAAAAGTTCAATAAGAGAAGTTAATTCTAACAATTATGGGTTTATATATAAAAAGATTCACAACAGTCGGAACACATTTTTATATTTCGCAACTTTTAGATTTTTTATCATCTGTTACAGTCTTTTAAACAAATATAAAATTTAAGCAAAGTAAAAAATAAAAAACTAAAGTTAAAGTGAAGAATTTCAAAATATTCATATTAAATGCATCTATATACGATTATCCAGTTCAAAATTTTAAATCTGTATCTGAAATGTATCTGAAATGTACTGCCAAACTTAAAGGTCGTATTCAATCATGCAAACAACGAATAAATATCATAAATATGGGGCTGGAAATGCGTTATTTCCAAGATATGAACGATGAAACGATACAGAGGTGTTGGCCTTTACGTCGTATCATCGAGTCACTAAATTGCTCCTCAGTAATCATGACATGTAATGTTCAATACCCTCGCCCCCACCAAAAGTGGATAACCCCTTCACCACCACAATTGGACAAACCCCCCAAACAAAAGTGGAACGGTCTCGTTGAATGCATTCCAGACGTCAGAATCGCCGCAGCTTGTTCTAGAGAACATCATGACTACGAGGTACAGCAATGCAGAGATGGCCGACATCCATTTCACTTACGAAAGAGCAAATGGAAATTGCAGAGAAGCTGCACGACTGTACCAGAAAGCCTTTCCGCAACGACAGTGTCCATTCAGAAACACATTTAGTGCGTTTCATCGTCGTGTGACTGAGACAGGATCATTTACGTCCGCTACTGTCGGTAGAGGCAGAGACCAACACATCAGAACAACACATTGAAGAACAGGTACTGGATGAAGTTACAGAAAATCCTGGAACATCCACTAGAAAGATTGCCGGATAAGTTGGCATATCCAAGCACAGAATTCTCCAGGAACAGCTTCTCTAGCCATATCACGCACAGAGAGTGCAAGGTCTGTCACCCACCGATTACCATTCATTGTGGTCTTTTGCACATGGTATCTGAAACACTGTGTTCAACCTACTTTTGCGCAGTCTGTGCTTTTCACCAACGAGTCTTGCTTCACGAAAGATGCCATTATGAATTTTCATAATGTTCACCACTGGTCCGATGAAAACCCGCATGCTATCACACAGTCATGGCACCAATAATGGCTTTTCCGTGAATGTCTGGATTGGTATCATCAGTGACCATCTCATCGGGCCAGTGTTTCTGCCAGCTAGACTAACCGGCGATGCTTACAGAAGTGAGTTGCCTACATGCCTGGAGGATGTTCCTTTGCACACATGTCGTCACATCTGGTTCATGCATGATGGTGCGCACCTCATTTCAGCCGTACATCCCGACGATTTCTGAATGAACGTTATCCTGGTCGTTATTCGTGGTTGGATTGGAAGAGGGGGACCTGCTCGTTCCCCTGATTTAAACCCTCTGGGCATTTTCGTATGAGGTTATCTTAAAGCATTAGTGTACACCACACCGGTTCCTGATGCCCACGCATCGCATGATCGCATAGTGCAACACAATTCGACGTGCACTTGGCATCTTCGACTGTGTTCGGCAGTCGATGGAACGACGTTGTGTTAGGTGCATTGCGGCCGGTGGAGGTCATTTTGAGCACTTCATATGAAACTAAGCGACTGCACGGCCAACACCTTTGTATTGTTGCATCGTTCATATCTTGGAAATAAAACATTTCCAGACCCATGTTTATATGACATTTATTCGTTGTTTTGCATGATTGAATACAATTTTAAGTTTGGCAGCACATTTCAGATATAGGGTGTATAGAACATCTAAAAAAAGAAAAAAATTACAAAAAAAAAAAACTTTAAATATTGTAAAAATTAATTTAAGGCAATATGGAAAAATAAAAACTAAGCTGTCTATTTGAAATCGAAACTCATTTATAAATTCTATTGTCAATAGATTAATTACCGATTAAACTTTGCGAAATAATTTATAACCAGTAATTGATCTCTAACACTGCAAATGGTATTTGATATTTACTTGTGCCTCGGGTATTGAACAAGTTGTGATGCGTTTTGTGTACTTTTTTTTCCCAACAAAAATAAAGGTGATAGTTATAATTAACAAAAAGACTTTTCATTTTAATTAAAAGAAACAAATTGAATCAATATAAAGATCATCATGTATTCGTTTCATCGAAACAATGAAATATTCTGATTATAACAGTGTGCGATTTTTAGGGGGTATGGGGGGGAGGAATTCCCCCCCACTGGCTTGGACCATCCCAACCTCAATTTGAATGATATCCCAATTTGAATGATATATCCAAAATATATGATATATTTAAAATTTTAATTCTGGTAGTGAACCCAATAGGCATACCTCCCTCTGGTAAAATCACAAATCGCACACTGAATTATAATATCACATTAAAATATCAATTATTAGCCATCGAACAAAGAACTACAGAAAAACTTAAGATACATTATAAGTAAAAATAGTTCGTTTTTCGCAGTAGCTGTAGAAAATGAACTATTTTTACTCATAATCTATCGCAGTTTTTTGTAGTTCGTGGTTCGATGTCTAATTGATATTACAATATTTTCTGTATTTATATCAGATTGATTTAACAAAGAATAGTGCTGATTAAAATTCATTGTTATGATGATCTAATAGAAGCTATCATTGTCATTAGTCATTAGCAGTGATCTACAATAATCTGAAATATCTGTAGCCTACTTGCAGCTATTTTTCTCTGTTATTTCAAAACCAGAAATCCAACTTTATTTGAAAGAATAAAATGTTTAAGAACATTACAATCTATCTCTTCCAGCTCTGCTTAAATTCAAAATAGAAGGATATCTAATTTCATAGCAAAATTAGTGCTATCACTTAATTTGGACAATCATTATCATTTTTATTTTTAGTTAAAAGATACGCATTTCATTTATTAGAGGATTCTACTTTTATCTTTCTTTATTTTCCTGAGATTTGTTTTATTTTTTTTATTTTTTTACATTAATTCTAACTTATTAAGATTCTTTGTCTTTCTATTCTTAAGACTTGAGATTTCCTCTTTTTCCTCATTTTTTTCCCGAGAGTCTATTTCTCCTGATTTAGAATTCAACAGGAAGCTCGAGAACGAAGCAATTGATGTATGAGAACTTTTTTTCTTAAAAAGTTATAAAGGTATTTCAGAAAAAAAATACTGAGTACATAAATCTTATTCACAATGAAAGTTCTGCAATTTCTATATTCAAATTTATTTGGTTTCTCAATTATTAAGTAACATAATAACACAATAAAGGTACAAAGGTATCTAATTAAAGATAAAGTACAAAGGTATCTAATTAAATAATGCTTATATTAAAAGATAAAAGGCTATTCAACTTTACTTATCTGATAAATAAAAGTGAATCAAAAATAATAATGCTGTGAGAAATAGAGAAGAGAGCAATTAGATTAGAAACTACAGAAACAACAACGAAAATTTCCACGAAGAATCTTTTATAACTATTTATAACAGAAAATAGAAATATTCAGAAAATGATCAGCAACTGAATCAAATAGAGCAGTCACCTAGCTATATGAAATTCAGTTCAGCCAGTGGACTTTTGATCCAAAAGGATTTTTGTTTTATTGATAGATAGGTTTTAGTAACTATTTATCGCGTATAATTCGTCCAAAGTTTCTAATAAATCGAAGTTACTTAGTTGGCAAAAATATCTTTGGGAAGAAAAAGGAAAATCTCTTTATGTTTTTGTTTTTGATTTATGTTTTGATTTATGTTTTCTTTTTTTAATTGAATGTTAAGAATATCGAAAAATGTTTTTCAAGACTGCAGACTATATTTTAAAGAAAAAAACTTACGAAATTTGAAAAAAAAAAATTCTCTAGGCGAAAAATATCGCATTGGGTTCTATTGAATTCCATATCTTTGCTTTTCTTTTTTCTTTATAAAGACAATTTAGACTAGAAGATGTTATCTTCCATCATGACACTGTCATTTTACAAAAATTATCATAAACTTTCATTTCTGAAATCTTTTGATAATTTCACATTCCAACCGAAAGGTAAAAATATAACAATAACTGTTATTATATTTGTGCTCTGCGACTTGAACAAAAAATATGTATCGATATTCTATTAGCAGAACAAATTCGAATTCGGAAACTACGACTTGAATTAATTAATTTTCATCCCGGTTTTAATTTACATCAGTTGCGGAACATTTGAAATGTAGATTATATTAGGATGCTGGATTTTGATTTTGCTGCTTAGATTATGTTGGAAAATAAATTTATTTCTGTTGAAATCTGGGAACTTGCCTCAAGTGGAAAAATTTACGAATTATACTCGTAAAGATTTTTAACTCATTATTTATTGATATGGTCATTACACCCTATTTAAAGTACTTTACTTTCTGTTTGTATCTTCAAACAGAAATACCGTAGATCTTAAATTGAGATAACTCGAAAAAACTCCGAAGTTGTACAAAAAATAAATAATCATTAACATGTCGATGAAATAGAACTGCATTTTGGATTTCTGTTCAATGGATAACAACACAAGAAGATTTAAGCCTTTTTCTATTAGTTTTATAGTAATAATAAATGTCATATACCAGCTTTCATTGTTTTACGAAAAAAAATTGCATATATCCCATTTGCTACCTAACAGTAGTCTCAAATTATTTTAGGTAAGATATAAAAAGGTTTACAGTTCGTTTAAAATTTATCGAAACCTTGAATATTCTAGCAATAACATTCTTTCTATTTTAGTTAAAAGGTATCTTAAAAATGACTAGTGATGAATACTTCAAATTCACTTAGTAGTGCGATTTATCAAAAAAGCATTCATCAATGTTATTAGATATCGAATGATGGTTTAGCGATTGTAAAGCAATAGACTTCAACTCAACAAAATATTCAATACTTGGTGAATAAATATACAAGTTCCTATTGTCTATTGATAATAATGTTCGCCATTGACTTCTGCGGCATTGGAGATGTAGCAATCTATTTGCGGGAGACATCTAAATGATTTCTATAAATATGAAAAATTATTTTTTTAAGGAAAATACTAATATTACACGTTTTTATTGTTAATCGTAATATCATTATTTCTTATTTTCAATGCTAAAGAAAGCCAGACTTAGAATAAGCTCAGTCGTATTTCAGATTTAAGATTGCAACATTATTAGATTAGATTGATAACATTGTATTTATTTTAATAACATTAAATACAACAAATAATTAAAATATTAATATTCAAAAACTTATACTCAATGCTTTAATTATTGGTAAAGGTTTGATTGGCAAAACCAAAATTGCAATTTGATTCGCTTTTTAAGTATTTGGGAAAAATGAATCAATTTTTTAACTTAATTCATAGAAAAACAAAAGAATAATAAAAAAATTTGGCAAACTTTACTTTTAGACATTTTTTTTTTTGGACGACGTCTCAACGGAAACATTTATCGTTTACTGAAACAAAAAAATTCTCTGGAATGATGTTTTTCTTTCGTCGTCAAGAACATATTCATTATTGATCAACTCAGCGCATTCAATATGAATGAAAAGATTTGTGGAATTTTTTAGATTCACATTGGAGGGAAAAAAAAAGAAAGGAGCAAAGACAAACTGCAAGCTTATAAATACATTACACAGAGAAAATGAAAATTCTTGCTTTTATTCTGAACTTTCAGTTATTCCATTGTATTGCTAGTTAAAAGTGGAAATATCTTCTGTAACACATAATTAAATATTTACACTAAAGAGTTTTAAAATTAAGATCTTTAAGTTGAGTTAGTTTTTGACATTACTGTTTTCATGCAAACTTTTTGAATTGTTTTGTAAACTGTTTTGGATTTTCCTCTATTTCTATAATTAATTCTCTACTATTAATATAAATTCATGGGTATTAGTACAGGTTTTTCATTCATGATATTAATATAATGAACTCTTTGCACACCTTTGGCACATCGATTAAAACTTAAAAATCTTTAAGTAAGAAATACAGGGCTGTAAATAATAAAAGGTTTTGAAACGATTGTAAACAATAGAAGTGGATACCAAAATAAACTGCTCAAACATATAATCATTCCAGTTGTTTTATCGTTGTTGTTTATCTTGTGTTCCCGGATCCATTTCGAATCACTGGTCATAGAGCCACACTATGATGGGGAATTTTTATTGCTTTACTGTCGTTTGGATATTATAATCCAGAAGGCACCCTAACGTAATAGTCACACTTCCACCTTCTATTAAGAGAAACAAACACTGAAGAAGAAAGAAAATCCAATCTACTATCTATGTTTAGGCAGGCAGCAGGTGATAGAAAATGATTGATTCAATTTCTACAGTTTCAAGCTTGTAGACTGAAATAGTTTAAGCAAAAAGATTTCATTTAACTTGCAAATCCTTCTGTTTCATTAGTGGAGAGTCTTGTTGATTTCATTGGAACTAAGAATAACTTCATTTCGTGATGAGTGCAAAAGGCCAAAACAATTGAAAAATTTTCATTCATATCATTTTCATTAGACTGTTCTTACTGTTAATAAAAATATTTAAAGCCAATGCCTGATTAAATCAGGTGTGTTGGCTTTAAATAATTTTTAATTACCGATTGCAGCACACGTAAACTATTTGACTACTGTTATTTTGAGGATTTTTTTTTTCAAAGTAGGAAAAATTTGCTTCTAAAGACGTTAAGAAAAACTAGCATCAGGTCATCGATTACTAAAAAACGACAAGTATCCGAGAAAGTAAAGAAAATTTGAAGAATACTTAAGGTAATTATCATCGACAGCAGCTGAAAGAACTGCAATAATTTTATGGAACGCTAATAAAAGTTTACTGATGCAGAAAGAAATTGTTTCAAAGGTAATCATTAGCAATAGTGGTTATATACTATTCATTAAATACTATGTAATCACTGCTCTCTCAGTCCCAGAAAAAAAAATATGCTCTTAGTCCCGAAACTTTCTGAAAGTAGATTTTATGTAAAAATCACAAAATCAGAGCTATTCTTAGAAGTTATAGCCACAAATAGGATAATCTGAATGTGACTCAAGGAAAGCCTCAGTTTACAATAGGAAAGGCACTTGATAACTACATAGACTGTTACTATCCTAGGAACGACTGATTGCATCAGAGAAAAAAATAAGTTCAAAAAGAGATCCATTCTACTTCGACGCGTTTTACTTTGGATCCAAGTGAATCTAAATAATATCTAAATAAAATATAATTTATTAAAATAAAATATAACCAGTAATAAAAATAATAATAATAACTGAAATAAAATTAAAGATATTCTTAATCGAACTTTTTTCTGAAAAATAATTTCAATACTTTTATTTTTCAATACTACTTTTCTGAGATGAAATCTTTTTCCAGTTTCTTCTTAGGCAACCTTATTACATGTACTCCACAGAAACAAGCAAATGATGAATAGCAACATTTTAATAGATCTTAAAATTTTTTGTAAGGTATCTGGTTTAATGCTTTAAAAACTAATGCAAATGAAAACAAAATACATTAGAACAGATTTTATGGTATTTAAATGAGAGTGAGGCTGGATAAGAAAAAAATTGGAATTGGTTATAAAAGAATAAAAAACAGATTTATTTTTTTTATTTTTCCTAACATTTATTTTTTCTTAACTTGGGTAACATCTTATTGTAAATAAATGTAAACTTTGGTATATATATATATATTACTTGCTATATTGTTTTAATTCAATTCCTCAATCTTCTTCATAAATACAAATTTACTTATTTTCATATGTTAAATTTTGAAATTCAAATTCTTTGTATTTTCGCGTCTGTATTATAGGTCTTAAAAACACTCAAATTAAGTATTAAATTTAATGCTTGCTTATAGTTATAAGGCTAGTTAAAAACTGCGGTAACAACGTCACTAGAAGAAATATTAAATACTATGTTGAAATTTAGGCATTAAATTTTAAAGCTGCAATTAAATATTTATTATTTGTTAGCTCCCGAGTAGGGTGTTTACGATCAGCATGTGAAAAGAGGTAAGTTATAGCCCACATTCCTACACCATATGTTAGTTCATATAATAATTTCATTTGGATAATTTTATTTATTAAGTCCCTGAAGGATATCATCTAAGAGAAACTCACTCTTCTTCAACAATGGAAGATTAATATTTCATATTTTTTTATTGCAACATACACATAAATTTTACTTTCAATGGCAAACTTTTAGAAATTCCTTCAAGAAATTTTCTTTAAATATTTACGCATAATTATAAGAAAGAATGACTTGTTTACTTTCATACTTCAAAGCATACAATTAAATATTGAATAGGATTCTAATATGTCTTTGAAAACGCAAACTAGTTTAGATTTTTTCCTTTCACTTGTTGTTGGTGTTCTTTTACAGCTTTTAAGCTGTAAATTATTGAAATTTGCAGAATATTGTAAGAAACATCAATTGAGCAGCTACAGAATAGCAGGATTCCCCCTTTTATAAATCGCAAAATTTCAAAGCAGTTGATGGCTACATATCAAGCTATTATATGTAAGTAAGTATTAATATATATTTACTGACTGAACAAGAGACGTTTTACTAGTTCACTGAAAGTTCAAGTGAAGTAGAACTTTCACTTTTTCATCTTTTATCTGTTTTTTGTTTGTTTTTATTTTTTGTATATTTTTGTTAGATTGTTTATCTGCCTGTTTGATGCTAAAATGGCCGGAGGATTTGATAAAATTTGTTCTATTTCTTATTAACTTAAAACATAAGAACATCTCTTCCATCGCTTAAGAATAATACCCGAAATCCCTCACAAAAATTGCTCAATTGATTTCTTTAAAATTTTGTACAATGCTTATTTTAGTTGAATGAAAATTAGAAGACAATTATTTTAGTTTTTATTCCCCTCTAAATTGATCCTTCCTTCCCCTCTACTAAAAATATAAATTGTGATAAGTATAAATAGTCTTAAAAATTTTGTATCTTCAGTATGATTTGACATGCAACTTTTAGTATTTAAATGTGAATCGAATATGACTAATAGGTTATTTATAAACTTTAGTGACTATTATCGAAAAATATCAGAATTTTAATAGATTTTGATTTAGATTAATGAATTTGATGCAACCTTTCAATCAATCATTTCAATTTCAATCAATCATTTGCAATATGTAGACTACTCTTCTTGCATATACATATATTTACAGATGTTTGATTCGTGGATATAAATTCGGCAGAAAAACAAATATGATACAAATTTAACCTGTGGAAACTAGAAATAAAAAGGAGGGAAAAAAATAGAATCAGTCATTTTTAATGTGCGATATAAAATATTCCTTAAATAGACCAAAACTCACAAATATGATAAAAACATTTAGTAAAAATTACTCAAAAAAAGACATGTTGCGAAGAGCCGATCGCCCATCTTTTATATAGAATTTTAACTAAATGTTTTTAGCATAACTTTTGATTTGGTCTATTTAAGGAAAAAAACTGCAATTCAGTAATACCTGTAAAATAAAAAATTACCGATCTTTTCTATGGTAATTTTTAATGGCAGGTATTACTGAATTCTAAATAAAAAAAAAATAGAAAAAATGAACTGTAAATTGTAATATTTTCTTTAAATCTAAATATTCGGTATCTTAAGACGTGCAAAATAAGTTTCATTATTTATTTACCTCAAAGTTTAAGTCATGAAACTTTAATGTTATTTATCTGCAATTAATTTTCATTGGTCATTTATATGCAACTTAATCGAAAAATTCACTGAAGAGGAAGGATGCATGAAATTAAATTGTTTTGCTTTCAAATTTTTAAGAAGCTCTTAAATCGTCCAAATCGGAAGGAAATCGGTGAGATGACATCCAACCATACTTTGTAAAGCTTTATAAAGTTAGTAAAACATTAGCTCCTCTTGAGTTACAAACTCAAATTGAAAATTTTCACGAAAAAAATGTTCTCTCTAATCTGTAGCCCCAGTCCTCTCAGTGCGAAAGCATTTCTGCAAAGCAAACAATATTAAAAATCTGTTTCAATCGATTAAGGTTAAGGTTGATTAATGTTACTGAGGTAACCTTAAAGGCTGAATAACAACTCGGAAACGGCTCCTTAAACGCTCCAAAGATGAGAACATTGGAGCCAAAAACTTTAATAATTTTTATCATTTATAACGAAAATTAATCATTAAATTAAAGTATCCCACTACAGGCTAATGTAGCCCTTCGGGTTGCGGAAGATAAAGGCTCGCTTCGATTTCCTAAATACCAGGACTTGATCAGCTCGAAGCCCGTCCGCCTTCAACTCCTGGAAAAGAAATCCGATATCGATTGTTCAGAGGGCTGGGTGGTACCTAGAACCCGTCTCGAGGGAGAATTCAAACTGAAAAAAAATTCCCACTGAGGATTTTAGGTCGCATCCTAGAGTAGTACCACTTGATTGCCAGACCCACAATCAATAGCTTCTCAAATTAAACAGTGATCATTAAAGAGCATTCCATCTCAATAGATGTCCCAAAAGTACAAAAGGAATAAAAATATAATAAAAATAAAATTGGCTAAAAAATTAAATGTCTGTTAAAATGATCTATTAATCTTTTCCGTTTTCTAATTAGTTATTTTTTTTTTAATTTTAAGAAAAATTTTACATTGTTGTTATGAATTCAATTATTAATTGTAGTCTCCCTTACAGTTTTCACTGATGTAAATCATAAAATGATTCCTGTCCTTACAATGAAGATATTATTAATTTGACAAAGTGGATCTCTTTCCATTTCCTTGAGTTTCAAATGTCAATTCAGTGATAATTTAATTGCTTTTCCTTCCAAGGGCATTTCTCGCTTTGGATGGAAATCTGGATTCTTGTGAAAAGAGTAATGACCTCGATTAACCTTGTGTCCAGCTGTCATAGCCTTGCTCTGGCTCTGACATTTCTTCCCTTTGGCGTTGAGTAAGAGGCACCAATGCACAGGTCGCCCTCATTATCTTCTCCAAGCGAAGAGGGAAGACCTTCTTATGCTAGGAAGGCTGCTCAGATGACCAGTCGTACTTCGTTTCTGTTCTTCAGTTCGATTTTCCTCTCTAGAATTTTCGAAAAGTTTTTATGTAAAACGTATAGAATTTATTCATTTTAATGCCAATGATTTTGCTTTTTCAAGTTTTACTGTATTTATATGACTAAATGTATTTATGAACTTATTTTGTTTCCTTTCTTTGTTATAGAAACAAATCTTGTAGAATTGTACAGGTCAGAGCATATTCTTTGATTATTGTTTAACAGATTTTCGTTAATATATTCACAGTGTAGAAGTTTTGAAGGAAATTGTATAGGTTTGAAAATTGTATGTATCTGACTTGATGCCATTTTCTACGAGTTTCTCGATAACTGTTGACATGTTACTTTTATTTTCTAGTGCTAGCTTCTCAATTCACAATTGATACCTTTGATGCTTCTAATAACACACCTATAAAGATAAGAACTGACGGCTCGATTGGACTATAAAAATTTCTTTGATTTCCTGTTACAGAAATATGTCATTCAATCTCAAATGAAAGTCCTCTAGCAGTGTTCGGTTGCTCCGTTATACGTATGTGAATTATATATTTACTATGATATTTTGTGAAGTTTCCAAATGTTAAGGCTGCTGCTTCAGCATATTTTACTACTAAAAAAGAAAAATTTAAAATGCTGATGTCAGTTTATGCCTTATCAACTGTCAATTTCACATATTGCTGTCACGGAGCTGCATTAGAAAAAAGACACTTCCAATAATTCCAATAGACAGCAGTAAGTTACAAATAGATTCAAAAATGAAAATAAATTTTCATGTCTATCCTTAATCCGAATACCAGTCTAGAATTTGCATGAATTGCATTTGCATATATTAATTTTTTAATCTACTTTCTAGAAACGTGAGGGTTATTAAATCAGTCAGTCTAAATGGGTCCATGTCGGTGTTTCTTATTAATAACTTTTGAACCAATGAATGAATCTTCCTGAAACTTGACAAGCGCATTTATGAACAAGAGAGGAAAATAACTTTTGTATTTGAAATTTTGAAATGGTCCTTTGTAGAGAAATGAGCGCGAGAAGCTGACAGTATTTCCTATAGAGAAGTATTAAAACATAGCAATGGTTTTCTATGCTTTAAATAAAAAAAAGATTACATGTATCCCTCGTTTAACGGTTCAATTTACGACGATTCAGATTTACGCCAGTTTAGAATTTAGGCCAAAATGAGGAAAAATACATTTTAAAAAAATGCCAAAAAAGAAAAAATAAATTTCTTGAGCGAAAATGCAGCCCTAAATAGTGAACGCAGTCAACTTTAACTTTTGTATTTAGGCTCCACCCATTCGGTCCACGTGGCTCGTATTTTGCTCACTTTTATTTCGCTCAGTCATCCCGCATTGATTGCCTGTTAATACTCTTATAAATACATATACAATCAATAGTGATAAAAAATTTTAAAGATAAACCATGTCTAGTAAAAGGAATGTACCCTGACACACTTTACACGTATGCTTGTAATAATTAAATTATTATTTATTATTTTATGCCAATTTAGTAGACCTATGAAAGTACGTAAACATTTTACATTAAAATCGTAAAAACTTATATTAACATAGTTTAATTAAATAAAACAATATAATTTTGGATGTGTGGAACGCATCCCCACCTCTGTTTACATTATGTAAAATGGGTTCGTTTTACGTCGATTCGATTTACGACGTCACTGTAGGAACGCAACACCGGCGTAAAACGAAGACTGCCTGTAAACCTTTTTAATTCGCTTAATGTGTTCATAAGCTTTAATGTAATTAAAAACGGATTCAGATAGATTAAGTAAAGGTATTCATTAAACATAAAAAAAATAAAAAAAAAATAATTTTGATGAACTTCTTGTTATATATCTATATAAAATCAAAGATAACTATTGACTTATCCATCTACTGCCGATGAGACTAAATTTTTCTAAATTCTAACTTTTACAAATAAGATCACTGTAATACAAGCAATTCAATGTGCTATCTCAGTGCTATGCATATCAGGAATGTTCAGTATAAAGGAATTTAACATGAGAATGAAATTGCCGCTTCGTTGACTGTAATGATTCCATTAAAGAAAAACAAATAAATATTATGAATAAAAACTATTATTTTTATTTTCCCTTTAATCGAATTTTTGGAATTCAAAAATTTTAAATTCAGCAGTAATTTTAATTTAAAAGTTTTTCCGCAATAATATTTTCCTTCTCAGTAATTAAGACAAAAATAGTCATTTACTGACGATAATTAATATTAGTATCTTTATTTGATATAACTGAAGCTAGTAGCATAGAATGTTCAGTTATGGTAATATGTTACTAATATCCCAGTATTGAATTGCACTCACCCAGGATCATTGATAACTCTTTTTAAATTGCCTTAACAAATATTGAAAATCGTTTCAGACCGATTTCACTAGTATTTTTTTTCTCTTGTCATAAATCTGTCAAAGAAATTATTTTAATTTTAGATTGGAACAATAACATTAGACCCGGTAACATTAAGTGGATGCATTCATAAAATAATAATCTAATAGGTGAATGCCAAAAGAAAAAGAAAACTATATAAATAATTTGACTTCTCGGAAAATGGCTGCAAAAAGAAAGATGCAGAAATGTCAGTTGTGGATTAACTTGTGTTTTGTCTTCATTTGTTGGAATTAAATGTTATATTGAGTTCAAACACGCATCAGCATCATTAAAGCTTGTAGGCCAAAGAACAACTTTGAAATTTATCCAATAATAGGACTATAGAAGACATCCTTATTGTTTAACAAAACTGCAGAATTTATTGCAGCAGTTTTATTCGAAAAACTGAAGTCATTTTCTCTGAGCAAGCAGCTCTTCATTTGCTCAGTGTTTGATGAAAGCCTTTTCAATAATCTTTAAAGATTTATTTTTTGGAGAATATATCGTGACAATGTCATGAAAGATATAGAGAAAAGCTGAACCAAGATTTTACATTATTTCTTCTTCCTTTTCTGTTATGATTTACGTGTGTCATTCACGTTTGGAAGTATGTACCCCGACTTAGTGGTATTCGATCAATTACTTTTATTAGGAAATGAACATTTGAAACAGAGACATGAATGTCAGTTCTATTAACCATTCATTGCAACCGCAATTAAAGAGTGGTGGGGATTCGACACGAATGACCTACAAATTGAAATCAGCACCTTTTGACCTTTTTAGTTAATGTTCAATGCTAATAACAGCATCTGGTATTTTTACGGTTGATATTAACTTCGCTGGTTAGTTAATTATTTATTTATATTTGGACAGCGTGAAATAATTTCTTTTTATTAATCCTGAATGGATCTTCTTGAAACTTTACATAATTTAGGAACGATCTCACGATTAGTTTTGAAATGTTTTCCGTTAAATGGGTTCTTGACGAGAAATTAGTTCGAGAAGCGGATAAAAATATTCCCTTAAAAAGCAATGGAATCTAAACAATGCATTTCCATATTCTGCTCATTTCCTCAATCAGATTTAAGTAATGAATATTAAAATTAAATAGGAATAATTAAATTCATTCCGCGTGCTTTCATCCGATTACAATTAATCAGATTTACACAATTTAAGTAAATTATGAGGATTTAATCGTATTTTTTTTTTCAGAAAACGGAAAATTTATAGTTTTCTTCAGAACCTATTTTAATAACTTTAATAAAAAGAATAATAAAGAATTTTAAGAAATAATATTCTAAAGAAAGCAGGCTTCAAGTTCTTTGGAACTTCTTATTTGCTAGGTCTTCTTATTTAGAATCTTGTTATTTACCAAAGATAAGTAACAGGATTTAAGAACTTTGAAGATGTATTTCATGGATTAATTTATAAAGAATCAAAGATTATAAAATCAAAATTGTTATTATTGTTATTAATAATATTATTATAAACAATATTATTATTATAAATAATAATAGAAAAAATATTGGACGTTAAAAAAAAGTAAAAATTGGCTGATGAATGATTTAGATTAAGTCAAATAAATCTAAAATTCACAGCAAATAAAATTTCACAATTATCATTTCTTAAAATATTCTTTTTCTTATATTTTGGCTAATACTTTTCTACACGTGTTTCGGATTTGTAAAGTTCAGAAATACTATATGTTATATTGTTGTATTACAAATGTACAATTATTACTTTTTTGATATTTATTATTATTTTGTTGAATATTGGTATTGATTCTTAAATACTTCTTTATCTTCTAATCTATTGTAAATATTTTTTTTCATCTTTGCCGTATGCTGTTAATACCTTCCATATTACATTTAGTGTGTATATGTAGGCCTATTGCACACATTTCTATATTATGTAACCTAAGCATCTGAGAGTAAATAAAA
>JAFIDM010012231.1:133382565-133413221 GCA_023159025.1 Thereuonema tuberculata | reverse complement strand
CTCTGCTTTGGCGTTTTCCCTTTAACTTCTCAAAAATCATTCCTATAATAGAAAATGATTCTTCTTGATTTTGAATTTAGTGGACAGGAATAACCACTTACTTAAAGTTAATCCATCATTCTTGAAGACTGGTAAACCACTTGCTCGACTTAAACCAAGCTACAGATGAAGTTGAAGAAATATTTTATAAAAATATCCGCCAAAAATATCGCGAAAACAATACACGATTTCATATTTCTCCCTTTTAAATATGCCACACACAGGTATTGGAATTATTTTTAGTGTCAAAATTAATTTAACACCAACATCTAGTTTTTGTCTGAATTTCACTGGTTCTTTATCTTACCCAATTACCTAAAATATTTACGTAAAAGGTAAAAAAATACAATCTAAATTGATTCTCGGAATTCATAAGCTGATTATAATCTTAAATTAATCATATTTATTTTTTTTTTCTTACAATTTCTTTAATTTATTTAAAAATCAATGTTTTCAATTATAAAATGGCATAAAGAACGAAGTGCTTAGGTTCAGTTATAAAAGAAGCTCAAGTGTAATGTGACCATTAAGGAAATTGTGAATAAGATGTCCTTGCAAATAATCATCAACATAATATCCATTATAGAATACCTGGAGTAGAACGTCCCAATTGACAATCAAATATTGTAATGCAGACGGTTAAAGACGAAAAATAATTTATATAAAATGTAGATTTAATTATAAAAAAAAAAGTCTAGAGGTGATGTGCTAATTCATATATATTTTTTTTTCGATTACGACCTCAGCCCGGGCTCCTTTGAATGCCGGGCGCCTGTGCTGACAGACCAACTGATCCCCTTCTCCCATTGATGGGGCCTTGATCAAAGACTTTCTATTCATGTATGTGCCTAAAGCAAGCTAATAAGTTTTCTTTGAACCAATCTATATCAAAAGTCCAAACTATAGTAGAAATTTTTTATTGATGAGCCTTCCGGCCTGGCCGAGCGGTCTAGACGGTGGTCTGTCATAAAGCCGATGTGTCGAACATCCATTCCGGCGTCGCCATGGATGTCACTTTCTCCTTCTTTGTTTCGTCCGTTTCGGGGTGGTATAGCGTGAGCTGCCTCTTATGGTGTACCATGGGCAACGTTTCGTAGGCTAAATGCTCATGTTTCTCGCCCCAATAGTGGAAATACTAAGAGCCCAGGCGTTGGTAAATAAAAAGAAATAATTTATTAAAAAATTAATAAAAACTCTACATTATCTTATGCAGCAGATGAATCACTTGCAGATGATGAATTCGGAACTGTAAACTTTGAATATTCTGTTACATCATTTCTGTTCTAAAGTGTAGCTTTGCATTTTTCAGACTCATTTGTTAAAATGAAAGATAAAGCAACAAAAGCATTACCTTAGCAGCAAACCTTACATAAAACCTTATTACTTAAAGAAAAATTATAATAGCCAAAAATGACTAAAATACAAATTTTATTGCATAAGTAGAAAGAAATTATTACATTTTGGATCAGTAAAAATCTAAAGTAATTCATTTAAAAGAATGAAACTGTTTTAATGTTGTTTACAAAGCGAAATGAAAGAATTACGTATTGCTCAATACTTTCCGGTCGTCTATATGTCAGAAACCGTGCTAAAATATCTATTTTTCTTGAGATAGGATAGGTTTAATGGTGGAAATTCAATAACTGATGTTCAGTTGATAACAATAAAATTGTCATGGCAGAAAATCTTTACTAAAGATAAATCTCCTACAGTGATCTTTCCATCTGAGCAATTTTTGTCCGAAAGCAAAAGGCAACTTATTTGAATGATTCCCTTATTTGATTGAACCTATTGGTATGTTTAAACCAAAGAACTTAGATGCCTTTTATTTCAATAGAAGCTCCTTTTTGTAGATTTGTAGATTTGCTTTCAAGCTGTTGTCAAAATTGCTGGAGTTTGAGAAATGGCGATTTAAAAGAAATAAATGAGAAAGAATGTTGGGTATGAAATTATTTGCACAAAAAAAAAGGCAGGAGTCAAGAAAACCATAATTAACGTTGAGGAGTAAAGACCGCCAAGCTTTTCAGAAATTTGCTACAATTTTGATCCTTGAATAAAAGTTACAGCTGCTAATTTGCTACCACATAAAACATTAAACAAGTTACATTCTCTATTACAGAACTTCTCAGAAATTAGATGATGGCTAGAACAGGACTTCTTACTGAAAAAAAACCTAGAAAGCTGAAATTATATTTTTATAGTTGTTTTGTCATTCACTAAAGTCAATGCATCCAATATTCTTATCAATGGTTCGCATTAGACGAGTGGCGACTGCCTGCCATGCAAGGGGGTTCGAATTCCCCCTCGGGCTTGGATGTTTCTTTATTTCCTCTGCATATCTTACTCTTCCATTCAACAACAACTTCTCAATTTCATATCTTATTCCTGACCAAATTTGGCCTATCTTGCTCTTCCGTCATTCGCTTACTGAAACATGCGTGCTACAAAAAAAAAAAAAAAAAACAAGCATTTTGACAGCTGTCTACCGTGTTAAAAATCAAATTCAAGAGCTGAAAATTCAAGGATCTGAAAAAAAAAATCAAATATCTTTGATTTAAATATATCGTTATGCCCAGTAAAATCCTTTGTAATCTTTTAAATAACTTCCTTTTTACTCTCAGACATAAAAATGGAAAGATCACTTTTAAAGCTTTACATTTTGTAAAAATATCTGCCATACCAATTGTTTTTGATTTTTTTTTCACATGATTTTTTTATCATTGTTTACATGATTTTTAGTATAAAAAAAGCATAAAAAATTTAATATTTAAAAATTTTAATTCGATATTTAACCGTGTTATGTATTAATCTTGTTGTAAATCATTAAAATCAACGAATCTTTATTAAAAACTATGAATAAGTGATGAAAAATTAATTGGTGAGATATTTTCAACTTTATTTAGCTATATTTTGAAATAAGCTGTTAAATTGGCAGTTCCTGATAAAACTAGAATTATACCATTAGTGCACCAATGATTTTTCTATTATCAATGATTTATAAGCCATGATAAATTCAACAGTTATCTGTCCTATTATTATTTTATGAGACGGATTGATCGATGACCGTCAGCCATTTTAGGTGGATCCAAAGTTTGATTACCTGATGGAAATATATTAAAGCAGGGTTCTGTATCTTCGGAAATAATTATAGAATATGTAAAATAAAAATTTATATTAGCAATTAAGTAAAGTAGTTAATCTTGAAATAATATTTACAAATCTTGAAATGAATATAAAGTTCCTAATTTTTTATTTCCTTTTAAATTTTCTGTTTCCTGAAAAAAAAGTATTTAAATCTTCATTCCTTGATGAAACTGTCTAAATCCAATTAATTTCAGACTAAATAATTCAAGACCTCAATAAAAATATTGGCTCAAAAAAATATAAATGTGCACCATTAAGATATCAAGAAAATCGATTGTTTTTATTTACAATTATTATTTAATGTGCGTAATATCATGAAGAATAATTAAATTTAGACCAAATAAACAATTTAATATTTAATTGAAATTTAAAAATACAAATAGAAAATTGATCAAGTGGATACAGAGGCTTTACGTAATTCTCGCAACCTAGGCCAGTTGCAAATATCGCTTTATTGTCGCTTCGTTGATGACCTCATTTTTTTTTATACGGAACGTTCCATTTCCTTAGGTATTGTGGATATTATTAACGGGATATAGGTCTACAACAATATTAATTTTAAATTTGAGGGTGAGGTAAATAGCAGCTTATTTTTCTCGATGTTAGAGTTATTAGAGCTAAGGGCAGTTGCCACAAAGTGTTTAGAAAACGAACATTTGGAGATTCTACTATTAATTTTGATTCCTCTTGCTCAACCTCCTTTAAAGTTAATGTCATTCGTACGGCAGTTAGGAGGGCCTTCGCCTAGTGGAGTTCATATCAAATATTCAAAAATGAAATGCATACTTTATAATTAAAAAAAAAAAAAACCTATACAATATATACAATCAATATTACAATATATACAACCAATATATACAATCCCAATATTAGGCATTTACCATCTCCTAAAATTTATGTCTATTCCTTTCCATTGTCAAACTTTTTATGGGTTCTGAAACCTTACGGCATTGTTTTAACCTTGCTATCAACGCTATGTTGGGCGCAGCTATAAATACTAAAACAAGATAAATTAATGCTATTAGACAGTGTCAAAAGCAAAGCGGTCCCATAATATGTACAATTTTATAAACAAAATTGGTACAGAAGGATCGATATTGGGGGGACGTCTATCGCAGTTTTCCTCTTTATCGGAAGCGACCAACTTTTGATCCCCCAACTTCCGTCAGGGAGTGGTCCTAGAGGTCTGATTTTTTTGGACGTGGTCACCTATTTTTTGATGCTGAACACAATGGTGAAGGTTTCATTCTAATATCTCTAACCGTTTGGCCACTACAGAGTGTAACATCTAGCGAGCATAAAAAGTTTTACAGGCAAGCTGTAACCTAGAGGCCGCTAAAAAGAACCCCACTAGATAATCCCTGAGGGAGGTGTTATCTACGCCTTACATTGCATTAATTTCCCATGCAGATATATCGGAGAAACTGGCCAGCCAATTAAGCATAGGGTCGTACAGCATGCTAACGCCATTAAAAATAGAGAAATGATTTATAATACAGCAAATCACGTACGACTTACAGGACATGTATTAGATCTGCACCTTCCACGTCTCATTGATTATGAGGATCATGCACTGAAGCGTAAATTTAAAGAGTCATTACATATATTGCAAGATTCATTATGTTACAATGATTCTACATCAGTGCAAAATATTTATTTGTAAGTTTTTTCTAAAAAAAAAGAAAGGGATAAGAGCGATTTTAATATTTTGATATACTCTTGTGAGTAATTTGTTTTGATGTTATTTTCAAATTTCACACCAGGGGCAGGCATTGGAATAATGGTTGAAAAAGGAACATGAGATGGCAATACTGTCAACATCACCCCATTTTGTTTCAACTATGATTGGTTGTTGAGAGTTATATAAACCCAGTGTATCCACTTGATCGATGACTTGTAGGTTGTGTCGAAACGTTGTGCTTCTATTTCTATTTTTTAAAAAAAAATAATTAACCATTTGTATGTTTGACCTAAATTTAATTATCTATTGTTTTTCTTCTACTTTTTTTTTTTTTTGAGTGGGAATTTTTAGCATCTTCACGCTTGATTTTTCGACAAGGTCCCTCACAGAAACAAAAAGTTATAAAGTTAGGTCGTCTTTTGTCCTTAAATGCATTGGACGAGCTTCAAGAACTGTTCAAAAGTTGTTAGGGGCAACACACACACACACACACACACAGAAACATACATTGAAAGTAGTTTGATGAATTGACTTCAGTAAATTGAGTTACATAGAAATCACTCACGATATAGACAATCAAAAATCTGTTGTTATTGTTGTTGTTATTGTGACTTATGTCCAGATCCATTTTTCGGATCATTAGTCATAGAGTTACTTCCTATGATGGGTCAATTTGACCCTTCTTGTTTATAAAAATAAATACTTCATCTACGCTTCATATTTATTTCATATTTTTTTATTTCATATTTATATTCATATTTCTAATTATAAGAAAGACCAGAAATATAAATTTTAATAGAAGTAAAGGATTAGAGATTGAGAATGTTTTTATATATTTGGCTAATGAAATGGTAGGAAATTGCATGAACAGAAGCAAAAAAGGCATAATAATTGATGAATTTAAAAAATTGTGATTATTGAAATAATAATGTTAGTAAATCAAACAATTGTATTGTAATAATAAGGGTTTTGTAGCATTTAATTGCAGAAATCTAACTATTGTAACAGAAATAATAATGTTTGTAGCATTTAAAGGGATGAAAATGTTTGTTACCAACTATATCTAAGAAGTGTACGTGTATGATATCACCTGAATGTATCTTATTATAAGCAACAAACTTGAAAAAGGAAGAAAGAAAAAGTTCTTCCGAAAATTCGGAATTAAAATATGTTTTTATATAATATGAAGTGTAGATGCAGTATTTATTTTTGCAAATATGTTAAGATGTGAATTGAAGAGGAAGTATGGCATTAGAACTTCTTGTTTATATTGTACTCTTAGAAAACTTCATTTCCAAAACTGTTATTTGTCATATGTTCTCTGATAAATTTTCAGTAATGTCGAATTTTATTTTTCTAATTACAAATCTGTCTATGAAATCACAAATAATATAAACGAATTTTAGATTTAGATGATAACAAATACCAAATATATTCAAAAATATTTCTCAAAATTCTGTTTTTACGAAGAAAAAAAAACTAAAAGTGCACATAAATAAATATATTCTTATTTACATTAATTCTGTTTTTACTTTGAACTTTATAATATGACTTTTTGTAGAAATTTTAAAAGTTGTTTTTAAGATTTAAGATAAATTAATAAAAAGAGTTTCTTTACTAGAAAAAAGAATACAACGTGCAGAGAAAAGTAGCCCTTTTCTCGTTTGAACATGTATGTTATATTAATAACCGCCTAAAATGTCATTTGACACTTTGGCTCTTGTAGCGATTGAAGTAAGTGAACAACTGTATAATCGACAGACTTCTGTCAGCATTTCTCCGCATTCAGTCAAACGTTTCTGTCCGAATTGTGCAAGATGCCGTACTCGACAGAGGGAAGGGTGGCAATTGTAGAATTGTATATAAGAACGGTTCGATTAAGGAAACCCTCGAAATTTTTGGGAACAAGTTTCCGGTAGAGGCCAACCGACGAAGAGAGCCATACGGACATTGTATTGGTTAAAAAATGTTGCGCTACGGGATTTGAGCATAACGCCTCAAAGCAAAGAGCCCCTTCAATTCGCACGCCGGAAGTTACTGAGGACATATTACGTAAAGTCCAAAGAAGTCAATTCATTTAGAATAGATCTTTTTGTTTTCGAATCTTCCACATCAACTATTTCTATGCAGTCTTCAGAGATAATCTTGCCTTAAATATTAGTTAAAAAGTTGCTTGTCAATGAAAGACCATATCATGCTGTGTAAAATGAGACATGTAATCCAGTTTTTCGAGTTTGGTCAAGTTCTAATTAATCGTTGTTAGATTATTTTACCACTGTTAAATACAGGACTAATGTACATTTAGAATAGCAGAAGCTTTTCGATAGTTGTAATTTGTTACAAAAACAGAAAATATAATTTATTTATTTATTTTTTTTTTTTTTTTAATATCGCTACCCTACGTCTCAACTACAGTTACTACAGATACCAAAGCTTTCAAAAGAGAAAGTGGGGTCCGTGGCTTTCCTTTAAAAAAAAGAGGGGGGGGTTCACAGTTGTTAGTTAGTTCTATGCCAGTGATTCTCAATTATCAATATCTATCTTACATCTTAGAAGTGATATTGCACATTCCATAAACATTAACGATAAAGTAGTACTTCAGTTTAAATAAGTTTGTATTAATGGTTATGGGCTTTTCATTCCCAAACTGTGCAAAAGGAGATTGGTAATTTTTGAAACCAAACAGTGATTTATGTTATGTTATGAAGTGAATGTGGGTGGCAGAGAAGCCACGCACTGCGATCGGAGGTCTATTGTACTATCCCACGGAAATAAGGACAGACGGAGAAACAGACTGAGATAGTATGGTGGGAGAAGTGCAGGGGAAACGGAGAACCCCGAGAAAACCTGCCCAGCGCGGATCGTCCACCATCACGAAACCCACTTGAGAACCGAATACCTGTACTCAGAGGTGAGAGGCCGATGTCATAGCGACATCGCCAACCGCGCGGCCAACAGTGATTTACTTTGAGGTAATGCAGAAGCTTCAAATTCCTATATTGAAGAATATAAAAGTTCTTTTAATTCTAAAAGAAATGGATAGTTTCCATAAAATGATGGCAAATTCAGCCAATTAACTAATGGTTAAACTTTCAAAGAGATGATATTTTATCTAAAATAATTTAAAGGAAATTTTTAGTTTAAAACTACATCTATAAGTTACATATACGTAAACTTTAAATTTCTGTCTGAAAAAATCAGGTTCCATTTGCCGACACATCCTGTTTAATTATGTTATTCTTATATTTCACATATCTTTTATTATTTTGATAAGCGATGCCTGTCAGTGACATACCACTCAATTGAAATATCAACAGATGAACCACTATTGATTGAAAATGAATGAGTGAATTGTAAATGGCATTCAGGAATGATTGATTTCCACGAGTTTAAATAACTTAATCCCAAATACAATTCCGTTCTGGGTCATCCATTCAAAATTAGGAAAAATAATTTCGATAGAAACTGTTATCTCTTTTATCGAAAACAAGAGTTATCGTCAATTGGGAAACATAAACTTCCTATAATTAAAACCGATCCCACATCTACTGTATGTGTGTGTTTTTTTTATTTCTTTATGTATAATATTTAGTTTCAGTGAGAAATTAGATAGAAGATTTAAGACAATAACGACAGAAATGTAACCTGTAAATGTAAATGATTGCCTTAGGGTTTTTACTCTTGTTAAATGCTGATAAAGCAGAAGTTTTTATGCAGGTTGTCAACCTATCATACGAAACGACGATGCTTAAAAACTGATTCAGTGATTTAGTAGTTTTTATATTAAAAGTATATCTTAATCCGATTGAAACAGACCGAGCTCTAATTCAAAAGAACTTTAGGACATTTCTTACAATTTCTTTACTTTTTCTGTTGTTTTGTTTGTTTTGTTTTTTTTAAAAAAAAGTTAGTTTTGATTTTGAAAAGTTGGAAATTTGCCGAAATATTTCTGCAAAGAAGTTTTTGTTAAACAAGTCAGAGGCTTTTTACTACGGATTAGGGAAGGCAGGTTAAACGGCTACATCCAATAACGTAAAAGAAAAAAAACAAACAACAACGACGTCTTCAAAATTTTGGGGTTGGGTGGGAAGGTCAAGGTTTCTTCAATAAAGAAATAGGAAGGGAAATAGGGCCTAATCTATACATTTCGAGATTTCAGGAAGAAAGGAGGGGGGGAGGGTATCAAATGAAATTCAATCAAAAGGAAAGAGAACAACTTCAATGTCTGTTTTAAAAATTCATTAAGAAGATTTCGGAACAAAAAGAAAATCGTTGGACGTCGCTTGACATCGATTTAAAAAAGCAGAATTTGACTAAGAATAAAGAAAAAAGAAAAAGAAACTAAGAACTCCTAGTTTCTCTTTTTTTATTTGGAAAGGACAAAGGTTTTTGATTGAGTAATAAATATTTCATCATCCAATTCCCTGAATCCTTTTGTTGGTCGTCATTAAAGTAATGAACAATCTTTCGTTAGATGGACGGAACAAATTTAATTAAAAATTAAAGAAAAAAGAAACATGCGACTGATTTAAACATTTATGTAGAATTTAGACATTTTGTGTAGCTTGGAAAAATATTAACATTATATATTACTAAAATCTTTTATTTCTCTTTCTGTTTGTCTGTCAGGCGCAATTGTTAATTTCCTGTGAAAAAATTACTACAATGAAACGTTCGCGACTGGAATCGAACCTGCAACCTTTTTGATCTGAAGTCAGACGTCTTATCCATTAGGCCACGGGGACTATCTTCAAATTATTGTTTCACTCCCTTTGTGTGTGTGTGGCGCAATGAGAGAAGAACCAGAGAAAAAAGAAAATAACATTAATTTTAGCCTACTAGATAAAAATTTAAATTTCAATGTTCATTTTTTTCCAGCGACTACCTGAAGAGTCGTTAGAGACTACCTCGACATGAATGAAGAAATTACAAATGACGAGCGTAAATACTCTATCTCAACTAAAAGCCGTCACATCCCCTCATTGTTGACGAGGCATATATATTATCACTAGTATTTTTATAATCATTGTATAAGATTTCAAAGGAAACCTGAAAAAGGCATTATTAAAAAATCAAATTATGATAAAAAATCATTGTTTGGAAAAATCTGTAAAAATATTAATTCAAGATAATTTCAATACTAAATAACGATAAAACGTCGGAATCAATATCGAACCCGAAAAGCTAAAATAAGCAATAAAAAACTCGCCAAAAGGATAAATTGCGAGAAAATTCATGTGCACGCTACACGTGGCCGCTATGAATTTTTTTAGCGCATAGTTGCGCAGGTAAAGATTAATAAAATAAAGGATGAGACCAAGTTGTATACTTAATGACATCCTAGTACAGCTGCTTCACGCTAATATGACGATTATCAGCTAGGGAGCAGTCATCAGTACACAACCAGATCACGGTACTCGGGCCTATATTTCGGGTTCCACATTGATTCCGACGTTTTCTCATATTGGTCCGAGTACCGAGACCTGGTTGTGTACTGATGACTGCTCCTAGCTGATGAGTAGCGTGAAACAGCTGTACTTGGATGTCATTAAGTATACAACTTGGTTTTCATCCTTTATTTTATTAAATAATAACTTATTGTAGTTATGTGTAGCACAGTAAAATAGATTAAATAGTTATTATGGAAATAACATACAGGCGTTCCCTCTTATGAACGACTCCCAAGGCTCCCCATAAGGATAATTTATAATTGAATAATTACATTAATAATTCTGGAACTAGTTTCTTCCGCGGATGTAAACAAACCTGCCTGGCGTAAGCGGTTCGTTGGTGCAGCATCTTTACGTTTGGAACCAGTCACATTGTTGATACGGTATCACTTTCGTCTTTATTTTTTTATTTGATTTTGTTAATCTATTTGTCCGAAAAATAAAAATAAAACGAATTGAAATAAACACTATAACATCATTTGATATAGATATAAAAACCATTTCCATACTTTTCCAATTAGTATTTAATTTTTTTTTTTTTTAAATTCACGCATCAAATATTTGGGAACTTTCGCTTTCCCTTTCTCAAGCCATGAGTAATTGGAGTACAATTAATTTACAAACAATCAACTAATGGTTTAGCCATCAACAAAATACAAAGACATGGTATTTGAACAAACTATATTGTTTTTACTAATATAAAACATGACAGCTTTACAACAATTGTTATAACTTTATAACTGTTAAAAAAACAATATAGTTTGTTTTTATGCTAGTAAAAACAATATAGTTTGTTCAAATACCATGTCTTTATATTTTGTTGATGGCTAAACCATTAGTTGATTGTTGATAAAATAATTCTATTCCCATTATACATGGCTTGAGAAAGGGAAAGCGAATTTTCCCGAAAATTTGCTGCATGTATTCTAAATAAATATTTTTAAATACTAATTGGAAGAGTATGGAAATGGTTTTTATATCTATATCTAATTATATTAAAAGATGAAACGAAGAAGGATTGTTGAAGAATTTGGTGACTATAACATCATGTTTAGGCATGGGTGCACAGCGTCGAGCTTATGAACGAAATTATAAAAATTATTAATAGATTAAGAACTTTAAGACGTTCATTATATCTTCTTGTTGTATGGCAAATAACAGCCCATTAAGTTATATTTGCAAGGGACTTCGCTAAGGCTACAGACGGCCTTATAAAATATTATTTTAAATCAAAATCCTAAAAACATATGATTGTGCTCTTTATTCAGTTAATAAAGCACTTGTTAAAAACGTTGAGACCTCTGAGCCTGGTTGGAAGGACAGGTATTCTTTTGACATAATAATCAGACTTACTGTTCGTTTTCGTTTACGAGAGCCTTCAACGCTTTTGCGCATGCGTCAGGTCTCCTTTGAATTCATGAATATAGGGTTGAGGAAAAATAAAGAGAGGATATTTACTTTTTATCAGTGTTAGTTTACTAGTAGCTGCGTTCTATTTGCGTTTTCGGGAAAGAATTATGGAAAGAATAAATACTATTGCAAAAATAACAGGTACTAAAAGAAAAAACAGTTCTTACGAAAGTGCCCATCTCAGCGTATCACCCCTTTGCGGAGTAGAATCGTCTGTGTTGTTGTAGCTCTCACTTTTCAAAACGAACAGTACACTGTCATTTTCAAGTGTTTTTTTTTTATTTTTTTTATTAAGTTTTGAAACACTATTTCATTGCTCTATAATTAATAATTTCAGTCAAATTTTCACGTTGTAAAGCAGTCCCTACAGCATTAACGTAGAAAAAAAAGCATAGGCTACATCTTTAATACTTAGTTCTCCAAGGGATATCTCTGGTTGCTGCCGTGTCTTGCCTGTAGTAATCAGAAGGTGTCTATTATTTATGATATAGAAACGGGGACAGAATACTGTTAATCATATGTCCTCGCCTTGTAATAAGTCTTTCTGATAACAAATAAAAGAAAGATTTCTTCTTTGATAAAAGATAACTTCTCCGCAGATAAAAAAACATCAATCTTTTTTTTCCTTATCCTTATCTCCAGAAATGATTTTATAAAGCTGAAATAACAGGCTAAGGCTCTCCCTTTTTCTTTCTTTTTTTTATTTTTTTTCAATGTTTAAAGTTAGGTTAGATTTTCTTTACGAACGTGGAACTAATGAATCACTTTAAAGTTTACGATGGTCGGAGTAAATTACTTACATCCATCCATGCAAATACAAGATACCAAATGAAAACAGTCACTAATTTGTTTCAGTAATTTTCAAAAACATTAAAAAAATCGTGTTAAGAATATGAGAAATATGTCATTTTAATGTTAAGATTTGTATAATTAATATTTAAAAGAAATATACATTGAAATCAAGTGTTCTTGAAACATTTTTTTTTTTGCCTACATTCTTTGTTATTATTACCATTATTATTATTATTTGAAGGTTATTATTTAAGACATAAATTGTCTGAATCTAAATTGTAGCACCGTTCTTTGGTTTTTTATAGTTTGTAAGTCATTTCCAAAGCTAAAATTTAGAACAAACCTTAAATTATAAAGCTATGACTTTTATTTAAGAAAATAGACGTAATACTTACTTAGTAAATAAATTCTAATATTAGGGTAATTTACAAAATTGAAAAATAATTATTTGATTTTTAATTACGCGTTAGGTTACTAGAATGATAAAGAGAAGACTCCAGTGTCACTAATTATTATGTAAGGTACATGGGCCAAATAAGGCCCGGTCTCAAATAAGACCCATCCTTAATTTTATTAATAGAACGTTGACAATTAATCAAGATTAGTTATGTTTCAGACAGGTCCTGGCTTCTAGCGGCTACACCAAAAATTAGGTCGTTGAAGTGGATAATTTCACCATGTTTGTTTCAGTTGAACAGTAAAAGTCGCCCGAAGCTTTTGTGGTTACTATTTTAACTTCATTTGATAAATCGTCTGCATTTTTTGGGCAACTTAATATACGTAAACATGTTTTATGTCATTTTAAAGTGTGTAATGAGTAGAATAAGATACTGTATTTGATATTTTCCAGTTGACGTGCATTTAAATACTTTTTAGTAAAACAATGCATGAAAGCGTGGGTTAACAGGGTCTCCAAATAAGGCCCTCCATTCTATAATATAAAGTAATCATATATAATGAGAAAAAATATAACAAAATCATCAAAACTAGTTTTAAATTCCCAATTTTGTAAATTAATTACTAATTAATTATTAATTTGTAGCTTAATATTTAGTCAGAACTAAATGTTAGAAATTGGCTGTTTTCACTGCCAAGTTCTTGTCCCTGTGGGCGAGTTTGCCTGTGAGCTACAGACCTTAGGAATCCCAGAGGGAATGCTGAAACACCCTGTATTTTATTTGATTTAAATTTAATTATATAATGATTTTGGTTTAAATATAATTATTCTAATTTAATTGATTTCTGCTTTTTTCCCCTTATTTATTATTTATTTATACATGGACCTTATTTGGGACTAGTAGTGGGCCTTATTTGGAACAGGGGCTCCTAATAAGGCCCTTCAGTTATATTTTCAAAACTGTTTTATTACAGAAAGAATTTCAAATGCCACTAATTCTAAATTCACTTTTTCATAACAGCACCCCTTAAACTATCTTTCAAGACAGTTTTCAGAATTTTCACTCTTGCAGTAGAAATGTAAAAAATCGTTAAAAGTTAGATGGACCTTATTTGGCGGAGTTACCTTAATTTATGAAAAATATTTCACATTAAAAAAATTAACAAATAAAGTAGCATTTTTTCGATAATATAGATTACTAACTTACCATTTCAAATAACGACGACATCTCTTTTTTATATTTTTATTTATTTTATCTCATATTTCATATTTTCAGACTTAATTGAATCAAGTTGAATATTTATTAAAATAAATTAACAAAATACTGTAAATGAAAGTTTACACGAACGGAATCATGTTTTTTATAGTCCAGAACTATTCTGAATAAATAGATATGCATCATATGTATTTTGTGTAGTGGTAATTTATTGTAATTAATCCAAAGTCAAATCTTTGTTTAACTATCATTTGTCTTAATAAACAAATAAAGGATATTGGTTAAAATATGTTATCAAAAGTATATTAGAAACAAGCATATACTGTATTTAAAATTTATATCCTCTATTTTAATGCTGTTGCTATCGAAACTCGACTTATTATCTTTTTTTGTGTGATATTAATGTTTTATTTGCTTCTTCCTCACTTGGCGTATTACAGAACAACAAAACTGTACTTGGTAGTGAAATCTCAGTTTTCTTCTTCAGTATTAATAAACTGCCATTTCTATTTAAAAATGAAATTATTACACTTACTTGTTGCATTGCCGAGTTGTCTCCATTCCAATAAATGACTGGGATACCAAGATATCCAGCCAATTGAAGAAAATACTGGGAAGTGGCTGCCGATGCTCCAGGCACTTGGTCGTTGGATATGTATAATATGACACTTACATTTTTCTTGAGAAAGTTGTCGCATAAAGTTTCTAAAATACCTAGAAAAGAAGTCGTTTATTACCAAAAGGAAATGTAAACTTACGTTATAGAAATCAATTAAAGATTTAAAAAAAAATAAAAATAAAAAATTAAAAGAGTTTAATTTATTTAACACTACATGAAGAGTGTTATCTGAAAAAAAGCTAAAATTTACAGCATTTGCATTCAGAATTTTTTAGTCTTCTTAAGCTTTATAAGCATATATAATTTATTTGCATTACCTGATTCAAGTTAATTTTAACGTAATTTATTCAGAAATTTAAAACTTCTGAGGAATCGGTAATTTATGGTGAGTTTTTGTACATCCTCCCAGCTTTCTATATCAAGAGATGAGCTTTTATTATTTACTATTTTTTTTTTTAATAAAAAAGTTAATATAGGAAAGCTAACTTCAAATCATAATATTTAGTTTCACTGACAATTTTGCAATCGATTGTACGACATTGATTTCAGTATATTTGAAACAACAAATAATATGTGTATTTAATAATACATGATCCTTCGTACTTTTGCTTTTGCTTTAACCCTAATGAAGTAGTTAAGTGTTTTATTTATTCAATAACTTTAAATAATTAATTATCATCAGTTTTCTCTATTATTGAAAAAGCAACCAAGATCCATAAATACTCTATTATTGCACCATCATAGAATTTATCCCTTTAGGCATCATTAATCCTTCTAAAGTTTAAAAAAAATATTACTTCCATTGAATATATAAAATATTTACTCAACTGAACTTCGATTTTAGTTCTCACTTTATGCTAGAATCCCTTTGCCAGATATTTTTCTTTTTCAATAACGAAGGTGTTACAAAGCAATTATTAAAATTAGATTAAAATGAGAATTAAAAGATTACTTCACAGTCAAGTAAAACAGTAAAGCTCTTTGTGAAATACATGTAATTTCTCCTATTTATAATAATAAGATAACAATAAGATTTTGGTTGATAGTACCTGAAAATTCCATTTGTCTATTGCAGATGTAGCTATTGAACTAAAGGTCGATACAAGAAGGAGTTTTCAACTTGTAGTGAATAAAGATTAACGATCAAAAGATACCAAGCCAGCGTTTTTCAAATTCCGTATAATTTCAATATTTTATTTTGACATGACTTAGAAAACTGAATGCTTATTAAAGTTTTCTATCCATGAAAAAAAAAAAAACTTCAATTTTATATTCAATATTCGAAGTAGCTTTGCGTTTTTCACATTTATTTAAGAGTTTAGTAATTTATACATAAACTTGTTGTGTTTTTGCAAATTCTACAGTCACACAATAAGAATACGGAAATTAATTCGAGCGAATCATGTCGAATAAGACGAGCAATACACTAAGACAACCGTGTCGTTTCCAAGATAGTAATTGACGATCAGTCACCAATGTTACTTTTGCCATTGGAGTCATGTAGTGTTGTTAAATGGTTACATTCTTATGTTGGATTTTGTAATATATACATTTAAGAGAAACAATATTCATTTTGACAAAATTCAACTTTGTAATATGTTACAAGTTGTTGTAATAACTGATTTTATAATTTAATACGACCACAAAGAAATGTAATAGCTAATCACATGAAAATGAGGAAACATCCGTAAGCCCACATTCAATTCAACTTTGACTCTTAAGTTATCAAAACACACTGAAGTCTGAAAAACCTCTCTATATAATCTTTTCAACAAATTAAAATTTGAATTTTGTAAGCGACTTAAACATTTATATTAATCAAAATATCGCAGTCATTAAAGTAATTAAATGTTTATGTTATTGATTTGATCTTACTACTTAAGATAGTTAAAACCATCAATGATGTTCCTGAAAAGTTTCAACAAAACAAAAGTAATTGTTTTTTTAATGTCATTAAAATTACATAATAATGAATAGGCTCGATCATTAACTAACTACTACTTTAAGTAGATTGAATGTACTTTCTCAATGAAGAATTACAAGATTCTTTCTCCCATAGACTTAATTCGCTAAATACTATCTATCTTTCCCGCTTGTAGAGATCACATCATTAATCAAAATAATCGATGCTAGATTTATTTTATTTTTAAAGAAGCCATTGTTCCAACAAAGCAATGAAAATAAAGCCAGTTAACTAAAGTTTGTTTTGTTTTTCGTTTTTTTTTTTTTTTCTATGTGAGTATGGTAACAAACTATAAAAATAAAATCCTTATGTTTTGTTGTCGTTTACCTGAAATTAAACTGTAGCTCTTCGTGGCCCCTTAAGGTCGCATAGGTGAGATTCACGCGTTCAATGAAACTAAGATGAGGCGGGACTTCTCCAGCCCTCAGTCAAATGAATGACCACTTAGCTACTGTCTCTTACTTTAGATTTTCTTCAAATTATTTACTTAATTTGGAAATATTTTCTCCGATTTATATTAAAATATTTATTATTAACAATTTTCATTATTTTAGATCTTTTTAATAATAGAAAAAAAATATTATACTTAAAAATTAGAATTAACATTTGAGTTTAAGTCATTTAATATTATTATATAATCAAATAATTCTTACATGTTTAGGAAAAACGAGTACATTATCCTTTATCAAAGAAACCTCATAGAATAACAAAATGTTAAATACAACAAAGATGATAAAGAATTGAACAACACGAAGTATTAAATTATTTGGCATTACCCAAAGAATTGAAGTTGACAATGAAATACTGTAATATAACACATTATAATAGCTCACTATTTAATAAGTCTCTAACTGTCGAAATTTCAAGTTTTCTATTTAATAAGAAATTTCCAAATTTTTAATTAACAACGCTTTTTATTACATGAAGTATTCCCAATTCTAGAAACTGAAGTTTTAATTTAAACTATCTAAGCATCATCAAATAACTAATTTAAAATAATAATAAAGTTATTTTAACATACGTTAATTTATATATCGAAAAAGAATTTAAGACAAATACGGTTGACCAAAAATTAAAATATTCAATATTAATATCAAAATGTAGAAGTTTTGAGTTTCATTTATCGTACCTCCAATAAAATGCTTCAGGAGCTCAAAAAGGATAGATTTTCTTTTCTCTGCTGGAAAAATCTTTAAAATGTTGTTAAAAAATATTTAAGTTAACGAATGGCATTATAAAATCTAGGAACGACGTCAGATTGGAAAAAGATTTGTTTAAAGGCGCAAAAGTTATTAAGAGCGACATACAAATATACAAATACCAGGACCATATAAGGTTGCCATTGCCTCGGAAAGTAGATTAAAGAATATAGATTCATAAAAATCAAAAGGAAACATAAAAAAAATAGGTGATAAATTCAAGTAATCGAAGATTGATAATTAGTTTATAATTGTCTTTTTATAATAAAAATCATTTTAAGTAAATGAACAATATGTAAGTAATATATCATAATCGCATTAACATTAAACATTAAACATTAAACATCACCTTAAAATTTTGATATTTCACAGTTTAAAAAAAAATAATAGGACCTATAATTAAAGCAACATGTCATTCACATCATTTTGATTGGATTTAATTCAACAATTACTCTAACAAAGAACACTAACTTAGGTTCAAACAGAACTTTTTGTCTCCTTCAAAGATATGGAAAGAAAGCAACTACAAAATGGGAAAAGCTTGTTCGACCATTTTCTTTTTTCTCTCCAGCAATTTATTGCAGTCATGACTTTTGTGATAACCACTGGAAATGACAAAGGAAACATCTTAGAACAAACGAAGAAGAAGGAAAAAAAGTACGTTTTGTGGGGAAAAATGATAAAAAAGTCGTTTCAACAGGAAGCATTTACAAGATTCTGCAGAAGACAACAGGTTTATTGTCTAAATTTTAAAGAGGTGGCAACAAACAGAATTACCTTAAGTATCAGCCATTAAATGTGACTATAAAAAGAAAAAAGGTTACTAATTATTTACAATGAATTTATGCACCATTACTTAATTACAGTTTATAAACATCTTGATTTTAAAATGTAAATTCTAATTTAACTCCACTGTGAGATTCAGTTGAAATATTTTACATCAAAAGGAGAAACCTGGATGATATACTTACGAGTACTAATATTATAAAATTCAGAGTATTCGTTATATTTTCAAGTTATAATTTTTAAAAGTTTGACCAAAAGTAACAAGATAATTTTAAAAAGAGGACGTTTTAAAGCAATATAAGAAAGAAACCTTAAAGAAATGTAGACAAAATATCGAAAAAGCTTATTTCGATTTTTATTTCTTCAAGGACAAGACACTTCTCCCAATTCAGTGACTGTAGTTGCTATTAATTAATTAAATAAATTACTCATTATAAAATAGTATAGTAAATAACATTTTTCTGATTGAAATGGATTTTCAAAAGGCAACCTATTTTCAAAGCCTTTAGATTATCATTATCTAAAGCCGTTGAAAATAGGTTGCCGGTTTGTTCTTTGTTTTTTAATTTTGAAAAAAAATAATTGTAGCCTTGTCGGTTAGGATTTTAGAAAACAACATTATAATCTGAATTTTTTTCAAGAAAACACTTAAGTTAAATGGTTCTCACTAAAAAATTCAATTTGTTTTTTTTGTTTTTAATTCTAAAATTATTTAATTCTGCGCGATTTTCTACATTCAAACGTCACTTTCCTTTACTTGTTAATTCGCCAGTAGGCAATTCCTTCGTTTTCATTTGGCAACTAATTTTTAAGGTTTTTATTTCTAATTGTCTTAAGCCAGGGCAACTGCCAGAAATTTCTATTTTTTTTTTTTTGTTTTGTTTTGTTTTAAGATGGCAAATTACGAAAGCTTAGGTCACCATTGTTTGTCAAAATCAATTGGTCCCGAAGATGTTGGTGAAAAGCTTCCTTAATCGCATAAAATTCTTTCCAAAAAGAGACATAGATTAATGGATTAAAGGATTTAATGTAGTTCACTTTTAAAACAAATTACAGCAACATACAATTTATTAAACATATAACTCGTGTTTTATCAAATATGAGTATTCCTGTGAGTTTTTTAAGTATGAAATTATTTGCTAATTGACCACTTGAGGATAGGCGGGGCTTCGTAGTTACAAAATATCCCACCAGTCTACTTTTTGGCTTGTGGGATAAACAAAGCCATGTGCTTCGTTTTAACCCTAGTAGATACAGAGGCTGAAAGATTTGATTTGGATGCAACGATTGTAAGCCTTAAAAATTTTCAGATTGGATATAGAGTTGATTATCATCTATTGAAGAAGACGACAGCAATATATTTTCAAAGAAGGATATAATTTAATGGACCACTTGAGGATAGGCGGGGCTTCGTAGTTACAACATATCCCACTAGGCTACTGCTTCGCATGTGGGATAAACAAAGCACATGGCTATAACCGGTGTAGATATAGAGGAATTATTATATTAAAGAGGATATTCCAAGCGTTTTTACAGAATTATTACAATAAGGAGCTGCACAGTACTGAACCATCCATAATGAAATATCAAAAATTAACGATTTTTTAAGTAATTCACACAAAGTTATATGTTTGTTTATCCCACAAGCTTTCGCCGCTTGTGCTTACACGTCATACGTGACGTCGATAGGGGCGTAAACCTCAAATGGTCCATTGAAGGTAATTAATTTTTAAAAGAAAACTCTTGCTGAAACAAAAATTATCATACAGTAGAAAAAATTATCAAACCCTTACAAATTAATTTTATTCACAAATGACAATAAGATTCAAAGTAATGGAATTAATCCAATAATTTCTACTGATCAGTAGAAAAACAAAAGGAACAATTAGCGTAGAATGTTAATTCTTGTGCCAAACTATTTAAAGGTTTTAACCCTTTCGTCAAAACGTTTAATTTGATTACATTTCAAAGCCTTGGATTCGTTTTCTTGTTGAGCCGCAAAGGTTCTTGTTGTCATTTCTAGCTGCAGTTCATAATCACTTACATTGCATCACTGGGCTTTCAATGGAAGAAAAACCACTTGACCTAATTTCCCAAAAATTCCTTCTCTCAGACTATTAAATTAAAAAGATGCTAGGAATAGTTCATGTTCATATAATTAATTTTTCTTAGAATTGCTAATTTATAATCGCTATGACCTAATTTAGAGAGAGAAACATAATACGATATAGTTTATTTCGAGATTTCTTTTTTTGTATCCTTTTTTATCAAGTACCAGATTAAAATTGAATAAAAATACCGAAAACGCTTTTGTAACAAAATAAAATAAACAAAAACGTTTTTGAGATGCAATGCCTATTCTATCGTCTAAAGCACCATGTCTTATATCCTCCAGGTATCGAGACGTAACACTACGATCATGCGAATATTTAGATTATTATTAATTATTTTATATGTAAACTTTAAATTAAAGCGCTAATACTATTATATAAAAATATATACGGTAATACTATTATATATTAATAAATACTATTATATATTATCACCTAAAGCTTAAGAATGTGTCTATCGTTTAGTAACTATTGAATATAAAAATTTTATGTATTTAATGAATGTGCATATTAAAAACATTCTATTTTCTCTATATACATGTAGCTAAGAGCCACGTTTTCTAATTGAATTCAAAGGGTTCTACATCCAGGATGTCTTTACTAATTGCATCCTGTATTCACTTTCTTATAAGCCTATTCGTAAATATCTTTTCAAAAACAAAGACTTCCTACTGAAATGACCTTCCGGTGCCACAAAACTATAAAGACACTTCTGGCAATGATGACTGTTTCTCTCAAGGAGGGAACCTGATATCCACGTCCGAACGAAACTGATCGCTTGCTTCAATCAACGGTTGCAAGGAAAGATAGATTGTGGTAAAGTAGTCTCTTGAATTCATTAGAAAATTAACTGGCTCAGCTCTCAGATCAGTTTTCCAATTATTATTTCCACTTATTGTATTTTTTATGTTTTAGTAAGTAGGTAGATTTTTCTAAAAGATAGATTTTTCTAAAAACTGTAGTGTAGCCATTAGTTGATTACTAGTGGGAGAATAAATCAAATATCCCAGGCTTCGAATGCTGCCGAGGATATTACTGCGGTTATTACTGACGGAGTGTGAACGCTTTAAAATTCATAATTTACGATTATTAAACGAAGGAAATTATCACAGAATTGGCGCAGTCGATTTACTTTTAATTAATTTATTTTACACGTTTTTTCTTTGAATAGTTTTATAATCAATAGTCTGTAGCTTACAATTATTTTAGTGTTTAATATATAGTATATTTCATTTTAAAATAGCAGATTACTGCCGATAAATTCCAAATTAATTAATTTTAAACTTATGCAGTAATGTTTTGTAAGCGAATCAAAAAAAATATTAAGTATTAATAAATTTATTTTGTTTTTGAACAAAATTTACTTTCTCTTTCTAAGTAATCTTCTAAATATACAATCGAAATGGCGGAAGGTATTTCATCAGCCGCAGTTGCCCTTATTCCTATTTTTTGATGGATCAACGAAATTCAGAGTTACAGATTGTACCCGAATTATTTCGTTAGTTGATCAGTTAGGCGAGTTATATGAATGGAAATGATCTTAGCAAATGTGTAATTGCAAAACTTAGTAGATGTGGAGATGCTCCGAATTCGTGCAATAAAGCACAGATTTGAAAAAAGCAAGGACTTTTAAAGATGTCTCTGAGATTTTGATTAAAAGATTTGGAGAAGAAACACCCTTCCTACTTAAAACGCAGACACTTCTAGAACAAAAGCAGGCGCCCTGTGAATCAGTCTTTAAGTTCTCGACTATAGGTAAAAGAATTAGAGCAAGTTATGTTTAGTCAATCAAAAGAAATGACCAAAATGGGAAAATCCTTGATAGTATAGAATATCTTATCCAGTCTGGATTTGCTAAAGGCCTCGCTGATTAGATACACAGATTTATTCTGAATCCCTCCCCAAATTCACAAAGTGAAGCCATTGATTATGCCTTAGAGGAGAATATTGTAAAGCTAATATTGTAAGTCGCAATCGGAAAAGTATATATATTAGTACAATATCTACTCAGCTTACAAATGACAATCATGCCTTAGGTGCATTTTTTTATTATTATTAATAATAATTTTGTTACACAAAGCCAGTCCTACTAGGTGACATAAAAGCACCTGTATTGTAGGTGCTGGTATTGATTCTATAAATTTTACAACAGTTTCACAACAAATTAAAATTAAATCACAATAAATACAGATTATTACAAATATAACTTAAAGAATTATGCTTATTATGATGAGTTATTTCATCATAATAAATTATATTACACCGCCATAAATAAGGTATTTAAAATAAAAAGGGTTTTTTTTTTTTTTAATAAAGAAAATTTATTTTTGTATTTTTTTATTTTAAGAGTAATATTTATTATATTTCGTAAAACAAATAAGACTCAGATAAATTAACTTAATGCTACAACAGCATTTCACAATTAGAAACTCAATTGAAGAAATGAAAATTAAACAGTCAATCAAATCATAAATTAGAGCAGAGGAAACTCAGTTATAAAACAACAGTTTCTTTTTACGGTCAAATCAAAACAATGTGGACGATCAATTTCTCGTCTTTCCCTATGGAGGCAACCCTCTCCAAACAACGCATTCGCCGTTAATCCTACGAGTAATAACTTTAAAAGAAATTCTGTATTGTTTGCGAAGTGATTGCTTTGGACATATTGCAAGGAACGGATGTTGTACGTCAGCTAAATTGTCAATTAACCCCGATTCTCGTTCTAGATTCCTAACTAATACTCAGTTGGGAAATTGAAATCAACCCTTATCGTTTGGCCAGATGAGTTCGACAGTGTCCTTAAATGTAATTGGCCAAAGTATATTTTCTACTTGGTAAATGATAATTTACCAATTATTACAGATAATATTCTCCTTCTCTTTCTAATTGATACAACAATTAATCAATAATTAATTATTGATGCAATAATTTCAAAAACCGAATCGGATAAACATCCGAACTCCATCAGTTATCTGAAATTTCCGGCCGAAATATTTCTGTAATGGGTAATGAATTGTCTGTTCTCAATGACATTATAATTTGTTTGAAAATTACGAACTTGTGTTTTGAAATTAACTGTAGCTGTTATAAATGAAATGTTATCCTCCTCGTTATGATATAATATTGGATATTGTATAAAGAACTTACAATTAATTTATGATCCAATTACATGTTCTAAGTTTTTCAAAAAACTTAATTTCAAGTTGATTCCAGCAAAGGTTTAGATGAATAACTAATGGGGATGTTTAAGGTCTCTGGGTCGAGGCTGGAAAAGTCACGTGATGTGGATATGTCAATTCTAAAAACATGGCTAAGATTACCAAATATAATACATTAATATAAGACAATTAATTCACTATATTTAAAGTTGAGAAATCTTTTATATACAGAGGTGCTTTGGTAATCTTAGCCATGTTTTTAGAAGTGTCACGTGATGTGGATGTGTCTTTTCCAGCCTCGACCCAGAGACCTTAAACATCCCCATTATCTGAATTAGATGAAGTAATTAATAGTTTTTCTTCTACGTCTGATAACTCACCTGAAGTAACAATAACTGATTTCGATTGTAATCATTAGTCAGAACCTGATAAACTCTCACTGGAAATATTAATAAGAAAATATCCTATTTTTGCTACAAAGATAGGAAACCAATCTTTTTTCAGGCTGGAATTACTTTATCTAATTGTCATCCTATTGCAATTAAACCCTGTAGATTACCTCAGGCTCTGCAAACCGAAATGACAAAACAGAATGAGAAATTCTTAAAAGCCGGCATTATCTCTAGAGCCTTAAGTTCACACTCCAGTCCAGCGCTCTTAGTCAAGAAATCAAATGGAGAAGTTCGTTAAGTTCTTGACTATCGTAAATTAAACAAAAAAATAATTTCAGACCACTATCTAATTATCTAATAATTTCAAACCTATAACCTATCTATTACAGAATATACCAACAATTATTTCTAGCTTGACTAAAGCAAATTATTTTTCAACATTGGATTTAATATCTGACTTCTATCAAATTCCGTTAAGAAAACTGGATTGAATGTATAAAGCAGTTCAAGTTTCTGGTGGGAAATCAGGCTCAAATTGTTAAATCAATCTGTTCAATCGATTGCCAATGGGTTTGAAAACTAGCTTAGCTGTTATGAGACTATAAGACTACATTTTAAGATCACAGAAACATAAATTTTATATTGGTTATATTGATGATTTATTTGTACATTCAGAAACCCTGCCAGAACATCTTCAACATTTAGAATTAATTTTAAAAGAATTCCAGATGTAAAACAATAGTTTTTACAATTCATTTTTCTTCTTTATTTCAAGGTATGTTTGTTATTTGTATATGGCTGATATGGGAATCTTGGTTATCCTGGCAATTGCTTTTATAATATCTATGGTTCTCTCTTGTTGTCATAAATAATATTCAAAATACAGTATATTCAAAATGTTGTCGTAAATAATGTACATATGTATATTTTACTTTTGTATTTGTATTTGTATTTTACTAGTATAATTCAAAGTTTTATCTTACTTGTAAAGTGCAGTTCCTGCAATATCTTTCATGATGAACGTACGACAGTTTTAATAATATCTCATGACAAGATAGCGAACCAGGATTCGTGCACTTTTCCTTGTTCAAGGATAGGCCATTCTGTATTATCTATAATATTTATTAGTGTATTCTCAATATATATAAAGAAAGCGAGTCTACGTTTTCTTAAAGAGATTATTCCATATAGCCTTGTAACAGTAATATTTTCTCAAATACCTTAACCATTTTTTTCTTTTCTCTTTCCTTTCAATATTACGTTAAAGAATTATTTGTAGGTATTTCACATTCCTGTATGTTGCCCAAATAAAGGCTTATTTGAAACCGGTTCAATTATCAAGGCAACGTTTTCAACGCAAATACGTCCTCATCCTTTCCCTCTGGCCTCAACAGGAGCTGATCTTACTTCATGATACATACAGGAAGTTGATCACATGCCCGCCTTCCTTGATCACATGTTCCTGAGGTTACTTTACTTTGTCTTTGTATATTCTCTAATTCATTTGTATAACATCACTTGAAAATGGCCTGCTGGTTGAGGTTGAAATCATTTGTGTTTTTTATTTGTATTTTAATATAATTTATTTGCCTTTTATCCCAGTGTGGTGGCCTTCATTTCATGGATAGAAATGTTACACACGTTAAATTATTTAACAAATCGATTATTGTCTTTAGATAAAATTTCAACAATATCCCAACAGCACTGATAATTACGATTTCCAATCAAATGTTCATTCATTGAAGAATTGCCGGACTTATGCTGTTTTATTCTTATAAGTAAATAAAATTTCTTGTAAGGAATACAGATAATATAATCAAGACGAAATTAACAGTCAGTGAAAATACATTGATATTATACCATGAGAGTTCCAAAGTCATTTCACTATTTAAAAAAAAAAAAATCAAGTTTTGAAACTACAGCAAGGATTCAATAACCAGGTAACGGATCGAAAAATGATCTATATTAATTAATTATCAATTAATTTGAAGTTTTTCTTGAAGCGAACATTTCAGACGGAATTCAAATTCTATCATTTATTACAATCTTTATAAAAAACTCCAAAACACTGCACCAAAGACCAATATTTCGTCTTATTTTTCAAAGACTTCCTGAAGGTTTTTTGATAACATAATAAACAAATAAATAAAATAAAAAATCAAAATGGAAAGAGAAATAACCTTCTCAAACCTTTACAAATCAATAAATAAATTCTATGCAACAAGTAAACAAAATAATACTATTGTTATAAAATAATAAAACATTCAAAAATATTTTGAAAACAATCAAAAGATTTGAAACTTATTATTAAATTAAATGCTACTAACTTACTGTTATTTAAACAATACTAATTAAATTTTAAAATTTTACTTAATCTTTTGGGTTTTTTTCAAAGATTCTCTGAAAATACTCAGACATGTTATTCACTTTCTGTGATTTATCCCTGTTAAACTATAATTTTAAGAAATTTCTTTATAGAAGATTCGTAGACGACATATTGATTATATGGGAGGGTACAAGCAGACAATTTTCCAGATTTCTGAATTATATAAATAAATTCCATAAGGACATAAAATTCAAAAGTGAAGAAGAAATAGAAAATAAAATAAATTATTTAGACAATACATTAAAAAATGAAATTACAGGTTTAACATTTGAACATTACAGGAAATCTTTTCAGAGTAACCATATTCTGAATTTCACTTCAAACCATCACATTTCCACAAAAAAGGAAATTATTAAGAGTCACTTAAGAAAAATTACAGATTTTAAAGAAGACAAAAAACTATGGAAAGAAAAGATTATTAATTTAAAAGATAGATTACTAATGAATGAATACCCTTTGGAATTTGTTGAAAGCAGTTTTAAAGATTTTTTTAAAAGAAAAAATATAAAAAAAGATCACAAAAATGTAAAGAAAATAAAATCAATATAGTATATTTCAAAAATAATGTTTTATTTAAATTTAAAAGAGAAAGAGGGAATACAGATCTACACAATATGGGGGTGGTTTATGCTCTCAAATGTAGAGATTGTCAGGGGGTCTACATTGGGAGCACGGGTCGAACAGTTAAAGAACGGGTGGATGAACATGTACGGGCATTCCGTAATAAACATGAGAAGATATCTGAATGGGCAGACCACTGTTTTCGATATGGTCATAATCCAGATCCATTAGTGAATATCATATACAAAATTCAAGATGAATATAAGAGATATGCATTAGAATCTTGTTTAATAAATTGCTGTATGTGTTTTAACAGGAATAAATCACAGAAAGTGAATAACATGTCTTTGAGTATTTTCAGAGAATCTCATGGACAAAAAAATTAGCGCACCAAGAAGGAGTCGTCAAAATGAAACGAAAATTTACATACGTAATGACTACTTTGATATAAGTAAATGATTAGAAAATCAAAGAAAAAGGATAATTTATTTCAGAGAAAAAGGCAAAAGAACGGAGGAGTTAATACCCCGTTGGACCCCCTCCAGCGCGAATGCACGATGCGATACGATCGGGCATTGAGTCATACAAGTTCTGTATGATGTCTTGAGACATTTCGTTCCATATTTGCTGTAACCTTGCCTCTAGTTCGTACTAACTCGTGGGATGCCCAACTCGTCGTCCCAAATGATCCCAGATATGCTCGATTGGAGACAAATCTGGGGATCGGGCAGGTCAAGGAAGGGTAGTAACAGTGCGAAGACAGTCTTGTGACACCCTTGCCGTATGAGGCCGAGCATTGTCTTGTTGAAAAATGGCTCCTGGGAGCCGTTGCATGAGTGGCAACACATGTGGTTGCAGGATTTCATGAACATCCGCTGGGCTGTCATGGTGCCACGGAACAATACTAGGGGTGACCGTGTATTGTAGACAATGGCACCCCATACCATCACACCAGCTGTGGGAGCGGTGTGTCGCTGTACAGCAAAGGCAGGATTGAAGCGTTCACCACGGGCTCTCCACACACGAACACGATTGTCATCACTGCCGAGATTGAATCTGGATTAGTCGCTAAAGACGACCTGGTTCCATTCCGCTGCAGTCCAGTTTCCTCGTGCGCGGCAAAACTCCAAACGGAGGCGTCGATGGGTGGGCGTCAAGGGCAGCACACGTAATGGGCGCCGCGATACCAACTGTCCTTCAGCCAGGCGCCTTCGTATGGTTCGAGAAGACACAGCGGCCCCTAGTGAAGGTGCTACCTATGCCTGGATGGCGGCCGATGAAGCAGTTGGCTGTACGCGTGCATTTCTGACTATGTGGCGGTCTTCTCGACGACTGGTCTGTCGAGGGCGTCCTGAGCCTGGTCTTCGTGTACATGACATCTCTCGGGTCCACTGGTCCCAACACCTCCTCACAACACAATCAGAGCGGCCTAATTGACGAGCTACTCGCCTAGCTGACCACCCAGCTTCCATCATCCCGACGATTCTCCCTCTCTCAAACTGCGACAACTGCGTATACTGTCTTCGAACACGGCGTAATGGCATGTCTACCTCAGCTCTTCCTTTGTAAATGATTCAGCACACTCAAACAAGCTTTGGTTACCTGTTTTATACTCCACAGAGTACGATGTTCAACGCCCTCTACCGGCTATACGTAATGCGCAATCACGCTGCATTTCTAATCATTTGCATATCTCCCCGACATGTACCTTCACTGCAAGTTTCGTTACGATCCCGCAATTATTTCTTGGTGCGCTAATTTTTTTGTCCATGAGTATACATATAGAAGAATCTAAGATTTCATCTATCATTTATTTTTCAGTTATCAAACAATAACTGAAAAGCATGTTTCAGATAAAAGCATATAAAAAAATATTTGGAAATAGGACGTCATTCTTAAATATGCCATACCTATTAGCGCTCAGTGGATTTTCAGAATTAAATACAATCCTGATCAGACCGTGAATAAGTTCAAGGACAGACATATCGTGAATGGATATACACAAATACGAGAATTCTACTGTAATAAAACAAACGCCAATGCCAAGTTTACCAATTATTAGAGTACTTTACGGCACTTTCTAAGAAAATAAAGAACTGGTACATTCATTACTGCGATTAAGATCAGACTATCTTAATGGAAAAACTTGGAAGAAGGCATTTATATCCAAATTCCTCTATCCAAAGTGTAACGGATTGAAATTAAAGAAAGCATTGTACTGACTTAAGCAGATCGGGAGACAATAGTGTGAAACCATAAGGAAGAAGTTATTTGAAAACAAATTCGGAAATTTATATTCTAATGTTTGTGTTTACAAGTAGAGAAGCAAGAATGAGACCTGTAATCTTAATTTATATCGATTTATATTAATTTTTTCATCTTCCATGAAGATTATTGAAAGAACAAAATATACTGTTAAATGAATTTTTTGGAATTAAGGATATAGGATCGATAAATAATTTTCTGGGCATGAAAATTGAATGTGATCAAGAACATTTCGTAGAAGATTTGTTATGAAGGAACGGAATGGAAAACTGTAAAGAAGTATCTACTCCAAGATATTTAAAAAGAACAAAGAAATTGGAACTCATTTTCAAGTTGATCCATAAGAATGTTTAATCATTATTTTTTTTATTAAAAATTCTTATGGATTTTTATGTAACCGATAACATTGAATTGTTGGGACGGGTAAGAGGATTGGAAGTACAGTAAACCCTCTCAAATCCGGCCTAATGTGGCGCCCAGTATGCCGGATTACAGAAAAGCCGGACTACCGAAAGTGTTCTTAAAATAACTCAATAGTTCAATTTTTATGAAGATATAATGTCAAATTTAATTAATTTAACCCCATTTTGATAATTTTGCACTCAAATATTTATTAAAAACAATACAAATAAAAAGTGTATTTTATAATTACGCCGGTCGGTAGCAGCAGACATACGTGCATGGTGACTCACACAGTGTTCTCGGAACTCGACACCGACTCGCTGCGCGTCGGCCGAGTTGACTCAAAATAGAGAAACGAATTTAGTTATTGAAAAAAAATTTACTCAGGACCAGGCCGGAATACCGTGGGGGCCGGATTTGAGAGATTTTACTGTATTGAGTTAATGTCTTGTATTGATCACTTGGGAATTTTAACACTTCATAAAATTTCATAAACGAAATACATCGTGCCTTCTGGGGATCGTGCTTTTTGCCTGCTTTAGTCCTGCTATTATTTCTAAGGTTAACTAAATGCCCTTGATAATTAATGGATGCGTCCGGCTAACTCTGAGATGTCTAAACAAATACAAACTTCATCTACATGTCTTCAATATTTCGTCCTATTTTTCAAGGACTTTCTCAAGAT
>JAFIDM010012231.1:133341633-133382165 GCA_023159025.1 Thereuonema tuberculata | reverse complement strand
ATCTTGAGAAAGTCCTTGAAAAATAGGACGAAATATTGAAGACATGTTGATGAAGTTTGTATTTGTTTGGAATTTTAAATGATAATGAAGATAAAGATATGGTTCTGAGATGTCTCCTTACTGCCCCACTGTTGCAGTCTGGGATCATCTGCTATGTCGTGCACACGTCACCACCATACGTTTTACGTCATTGCTTTAGGCTAATTATTCCGTGTCTTAAATGAATAAAATCTTGCTTTTATGAATACTTTTCACTTGATAAGGCTGCAGGTTTCTTCGGCATAAATATAATTTGTATTCTTAAAGTGAGGCCTATCTTTAATTAATGTTGAAATTATTATTTTAGTGTAGATTTTAGGGATGAGATTAATCATGAAGTCCAATAATAATTTTAGTTAAATTCAAATAGTTTAACGTGTTCGAAGATAACTTGTGAATTTTCTAATAACAACACACTTAAAATATTAAAAAGTTAAAAGATACGCCGAAATATGTGTAACAAGATAAACCTAATATATTTTAAGTACTCCATTCATTCCTGATTTATATAATACGGTTTCTCGAATACTGCGGAATTTCGGAATTGGAGTGGTAGGTTCTTCGGGTTTTACTTTATTGGACTATAGTAATGGTTCGGCTGTGTCTGACATTTCTTCGCTTAATTTTTAAGAATAATTGCGTATATGCTATACCCTGCAATGGACATAAGTGCGTATATTTTGGAGAAATCCGCAGAACTATACACGTTCGGCTTAAAGAGCACGGAACAGCAATTAGAACAACTCAATTTCCTTTACAATACTGGTGAATATGTTTTAAGATTTTACCACAAGTTAAATTTAGACAATGTTAGGATTGTTGCTAGGAGGCTGTCCTTAAACTACGTCACGCTGATTTTTGTTATTTTCGACCTCCCCTCCGTCACACTTTGTCAGATTCTTTAATACTACATCGGAGTATGACACACTCCCCACTCCAAATTTATATTAAAAACTAAAGTATTTTTATATGTAATAAGTATTTTTAAGATTCATTTCAGAACCATATTAAACGACTAAGTCGTAGAATTGAAAGAGAACCTTATCTTTTTTAATTTGGAGTTTGATGCATATTCCTCATAATCAAACATATTTTCGTTTGAGCTTTAAAGTTTAGATAATCGCGGGTGTTTTCATAAATTTCTTAGTAAGCATTTAAAAATTGCACTTAAGAGAAGTATAATATGACGTCACATATTATCTGATTTCTTCCCCCTCCCTCGTCACACTTTGTCACGCTAAGCACAACCTCTCCCCTCCCCTTCCTTTGACGTGCGTACGTAGTTTATGGACAACCCCTAGATATGGAGATAATTATTTATGGAAGTTTATAGAACCATTTTTTATCCTTAACACAAATCATAAACACAATTCCAAGGTCTCAGTAGAGAACATTTATTATTACCGTTATTGTTATTATTATTATTATTCTGTTTTAAGTGATTTTGTTAATTTTTGAATTTTTTTTCTCTCACTGAATAATTAATGATTGCATCTGTTCTGATGGTTGGACGCTGATTGGTAGCTTTGATTGGTTGCCTTGATAATTGGTTAGACAATGCCATATAAAGGCTGACTTTTTACTTTCCCTTTATATTTCGTCCGAAGATGGTTAGCGTATGCTAATTGAAACATGTTAGGGCACATCTTTTAGCTTTTTAATTATTTTAAGTGTGTTGTTATTTGATGGAAATCCTCGGTAGTGATGTGATTTTTAACCTTATTTCCTGATAGTCTTATTTTGTTTATTCAGGAAATACTGAAATTGTGGTGATAAATATAAATAGTGCCAATGAAGTGCTTGTGATACGGAATTAAGTGCATTCCACCAATTGAAATGTGTCGTGGAGTGAAAGTGTTTACAAATATATCACTTAACGGAATCTTGGTGTTTATTAATTACTGTATCACTGTATTGAATTCTTCAAATGATGATAGATCAAAGAAAAGTAAGAAGACATCAGGTAATCTTTAAGAACGTTTAAAGAACTGTTGCAATATCAGCATTAAGACTTAGAACTATCAGGATGGTTAAAGTATGGATTAATTGATGGGAAGTCCATGTGTACCTTTTATAAATAATTAGAAGATCCAAATATAGTTTTAATTGTTACTCAAGTTCAGTTGTTTTTATTTCTCACAGCCAAGATAATTTACTCTGTCAAATTAAACTAGTGAAGACCATCCTAACTCAAGTGTATGGGCTAAAGTTGGTATGGTATTGGTATGTTATTGCTGGTATGGGATTTAATCTTCACTTCACACATTGTTATCATATTTCAACACTACACCTAATTAAGTTAATGAGGAAAGTAGATTTAAAAATGCTAAAGTAAATTAAAGATTTTCTGAAAATAATGCAAAAAAAAAAAAACTAGTTTCACAGTATACACCATCACTGTACACCATAAGGAAATCTTCAGTGTAACTTGGTGTGTAACAGAAAGTGATCACAGGCCGGAACTCGTATTTTCCCACTTATACAATTCATAAGAATTCTAGTTAGATACGACGCATATCTACCTAATCTGTAGTTTGACTACAGAGATGGTGACAGACGGATAGACACAGCGAACATAAGAGCTTCCCTCTTTACGTTTTCGTAACACAGGTTTACTATGATTCGAACTTTAATTCCCGGATTGCAACTGAGAAATATTTTAAAAATATGTTAAAATCGAAATTTTCGACTGATATCTTGTTATCAAAAACTATGCTTTTAACTATGTACTTCGTACACGATTTTTATATTCATAGGACAACTAGTATTCCTCAAATGTAAATCCCAAATTTAATTAATCCAAACTTTTATCAAGATACTTCAAAAATATTATTATTTTATCTTCACTTTTCTCATCTTTATGTGAAGATATACTGGTAATAATACGAAATTGTTTTTAAGACCGCTCCTTCAAAAATATTTGCGTAATCTACTTTTCCTTTTTCCAATTTATCTCGTCCAAATAATATTTGTTTCTCATAAGTTGAAAAAATCGATTTCAATAATTTTCACAGGCATAGACAGTTTATCGATAAAATGTGTTTTTCATCTAGATTGTAACCTTACTGTGATCTAATGAATAACATTACTCTGCCCACAGCTGAGTCAGGTTACGGTTAGGCCACTCTAAGCAGAATAGATTGTGGTCTGGTCCCCAGACTGTTATGTTTAGGAGTAGTGCACGGACCAGTCCATGTTATTTTTGTCATAATGAATTAGAACAAAAGTATCTGCTATAATAGAAACTTAAATAAATGATTTTTTGTAGCCTTATTTTGGAAAACCTAATTAAGTTTTCTGCATTTTTTTATGTGGATTCTGTATAAGAGCAATTCACCAGTGATTAAAAAATAACCCTGGATGAAGAATGTTTGGAAAGACATTACCAATACGTTAAATTAAAAAGTGGGATGATCAACGAAATTTCAAAATTTCTTCTTTTCCACAGTAAAAAAAGTAAATGATTAGTATTTGGAGTTAGATATTCTTCTGTAGAATTACTCTAGCAGGAGATCTTAACGTACTTTACATATAACAGATTGAAACAAAGATTTGTGATTTCGTTAATTAGTAATAAAATAAGGATTTCCTTTCAATTCTGATTCCATACATTAGATACACCATGCAATCAAGAATGTATTACGATAACAAAGTTTATAATATTTTTTTTGTAAATAACGAAACAAAATGAAATTCTAAGGTCAAAGGAAAGTCTAAGGTTTCACCTGCAATTGATATTTAGATCGGAAGGCCTACGATTGTCCTCCTTTAATTACGGAAAAGAGCCGATTCCATTTCAAAGGAGATTGACTTAATCTCAGATCTCAGTAGGGTACAAGGAATTATAAATGACCTTGGAGAGATCAAGGTCAAACTATACAAAAAGTAAAGAATATCTTTCTTTCTCCATTTCCCCCAGGAAATAATCTTGCACATTAATCATCTAGACCAATATCTAAACCAGAGGAAAATTTGAATCCACAATTTCATATACAGCATACTATAGTAATAATAAAATCTCAACACACTGATGCTCAAAAGTTAAGCAAGAAAAATGTATTTTTATATAACTGAAATAAAAGTGAAAAAGTCCTACATGTTTCCTAAGAATCTTTGCACAAAAAATTTGTAGAAATCACAGCCTCGCAGTCGAACCTGTTCAAAACAAAAATTAGCTTATTCCTATAACTACTTCTATTCCCGTTTGCAACTTGTTTGACAAAAGCTCCTTTTAAATCTCTAGCAATATAAGCGAAAAAAACCCTATTTATTTTTCATTATTAGAAATGGATATAATATAAACAGATTATAGTTTCAAGTTTTTTCGGTAACAGTCTATTTTTAAATGTGCTGAAAAATAAATATATAGCCTACAAAACAAGCAGCTGGGAAATGTTTAAGGAAGTGGTTCCTAAATTTTACACTGGTAATTCCCGCCTCTTGATATCACTTATAAAAATAAACAAAAAAATAACTTTTAAAACTTAAAGTCTGCTTCCCAGTGGCGGATTTCCCATTAGGCGCAGGAGGCGCGCGCCACGGGCCTCACATATCGAGGGGGCCTCAAAATTTAAAAATTATTTAGCTTATTTCCTTTTTTTTTGGTTGTAAAAGCAAGCCTAGGGGGCCTCACCAGTCAGCCTAGGGGCCCCATCCACCCAAGTATTCCCTTTTTTTTTTTTTGGTTGTAAAAAATATTTAGAGGGGGCCTCAAAATTGAATTGCGCCTAGGGCCTCTCAAGTGCTAAATCCGCCACTGCTGCTTCCCTTAATTTTTTCCTCCCTTTTTTTTTCCTTACGACCCTGAAAAGTTATATTTATTTTCAAATTATAATATCGAAATACAAACAGCACAAATCTCCTTTTTCTAAAAAAAAAAAATAAAATTGAATCTGAATTATTTACTTAAATTGGTCAGAAACAATTCATTTTAATCTTATCCAACTAGGCGCAAATTAGATAAAAAAAGCTAAAAAAGCTTATAACCTTTATAACAAAACATTCGTAAGAATAAGTATTTAGTTTTACCTCTTTAATATTAAAACTCAATGTGAATCCTTAAATGTGTATAACAAGTTTCAAGAAGATCCATACAGCGATTCAACAAAATTTTAGGCAAACACAAGTAGACTGATTTTAGCCCAGGAAAGTAGGCTTAAATAAATGGCGTTAAATCTTCTTTTACATTGAATATTTATATTCACAGATGTTATCTCACGTAAACATCGTTCATCTAATTGTGATATTTAACAAAAAGACTTTTAAGTAAATATTTAACGTGCCTAATTAACTAAACAAGAAAAATTATAAATTAAGGTTTTTAAAAACGAAGAAAAGAGCAGCACAAGAATAAAGAAAATAAAAGGAAATCGCCTTTCTGATTCATTTTATGGGGAGGGAATTCGTTTTTAAAAATTTTCACAGCACGTTAAAATGTTTTGTTTAAATTAAGGTTTTAAAATACTTGAGGTTTTTTATAAAAACATCAAAGCAAAAATAATAAATTTTACATCTAATTAACAACAATAACAAATATATCTACATAAATAGAAAAATAAAAATAAATAACAAAATTTAAAAGAAGAAAGTACGAATATAAATTAAATATTAGCAAAATTTGAATAATATTTAATATTAGGTTTAATATCAAAAATGTGAGCCCTTCTTTGTAATTGACTTGTTTATAATTTTTAGATTAATTATTTTTTATGTTTGCTATGATTTTAATCTGGAATTTATTATTTCGATGAACATAATTTTCATCTAATTTAATAAATTTTAATTATAATGTTAACCAATTTTCGTTTATCTAAGAGAATTAAAAAAAAAGCCTATATCAATGAAAACCAATGAATGCGGTGAGGACCAGTGTAAGGGGACTGTTATGGCCCTATTTAGCAAATCTACACAGAAAACAAATTATAAAAATGTTAAAAATCTTAAAGACTAAGGTATTCTTTCTAACAAGAATGGAGATACGGAAGTTGTTTACCACAGAACGCCGGAGCATGTGAAAATGTTAAAATGGCGCGAGGAACAGGAATCTCGGAACTAGTCCTGTCGGGCAGTCGATTGCTTGTTGCGGCTGAGTGTAGAGGGGATAGAATGCCGGCTGGCCGAGTTCAACTCTCCAGGAGCTGAGGCGAGCGAACACTTAGAAGGCTAGCTGAGTCCTACTTGTCCTACTAGTCCGCACGCCACTGACTAATACGTTAAAACATTTATCGCAGACTCGTGGATAGGTGGCTCATTGCGATTTGAGAGCTGTGTAACGACATATAGTATCAACCCTCCGTAGCCCTTTCATTGTGTCTCTGAACCACAGACACTGTTTTTGGAGAATGATTTTTCAAAGAAACTATTAATTCCGCCAAATAAAAAAGGGATATTATTCGTTTGTCTAGTAAAAGAAGTAAAACGTAAAGGAATAGCTTAAACATGTTTTTTTGATTTAATAAAAATTAAATGAAAGGTTTCTAAAGTTGTGAGCAAAAGTGATTGACCATTTTGCTTAAGATCACTAGTGAGCTTTTATGATGAAGATCATCTTTCGAATCTATTTCTAAAGGTTTTGAAAGAAATGTGACTTTATATAGAAAATATGAACGAGAGGCCGGATTCTTTTGTATAGTTCGGGCAGATCAGCTCTCTTAGAATAAGCTCTCTTAAAAAGCAAAATTTTTTCTAATATAAGATATTGACGAAAGACATACCATGCTTTCTTCCGTGCACTGTATTGGCGAAAGTCAAACAATAGCTCCTTCAGTATTTAGAATTATTAAAATTACTCATATTCTGAATAATGTTGGCGGAAAAGTACATCTAAATTTAGCTAATCTATTAAACAAATTTCAATCGAGGAAAAGGCTAAAGATTCGGGGGATTTCGTGAAGAATGAGTGGAAAACAGAGTAAGCAGACCCAGACTGTGAGAGTCAGAAAGTCCCTATCTCTCCAATCTATCCAAGTCTCGTAGATGAAAATGTAGGGAAAATGTCTGTAGAGTCCAAATGGTAAATAATTGCCAAGTTGATAAGCAAGTAAAGCACTGAACTTTATTTAATATTATCCGGGTATCGTCGCTTCGCTCCGGAACCATTGCATACATAGCATAAAAAAAAAATCACAACTTTATTTATTTATCAAATTGTGGCCTTCTCCGGATAACTCAGATGTGTTGGGGGTTGGCGCCACACACCTATATATTGATAAGGCAACTTTAAAGCGAAAATATAAATCCTCTTTATCCCTGGGAATTTCGAAAAATCCGGCCTTATTTCTTGTCTACATCATATAGGAAACCTCTGTGCAACATTTCAGCTTTCTAGGTCCAAGGATTTCGGCTGGGCGTTGGTGAGTTAGTGAGTGGTGAGTGAGTCAGGACTTTTCTTTTTATACGTGCAGATTACATAATATGAAAATTATTTATTTACTTAAATTACATTTAAATACTGTAGATCAAAGGAATAAGCCGGCACACCTGATTAAAATGAATTAAATTTAATAACTGAATAAAGTAAAGAGAAGTATAACCCGGTTTCGGTTATATTCTACCATCTTCAAGTTACATTTAAAGACTTATAAAAAACAGTTTGAAGTTTATTAAAGTAATAAGTGTTTTCTCAGAGAAAGTTCTAATTATTAAAATATTCATTAGTGAACATAGATTAGAATTCAAAATCTACAGGAACTGAACAAAAAAGTGATCTTGATAATATCTTGTATTAATTATAATTACTTTCTACAGGAATAGGAAGCTTCAATTGCGAACCCCAGTAACATCTTGATTTGAGGTGAAATAAAGATTGATAATTAAGTGATGTTTTAAGTTTCAACGAAATAATAATGAAATTTGTGATTTTCTTTGAAAAAAATGAACAATAAATCCAAATTCACGGTGTAATTTTTGAATAAGAAATGTAAGTTTTAATTCTATTTTCAATGTAAGTTTTAATTCGATTATCAACGTCCCTACATTGATTCATTGGTTTATTTATCTGAAAACAATTTTTTTTTTTTTGTAAATTTTTTTTTTTAACATTAATTAACAATTTATTAACGAAAAGTACAATTCAGTCCTACTAGGTTGTTAAAAAAACAACCTGTGTTATAGGTGCTGAGATTTACAATAAATACAAATTATAGAGACAGAAACATAAACAATTTTGAAATTTTATATTATATATATTAATGAGAAATTTAGGTAAAATCTGTGAAATAGTAATATTTTTTTTAACCCATTTTAACCAACCCATTTAATTTGTCCCAGTATTATTTTTTCATAAATTATTTTTTTTAAAGTAGACATCTTTCCAATGTTTTTCATTTCAAATGAAAATTGATCAAAAATTTTGTTAATTAATCTATTTTTTATTCTTAATCCAAAATTATTTTTTGGATTGTCAAAATCTTGTTTACTACGTATACTATAACTTCTTGTTGAATTTATATTTACATAATTATAACATATTTTATAATAAAATCGTAAAATCAAAGTGAAAATTACTTTTTTTTGTGGAAACATTGATTGTTTTTGAATGTTGAACTGTTGAAAGAAACCCTTATTTTCTTTTTTTTTTCCTTGATTATTTTGTTCAGTTTAGCTGAGAGCGAATTTTACTTGTTTGTCTTTCCAGTTCTGAATGTCTGTTTCTTGGCTTTTGTTGAATCACAGCAGGATTCCAGTGCAAACAGCCATTTGACAGGAAATTGCACTTGTTGAGATTCTTGGCAGTGACCAAGACTCAGCAGAACACTAAACACATTTGGAAACAGCTCCTAAAACTCATTAAGAGAAAAAAATATTGATGCTGAATTTGTTTATTTTCACAAATATTAATGATAGAAATTATTTTAGCAATTTAGGTTCCTTTAATTACAGCCTCCAGGCTTTTTACAATCTAAGAATGAGTATCTCATTTACATCAGGAAAACAAGAAAATGCAATAAATAAAAACTTTTGGCGACTTAAAATTTTAATGTTAGATACTAATACCTTTGATTCCCAAATTACCGTGTTCTTTCTTGGAATAAGAAAAGAATTTGTTTTTTGATTATAACTTCTATTAATTTTTATTTTTATTTCTAATTTTAAATGATTAAGCTATGTAATCATATTATTTTTCCCTTTAAAGATTTTTAATTAGCATGCCTAAGTAGATTACCTACTTGAACTAAAATGAAGTGTATTTAAATAAATAAATTTAATTCTAATTGAAAAATCAAGCAAGCTTTTGCTTTATATTTTATTTCAAATTATTGGGAATCCAATTTTTTCTCTTTCATTTGCCAACTGAGGATATAAGATAAGAATTAGTGACTTTTTTTGGCTTATCTTATTTTTAATTCTGACTTTTTTTGCGTGTATTTTGTTTTTCCCGAAAGAGGAAATTGAATAAAGAAGGAAGTAAATAATTCAAGTGATAATTAGGTGATAGTGCACACGTAGCAGTTTACCACTTAAAATGTTTGCATTGTTGTTGCAAACATTCAAAATAACAATAAATGAAACGAAAACAGATTTTGTGTTGAGTAACTTGGTTGTATGTAAACAAACGTCTTCGCTTAGAGAAATTAGGTATCTTCCATAAAAGTTCATACTAGGTGTTATCTGTTCTTAGCTAGTGAATTCACTGTGTACAGATAACACATGGCTTGTTCGTTTAAATCTACGAAGTCACGGAGAAAGGAACTTACACGACCTACATCATATTGTGTCCCGAATTCCGATCTTTGGAATGGGCGATGTTCGACATTGGTAGTATCTACAAGTCTTGATTAGGTCCAAATGTATTTCGCCTAGATAGTATCAAGATCAAGATAATATGATTTTCTTATATCTTCGCGGGAAGAAAATTAAAATGCATATACAGTATGAACTTACATATGGAATATTTAGTGTTAGGCATTTATCCGAAGATTGAAGATAGGAATTGAAATAGCAGATTAAATGATAAATGTTTGACCTGTAAAGTTATGTTTAATATATTATTTGTGTTTCTATTGAACAAAAGTCTGGATTTTTATTAATCTTATTTAAGAACTCTGCAATAATAATTTATAGTTCAGTTTCACTTTCATTTGTAAGTATTAACACTAAATATCACCAACCTCTCGAGCAAAAAATACAATTTAGATTTCTTGATGCTTTAGGCGCCATCTTTTTAAAGTAAAAATTGAACAAAAAGACATTTGAACCTTATATAAAATCTCAAATTTAGAGTTCAATATTTTTTTAAGAAATATGAAATTTTATAATTAAAAAAATATCCTATTGTAGCACCTAAAAAGATAGATAAGAACTCAACAAACAGGTGCAACAATGAAATAAGTGAGGAAGGAGTGAGCTTAAGGAAAAGGTTTTTATTTATTTGTTCCAGCATTGATAAGAAACGCAATAAAGAAGAGATTTCAAATATAAGAGAGGATGCGAAAGAATTAGCTCCGGCAATAAAAAATATTTTTCTATGTCTGGTTTCTAAATTTACGTAGAACAGCTTTAATTGGATAACGAAACAGTTGAGTCTGCAGATTAATTAATTAATTTCCTAGCTGTTTACTTTCTTTCCTTTTAATTTGGAGAAAAAGATAGGATACGACATTATTTGCTTATTTTACAGGAAATTAATAGAAATTGATAATAATAATAATATTAAGCTTGTAATTTTAATTTGATAGTGTTTTAACAAAAATCACATTATATATACATTCATTTTTTATGCACAAAATGCCTCTATTTTTTAAAACATTAAAACAGGTCTTTTACAGCATATTCTTATAATCAGAATAAAAATTTATACAGTTGAAAATTTGCTTAAAAAAATGATTTAAGCAAACCGGGTTGGATTGGCCCAGTATTTAATTCGAACAAACTATTTTTAATGGATCTTCGAGTACATCAAGTGGAGAGGAGAGTTGAATTCACTTGTTGAAGACGATAGCAAGCGTGGTTCGATGGACCCAGTATTTAATTCGAACAAACTACAGTAAACTCCCGATTATCCGCGGACCTCTCCTGTTTCCATTTTTTTTTACTGTACAATAAATTACGGAACACATTTTTATACACATTGAGAAAGAATGCATGAGTCACACTCGGCAGTGCAGCATCCACATTTAGCCACGTCCATGTAGGAGGTTTTCGTGTTTCCACACGAAAAAACAAAGACAATTAACCGGGTTTTTTTTGTTAAAAAGTAAGAAAATAAAGTAAAATAAAATAAAATAATTGTTTATAATGTATGTACTGCCATTTTAATGAAAATAAAATATGTTAAAAGCATTTTTGTGTTGATTTTCGTCCTATTCGGATTATCCGCGGAATTCGCTTATCCGTGGTTATCGCGCCACCCAATTCCGCGGATAATCGGGAGTTTACTGTATTTCATTTTCCGATATGGAATGATTGACGCCGACACACAAATTTAAAATTTAAAAAGATTTTAAATACATTAACATACAACAGTTTTTAAAAAAATTTTAAATTTTAAATTTGTGTATCGGCGTCAATCATTCCACATCGTATAGGCTAAGTGCACACTTTAAAAATTTTACCAGTTATTTCATTTTCCTTTATCAACCTATCTTCTACAGGAAGGCTTTACAACGCCACCATTTTACACAGATAGAAAATGCATTGTTCCAAGCAGGAATTTTGATGAAGTTTAGCAAGGAAATTAAAATCTAGAGGACATCAACCTTTCTTTTGGAATCCAAAGGCCTCCCATGAGCAATTCCGTCGTTGTAGCGAGAGCCATCATGGCGTATCGAAAAGCGATTTTGGTTAGATCTTGCAGATAAGCTTGTTTTAAATTTTTATTCATAAGATCTGGCTCTATTGTAAGCAACGAAAGAGAAATAAAAAAAGTAAGGGTTTCGATGGTAATTAGTTGAATCCTACAATTTTTCATCAATCTCAAGATCGTTGTTTTACTCAATGGCTGTCTTTAATACCATTACCTTGCTTAATCAATGAGCCCCTCTACATTTTCTTTCAAAACTACTTCTTGCTTTCTTGCTTTCTTGCTTTCTTAATAAAAAAATGTCTGATTAAGAAACACTGGTTCACCACAAAGTCATCTATTCGGTTTATCAGAATATATCAGAATATGTCAAATACTTTTTTAAATGTTAAAAATAGCACATCTTATACAGTTGAAAAATTGCATAAAAATGAATTTACAGAAAAGTCTTAAATTCTATATTTCAACTTGTATGATAAACAAGACATAACGTATATCTTTCGTTCTTAATTTATGCATCAAGAAAATTACAGTTTTTGAAAAGAAAAATAACTAGCAATTAAGGAATGAATGGCAGATCTCATTTGCGAAATACTAATCATAGTATTTAATCAATTACTTCCTCAAAAAAAAATAGTTAAATCTTTAAAACAGATAAACACATAAGTAAATTCCTGAAACTCTTACACTGTAGACATTTTCAATATTTCGTTTTAATCTTTTAAAACTTTCTCAAGGTTTTTGTAAACAAAAATTAAAAATTTAACATAAATTTAAAAAGAGAATTCCTCTCTTTTAAAAAAAAGAAGATGAAGGATATTGATGTACGTATTTTTGAATAGTTAAATCTGTTTATTTGCTGCATTTTAATAAAAGTTTCGCCTGATGTTTTCGTAATTCGCCGGGTCAGTTGATCAGTGACGTCAAGCAAATAACAAAAAGTTTTTGTCAAATAAAACTTTTATAAAGTTAAAAAAAGTATAATAAACAGTAATTTTTCAAATTTATTCAGATTCCATGCGTTAAAACCTTTAAAATGAATGAATTTTTCAAAAATATTTTCCAAATGCAAATCCCCAATTACGAAAAGGCGTTTAAGACATTTTATTCACAATTTCTTTAAGAAACAGAAGAGTATCGACAGTGTCAAAAAATTCTATTTAATCAAGTAAAAATAATTTTGGAAATATTATAACGGAGTAAATATTATATTAACCAAACAATGTCAAAGCAAAAAAATTCTCTTGTAACTGTGAGAATAAATATGTATTAATGGATCTTTGAGTGCATCAGATTGAAGAGGAGTGCTGAAACCACTTGTTGAAGATGATAGCAATTTTGGTTCGATGAGACCAGTATTTAATGTCCTGTAATCCTTAGTAAATGATTTAAATCAGATGACAGCAAATATCTGTAAAATTTTGCAAAATAGAGGTTAATTTTTGCCTGTAAAATGTAACATAGACCCCTATTCAGAATCATTCATTGTCCATCCGACTAAAGCGGATAAGAAAATGGGTTTAGCGCATAAACTCAATATCACTGCATGTATATCTATTGGATGGTACCATCCCTAATGCTTTTGAACTAATAAACGAATCTTCTTCAGGCTTGTCATATACTGAGGATATATTTCTGTATTGAAAATTCCTCGTATACATCTCTGTGGTGTGAACTGAATGTAAAGGGATAAAAATTCTCAAGAAAAGGTAATAGAAGCGAAAAAAATTGACTTCAGAGGAAACAATAAATTAAATCCAACAATGCATCATAATTTATTTTATAACTATTTCAAAACTACTATTGCTTTGATTTGAATTTTTAAAATTCAAAATTTTTAAGCGGATGTGGATGAATTAATGCATTGTGAATATCTTTTCAGAAAGTCAAAAAATACGAGTGTAGAAAGTTCGAATTTCCAACAATACAAAGGAAATATTTCTAAACTTAAAAATTGTAATACCTATTGTTTTACCAACTTAAAACACAAAAAAAAAAATTAAAGCAACTTGTTAAGGAAATTATGTTTTAAAATCATTGAGATTTTAAAACGTAAATGTAATTAATTTTTCAGTTTTTTGTATATATACATATATATACAACGAAGATTATTAATTTCTATTAAGTCGTATTGAATCACTTAGCGATCACTGGGTTTCTGGAAAATTCTAATAAAAAAAAAGATAATTCTTTAAACAAAGATAAATTTCAATGCCATTGTTATTCTTATTACCAAGTGCGAAAGCTTCTCTTAATAACTGTTTGTGTTCTAGTCTCTTGAAGAATTTCGATGTCAATGGCTTGTGCATGAATATAATTTCTTTACTTCTTTCGTCTTCTGTTTCTGTGATGTGTTCGTACAATTCCATTTCTTGTAAAAATATCGATTCCAGTCTGAAAATTGTCACCGCTTTGAAGCGTTGTTTTGCTTCGTTAATCTGATGCTCCTCTGTTTGTTTACTTCGTACCCATTTCCATTTCCTTCTCCTTCATTCTCAGTCGTAGCCTCAGGCATTTCTTACAATCTGGATAATTTTCTGCGATTTTTATCTACTCTGTAAAATTCCCCACTTAAGTGAAAACAAAAGAAACCTTTCACAGACGTAGTTAGATACTTAGGAGCCCAGACCAATTACAAATTTCGGATCTCAAAAGCTCTTAAAATAATGATAAAAAATAATAAAAACACACCAAGTAACAAAGTTATCCGTATTAAGGAAGACAAGACTCCTGAGTTTTCATTATTTGGTAATTATCTTATTAGTTCTAATAAACACGAACAACAATTTAGTTGATAACAGCTAATGCTGTTCTAAAGAAAATGATAACTTTTTATCCTTTTTTTTTCTTTTTTTCTTTTTTTGCATCAGAAATAAAACAAGAACTAAAAAATAAGTAAACATAGCATCGTCATGTATCCGATTTGTAAGATAGTCTGCATGGATTATTATCAGAGAGAAGTATTTATTTAAAATACTCTACATTTACAATAAATTTAGTTAAAATTCGTAATTAACTTATAATCGTTTGGAAATACAACAATCCAAATGTTGAAGAATGATTCATTCTTGTTTTAAAATTTTAAGTGTATAAACTACAGCAGTGAATATGAATATATTTGTAATTATTTAATAAGTATACAGTTCGATCGTTATTAGGGTCCCTGTGGCTCTGTGTATGAGTGTGTGTAACATTCTCCACAGCCCAAACTGGGAGTCGAAGTCCCACGAGTCACATCTTGTTGGATTCCTCATGGTCTGGAGGTTTGAGGAAATTATAATACTTCCAGATCCCTTTCAGTTCAGAAAAATAGTGGTAATTGGAAAGAATTGAAATTTATTTATCTGAATCGACAACGCTGAGATCGAATACGATACTCACTACCCAGTGTGGCCACTTCTAGTACACGATGGTTGTAATAACATAGAATGTGGTCTAAATATACTGAATTCAAAGAGGGCATCGTTTTCACTGGGAATGGTTGGGCGACAACAACAACAAGCCAATTTATATAACAATGTACCGAGATGGCTCTGACTCGTGAATAAATGAGTTTTGTGTAACAATCAATAGTAATGTCGCTTTCAAAAACGCAAGGTTATAATAGATTGAAGTTACAGTCGGACCCCGATTTAACGAACCCCTATTTACCGAATTTCGCGATTTAACGAATTTTTCTTTTTCCCCGATTAAAATGAAGGCAAAAACCCCTATTTAACGAATAAGAAACCCCGGATTAACGAATTATTTCAACAGCCGAAAAAAATTTTTTTTTTATTAGTTTAGGTAAACAAACCTAAACATACCTAATATGCAGCAGGATATAAATGACACTGTATTTTCTTCTCTCCATAAAGTCGAAAAAGAACTTTTTCGAGTCAGGAATCAGGAGTCAAACATTACTCAGTACATACTTTAAAATTTCAAATTAACTAGTGCCTAATTATTCGCTGTATTATTAGCTGCTGAATAAAAAGTCTGTAATTTCTAATTATGGGTGTTTTTATATGGTTGCTTATTAGGGCTGTTCCATAAGTTAAATGCAGAAATTTTTTATTTTGGACCCCGATATTACGAATAAACCCCGATTTAACGAATAGAATTTTCGGTCCCGATGAATTCGTTAAATCGGGGTCCGACTGTATATGGATAGCTTGGTTTATTATACAGTATGGCTCAAAACAAACGACTCTGAACCGTTTTGAACAGAAAATGCTGCAACCGAAAGAATAATCAACGGTTGTTGATAAATACGTGTTCAATGTGATCTCCTTGGCACTCTAAGCAGTATTTGTAGTGGTTGCGTAGATTGTCCACCATGTCCCGGAAGAGAGATTGTTCCATTCCCCTAAGAGTTGTTACAATCTTTTGCCGCAGCTCAACAAGATTTGCCGGAGGTTTCCCTTGAAAAGCATTTCCTTCAGCATTCCCCAAACGTACGCATCAGGTGGAGTGAAATCAGGGGAATTTGAGAGATACGGAATGTTTGCTCCACGGGATATCATGTGATTTCCGAAGGTGTCATGAAGCAGCAGAAGGGATTTCTTCGCCGTATGACACGTAACCCCATCCTGTTGAAACCACTGGGAATGAAGGTGTAGGTGCTCGGCAGAAACGTTGGAGGTCCCTGAGAAACGGCGTGATTACCTGTTCTCTATAAAGCACCTAATTTATAGTCATCGGATTCTGTTCATCATCCGCAATGAAGTACGGACCAATGATGCCGTTTCCAGAGACCGCACACAATATCGTCACTCGTTCACTGTGGTGTTTCAATAATGATGTCTGGTCGGGCGAAACCAAGAAATCAGGTTGTTTGTTTATTGATAGAGTCATTCAGATGAACATGACACAAAATCCGGGATCGTCGTACACCATTGCATGATAATATGGAAGCACAGTACACGACTCTTGCTTCTTTATCGACAGGTTTCAATGGTTGGTCAGTCTTTATCTTGTAAGGGAACCCACCAATGGTTTTTAAATAAATGTCGAACTGATACTTCCATTCGTCGGAGACTTCGTTGTGGCGACTGCAACACTTGCTCAAAAAAGTCGGCCGTGATTTTTATTCGTTGTTACTGTTACGGGACGGCCGGTGCAACCTTTCCACTGTGTGAGTACACTTCGGTGCGACGGAATTTATCGGCGACGGATAGCATAACCTTGTTCCCGGGTGCTAGACGGCTAAAACGCTCCCGAAATTCCGTAGCAACGTGTAGCAGGCTAGCTCTATTGCCACGGCCTGTTCCATATGATCGAAAATAGTGCTCCACAATAAACATTTTCTCTTCGGTAGTTAATACCATTTTCACAGCCACACTGATTATCACATCCACAATCATTCCTGTTCCGAATACAACAATCGCCTACGTGTTCATCTCGCAGTGCCACCTTTCATATGGTCAAATTGGTCAGTGTCGTTTAGTTTCGGACATACTGTACTACAAAACTGTGAATTGGAATGTTTAAAATTAAAAGCAAAGTCCGCAAAATTCTGAATAAGTCAATGATATCTCCTGAATTTTCAGTCAGTTTTTGATTTTATAAAATTCAAATGAAAAATATTTTTTTATTGGAAATTTTTTTTTTACATTTTTATTAACATTTTTATTTTATTTTATTATTTTTTATTATTATTTTTTTTACGTGTATTGTTATTGGTTAATTTGATTATCTGAAATTTAGTAAATGTCCTTGCCGATCAGCTTCTGATTAAAAGTAGAAGACTTTTTTTCGTAATTTATTAATTACATTTATTCTTTCTGTTATTAGTTCTGTTATTAGTTCTACTTTGTCAATATAAAAAAAAAAATGGTGAGAATTAGTAACCAAGAATTTCCTAGAGCTGCAAGATCTTGTAGATTAACAAGAATTTGTGTTCACATGAAAATATTATCAAAAAATCTTCAATTATTGTTTTTGGAAAAAAAAGAAAAAGTTAAAAGGATAACTTATTGAACTTTTCGTGGTGTCTTCCTTTAAAATGTTCATGACCATATAATTTAAGTTCAAATAGTTCTGATAACCGAAGTTAAATTCACTGGCTCAGAGATTAAATTTGCAATATTTATTTCTTAAGGAACATCTTCATCAAATTTGGTTTTAATAATTCAAAATTATTATCTACATCTTCGAAATCATAAGTATTTCTCCTGAGTACTTGAAGTTTTCAAATTTATGACATTGATATTTGATGGAGAGTTAAACATCTTTCGCAAAGTGTTAAATAAAATAATAATAAAGCCTAGTAGTTTCAACAACAATTTGATTCTTTAATCGATAGAAATACGAAAGTAAATGAAGCGTGTTCATGATTTATCGTAAGTTGGAAAACAAACATCACACGCAGCCAAATTTACTACTAAGTTTTTATAAATAATCAAGAAATAAGTTTCAAAAGTTATAAAGGTGATTTTTCAGCAATTATTGCTTTTTCGAAATGCATCTTAAAATTGAGGTACTGAAATTTTAAAATGTAAAACTCACTTTTCAAGTTAGTCTTCGTTTTGTTTGTTTTTTTCTGTGCTCCTTTGGTGAAAGTTAAATGATGTGATTAAAAATAGCTTTTAAAAAATACTATAATTTAAAAATTATTAACCAACACGAAAGATACAATTACTGCTTTTTTCAAAAAAGGTGTGATAATTTCTAATAAGGATTCATCTATTCGTATTATGATTTGCTTCTCAAATACATTTCTGGCAGTTTCTTTTTTATCCTCTCTCTCTTTCTTAAACACACAGATTTATTTAAAAAATAGCTTAAGTTTTTTTCTAGGGAGCAAAAAACGTGCATTTCCGGTAAAATCGTGTTGATGTAAGTTATTTGAATGATCCGTATCTGTTTTTCTATAAAGTTAAGTATCTCACTACATGCTTATATGTCCCTCAAGGTCGCGGCAGGTAAAGCTCACGATATTCCATGACCACCAGGTAAAAAGTTTACTTATCTTGCTGTTTTGTATTACTAACACTTTAATTGAATCGCAAATGTGAAAAAGTTACTAAGTCAACTTTTTTGTACATTTTGAGTTAGGACTGAAAATGGGTTCAATTGTGTTCACCCCATGCATCATTTAAATGGGAACTAAATCAGGTGTTTCCAGAAGTCTCAGGAGGTCAAAAACTTGAATACTGCTTTACATTTTTTCATTATTTTTGCACTAGTGCTATATTGCCATATGATACTATATATAACATATATATATATATATATAACTTAAATGATTAAGTTTGTACTAAAAAAATTGAAATAAAACATTTTATTTTAACTGCAAAATGCGACAATATAATTGCAAAACATGGAAAAAAGTACCTAAGTCATCCATAATCTGGAAAAAGGTACTAAGTAGAAATTTTTAATTATGTCTTTGTATATTTGCTTACTGACCTAAAAATAAACAGATGACACGCATGGGTCGGCTTCACAGTCGTTTCACACCACACCAATGGATTTTTAATTGCTGGCTCTAGTTTTGATTGTGGAAGGTTTTTTCGTGTTTTCTCAGTTTGGTATTTCTATGACTTAGTACCTTTTTCATATTTGCGATTCAATTAAACTTTTCTACATATTATCAAGATTTATTTATTGATTGAATTTGTTGTAATTTTATTTTATTTTATTTATTATTTATTTTTATTGATTATTTTGTATTTACTTTTAATTATTTAAAATCAGTAATGAATTAACTACATTTATAATTTGCATATTTCTAAACCAAATTATAAATACAGTTAATTCACTGTTTTTAGATAATTAAAAATAAATAATAAATAAAATAACATTACAACAAATGCAATCAATAAATAAATCATGGTACTATTAACAATATATAACAGATTTAGCTTTTAACATCTCGTGATACTTAATTTAAATTATTATTAAAACCAATCCTTTCCAAAATATCTCTTAGAGTTGGAAGACTTTAAATGTGTATCAACAAAACATATTCAACTTGACTGATAAAATGCAACCATTAAGTTGATTATGCACAAAATATTTTTCACGGCAATTCGAAGATGAATCCATTATATTTGTAATACATTGAAACGATATTTTATAGAAATTTAAACCAAACAAATCACAAATTCATTATGATATTTTTAAAGTCAGATATTACTACCAAGAAAAAAAAAACTTTTAATGAATACAAGATAATTAATTCTTTTAGACAGTGTCAAAAGCAAAGCGGCCCCATAATATGCACAATTTTATAAACAAAATTTTATCGGACGCAACCACTTTTGACCTCCCAACTTCCGGTCAGGGAGTGGTCCTAGAGGTCTGATTTTTTGGACGTGGTCACCTACTTTTTGATGCTGAACACAATGGTGAAGGTTTCATTCCAATATCTCTAACCGTTTGGCCACTACAGAGTGTGACATCCAGCAAGCATAAGAGCGGTCCCCTATGTTTTACAGGCAAGCTGTAACTTAGGGACCGGTAAAGATTGATACCATTACCATTTTGGCATATTTTAATTTGTAATTTAAATAGAAAGAACATTAGAATCCAGAAAGCCTTAACGATATATAATGTAATATTTGAATTTAAATTAGTAGCAACTTTCTTAAAATAAAAAATAAGAATTCGAACAATTCAGTTCTGTTAATCTGAATAAAGTTGTGAATGTTTTTTCTGAGAACAAAGCCATTAAAAGTTGCGGATAAATATAACCTGTGGATATAGTTATGGACGAATTTAAAAGCTATCATACTTGCTTAAAAAAAATTTTTAATTTTTAAAATTTAATTTTTTTATTAAGCAAATGTGATTGCTGAATGAAAGAATTTAAAAGCTATTAAAAGAATCATTCAATTATTTTGAGGAAGTTATCACCTTTGCTTTGAAAAGATAGGACTATATTGTCTGCTGATTTACAGATAGTTCAGTTGAATATTGTTAAAAATTGCTGTTAAGGCACTGCTAACGGCTTAAGATTTAATCTTTATTCAAGATTATTACTCTGTTGCATTGAAGTATCAATGGGGGGGGGGGGGATTGGTAGAGATTGTAAACCCCATCCACCCACCCATCCCACTGCATCTTAAAATGAAATAAATCTAGAAATTTGATTCTGGTTTGTTTGGATTTTTGTTGTTGTTGTTGGAAAGCTCATCAGTTTCTTTATACCTCCCCCCCCCCCAACATCCGGAAAAGGAATGCTAATAACGAATCCAGCATTTAGTCTGTTGCTATTAATTAATCTGTCCATTAAAAATCTTTTCAGTTATTATTTAGAAACTACTAAGTGTCTATCGATGTGTATCAATCTACGAAACAATTTACAGAATTTTCTCAGATTCGTAAAAATGAAATAAAACAAAAAGAAGTAATGCATGAATTCCTAATTAAATTAAATTCTAATTACAACCATTTACTACAATTTACTTTTTGGTTTGTTTTTTTTTTTTTTTTTAAATGTTTATCAGACCTATTTAGGTGTACTTATTACCTGTACTGCTGTAATATAGGTTCTGAGATTTTAATCTAAAGTATGATTTTCCACCCATAAAGAAAAACGAGACAAAAAAAAAAAAAAGAAAAGAAAAGAAAGAAATATGAATAGTAACTAGATTATGTAATAATGAATTTTATATTTTTATCTATTACGTCGACAATTAATTTTTTTTTTGATGTTGAGTTTGAATTGCTTAATTAAAATTCCTTTAAAATAAATCATGGCGTTGAGTTATAATTCACAAATATTACATACTGCGCTTAACAAATTCTATTAACAAAACATATTAGTTTAATTCACAACACATAATAAAATTTTATAATACAGAAAATTATAAGAAACAAAATAATAAAACCTACTTTTCTTATCATTTTCAACGTTTAAACAAATAAATTTCGATGGCATAAGCATTTTGTGTGTTTAAGGTTTCAGGTTTTAGAGTTTAGAACCAAAAATAAAGGCGTTAAAACTGAGTTATTGTGAAGACTTCACGTGTTGTAGCTACTGTGATCAAGAACAGAACACAGCTTCAACCCAATTAACGTTTATTCTAAGAAAAACCTCCTGAGTGGTGGATGGTTCTGCCTTTAAAGACGAACAGCGAAGTCTAAGAAAACTAATGTGCAGAAAACCTGTCATCAGACTTCCCATTAGGATTTAATAAAACATAAAATTTAAAATTTATGTCAAAATGGGAAATGTGATGAGTGATTTTGTGCTTATTAGTTATCTTCGACTTTATTAATATAGTTTTAAGATAATAAAGCTGAAATCTAAATTTTCTTAATTTAACGTTTAAATTTTCAACTAAATTTTATTAAAATTTAATTGTATATTTTGAAACAATAATTAATTTTTACTTTATTTACGTTTACAAGTAACAAAATTTTTTTTTAAATTTCGAACAAAAATATAGTTGGACTAGAAATGAATAAAAATCAGTAATTGGAAATTCTTGTACAAATAATTGTTTTGAAATAAATATTAGACATTGCTTTTCCACACTTTTCCCGCTTTTGACTCCTAAACTAACATTTAAATTATTGTAAGAAGAATATTATCTGTAGGTGCTATAGGTTTTTATCTAAAAATATTGCAAGGTATAGCAATTATTCAGTAAAAAGTCTTTAAAAAGTAAAGATTAAAAAAACTTGAAATAGATAATATTTTTATGCCGTTCTTATTAAAATTTAAGTCTACATAACTTGTAAGAATACCACAAAATAAGATCCACCCAACAGAGACGGCTAATTTCAATATGTTAAAATACAATTTAAATTGATTGATTAGAAGAATTCTCTTCGTCTTTTAACCCTGCCCTTGCATATTAGAAGAAGAAATACGTATCACGTAAACATGTTAACTATTTAGCATTGTCTTGTAGTAACAATGCATTTGGGCAATGCAGATTATCAACTGATTAGATGTTTTTTCTGTCCTATTTGCTTCATTGTAGAAAAAGCTTCGAATATATAAAACTTCCTTGGAAATCAATCAAGTACTCGAATTAAAATATTCAGGTATTTCACTCATTTCCCTAAATTTCAAGATCACCCAAAGAAAACACTAAAGACAGATAAATCTAAAGCTATAAAATTTAAAAAAAAATAAAAGAACCACGTAAAAAAAATAAAATGTCAATTCTTATCAAAAAATAATCAAGAAATTCAAAAAATATTTAATTATCGATATAAATTTCATAAACAGTCTCAAAAAATCCATAACTTCAAAACCCATATACGATATTCTTCCTTTACATAATGAAAAGATCAATTCTGACAAGTATATTATGGATATTCATACAAGAACATTAAAAGAAAGACTTAATGTGGGGGCGTATGAAAATGAAAAACCCAACTTATCAGATTGGCCTACCATGCTTTGACCGAGAAGCATAACCCGGATCCTATAGATAAGTTGATTTATAAATGTAACGATGATGAGGAAAGACTTTTGCTTGAATCATGCTATATTAATACATACGAATGTATTAATAAAGATAAATACCTGAGAGTGTCAAAACATTCACTTGGCATTTTCAAGAAATATCAAAACAAAAGGAAACAATGAATAGCAACTTTTATTATGGTAACAATTGGTTTATAAGTGCAATATGATAATTTATTATTTTATTGTTTACTTATGTGATGTGAATCAACTATTTCATTTTATTATATGCTTATTTTGTTTAATAGAATTGATCTTTTCATTATGTAAAGGAGGAAGAACTTAAATAGTTTTCCCCTTTTTATTTTATTTTAACCTGATGAAGAATATTCGAGAAGATGTTCGAAATATCGTTTATGGGTTTTGAAGTTATGGATTTTTGAGATTGTTTATGGAATAATCAAGAAACGTTATTTTAAGTAACAGGAAATGAAAAGATATTGTTTTGAGCTTCTTTTTAACTTTTCTGTTACTTAGCGAATTAAATATCGTTTTATTGATAGCAGAGGCACAACAAAAAATTTCCATTACTATTTCTTGTAAAGATTAACAATATCAGAAGCTCTCACTAAAATTATCACTGGAAGATGTTTTATTTAATCATTGCTGATCTTAAAAATAAATGTAATTATCAAGTAAAACATAAAAGTAAACATAAGTTCAATTAAAAAGTAAATAATTAAGCTTTTGGAAATTAGTAAAATATTCTTGACCACTAATTGGTAATGAATAATACCTCGTAAAAGAAAAAAATTAACGTTTGATACTTTACTTGAATTCAATGATAGTAAAATTCAATTTCGTTCTTATTTTATTTTTGCTTTGTAGAATTGTTTATTTGTTTAAAGAAACTATTTAAACTGCAGCATAAGCAGCAGAATCAGATAATCGCTTAGAGAATCCTGGCTTATGAAGGAAAATTCAAAGCAAGAACAAAGTATTCTGAAACATCGTTGTCAACATGTTTCTCTTTTCTGTTTTGCGAAATTAGTTTAATTCATCAAAAAATTGTCTCTAAATGTTAAGATTAAGATTAAGACAAGCCTTCTTCGAAGAAGTTTCTTATGTTTACGTTCCTTTTTTTCTTCTATTTTAAAAGAAGACAAGTAAAAATATCTAATTAATAGCTGTGATAAATAAATACAAAAATACTTACATCAGAACCGTTTTAAAATTTCGGAGAGAGAGTCATCTGCCTCAAGACCAAAACTCACAGGATATCGAAATTCTTAGAAAATTCTTAGCTTTGTTTTGTTTTTTATTTCTCTAATGGCATCAGTAGAATGTTTATAACATAAGTCAACCTTAAATTATAAAGATTTCACGAATATCTACTGTTATCAGTGAATATCTCTACATGAATATATGAAAATTACTAACTTCTCTAAACTTACTGAAAGAAACATTTTTTTTCTAAGAATTTTTTCCATTGATGTCAGTTTCACTGACTCCACAATTACAAAAGAAACAAGTGAATATAATTTTATGCTGAAGCATAACTTTAAGGGCGACTCATAATAAATAAAATTTTTAAAAATAATAATAAAAAAAGGGAAAAAAAACATTAACGTAAGGAAAAATAAAAAAAAAAAGTTAGGAAAAAATTAAAAAAACATTAGGAGATTAAGGAAAAAAAACCAACCCATGCGGACATTGAGAAAAAAAAAAAGATATACGGATTCGAACCGACAACCTTCAGTATAAGAGTCGGAGACCTTAAGCATCAACCATATAGCTAACATCTGAAATTCGGAAGTTACATTTCTAACATTTTTAAGGTAATGGAGGAAATCCAATGAAAGCAATGCCAAATATCTCAAACATGAGGAGATGGAAGGGAGCCCTGATACTACCCTATTCCTATATTGTTTGGGCCTCTGAACACGATGGCGAAATCCGTTTGTCGATCCGACCTTTCGTTCGGGAATTATTAGGGGTGGACAGATACAGACGGACGGACAGGACAAACGCAATAGCTACGATATCACAATAGCTCCCAAATGGGTCGCTAAAAAGGAAAATGAGAAGGAGACTCATCTTTATAATTTGTCTCGGGAGCAGAAATATCTTGACCTGGCTCTGTTGTAGATAGTAAAAGAAACAAAGCTTTTGAAACAAAGCTTTTTAAATTGATTAGTATTATTGAAATTTTTATCATTATTTTTCTGTGATTGGGCAGCCACGAAAGCCAGACGAAGAAGAATTCTTACAACGATGAAAAAAAAAATTATTAAAGTATCACACGAAAATTCATAAACAGGACAATACTTCATTAACTCAACTGTTGAACCGATGTTACTCTTACCTCATAATAATAAATTAAGTTAGTTTTAATAAACTTTAAATTTATTTCCTAGTCTCAAAACTTTTATAATGAAAACTTATTATAAGTTTTTATATGTATAGTATAAATATTAATATAAATTGCAAAACTATGTTTTTATTATTTTTATTTTTTATTTTATTTTACTTTTTTTATTTAATTAAAATGTTTTAAATTTTAAATTAAACATAATAATAACATTATAATAACATAAAAAATATAATATTGCACTTGAATTTTTCTCTATTTGTCCATTTGTAAGCATATTATGTTATAAAGTGCTGGATAAATTTCATAAAATTTGATACAAAGTTTATTTATGAGCCAATTTAAAACATAAGCTAAGTTATTTTGGTCTCCTTCTCTCTCATTCCTTGATACCGAAATTATCCCTGAAATCTCTCGGTAAAATGGCCCGCCTGATTTCTTTAAAATTTAATTCAATGCTGGTTTTTTATCGTCCAGCTTACAATATAAACTTCACTTCCCCAAGCGGGGTTGGCGTTGTCACTAAGACATTCGCCTCTCACCTCTGTGTACCGAGGTTCAGTTCTGATGAGGTTTCGTGATGATAGACGATTCGGGTAGGTTTTCTTGGGGTTCTCCCATTTCCCCTGCATTTTCCCCAACATACTTTCTCAATCTTTCTCTCCGTCTGTCCTTATTTAAGTGTGAAACACAATAGACCTAAGGTCCCGGTGCTTGGCTTCCCTGTCACCTACATTCCGACACACAATCAAATCCCCCATAACCCAGTCCTCAACATTGATGTCTTCCCCTAATGCTATGTGTTCAATCCCAACTATGCAATGGACACGATGAATACTTATCAATTAGATGAATTCCACAAACATTTGTCATAACCATTTTAATTAAATTGTTTAAATTATATCAAATTGTAAAAATCAAATATTGAGAATTTTCTCAAAAATTTGTTTACTGACTAGCCTATAATTGTTACAATAGCTGTTTCTATGCCCTATGAATCTATGCCCCATCTTTGTTTCAAAACATGAAAGATCTTTGTTTCAAAAAGATTTTTCATTTAAATTCAGAAAAAAAAATATTTATTATAAGATAACTGATCTAAATTAAAATAAAAAATCAAGTGCATTTTATTTCAATATTGGTGAAATTATGTCGACTTTTATTTGCATAGTTAATATTTATATTTTTAAAAATCAGAGAAGCAGAGGAAATATAGAATTAAGCAATTCGAGTATTTATACTGGATAATATCAGAGCTTCCTACTTCATCTGTCCATCAATCAATAATTTGTGGTTGTTTTTCGCCCGAGGATAATGTGCAATATCAGGAAACGTTACAAACAGTGGTGTAGTCCCAAAATAAAAAATAGTACCAGAGCGTTTCTTTCACTAAAGGTTTATTATTAAGTAAAAGTTTCAAACCTTGGGTTTCCCCAACAAAGACAAATGCACACAATGGTGGGTCAAGGACCAAAGCACATATTGTCAAGTGTAAAAAAAAAAAACTGTGCAAGAATGATTAGGGATATTTGGTTGTGTCCAGAAATTTTCTAACTATGCGTGTTGTGTTGAGTACCACAGCCTTCTGCAGTTGTGCAAAAGTGTTTTTGTGAAGTCCTAGTGTGCTGAGACTGTGGTGCAATGTGTGAGGCACCAGACCAGTGGCGGATAGGAGGATGGATAGAATACGTACTCGGTCCTGCCTCCACTGCTTCTGGAGCTCATGTGCTAGATCGGTGTATTTACTGATCTAGTCTGGGTCAGTTTTCTGCATGTTCTTGCTGATAGGCACTGCAATGCCAATAAGATAGGTCTGTTTGCTGACCTTATCAACAAGTGTGAAGTCAGATCTGTCGTGATGTATGGGTTTGTCTGTGTGAATGGGGCGGTCCCAGTAAAGCTTATATAAGGGTGACTCTGATACGCTTTGTGGTATCTATTTGTAGTATGGGACCGTGTTCTTAATAAGTGATTGTTTGTGTGCTAGCTGTTGATGAACGATCGACGGTACCTGATTGTGTCGGTTTTTGAGGTAGTCTGTTTGAGAGAGAAGGGCCTCATATTATGTGGTCGATCGTCTCATGCATAGTGTGGCATTTCCTGCATCTGTCGTCATGTGTGTTTGCATCATGTAGAATGCGTTTCTTGTAGTTACATGTGGGGATGATATGAGGAGCTTAGTTACAAAACCCGCCATCTCCAAAAATAAATTTTCGGAAAATAGGGGTTTGCTAATGAATTCCTGTTGAACATGGCGGGCTTTGAAACAGCACTCGTATCGAAATCGTATCGCAATACATTGTTTTTGAAGTTAAACTGTATGCAAACGACGGATTTTGATTTGAACTTAGCAAAAACTCCGTTCGAAATTTGCAATTTTTGGAGATGGCGGGTTTTGAAACTAAGCTCCTCAAATGGTCCTATTATTATTATTATTATTATTATTATTATTATTATTGTTACATTATGGGGGGACCGAGAGGAAGAAGGCGAGAGTAAAGAAAATTCGCAATGATCTCTTTGACCCTCTTCCAATTGTTCTGTTGTCTGAACAAAACAGATATTAGTTACGCCTTTATGGAAAGAACAGATACGATTTCTTGGATGGTGAGACTGAGTTTCTTCTTTTCTGAGAATAAAGAAGCAGCGCTCCCAGGTGGCAGAAAGTAATAGCTCGGCGGCATGACTACATCCCTCTTTGCACGGATAGATAGATTACCCGTACTTTGATGTTACAAATGCTACAGAAAACAGTTGATTAACAACTAACAAATACTGATGACAATGAGGCTGAAACCCCTAAGGTCACCGAATACTACACAATGGGAAAAAGTGTAAAAGTAAAAGTTACACGATAAGCTGGAAAGTAGGAAAAAAAGAAAGAGGTATACATTTCTTAAGAATTACTAAGAAACTTTATATCTGCCATCACTGCAAAGTAGATTTAAAAAGAAAAAAAAACCAAGAATAGTATCATTAACTCAGGGTAGGCTGTACTAACCATTGCATAATGACTGACCTCACAGCGCTATTAACATTACAGTTCGAAAATCACCTTCTTAACATAATTGGAAAGTTATAAATTAAAACTTTTTACCTTAGATGACTGAAATTATTCCTTCGAATTTCAAATATCCACAGTTTTCAATTAGATTTTATTTTCCTAGTATTCAACAGAACTGCGTTTCGCCTTTTCTTTATTTTTGAAATCTTCAACAAATGGTTAATTTGTTTACAAAAAAAATTAAAAAAATAAAACATTCTATTGACTGAGTATCAATCTCCCATCCCTTGCTCTTCCATCCTCCTATTCTTAAAAAATATTTAAGAATATTTTTTAAGAATAGGAGGATGGAGACCAAGCAAAATATGCCTACGCTTTAAGTTGTTCCTTACAGTAATCAATATAGCAATTTCATCAGTTCAGCCGTTTATATTAAATCAGTTCAGCCGTTTCAGCGTAAACAAACAAACAGTTTGTAAAAAGACCAACAGACGAACAACGAAGAAAATGTTAAAGTGGAATAGTAATTTGTTCAGTCATTTGAGTTTTATTGTTACTTAGTTAAACTGGTTTAAGAATCCAAGGTTAAATATGGAATCCATTTTGTCATCGAATGCAGTTATTTGAAGAAGAAAAAAAAAAATAGTTCAGTTGTATTTGGAAGAAAAATGAGTAATCTCAATCATTTTAATAAAAATAAAATGCATTTTTTTATAGTATTTCGAGGCAGGCCTAGAAGCTGTGGTTGAAATAACGTGATCGTGCAAAGTAAGAGATAAAAATTTCTAATCTCGACGGCCCATTCCCGGGATCAAGAATGCTTTTAGGTAAAGCTTTCGCGCAACTGAGCCAAACATCAAGGGTTAATTCTGGTGATGATTCCTAATAAGGATGAAACAGCTGTTCAGAAATCCCGTTGATGTTGGCTCAATGTGCGAAGGCATATTTGTTGTCCGGTTGTGATTTTCTCTCTCGATTTATGAATAGTTACGGACGCTAAATTTGCTTTTCTTTGAAATGAAGTACTTCTTAATTAACATTGTGTCATATTTGTGAAATACTTGCACTGCAGTTGAAGCAATGCAACATGATTTTTTTTTTTGTAATATTTTTTTATGTGATATTTTTATATTTCACAAAACGACATTCATTTCTAATTTCAATGAACTAAGTTAAATAGTTAAATTCTCAAAAATTGGATAATTTTGAAGGTTTAAAAGTAGAACTATTTTTTTAACTTTTTTTAATTTAACATTAATGATTTAAAGCGGTTTTCTGGAAGTCTGCTAATGAGGCTCTTGAAACAAGCAGTTGTAAGTAATGGAATTTTCTGCTTCAACGTGAAGATGAAGTAATTGGACGAGATTAATCGATAGCACAGCCACAGGCTGTCTCTTGACTTATTATTTCATTACTATTGACAATGCTTGATTAAAATGCAAATAAGCTCTTCTAAAAAAAGTAAGATCTCAGTGAGTTTCCGTTTGAAAAGGTTATGGCTGCATTCGAAGTCAAAGCCACATTCAAGGAATATAAAGAAAATTGTTAATTTCTTCTTTCAAAAATAATAACTATAGTTTCATGATTTAAGTCAAAAATTCCTGTTGATAAATAAGGTCTTAAACACACTCATAACTACATAAAAATAAATTTAAATGCGCAATTAATTTCGACAGCTAACCGTCTGTCATTGTCGAGTGAGGTAAAAAAATATAAATACATTTAAATACAAATATATTTTTTACCTCACTCGACAATGACAGTCGGATAGCTGTCGAAATTAGTAGTGCATTTAATTTTTGTTTATGTAGCTATATGTGTGTTTAAGACCTTATTTATCCATTCATATATTAAATATCTTATGCTATAAAAATTCCTGTTATTTGAAAAAACAAAAAATGTTTAATATTAATTAAAGTTTTTCTTTTTTTCCATAAGCAATTCCTTGTATGATCCTTTAGAAATTAAAACGCATCTATGGTGATACATTTTTTAAAGTTATTGAAAGGTTCAGTATCTGCTAAATATTCCTCATGTTAATAGAAGTATTAAATATCAAGTTTAACATAAACCTTATTTTTTATTTAATTTTTTTTACATATTTGTTTATTCATATTTTTCGAATGGGAAACGGCATTTTATGAATTGTAATAAATAAAAATAAGTAAACTTTTCTTAGATGAAACCTTCAAAATGTTGTCACAGAAGATCATAGCTAAATTTCACCAATTCAGAACTCTCAAGAAAGAGAACCATCCGGCAGATGTTTTTGAAAATATATTTCAAAAACCATGGGGCAGAAATTTATGAAAAGAAATACTTTAGTTTAAAAAGTAACTACAAAAACTTGCAAGGAGATAAGTTTTCCCCATCTTGATAATATATTAACATTAAGATACCGTTCAAATAGCTAAATTTAATGTAGTATTCATTATTAATTAATATAATCGTTAAATTATAAAACTAATTATAATCGTAAAATGAAAGTAAAGTATTGTTAACTAAAGAAATGGCTTTTTAACATAAGAATCATATGATGGAAAATGCCAACGCTTGTGAACGTAAAAACCGGCGCTTTGCTAGTGAAGTTACTGTAATAGCACTGAAACAACAACACTACGAAAATTATGAACATTGAAAATTTTGGAAAATTTGTACTACGGCAGTCAGTGGTCTTAGAAAAATGATAAAAAGAAAATTGAGAAAGCAAGATTCATTAAGCGTTAACCGTAAATGAGGAAGAAAGCAATAGAGGACCTTGTACTTGCATTAAAGCAACAATCACAAACTAATGCGCAAGGAAGTTGTCATGCTCGTGGTTTCACGTCGCCCGGATTTGCTCATCACTATAATTAAAAAAAGTCATATGAAAATTGCTCAGTTATTATTCTGAACATATCAACATGTTGAGTAATTCATAACTAATGATCCACTTCTTCCAAAGCATTTGTTTTACAGTAATGAGGGTCCTCAAGTGGAAATTCATTGAATGTATGGTCCTTGAGCTTTTGTCGAAGGATAAGATCCATTTTTTTTAACTCCACGGAAATGTTAACACTCAAAACTGCAGAATTGTAGAAAACGCAAATGAAGTCCAAGAAACCGCTTTACAGTCTCCTTTTATAGTAAGATCTATTGCCAACTTTCTTAATCGGGCCCATTCTCTTTTGAAGAACAGTCACAAAAGACTCAAGTGAAATATCACTAAGTGGGGACAAATAGAAATCACTTTTTACAAAATTTGTGAAACATAGAAGATTTCACGGACAATAGAATAATCAGCAGGGAATAATAATTTTCCCCATCCACTGGCCACTAACGATTTAAATTCTCAGAATTTCTTTTTTTTTAATCAGCAGAAATCAAGCCTACACACCTGCTGATTTGCAAAATAAATTTTAATACAAACGGAATTTTCACTACCCAGGTTTCGGTTGTACTCCAACCTTTCTCCAGTGCATTCGAACGCGATAGCTCTGCTAATTCGTGAACCCAGTCCATTTTAAATACAGCTCTGACGTCCCAGTTTGTCGGATTGTTAGGTTGTGTATTTGCAAGTTACTTTTCTAGTACAATGTACTTAGTATCCGAATTTTCCGCCTTATGACTAGCTTAGAGGACTGTTAAGCAATGAAGCTATAATGGAGTAGCTATAATGAGAAGTAAAAAAAATGTTAGGAAAACCCATTTAATACCAAAATCTTTGGCTGAAACTTAATTTGCCCCCTTATTTCATTTTCTCCTTTCCTTATTCTCAATTTCTTTTTTTTTTTCACTGAATGATTATTAAAATGAGGGAAATCCTGAAGGCATGTGTAATTTTATAATTAGATAATTAGTTAATATTTTAAAATGGTTGGGAAACTTGTCATTTTCTTGGGTATGTAGAATTGATTTTGTTTCACACTATTTAAAGTTGAAGTTTTAAATATGAAATTATATTCTTCGATTAGCGAAGGTATATTTCTTTGTAATCGTTACTCTTTTTTAAATATACGTGTAACGATTGTTTGCTCTTTTTGTTTGCATGAATAAATCTACATAATTAATTTACATCTCCTTGTCCTCTATTATTTTCGCTTTAATTTTAGTCATCTTTACCAAATAATGTAACTCATGTAAATAACTTTTTGTACGAGACGAACTTAAAGAATAAGTCCAACTAATAATTTAATGTATGCTAAATGCCATAATTATGCATCACCAGTTAACAAGCAACAAAGGTCAAAATGCATAAATGCATTACGTAATTGATTTGTTGTGTGTGATTTAAAAGAAAATGTGGTGATTCTCTGAACTGGAGAAGTGTGAATTTCTCCGAGAAGTATAGAAGTGTGTTTTCCGAGTTCACTGAGATGATACTGGGCGAATCCAACTGACGAAGGTCAGGAAACCAGAAATGGTCTATCTTTGATTCCAGGTATCACAATTTCAAAAAAAAAGATCAGTGAACTCATAGTCTGGTGCGTTTTTCTTTATTTTTCAGGTATTTGCACGTTAAACTTTTGCATTGTACAATTTTTCCAAGATTCAATTCTTCCAAGATGATTTCAAATTCAGCAAACTAATGGAATTTGGGTTCTCAGTGTTTCTGTCAATTATGGATATAATTAGCTGGTTACCGTCGCTTCGCTCCGGAACCCTTGCATATACAGCATTCAAAAAACAAACTTTATTTATTTAGCAAATTAATATTGAGATCGCCGGAGAATATACGACTTCCCAGCTTGTTGTGGCTTCTCCGGATAACTCAGATGTATTGCGGGTTGGCGCCACACACCAAAAATTTAAAGCGAAAAATCACATTTTTGTATGTATCTTGGAAACGCAGAAAAGTTTGTGAATGAGTGATATATCGTTCAATAGAACTTTCAAATACCAACATTTTCTCAATATAATGTTCTCTTCCAACTTTTATACTTTTCGTTTAAATTGAGAAAAAGTCAAAATTTGACCCTTTAAATGGCGCCATCTTGGAAACCAAGACCTTTTTTCGAAAAATTTTTGTAGCATTTTGTTTGTCTTAAAAAGATCTACATTTTATCCATTTGCATGACCAATCTATCTCTTATAGCTTAGTCCCAAAATTGGAAAAACGTAAAGTCTTATGACAGAATGACAGACAGAATAGGCCTAACGTTTTTATTATAAATAATCTTATGGTACAATAGCAGACAGAATAACGTTTTTATCATCCTATTAATAGGCAAAAGTTGTACGGATCTTGGTAAATTTGTAATTTGAAATAACCAATCACAGTACCAGCGTTGGAACACGTCAGGCATGACGTCACGCCCATATTTAAACATGGCGCCTCGAATATTCTTCCCACTTCACCTCGACGGATCGCGATTACACAATTATTATCAACGTATTGGAATTTTCTTTCCCACATAAATGAAGTTTACACTAGAAATGCATGAAGTTCATGCATCAAAATTTATCAGAGAGTTTGTAAAACCTCGTTTTTTTACATAATTTTGTTGGAATTTTTTTTACTTCCGTAAATATTTCACGGGTCGCAACTAGTGATGTATAAAATAGTAATAAATATTTTTTTACAATGTTTATCAAAAAAAATGCATCATCATCATTGATTGATGCACTAAAATTTAACGATTTAAGAATTTCCATTTTTACGTGCCTTTAGAAACTTCTCACAATAGCCAACATGAAATGTTTCACATTTTTGCATGTATCTTGCAAACGCAGAAACGTTTGTGAACGTTTATAAAGTCTTATGACAGAATGACAGACAGAATAACGTTTTTATAATATACAAAATAATAATAATAATAATTACAATATTTAATAGCCGGGTAACGTCGCTTCGCTCCGGAACCCTTGCATATAGAGCATTAAAAAAAAAAAAATTACTTATATAGCAAATTAATATCGAGATCGGAGAATGTACGACTTCCCAGCTCGTTTACCTCAGGTAGTCTTCTCCGCTTAATTCAGGTGTATTGCGGGTTGGCGCTCACACGGGGTTATTCCCCCAAACACTTCATTTTTGCATGTATCTTCCAAACGCATAAACGTTTGTGAATGACTGATATATCGTTCGATAGAACTTTCAAATAACAACATTTTCTCAATATAATGTTCTCTTCCAACTTTTGTACTTTTCAAGTTAAAGGAGTTTAACGTGCTGTAAAATAACTCAAATTAAATAAAACAAGAAATGAAATTCAGCACAAATTTAATCAAATTGCCTAAAGTCCTATCAGTTATTAGGAAGAGGTTTTTAGTTGTGGCAATTAGCACAACATTTATTGTTGATGTTTTTTTTGTTCTGCGGGGGTCACTGCCAGGTGTGACGGTGACCTCCACTTAAGTATCTTGCCTTTCTGGGTCTTTTATCGGGGAAGGCGGAGATCGGGCTGATGAGTCCCAAGTAGGACGAAACGGCCGTTCCCGATTCCTTCCCGATAATCGAACCAGAAAAACATTTTGGTTAAATTTGTGCTGAATTTCATTTCTTGTTTTATTTAATTTTATACTTTTCGTTTAAATTGAGAAAAAATCAAAATTTGATTCTTTAAAGGCGCCATCTTGGAAACCAAAGAAGATTTTCGTAGCATTTTGTTTGTCTTATAAAAGATTTACATTTTATCCATTTGCATGACCAATCTATCTCTTATAGTTTGGTCAAAAAGTGGAAAAACGTAAGTCTTATGACACGATGACAGACAGAATAACGCTTTTATTATATAAGATTGTGACGATAAATTCAAGTTCTGAGAATATTTGCGTGACTCGCCGTTTTGTTATTATAATCAACGTACTGATAAAGATTCAATGTGTGTAAAGTCCACCAAATATTTTACGTAATAAATTACTAATGTTTGTAATTAGTGAATATTCCAAGTATGTTTATTCGATGACGTCGGATTTAATTAATTCCTGAAAGAAGATATCTGGTGAATTTAAGAACTATTAAGAATTTTGAACAGTTCAATGTTACTCAGTGTCAATATTGATGTTTAAAAATGTGAATTAACAGGAAAAGAGGATTATTAGATCCACTTGAATATGTTTGCTGAATATATTACGTTTTAATATTGAAGTTTGTCATTCTTCATTCAAAAAAAGTATTTTTTTATTCTGCAAAATTAAAACTAATGAGGACTTTCCTGTCCGTAACAGAAGTATATGAGCCCAATTCCTCTTAGACAAGTTCGGGATTTAATTTTCACACTTAAAAGTTGTTATGAAAGTTTAAGACAAATTCAACAATGATTTCGTACAGCCTCTAATCCCTATACTGTCCACTAGTTCAAGCTGATAACTTTCCCTTGAGTGCAATGAAATTTCAATATTAAGCTACCCGCACACGAGGGAGCTTTTGCTGTGCAACTCGAGGAAATTAAGGTGCACAGAAAAAGCTACATGCGACTGTCAGGGCGCAAACGATGCAACATTGTTAGCGCCGCCGTGCGGACAACAAACGAAGCACACTACGAATTGGAATGACATCACTGGACATGACGTCAAGGATACTGCTGTGATATCGTTCCAAAACTAAATATTTATGATTTATTTTAAACATATGAGAAATATTTTTATAATATTATTAGCCGGTATGTAATCGCAGTTGATGGCAATAATGCGATTCACGAATAACAACGACCAACAGCCAATAATAATCCATTGCTCACTGAAACAATGACGTCACGTGGCAGTTTCCGGAAATGGTGAATGAGCGAAACTTCGCTTGCGATGTGAAATATTCAAAAAATCTAGGTTTTTCAAACGCTATGCTACATTCTAACGCATTAAATTACTGCATTTACATATAAACTGTATTTATGTGTGAAAGAAACTCGAAATAATCTGATATTTTTGCTGTATTCGCGATTCGCCCATCTGAAGCGAAGGAAAAATGTTTCGACGCCATGTTTCTTCCTTGGGCCGACGTCACGAGTGACGTATTCCAACGTTGCACTGTGATTGGGTAATTCCATGCAGCTTCCAGGCAACATTCCGTGTTGCACCGCCGTTCTGTGAAGCTTTTTTTCCATGCAACTTCCATGCAACTTGGCCCATGCAGCTCAAAAAACCGCTCTAGGCATCAAGTTGCACATGCAACTCGGCCAAAAGCTCCCTCGTGTGCGGGCTACTTTAGGATCGGACAATGTTGCAAGGATTGTTTCTTTCAAAGACAGCATTTGTATTGGGCTATTTAATATTCAAGATACATCCAATGGTGTAAGTAGTGGAATTACAACATTTTTTCATTACACAAAGTGCGGTGAAGTTAAGAAACACAGACGAATGATAAAATAATCAATTGTTAGCTGAGGCTTAAAAATTTGAAAATCAAACTTAAAAAAATATAAATACATTAAAGCTTAAAATAATATAAAAAATTAAATTATTTTTCACACGAGTAATCATAACTTTCTCATTATTTGTATTTATAAATCTTTTCGATAGACACTAATTTTAAACTTAGTTGTGGCGTATTTTTTTTAGCATTTTTCTTCATTTCTTTGTTTTTAATTAATATTAACTTATTAATTTGATTTTACTTAAAGCAGCCAAATTTCCAGTGTTAAATTTCAGATGCATAATCGTAATCATATTATAAATAGGCAAAAATTGTACGGTTGTACGGAGCTTGCCTGTAAAACATAAGGGACCGTTATTGCTTTTATGCTTGCTGATGTCACATTCTGCAGAGGCCAAACGATTAGAGATATTACAATGAAATCTTCACCATTGTGTTCAGCACAAAAAGTAGGTGACCACGTTCCAAAAATCAGACCTCTAGGACCACTCTCTGACCGGATTTTGGGGTCCGATAAAGAGGAAAACGGCGATAGATTTTCCCCAATATCGAGCCTTCTAAACACATTATGTTTATAAAATTGTGCATATTAGGGGCCGCTTTACTTTTGACACTGTCTAAAAGCATTAATTTATCTTGCTTTTTTTTTTTTAATATTGCAGCTTCTTCTATATTCTATGATTTCTTCTATTACCATTTTTCAAGTATACCTTAGTCTACTGTTTTTCCAAAAAAAGAAAAAAACTAAAAATATTTGTGAATTTCTGATCCTAAAAAAAAATGTTCTCTATCCTGTTTCAGTTCTTGTATAGTATCTTTGATATACATACGAGTTTTATTCAAAATGCTTGTATACAGGTCTGCAGATTCATTTTTCTTCACAGGGTCCCATAGATTAACTTGACAACTATGCATCCATTGTTAAGGTTAGTAAACTGTCTTTGCCCTATTGCTGCCAACTTGCACATATCACGCATTTTGTACTGATGTTTACCAACTAATTTACCAGCTATATGAAGTGATGTAACGCATTCTTGCTTTGTCTTGCAGGAGCTGTCTTTGTCAGCTTATGGTGTGTCTTTTTGATACTTGGTTTAAAAACACTTATTTTTTCAATTGAATACCGTGTGCATATGGGGGGGGGGGAAGGGTTAACACCCTCTATAGCTCATTGCATTCCCATAGCTTGGAAGCTTGGGAAAAACTCCTACTTTCGATCTATTTTCTCATACTTTCGATCCAGGCAACTTTCGATTTTAGGTGGCCATTCGAATTAGGAAAATATTTTCTTAATAATCCAAGTGACCCCTCAAAAACAAAAGACAAGAAAATAAAAAACAGTAATAAATTACTTGGGAAGCTAAATGCTCACCACGAAAGTCATATATATCAAATGTCTTTATTATAAGAAAAAAAAATAATAAAGTAAATAATAAAAAAACCTCTAATGGGTCAAACAATAAGATTATGAAAATAATGTTAATTGGACAAAATTCGGATCTATCGATAGTGAATCGATTATTCTGGTAACGAATATGATAATCTCGACCCTACATGGCCAGTGGCCTCTTACTCAGAGTGGTGGAAAGTCGAATAAGTGTAGACATACTAAATGAAACAATGCGATTAGCTTGAAATTGTGCTTGACCCTTGCTACAGCTTGAATAAATGAGTTTTGCTCTCATTCAGCAGTAGTGTCAATTTTAACATGCAAACTTTGTAGAGGTTTGCTTGATTTTGTGTTTACTAGAAAACCATGAAATTGATTTTTTTGGGTGTAATTTAAAAAAGAAATATGTATCGGATATTCATCCACCAAAATATTTTTAGATTGTCATTTTTTTAATTTTTTCATCATAAAAGACACTTCACGATACACAAGAAAGACAATTTTACGATATTTCTGATGATCGTATTTTATATTCTTTTGGTGTTTTTGCTTCTCAAGCATTTAATGTTACATTCATTAAGTGATTGCCCAACAGCGAAATTGAAATATTGAAATTGCTGTGGCATTTTATTTCTCGGCTTCATTTATTGCTCTCCAGAGACACATAAAAAATGAAATTTAATTTCCCCTCAGAAGTTGATGGAGTGGTTTCTTTATTTTCTTTTTTACTCTCATTATGAAAAATAAGCTCAATTACTCTTAACTGATTTTAGTTTTGTAATTAGTGAAACTTTATAAAATTAGTATCATCAGGAAAATTAAAAGATAACTGCAGAAATTGCTACTGTTTCTTTGCATATATTAAGCTGATAATTAATAAAAAAATTAAAGAAAATATCTTCTAAAATTCATCTTCATTATGAATCTAATGAGTCCAGATTTTCAAAAGAAAATATAAAGGCTTATGTTTATCTAACATCAAATATTACAATCAGACAAAATTGATTACCACTGCAATGAAACTGAATTAAATGAAAAGTCAAAATTATGAAAATATCAGCCAAATCAAAACAGTCGTTGTATATAGTTGCAAAGTAAACACAACATTTATTGTTGTTGTTTTTTGTTCTTCGGGGGTCACTGCCAGGTGTGACGGTGGCCTTCATATAAGATCTTGCCTTTCTGAGTCTTTTATCGGGCTACACCTATTTAGTAGCATGTTGAGCCTCCTTTATTGTTGCGTTGAGCCTGAATTCGTCGAGGCATGGATTCCACAAGATGCTGAAAACGTTGTTGAGGTATTGTGTAACTCGCAGGCATGAGTGTGTCACGCAGTTCATGAAGTTTTGATGGAGGTGTAGGCCTGGAGCGAACAACCCGTTCCAGCTTCCATCCATCCATAGTTTTCTGTCCGAAAACAGGTCTAGTTCTATGGAGGTCTCACATGGATCTCCTAGAAACACCTGAGGTAAGATACTGGGGGTGGTTTCCCGTTGCCTGCCCCCAGGACGCCATTAAGGAATGACGTCAGACCGAAGAGAAAGTGAAGAAGAGGCTGGACAACACAGGAAAGGAAATTGAAACAGCCATGCCACTGCCGGGATTCGAACCCAGATACTGGCGCATTGGTCGCCACGGCTGGCCGCCGCCGAGACCGCACGGCCACGCCAGCACGGCTCGTTCCAGCTTATCCCACAAATTTTTAATCGGGCTGAGATCCGGAGACTGAGCGGGGCCACTGCAGCAAGGAAAAGTCATCGTCATGTTCCTCAAAGCATTTATTATCCTGCTGGAAGTAGCCATCTGCTTAAGGATAAACTGTTAACATGTACGTTTGTTAACATGTACTTGGTCAGCTACATATGTTTAGCATCCTGACGTGCCTGCAGAGGTATCAATGGACACAACGTGTGCCAGGAAAACATCCCCCACACCATCACACTGCCCAACCGGCTTGAAGAGTTGTGAGACACGACGTTCATTGCGCATAGCAGAGGTGTACCTAATAAAGTGGGCGGACAGTGTATATATAAGCGCGCGCGCGCGCACGCACACACACACACACACACAATATCGTCTGGTGACATTCAGCTACAGGCAAAAACGTAGCATTCAAGTAAAAAAAATACAGAAACAAATTTCTGTTAAAGAAGACAATATTCTTGTGTCCGCAAACAAACGCATTAGGGGCCGTCCATATATTACGTCATCGATTTTTGCCGATTTTTTAACCCCCCCCCCCCTACAATCACCCTACCGTCATAATCCAATAACCCCCCCCCTCTCTCGCAAAATGAAGTCATTTTCTAAAAGCTATAAATACGATGGATTATTTCGACAATTAA
>JAFIDM010012231.1:133293684-133327899 GCA_023159025.1 Thereuonema tuberculata | reverse complement strand
GCAGTCGTAGATTGAGAGAATATAGACATCAAAAATTAAATTAAAAAGAAGCTTTTAAAAAATTTTAGTTTTAGTTTCCTTGATGTAATTTGTGTGTGTGTGTGTGTTATTTTTAATAAATAAAAAATTGTTTTCCGTTACATAAGGGAGGCTTCCGGAGCGAAGCGACGGGTAACCGACTAGTTGCAAAAAATTATAAACAGTAATTCGTCTCAATAAAATTCAGATTGTATTAGTATAAAGACAAGGAATACAATGTCTGCTTATAAATGTAGTTTATATCTAAAATGGAAAGAGTAGTTCTATGAGATTCAAGGGAATGAAGGATTCGACAAGGAAACATGAAGGAAAAATGGCGGGTTTTAATAAATCCTGATTTCACACTCGATTGAACAGGAATGTTGGATGGATATTATAGGTAATTAAAGTCCGGCTTTTACATCGCTGATGGTCTGATGGATAATAGAGAAACGTCCAAATCTCTGCGGTAGGTAATTAATTACTTTCAGCGACTGAAATTACAGAATAACATTTGCTTCCTATTGAAGATCTGAATTGAATGGGTTTCTTGCTTTAAAGCCAAATCTTATTTTAAGGGTTACCCAACAATTTAAAAAATGTTTGCTCCCTTAAAAGCTGTTACTTATCATATGCTGTATTTAAGATATCTATCCATTACGTGTGCTGTGTTGAACTGTTTGAAAGATGTTTTAATTCCTCCTACAGATGATAAGATGATATTATTAAAATATAGAATAATTAATCGAACTCCACATCCCTGCGATAAAGTGAAATTTCTGCAAAAGAGAACGTGCAAATGAAGTGAAAACTTCATTCACTTCATTTAGGTCCACTTGCATCAATTTGGTCGTGAACAATGTTTCTAAAAATATTCTCCAATTCAACCTTCTACTTTTACTTCTACTTTGTTGCTAAAACTTGGTATTTAGTGAAAACTCATTTAGTAATACAGTGCAAATTAGTGGAATTTCTAATTATAAAATGATTAGGTGCAATTTTTTTTAAATTATTATAAATTAATTATTTTTATTAATTGTAGGACCCATATTTATTAGGCTTTTTTTTTCTTGCTTTGATTAAAAGTATCTACTATGAAAATATGTAACCCTTTTTTTTAAGCACCCTATATTAACAATGTTAGGTAATGTGAACTACTGTTATTTCAACTCAGTCAGGGAACCTCACATGGAACAATGCCGCATTTTTTTCAGTTGGACAATATTCAAATGCTTCCGCATGACAATCTAAACTACAGATCTGCCATAGTTCAGATCTGTAGTCTAAATACGCTGCCCCTTTAAATACGCCATTTGATGAAGAGAATCTATTTGATTTATAAAGTTCTATTCAATGGCACCACATGTAGATAATTTATATGTTATTATAGTCCTCAAAATGAAAGATGACCGGCGGAAGTTTGAACTGCTCAGCCCTTCCGGTAGCTGATCAATTATGTTTTCCTGTCACAATGGACGCCCGTCGTCTGTTTTAACTGAGAAAGACATGTTGATAACGCCAAATTAAAACTTCTCTTGACTATTTACCGTTATTTCAATACCAGTTGCAAACAATAAGTATTTATATAAATAAATAAATATATATTACAGTGCAACTTGGATAATTCGAACGTCTTTAATTCGAAATCGTGGTTAATTCGAAGATTTCTCTTGGTCCCTTGAATTTCTTATTAAATCAGTGTTAAAAAATCGTGGATAATTCGAAGTTCAATTTCCTTAATTCGAAGTTTTTTATAAAAAATTTCGAACCATAACGACTTTTCGGCATTTCATCGTTAAGAAATTCGACACGTGACAACTGAAATCCCCTTCCCGCCACCGTTCGACATGTGACGCCATTCGAACGTGACGCTTCAGACTCCATTCGAGCTTCCTGCTGTAAATGTCACCATGTCTTTCAGTAAACCACGCGTGTACAAAAATTTAACGTTCGCTGAAAAGGTCGCCGTCATTCGCGAGGTGGAAAAGGTTGTGAAGAAGAAATGCCAAATCGCCAACGAGTACGGGAAAGCGCCGAATTTCGTCGGTACATGGAAGGACAAACCAACATAAGTGAAGCTGTTTTCTGTTCACTAAACATGCTTGATGATTTTGCTAACCTTAAGCGAGTGAATTACAAAACAATCAGACATTGCATAATTTTTTGAAAAACTACATGAATATAATATGTACTGTAGCTTATGTAATATAAATCTTATTTTGTTTACATACATATAGTGTTTAAGTCTTTCATACCATAATCTTTCTGAATAAATATTTACTTATTGACAGAGTAATCTTTTCAAGCATTCAGTGGACCTGAAATTAAAGTTAAAAGATGTAACTTGTTTAATTCGAAGTCTTGGATAATTCGAAGTTTTGTAGGGGTCCCTTCAGCTTCGAATTATCCAAGTAGCACTGTATTTATAAATACAATGCTGTTTTGCAAAGTAACAAGCCTTTACCGTAATGGGGACGTCCTGTGATAAACTCATACGGAAGTGCCTGACCAGAGTAATCGATGATACATGCGCAGATCTCACAAAAACAGGGCGGCCATCATTCATTTTGAGGACAATAGCTAACATTTCAATTTAGACGATTCCAAATTTATTATCTATTCATATTATTTATTTCAAGTATTCCCAATACACTGAAAATGTTCGAAAATATAAATTTAATAAATGATAGGTGGTATCAATAACAGATTAACATAATCTGCTGGGGATTTAATAGTTACTATACAAATTTAAAAGTACAATATAAATTTAATCCCTTTATGAGAAGATAAACATATCCAAATTTTAAACTGGGAATTGTAATGGTATTATTCTGAATTTCATTCTTGTTTTATATAAATTTAAAAAAGATATTCTTACTTAAGCAATTGATTATAAGGAAAACTTTTAATTAATTTGACATTCTTCAAAATTACAAACATCATTATCTTCTCAAACTGTCGATAAATAACCTTTAAAGCAAAGTAAATTTTTAAATAAAAGAAAGACTTTTAAAAATGTAAAACTCTGCTTGAATGTGAGTTGGCATTTAGGGATCATTCTCTACATATTTGAAACACCATTCTTAAAATAATCATAGAGTGAAAAGGGAGATGAATGTTCCTGTAAACCATTCACAGAATCTCTGGTTAATTTCAGATTCTGAAAATATCCATGTGCCTTTTGAGATTCGTTAATCAGAGCTTCATAAAAGTGATTTCAGTGAATTGATTTCATCTAGATTTAACTGAAAATATGTTGACTTGAAACGTCGCGTCGATCAACAACAAGAACTAACAGGGAAAACATTTTATTGTTATTGAACTCTTTTTTTGCTGTGAAATTATGGAATAAAATATCAGATTTTGATTTAGATTTTGAATAATGAGCTCGTAATAAAACAATTTTATGGCATAAGATTTTGAAGATTAGTTATAGAAATATATAATAGATAACAAGAAATATAAATATTTCATTTTTTTAACTTTTAATATACTATGATATTAGAAAAATAGAAATATAATTAAAATAAAAGAGAAAGTGGTTTTTTTGTTTCTTTTAAGCGAAAATAAGTTTAAAGTAAAATCAAGCTTAATTAAAATTGAATGTTACTATAGCTTAGAAAAATAATTTCACTGTTGATGAAAGCTTTTTATACTTATTATATTTATAATACTTATAATACACATTATTCTTAGGTATCTTGTTTCTCCTTATAAATGATATATTAATTTATAATTAAAAGAAACGATGGTAATTAAGTTAATAAAATGTGTAATAATTGGCAATTATAAACATTAATGTATCACTTAATAATTATTGGAATAAAAATTAGTGTACTGTACTGTACTGTACTGCATAATGATTATTCGAATTTATAAATCAATTCCCTATAAACCAATTCTGTTTTATATATCAATTACATCATTTTTGTTATTATCAAATATTACAATAATTAAACTCAATAAAGTTTTCTGTTACTTAATCATCTATTATCATACTTTATTTTAGTTTTTATTGCAAGAATCAATTCAGTTTTGTTTTTAAATTTACGAAAAATAGTCATTTCAGATAATTGCATCAATTATCGTTATAATTTTTTTGTATTGCTATCAATTAATATAATCAAGCCGTAATTACCATTCAGGCACAGCTTTGTGGTCAACGCGACGGCCTGTCATGAGACTGATACATCTGAACCTGGGTTTGAATCCCGGCGTCTGTGGATGTTTTTTTTGTTTTTTTCTCCAGTATTTCTCTTTATAGGAGGCAAAGTCTATATGGTGTGTCCTCGATAGTTATCCATATGACAACAGCATTAATTACCCTATCATAGAGTGGTAACTTATCATCCCCAAAAAATGGATCAGAGGATAAGTCACAACAGCACTGCATGTTTATTAAATAAAATTTTTTAATTAAGAATATCTTTCTTTGCTAAATTTTTACGTGCTATTAATAGAATAGCTCCAAAAAGGCCAGAAACACAAACTATTTAAAAATATTGAAAAAAATTTAAAGATATAAAATTACACAACCACACAATTACACAACCGGGTTTCGAACCGGACTCACAGGCCGTTTTCAAGTACAATATCAGCACTGTACAGGCTGCTTAACAAAAATTCAAAATAATAACGGATCTGTGATTGGACGGACTGATAACTGGTGGAGTCCCCTTATCGTTTTGAAATTTTGTTAAGCAGCCTGTACCGTGCTGATATTGTACTTGAAAACGGCCGGCGAGAACGGTTCGAAACCAGATTGTATAATTAAAAATCTTTAAAAAAATTTTCAACATTTTTAAATAGTTTGTATGTCTGGCCTTTTTGGAACTCTTCTAATATCTTCCTTTGCTATTACAGTGGAGCACCGTTTATACGTTTTTCAAGGGACTGAGAAAAAAAAACGTATAAATTAAAAAACGTATAAACGAAATTCACAAAAGTTACGAACAATTTCGTAATAACCAACAATAAAAAGTCAAATAAATATTTCTGCAACGCCTCTTACTATATTAAAACATATATTCAATAAAAAGTCAGAGGAAAATTAAAATATTACATGAAAATGAAATACAAGTATTGTAATACAAAACTTTTTATTCCGGATTCAATGTACAACTAGTACTACTATTCATATTCATTCAGCATTTACAAAATATTTTGATATTTTAGGTTGCCGGACTTATTGGAATGCAGAGAAAAAAGTTCAATGTTAACAGTTAAAGGGGCCATCTTAACTTTATCATTTAAATCACTGCTAATGAGGTATTTTTGCATGGTGTTAAAATCCATGTTGTTTGTTGAAAACTTGGCAGAGGTTTTTCAGTGCAATTTTCTAAGACTGCGTGCCTTTTCTAAGATTGGACAATCGGCAGGTGGGAATCTGAGGTTGAAATGCGCATTTTCTCTCTTCTTGAGTTCTTGAAAAAAACATATAAATGAAATTTGTGATTTCAGGAAAACGTATAAGTGAAATTATTTAACGTTAATATGCATTGGAATTTGCCGGGACCATTCAAAAAAAACGTATAAATGATAAAAACGTATAAACGAGAAACGTATAAACGGTACTCCACTGTATTATTATTATTATTATAGTTATTATTATTAATAGCAAAGAATGTAATTATTATTTCTCATTATATTTTTCCTCGCTCTACATCCATTCTTCAAATTAGCCAAAGTAGACTTAATTAACTGACTTATTATTATTATTATTATTTAATTAGTTAACTATTTATATTGTAAATCAATTAATGTAAAATGTTAGCCTAAGGGAGAGCAAGTTCTATAACTCTTTTCTTCCTTCTTTAATTTCTTTCTTGTGCTGCAATAAACTGATACGTATTCAAAAGCAAATGGTTGTTTTCGGTCGAAAGCTAACTTTTATAACCCAGTAAAAACAACTTCCATTAAAATAAAAAAAAGTTGCTTCTGAAGTTGAGATTTGTTCCAATCTCTATTTCGTCTAAACTTTAAACTTTAAATACACACTAAAAATAAATTAAGTAAAAATAACTTAATATAAATCAAGATAAATTAAATCAGTGAATACTGAACTGTAAATGATAGGAGTTTTCATTGCCAGGCGTAGACATTTGAAGTGAAGCTGTTCAATTGGGATCAGATAGGATCCCAGTATCAGATTGAGAGACGATTCTCTAAAGAAGGATTGCATAACTCACTTAAATCTAGTAAGCTACTAGTCGGCTACTGTCGCTTCACTCTGGATGCCTTATATATGCAACATACAAATAAAAAACATTTATTCAAAAAAAAATTACATCAAGTAAACCAAATTTAAAACTAAAACTAAATTAAAGTTTAAATTCTAAAAAACTGCATGCAGTACAATTTTGAAATCCATTTACAACTGTTGGGAATTTGTGCAGTTGAGTCGTTCTTGGGTTTCTGGCTCAAAGGAATCGGTGCGTCCTAGGACCTTAAAAACGTGGTTGAAAGAAAGTTGACCCTCCCCCCAACCTTTGTTTACATTCCTTATGACGGGAATATGGAAAATTCGTCGAATATGTATCTTTTGGATTTTCACAAAGAACACTTATGGCAAATTTCGTCTTTCCAACGAAACCGGTTTTAGAGAAATGCATTCTCTTGAATAAAGACCGCCCTTCTCCATTTATATCGAAAATGGGAATGTCGAATTCTTATCTTTTAGAATTTGACAGAGAACACTCATATCAAATTTCGTGTTTCTATCTCAAGCGGTTTCGAAGATACGCATACCCTTCAAGAAAGTTTGTCCTTCCCCCCATTTACATCCCTTAAGACCCGAATACGAAAATTCGTCGGATGCATATCGTTTCGATTTTGACAAAGAACGATTATGTGAAATTTCTGTGTTTCCAACTAAAGCGGTTTCAGAGCTATGACTACCCTTGAAGAAAGTTTGCCCCCCCCCCCCAGTTTAAACTCCTTAGTCCGGATCCGGGTTTTCGTTGTTCATGCATTATTCTAGGCTACATGTGAAACTCCGTGACAAATTTGGTCAAGATTCGTTGAGAAATGGCGACGTTGTTTCAAGACAAATACACACCCAGACAAACCAACAAAAAATAAATAAATAAATAAATAAATAAACAAACAAACTGTCGTCTTATTATATGGATATGCTTCCCCATACATTATATACATTCAGTAATTCCCATAACTCCAAGAACTTCGTCCAAGATGGGCTATGCACTCTACAGTATAATGTCACTTTAAATACATCTAACAGATAAAAATAAGTGACATTACTATTTTGCTGATGACAGTGCTACGATCCAGCGATCAGAATAAGTATAAATAGATAATGTCACAAAAGCCTAGTAAATAAAAATAATTCATTAAAACAAGGAAGGAAATTTCATCCATTCTGTCTTTTATTTTGTAAACAAATAAAAAATTATATATATATATTTAATCTCGAGGGATCCCTAGGACTCTCGGGTCCCATTTATGAAAATGGCAAACTTCTCCTAACTAGGGGACGATGTGGGCAGATGTAAATTGTGTTTCCTACGATTGATTCATCATTTATTCATCAACATACGCATATCAATGTAATCAAGATATGTTTTTTAAGTGCAAAACTTACGGAGATGGATATCCGAAGGAACGAGAATCACTTATCAGATGAAAACAGAACGATATGATGAATACTACTCTTCATCTTAGAAAGATGTCCAATGCTTTTCACGGCATTTGGAGAGAAGGAAGTAGAAAGTAATCCTGTTTGATATATGCTAGGTAAGAAGCTATAAACTTAGATTTAGATAAGTTAAATAAGAATCTTTCGAAATAAATCCATATGTCTTGGATTCAGTCAACTTCTTGATACTAAGAAATCTTAACTGTGGTAGGAAATGAATGGGAAATTTGGACAAGAGTATAAACTTAAAGGAATCAGTGCAATTTACTCTTCTACTTTACTTCATTTTCCTTTTTTAAACGGATAGCCTTGGTTTTATATGAATAGCCTCTATACATTAAGAGAACTGTCTCCAGTTAAAACTATTTCCAGAGAAAAAAAATTCTCGAGTTCAAATAAAATAAATAATTCTGGAAGATTTCAAAAAAAAACAAGTTTCACAACCAAACTCGAAGCAAGAGTCGAACATGAATTTTAGCTAAAAGATGTAAAGTCCAGTTACATTAAATACGTTTCTTACATTTAATGTAAGAGTACAGAAAAAAAATAGAGAAACACTTAATTCACTGTTTATTACACAAATGTCAACTGAAAAGATTAAAATGGAAAAAAAGAATTAATTAAGCTCATCTAGATAAATTAATATTCATGACAACAAAATATGGATAAATTCTTTATATTACAAATTCAACAGATCCATATACTTCTATTAATACAATGGACTGTTACATTCCTTCACATTCTGACACCACTTTTTAGATGAAAATGAATTATGTAAAGTGGAATAAAAAAAAAACATTATTACTCTTTCATTACTACTTTTCAGACGTTATTGTAACATTGTTCTATCCAAATTAAACCTTTGCAATCGATTTAATTGACGCTCCAAAAGCTCTTTCTATGTTGGTTTTGCTAAAACTTTTGCCAAATAATCATCTTCCATATCCATCAAAGAGTTTATTAACTGATAATTACTTTCAACGTAAATTCCTTTAGATGTTTTTTTTTTTTTTTCTAAACTTTTAAATGGCGTCCTAATCTTACACACAAAAAAGAACTAAACTAAGAGAAACATATTCTTTTATTTCAAAACATCCTCTTACTAAAAAAATCAATTTAATTATGTTGTCCTTCATCGCCAAAGAAATGCACAATTATTTCTATTATAAATACAATCAAATATATCAAAAACTGAAGTGTCTTTTGTTTTTTTTACAAAAGTAACAAATAAATGTTTGTTTTAGTTGAGAACTCATAAATAAACAGAGCCTTGTAATCAAGTCCATGAAAAAATTTTCAATGTTAACAACGAAAGTCTTTCTTTTAACTCTGAAATGTGAACTGTTATCATCGCATTTGAACTAATTCTGGACACTTAAAATGAATCAATGTAAATCAAAATCTAATACAAAGTATAAACAAATTATAAGAGAAGCCCCAAATCTAAAATTAGATATATATATGTTCATTACGCTTTAATAGGTAAGGGCATGTATGTTCAGCATTTACTAAAGTAGTCTAAAATTAATCATTGTCAATGAAATCTACCTTTTACCTACAGCCAGAATAAGTAAACCCTTAAATTTGAAATTTGATTTCCGTCTGTGTTTAAATTACCTAAAAACTTAAGTCTGTAAATATATTTCAGAAATTTAGTTTATGAGATCCCCACTCTTATAATCGAATTAAAGCAGCTATCTTAAAACAAAATCTGTTTCTTTTAGAAACAATACGTGATTTGACCATTACAGTTTACGATTGAAGTTTTATCTACGAACTAGCACAATGACCCGTTCTTCGCTCGGGTTACAAAAAACAAATGTCCTAATATGGATGATAAAGAAATTGCAATGGCGAGATCACATGGGACTTTCCAAGTTGGTACAAAAACAACAAAAACAACCACAACTCAAAAGGTCTGATTTCATTACAAATCTATATCTATCTCGAAAACCTCGTAGAAGTATCTTTGAACCATGCTTACCCATCCACTCACCGTCCTCTCAGTTTATATCTCTAGTTCCAGATTATTCGAATTTTGTAACGTCATAACCCTATCACTTCAAACATTCCCTAGTTCATAAAAAATCATCTAATCTTTACAAATCTATATCTAACCCGAAAACCCCGTCGCTAGTATGCACAACAATATTTTAGTTGCAATTGTTGCACAACACTATTTGTGTAGTTCCCATTGTCGCCACCGGATACATATGTAGCGCTATTGTGCAGAACAATATTTTAGCTCCAATTATTGCATAACAATATCTGTGTAGTACTCAATTTCACGATCATAACAAATGCTAACACCTAAAGTCTAACAGATGGATTTTGACGATCCCCTATTTTCGTGATTTTAAGTAATTTTACGCGAGAGTAGCCTCTATCCATGTCTTCTCACAAATTATTGAAATATTTAAATGAATTATAATACGGGGAAATGCATAAGACTTTTACTACATTTTAATATAGTTTTAATAAATTGAAAGCAGTCAATAAACAAACAATAAATTCACTATGTAGCAATTTCTTAGTGCCATACATTGAAAATACTAAATTCCTTGAGACCTGCTGAAGAGGCTAATGGCCAAATCTCGTGTTTTTCGTAATTCTCACGCAAACGCGATCGTCAACATCCATCTGTTAGACATTAGATTAGATTAGATTAATTGAATTGAATATTCCGTATAAATAGGGATGGGTAAGATAGCATAAGGTCGCAAAGAGATTCGCGTGCGCATTTTCTAGATCATTCCGGCGCAATCTATTTTAAAGTAAAGGTGACTCAGAAGCCGTTCCGAAGCACTGTGATTGGTTTACTAATCACTATCCCTATCTTGTTTTGTTTTTGCTTTTTATTTTTTTTTTTTCCGTACAGGACTTTTCCCGTTGCTGTACATGAGTTCTGTTCTCAGCCTCAATCACGTCTGATGATAGGCTTAGAATGATAATCTTATAACAATTTTTGGGCTTCAGAGCCATTTCTCGGAAAATCGTTAATTGTAGATTACAACAAACATATGTTGTTGGCTTACATTAAAAAAACAAAACAAGTTGAAAACCAATATCAAACCTTTAACATTAAAAAGTATCGAGGACGATCAAATAACTTCTGTGAATCAAGGAAAAATTTTCCTTCACTCATAAAGATGGATTCTATTATTCCTTTGCTGTCAATTCCATCTCTTCTAGTTTCAGCCTTAAACTTTATTATCCAACACAGATCACCAATTATAAATTCTCAAACCTGATTACGATTATCCAATTTCTAGTTCGATAATCAAAATACTTGTAATCGATAATCAAGTTACTTAATTCAATTAACGATTTACCCAATGAATTCTTTAACGAATTAACTCAGTGTTAATTAATTAATTAGAGAACTAACCAAATTCGATTAACGATTGTAAACAAAGTATAAATTCATTGCATTTTCAATAATGGATCAATCAATCAAAGGCAACTAATGTTTCTAAAAATATAAGAGATGCTTTCGTGATTGACATCATTAATGTAAATTTGTTTACTTCTTATAAATAAATTTACTCTGATCAATTTGGCAAACAAATCCTTTTGCTATGTCTTTTTAATTCCTAAAGATTATTTACGTTTTTATACATTGAAGTTCACATTTCAAAGTTCATTATAAATAATTCGAAATATTTAATGTTTTCAGTTTGGTAAAGTAATTGTCATTAGCGGGATTTTTCCATATTTGTTAGCTTACATCAAATCGTAGAATGATTTCGAATTAAAAAAAAATAATCTTTTTTCTCAAAATCAATCAAATGTATAGTTCGGTTCACAAAAGAACATAAACGGGATATGGCAATTGCTAACAGATTAATCATTCCAGGTATCTCAGCAACATGTATTACTGTCCATAACTGATGTAAACTGTTCGTGAATGAATATAAAATTACGATTATTTTAATACAAAACTTCTTTGTATGGAAAGGAGTATATATAATTATAAATTCGAGTCTAAATTAATTTTTAAATAATCAGTTTTATTTAATTAATTAACTTATTTATTTATTTATTTATTTATTTATTTATTTATTTATTTAAACCAGTTCTTTGTAGCCAAACTTTCATGGTGAAAGCAACTACATATGGTTTTCCTATAGTCAATTATCTTATTTTCTCTCAAAGTTTCACAGAAAAGAAGCAAAGATCAGAAAAGAAGGAAAGATTTTCCATAACAATACAATTCATTCCAGATACTTTATTTTTCATGTAAATGTTTCAATCTATCTCATAAAAGATAAAAAAATGATAGTACATAATTAAAAAACACATAAATGAAAAATTACAAAAATCTCCTTAAAAATTTAAAATACTATATTTAACAAGACATTCACGACTAGTTTTGCCCGCACATATATTTTTGGGGCTTCTTCACATATTTCGATCCTTCTTGTCCTGTTTCTCATTTTCCTTTTTTATTTTACTTCTCAATATTATAATAGCAAACAGCTTGTATAGAAACAGAGTAATTGTAGACTGTTTTGACTGCAAAATAAGAATCGATTCAATTTAAAGTCATTCTAGCAAGCACAGGATTGCAGAAGTCCAATTTATGTCCAATCGGAGAAGCATGTATTGCAGACTGATAAGATCGTTTCTTTTATAGCTCTCATGTGCTCCTTTAAACGGACAGTCAGTGCCCTCCGGATTTCTCCAACATACATGCACCGGTTGTTAGAACACTGACTCCCTAGACGATATCCTTTGTCTGGGTTGAACGCTTCTTATTTAACTTATTACCCACAGTATTATTCACTCTTAAAGTGACTTTCATATCAACGTTCCGAGCATTTGCGAAATAGCTGAAAGATGATGGGATAGTAAGAAATAGATACATAACTTATAGGCTTCGTAAACTTCTTGTCAATAACAATGACTTTGTACCAAAATACATCGTCATCACAGCAGTGGCATAGTGACTCTTTTTCTGTTTGTTATTATAACATTGAAAAGGAAAAGAAAAATGAGAAACAGGATACAAAGGATCGAAATAAGTGGCTGGGTTTTTTTTCCTCCCTCTAGGTTGTTCAGTGTGTGACGATTTAGTGGGAATCTCCGTTTCCTCCCTATATGGATGAATGGTTCTGCTGCCTTTTTATTGGATAAGAAGTGAATAGCTGATTGATCTTTGCGATGACGGATCAATTTGCGTATACTTTGTGAACTCTGCATAAAGTGGAACCCGGCTGTGTTTATTATCACCGAGAAGAAGCCAAAACAAAAGTACTCGTATATGTGCGGCGAAACTAGCCGTGAATGCTTTTTTTTTAATATTTTAAATTTTTAAAGAGAATTTTTTAATTTTTTCATGTGTATGTTTTTTAATTATGTGCGAACTATTTTACTTCATGTTAAAGTGAATTATAATTGTTAGTTCTTTGGTTATAAAAGCATATTTCAGAGTGCGATTTGTAACTGTGCAACAGTTGACAGAGGATAAGCTGCGCAAGAAACAAAGTATGAAATTGAGAACAAGTCGTTGAAAGTAACATTCATTAAAAACTCGTTTATCGGAATTTGATGGGACCGAGCCGATTTCGGATAAACAATCGGATAAAATTTCGGATAATCTGGAATATATTATATTAAACAGGTACTGCACATTAAAAAATTACGGTGAACCTACATTACCATAGTTAGAATATAATTACAGTAATTGATATAAAAATTTTTGAGCCCTTTTTACTGAATAATGTGTATAATAGAGTTGCAGTTACATAATCGCTTGTGTACGCTATTAAATATTGATTGTAGTGATGGAAAAATGCTTTTGGATATTTTTAAAATATGCTAAAACTGGTTTCGGGTAAACCAGATTTTCGGGTAAACGAGTTTTTAGTGTAAACAGGAGAATAAATGAAATAATTTTCGTTCGAATCCCACGCCGGATTCGAACCAGGCTCGGAAGCATCAGCTGCGTAAGAGGCCGTCACTTGACCACTCGAACGGTATTTATTTGAATGGCTATATTTTTCTGTTTAATAATAAAATGTATACAAGCTATTAAAAACAAAAACAAACCCCGTAAGAAATAATGTTATAGCAATTAATATTAATTGGTTTAGCAAAAATATTAAAACAGCAATAACTTTCTAACTAATTTGTTTTTTGATTCAAGATTATTTTCTCTTCACTACGATTATTGGAACGGTAAATTCTGAATTCTGTCCGTCGTCAGTTACGTGAGCAAATGTACTTGATCGAAGAAAGCTTTTATCTGGACCAAAGTTAAACCAGACATTGCCTCTTCATGTGTTTTAATCAGCCGTTGACATAATAATAAGTAACTATTTTTCTTGTTTGTTTGATGCCTTACAAAAAACAAATTTGATTCTGAGAAATCGAGCTCAGATAAAAGGAAAGCTTTGTTTATGAATTTCTTTATTTGATTAAAATATATTGTCTGATTTAATATAGAGAAATTAATTATTTTAACGTATATTAACAAACATCAAATACTTACTTTGAGGAGATGGTTGGGCTGGCATCTGGATTATTTCATACTGATTCCACTGATAGTATTTGAGAAAATTGAAGGATGTTTGTTTTTTAGCGATATCGTCCATGGTAGATTTCACTTGGGACATATATTTACGATACCGAACTAAAAATATTGAATGAGGAACAACGACACCAAAATTGAAAGGAAGCTTCTGGTAGTTCTCTGGTAGATATTGAGAAGATGCAAGGCATTGACAAAGTATCCACAGCAGGATTTGGGAAGGAAAATAGATTGACATGATTTTTTTTTTCATTTAATTCAGCATAAACTGGTGATTGAGTATCACAGCAACACCGCAGTCACGCACTTGCAGTATCTATCTGCAGACCTAAAGTTCTTTCTCTCAACAAGCATGAAGTTCAAAGGTTAATGGAGGAGACGAGCACAGTGCATTGTGGGAACGCTTGACGACTGTATAACAATAGAGCAAGACACATAATAACTTCTACTAAAGTCAGTCACAGTCTTCTAAAGAAGCAGATGTAATTTCGCTAGTCATCATTTCTTTCCCATCGCCTTGCTTTTTTAATTAAAAAATATAGGAAGGACCGAAAAACGGAAGAAAGTTTAGACGTTTTTACGTTGTACGCTTTATATGGATTGAAAATATATATTAAAAAAAATAAATAATTTGTTACATGTAATATTTACAATTCAAAAAATTTGCAGACGAAAAGAAGAATCCTCTTCACAGGAATCCTCTTCTTTGATAAACTGAAAAAGAAAAGAAGAAAAATCATTTATTATTTAATTAAATAATAATCATCTATTAAATTAATTAATTTGATTGACGAAAAGTGGTCAATCTTAGCTACAATTTATAGAGGTTTTAATGAATATTGTAATTAGGAATTCCAATAGGTTTTGACAAGAAAAAAAAGATAATAGAATTATATTTATTTTTGCAAGAAAAATATGATTAGAGCTTATTAGAAGAAATCAAAGATCAAAATAATTTGGACAGATTCATGGAAAAGTGACATTTTGTTTATTATGTTAACAAATAACCAAATTTGAGAAAAAAATAATAAATAAATAATATTTAAAAAAATCTAGTTAAATTATAATAAAAATAAATAATGAAAACATCATTAAAATATTGAAAATATATATAAATATAAATATAAATATTATACATTAAATTTATAACAATTCATATAAAAGAGTATTAATATACTAATTAAAAAAATTACTCAATTCAATAATAAGTTATGTTAAATTAATATCACGTGAACTCGATTCTGCTTAATTACCCTGTCAATCGAATATTTTTAAACTAATACGGTATGCGCCAAAATATACAGTACTGAAACTCGCGCATCTCGAATACTGGTTGCGTTTGTCGACGGGGTATAGCTCCAGCTGCACGTGTTCGCAGTAGTGGAAAGGAAGTTGTGTTGTGCAGTTGTTGTTGGAAATGGGTCTCTCGACCGAGGAAAAAGTATTCATAGTTGAGCATTATTTCCGCTCATACGGAAGCGGTCGTGAAGGTGGACCGAGTTTGAAAAAGGTGGCAAAACAATTCCAAGAGAAGTTTAATAAGACGGCACCAAGTACAGTTATGCTGTCTATTGTTATGAAATTTCGCCGTTCTGGTAGTGTACTGTGTCAACGGAAGGGCAAGGCTATAGGGGTTTAGTGATCGAGCCATTCCTTCAGGATTTGAGAAGGTTCTGTCGTGCAAGGAACATTCAGATGAATAGACAGTGTTATCAACAAGACTGGGCGACCAGCCATACCGCTCGAGCATCTCTAGCCATGCTGCAGGAAAACTTTCCAGGACGAATCATTTCACGTGGTACTGACTTCCCATACCCGTCCCATTCCCCCGATCTTGCACCACCTGATGCCTACTTGTGGGGAATGTTAAAGGAGAGTGTGTTCAACTGTGAAGATCCACCAAGAACTGTGCCTGCATTACGTGAGCAAATCATCTCCTTTTGCAGGAGTCTGCAGCAACCTTTGTTTCAGGATGTTTGAGAATCTGCGTGAACGATATGAACACTGTCTACAGCGAGATGGTGCACACTTTGAATACTTACATTACGCATACCGTGGTAAATCAACACGCTAATAGTGTATGTATATATGTATGTAGTGTGTAGGTTAATTTATTTAGAGGAGAAATAATCTCATAAATGACAATAATGGAATTTTGTTCATCTTTTCATTTCAGTACTGTATATTTTGGCGCATACTGTATTAACGACAATTGTGTTGTTGATAAAGTGTAGGCTTCCATCGCTGTCAATTTCTCTACCAAAATTCATAGTATTAATAAATAATACAGAGCCATACACTTCAATCTTTAAGATAACATCTCTTAAAGTGTGTATACATATTTTTGGCGGACTCTGTATATGCGTGATGAGCTTTAAAATCCGGTATCTCAAATGGTAAATGTCTGTAGACAGCAGATGTCTACGGACTGTTCAATCTCCGCGAAAATTTCTTTCCTTAGATCCCAGGATTCACCCAGACCTTTGTCAGATGTGGAATGATTTCTTCCGCTGATTAAGATCGACCAACTACTCGTGTTGGCTGTTCATTGCAACTGTCCGCCATTTTAGCAGCCTATCTTTAATGGAGAAGATTTAACTTAATAACCTTTAAAAATATGTTATTTATTTTGTAAACATTCTTTCAAACTAATTATACTTAAATTAAGCCTATTAACCAATTTAAATTTTAATTAAGAAGGGTGTAAAAGATTTTAATTTTATTTATCTCTACGAAAAATATTGTTATATCTGGATAAAGTGATGGTCTCTTTAAATAGGCCTTACTGATGGATTTACTTCAGCTAACCTCACATGATCTAGGTAGATTAAGTCTAATGATCAAATATAAATGATACTCTAAATAAAAGATTAATCCACTTAAGTGAAATTATTGATCGATAAAGTGGTGTTGTTTAGATATGAAACATTTCGGGGATCAGTCTCCGAGGTTTTTTCAACATTACCTTTCGTGCTTGCAATTTTTTTATCATGAAACTGAGACATCATTCAAAAGTAATGTCAAAATGTTGCTCAAAACCTGGATCAATTTGGCCATTACTATTTTAGCAAAAAAATATAAGACATATATTAAAAAAAAAAAAAAAAAGTTTCCAGTTAGTTTTTCTTTCGAACATAAGTTATAAATTGAAGAATACCGTTGTTATGGATTTTAAAAAGGAAATTACTAAAGAAGGCAACTTTAAACGTCCATAAATAAATCATATAACAAGAAAAACCATAAATGGACAATAAATATGCATTTGTTCACTTAAATTTTTCTTGTTTTATGATTATTATCCAATTATATATTTGATTCTAATTATTGGAAAAAAGAATTTTCCCATAATTTTTTCCGCAAAGGCTTTAATATTCAGACAAACGACCAAAGATCATAATAATAATGCATAAAACTATTATACTTTCTCATTTAGAAAAAATAAAAGAAAACATAACAAACAAATACAAATGGAATACGAACCGTATTTCGGAGTACTTTACCTAAAAGATAGCCTAGAGCAATGGCAGATTATATTTATAACTAGAGAAACTTTCTAACCAAAGTGCATAAATTTAGAATCATTGATTTGTGTAATTTTATCATAACAAAAAATGATATCCAAACGGGAGAAATAACTATTGAAATAACAATCACATTGTCCAGGTTCCACTGTGGTCGAATCTTCTTAGCCTATATTAGAATATTTGGTGATTTTGTTAGAAGTAGTCTTTGAAGGTTGTTGGTATTTGGGACAACAATGTCAATCACATATGTTCATTTATTTTAAGACTATCAAATGCCAGACCAATCAGCCCTTATTTGAGATCTATTCCAATGTAGATGATATTTGTCATCCTTCAGGACAAGTCTTCGGGATGCACTTCTAAAATAGTCTTAGTTTGAAAAAGAGAGTTCTACGGTCGAATTCTAATGGATTATCTTTACAATCTAATGCAAGTAAACAGATGAAGAGCTTCTATAATGTGCTGAAAAGTCTCTGAAGAGAAAGATACGTCCTGTAGTTATCATCAGCTGAATTTGAATCTTTGACAATCTTTTCAAATAATTTCTGCAGGCATTTACTTGATCTTGGGTGAGCCCTTCAGTTTCAGGGGAAGACATCCCGATATGTTAGCCCAGCGATTCGAGAACTGCGTTTAGCGGAACACTAGTGTCGTGGAAGACGTGAACAAGTGTTTCGTGAAAATTTATTAAAATTAATGTGATTTATATTTTAGGGAAGTTTTGTCATCGATTGTTCGCAGAGCATAATTTCTTTCTAGTAAATGCGTTCTTTGTCACTGCCCCCTCCCCCCGACCCGGAAGCGGAATAGTGTCGCAGTCGCAGTATTAGCCTGCTGTCAGCGTAATTTAGTCTAGTTAAGAAGTATAGTTTCAAATTTTCACAGTTTTAATTGTCCGATGTGAGCTGTCTTCATAATTCGAAATTACCCTACAATTGTTCAGAAACACCAAAACCTGTTTTTTTTTCCAACTGTACAACTATACTTTTTGATTTTTTTTTTTATTAAATAAATAGTTCAGCATCAATACTTGTTTTTACTTTTTTTTTTTAATACAAACAACCACAAATCTACATAAAGTGCAAAAAGCAAAGCGCAAAAATGTTTATTCTTATAACTTCAAAACTACTTCACCAATTTGAACTTGGTTTTCACGTCCGGTTGGAAATGAAGCACATTCGGTTGGAAATAGTAAAATATTCCAAGAAATGTCTGAAAAAAACCTGCAACTTCAAAAAATGGAAATATGATTGGAAATGGTGGGAAATGTGATTTATGGCCATTTAGCTGACTGTGTAGCCTACATTGACAGTGAAGGAAAAAAAAACCTTCAAAAACCTTACGGGTCTGCAAGAATTAGACAGAAATGCTTTTGAAAATCGAAACGGAAAAATAATTTCGCTGCAACTTTTCGTTATTGCGCTTAGCAGTTAATACTTTATTTTTTTAAATAATTCAGTAATGGTTAACATTATAGGAAATTCGCGAGAATTCTCAAAGAATCACCTGAGGAAAGATACTGAGGTGGTTTCCGTTGTCTTCCTCAGGAAGTCACGGAATGGCTTCAGACCCGAAGAGAAAGTGAAGAAGAGGCTGATAAAAGAAAAAAAATTTCTCAACGAATGTTTTATGAAGTTGTAGGTTTTTTTTTTCATACATTTCTTGGAATATTTTACTAATCAAAGTTTATTATTTTTTATTTTATGAAATCTCATACTTTCTAAGTAAGCAATTATTACTTGCAAATAAGAATTAGTTACTTGCAATAATAATTCTAATAATATCTATCGATCTATCTTTACATAGACACTTATATAAAGCTCAATAACGATGTTTACTGTTATTTTTTTTGTCTTCTGTATACGAGCAACGCCGGGATCCTCCCTCTAGTTTAATATGATGGTTTCGTAAGTGTATTCCTATTATGAATTGAGGGACTCACAACCATAGTGGATCAAGTCCATCTACACCAAATTGAAGAAATCAAGGTTTGAAGTTTTTAATTAATTCTAGTCAAGAAATATTGTAAAAACAAATATCTCGGAGAGAAAACACTATGGCAGTGAATAGAATATGTTTTTAAGTTACTCAAAAATGAACTATGTCCATTTTTAAAAAACGCGGACTTGGTCCACTATGATTGTGAGCCCCTCAATTGTAAAGTGGTCCATAATCAGGACCGGCGCTACCTTTAGACCAACTAAGCAACCACTTCAGAGGGACGCATTACTGATCTTTAAGTGTAATAGTTTTATACAAATTAGTTGTTTTAAGAAAAAGTATAATAAAACGGAAATATAATAGTTCGTAGTTCATTCTTAATTTTTCTTGGGGGGGGGGGGAATAGTAAATTAGCTTGCCTTACCTAGGGCTCAAAATAGCCTGGCGACGGCCCTATCCGTAACAAAGAAATGTGGGACACGCAGGGTTAATGAATAGTTGGAGGCTTCACTGTCACTATTGAGTTTATGAGGATGGCTTCCTTGCAATGATTTCTGCTTCCAGGCACTTATTAATAAGCTTTGTGTCCTATTTTACTAATGTTTCATTCAAGATAATATTCTATCGAATGCAATGTGTATAGGTTTCATCAGCTACTAACACAGCTTGTGAAGATGTTGAGAAAAACAGATCCAAGGATTTATCACTTATTTTTCGCATATAAGTTGTTAATGAGACCTCTGCCATACTCACAAGAAGGTAGTTACTCTCTTTTCTGCAAATTTAGTATGGTTTTCTCGGGGCTGGCTACAATTGTCCGTGTTTGTTTCTTTTACTTTTATTTTTTTTTTAACTATCAGAGAAAATTTCCATCCAAACATTTCCCGGTACAATTCTAAGTATTATAAATTTGATACTGCCACAAAATACAATTAGTGATTTGTCTCAATTAAGTCATTTATTGAGTGTATCAAACTATATCAGAAAAAGTTGTTGGTCTTTTTTTTAATTTAAGCAAGAAATTTGTAATTGGTTTTTTTTTTTGTTTTGTTTTTTTCTTTCTGACTTCATTGTGCTCATTCCCGAAATTTCTCCAATTTTGCAGCCGGAGTGGCTGCCAAACTACAAACTTACATTCATTAATCCGGAATTATGTTAAGATTTTGATCAATAATGAATTTTTTCCTTTACCATCCGAAAAAAAAGTAGTGAAAAGAAGCCCTCCTGTCGTGAATATCAATTTTAAGATAAGTAAAAGATATCATTACAATTGGATCTACTTCTTCAATTTTCTTTTTTTCTTCAAGTTGCATCAGATCAAAGAAACATAGACACAATAGAATAGGGACTGTTCTATTTGACAGCAAAAGGAGTAATCTTCTGGTCATTTGCCGATTATCACTTACAGAGGGATAATGCTGCTTTAATGGCAAGTTTAAAGCAGTCTTAGTTGAATACTGAAATTTTTTCACTTGATATGCTAATTCTGCGGTGATTCAACGTCCTTTACAAATCTTAGTGCATTCATAAAAAAAAAACAGCTTTTTAAAAATTTGAGTAAACTTGGCACAATTATGCTAATTGCTCTGCTTTTTTTATTAAATTAATATTTTTCACTTTTACTTTAAGTTTCAGTTTCATCTTTAACTTTTCATTACTTCTCATACAAGAACCGATGTTGTTCTCATTATTCACTTTCATCTTATCAATTCTAATTTGAAAAATTAATGAAATTTATGCTTTGAAATTGAAGTTTTTAAATTTTTTTCTTTTTAGCTAATTAATTGACTTGATATATTTAATTTTACTTAGTTAATTTTAACTGCCGTAATTCGTCAAAAGAATAAAACAAATCTGAAATGTTACATAGAATCTTCACATTATTCTGCGCAAATCAATAATAACTGGGAACTGAAAAGAAATAAAAAAAAAATAGTAAATAAAAGAAATGATGATCAGTTATCAGGAAATCACCTTTAAGAGCATTTGTCTAACAATCCAGACATGTGAATAGCAATACAAAGTAAATGTAGCAGATACATCCACGGGGAAATCAGCAATTTCTCAGTGGACCAGCTGCTGATAGTCCTTGGTTTCCGATATATCATCTCAGCCTCGCAACATTAAAGCTGAGAATTCACAATTACAACTAAATTTATCACTACCAATTTTAGCAAAATCTCGCCTCGTTTGAACTGACCAAAACTGCTTTTATTTTTAATTGTAGACTACAATGAAGTTCAATAGTGAAGGAAAAAAAAATGGCATGAAAAACAAACAAGAATAGATCGACTGAAAATCATTGTTTATTTGTATATTAAATTCCGTTTTTGAAAGCATTTTTAACGAACTGCGTCACAAATATTCCTTATTTAAATGCCCTCCAGAAATAGAAAATTACTATAAATTATATCAAAATGGATAATAAATTTTGAATAGTAAAATATTGAAAGAAATGTCGGCCAAAACATATAACTTCAAAAAAATGTCACTTGTAGCTGCTCTTTCGCGTGAGAATGCCCGCCTACCATCCTGTCTTTTATCATATAAGTGCCTTTCCCCTAGTTTATTGCCTAGATAATGGAGAACTTGCGGTCTCTTTTCCACGACAACAGAGGAGCCGCGTACGCCCTACCCCGCTATCAATAAATTATAATTGAACTTGTCTGGAGTTATGATCCTAGAATATAACAGTGTAAGTTCCATTTATGCAGATAAGATATTTAAATTGGAGTAGTGCTGGAACATTGACATAGAACAGAACTTTGGTTAGAAGACCTACAGAAATTGCTTACGGAAGATATCTATCACACAATGAAGGCAATATTAATAATCAATATATAATGTTGAATTTCTGTATGGATATATGTATGTATGTTCTCTATACATTCCTCGCCCGTTTCACAAATATGTATCAAATTTTGGATAGTTATTCTATATGTCCCTGGGAAGTTTATACTACTTCACTCTTCCTCTGATTTTATCAAAATGTTGGTCGTTCTTGGTCCGTCCAACTTTTTTTCTCACGAATTATACGAACCCTCTTTTAAAAACCGAAAACGAAACATAGTTTGCTGCAACTTTTAATTATTGCGCTGCGGAATTCTAATTATAACTTTTGAACCCATTCATTTCATTTTGATGCGGTTTTCTGAGTTTTGTAGAGGGTTAAGTTGTTTTTCTTTAAAGATATAAATCATCTTTATTTACCCTAACAGCGATATTAAGACTTTTATGAATATGGATTTCAATGTTTTATTCTACTTTTATTTTCAACTCGCAGCGTCTCCTTACTGGATTATCGATTTTCATGAAAGTTCCACAGGTATGCAAGGACAAGATTTTAAGGATTCTACCAAAGCTTGTTTCATCGATATAGACTTAATAGAGTTTGAGTAATTACAATTTATTGATAGCTGGAAGTACATGCCTTCATTGTTGTGAGAAAGAGACAGCGAGCTCTCCATTGTCTAGGCAGTAGACTAAGGGAAGGGCGCTTAAATGATAAAGGCAGGATAGTCACGCTTGATGATGAGATACCATAGAAAATTTGGAAGCCTCAGACTCAGATTCAAATGTTTTAATCACGCAGAAGCGAACTCGCAGAAGCGTAAAATTTAGAGGTGCAGACTTGCAAAATTAAAAAAAACCAAAAAAAAAAACATAAAGAATTGAAATGTGGGTCCAAGTGTTAAGACTGCGACATGGAGGTGATGAGTTCAATATCCGACCCAGAAGTCAGGGTTTTTTTTTTCCATGTTAAATTCTCATCCGGACGGTTCCTAGAGTTAACCCAGCTTTCTGTAGAATGGGTAGCCGGTGTATTTCCTGAGGGCTAAAAGGCGTGCGGGCGTCTGATTCACCACCCGATCTCAACTTCCTTCCTTTGGTCAGGAAAGCCGGGATCTCTATCCTCAATTTTTACATTATAAATCAGTTATGCGTTTTGAATGAATAAAGGAATTAATTCCAATATGCTGTTTAATTTTCACATTTCCGCAAATGCTGATGTTCCAGAAATAAAGCCCTGGCAAATAAAATCCAGTTACTTCCATGTTATTTTTTTTAAATATAATAACTTAGCTTCACTAGATGCAATTGTACTTTGATTCACTGTAGCTTTAATTCAAAATTATCGAGTGATCTCCACGAAAGTTAATTAATGAAGCAATCACATTGTTTGGAATAACATCTAAATACATTCCATGGTTATCCATAAGGGAAAAGAATGTAGTTGTAAAGGTAGGTAATAGGTAGGCAATAGCTTTCTTTTGCCAGTCAGAAACACCAAAAATGAAATATAGGAGGCAATTATTTATGGAATCTATCATCAGCTAATTTTTTTTAAATTGTAAGAATTCAGAATATAATATATTTTATATAAAAAACATAATTTATCTGTTTGTCTCTCCGGTTATTCTAAGATAACTTGCTTTAATATTTTTCAAACTCAAGGCCTTATCCATAAAGGCTTTATGTGCTTCTTTCATTTTATTTCTATGTTGACTATTTATGTAAGAATATCAACGAAATTCAGGTAGATCACTCAAATAGCTTAAAAAGTTTGTCCATGAAATATTAAGATCAACTGCATCTTAGCTATATCGACTAAAATATAAAGTTTCCTTAATTGATCTCCAGATGAAAATTAATCATATGATAAATCACAATTCTAAATCGGGAAAGAAATTATTTAGAGGAATTTGTTCATTATTATTTCTGATTTTCTGAATCATTTCTTAAAATCAACCCAAATGGATACTAACTTGGGTACTAACAATGTACGATAAAAAGTGTTAGAGTAAAGGCTCCACTTTATTCTTGAAACTTTGACCCATTTCGCTTAAAATCTCGATCACTGCTATCTTGATCAATTTCTATGCATTCAGTAAAAAAAAAAAATAAGAAGAAATACAGGGTGTATCTGAAATGTGCTGGCAAATTTAAAGATTGTATTCAATCATGCAACACAACGAATAAATATCAAATAAACATAGGTCTGGAAATGCGTTATTTTCAAGATTTGAATGATGAAACGATACAGAGGTGTTGGCCTTCACGTCGTATCGTAGAATCATTAAATTGCTTTTCTGTAATCGTGACATGTAATGTTCAATACTCCCCCCTATCGCCTGCTCGTTCCTCTGATTTAAACCCTCTGGACTTTATCTCAAAGCATTAGTATACACCACACCTGGCGCCCACGCACTGCATGATCACATAGGGATGGGTGCAACACAATTTGACGTGCACCTGCCATCTTCGGCCGTGTTCAGCAGTCGATGGAACGACGTTGTCTTTTACTTCATAATTCTCATAAAACAACTATCTTTAATCTTCACAATATTACGTTTCTCTGAACGAGAAACTTCCTGAGGTGAATAAGATAACTTTGTGTTTCGTGCATGTGGCCGGTGGAGGACATTTCGAGCACTTTCTATGAAACTGAGCGGCTGTACGACCAACAGCTCTGTATTGTTGCATCGTTCATATCTTGGAAATGAAGCATTTCAGACCGATGTTTATATGACATTTATTCGTTGTTTTGCATGATTGAATATAATCTTTCAGTTTGGCAGCACATTTCAGGTCAAACTAATTGATTAATAATATACTTCATTATATTATCTAATTTGAAATTAACTAAAATTATTAAGGCAGGTTAACTGAAAAATGCATTGTCCCTTCACTTAATAAAATAGCTTATAAAGAGCAGTTCATCCTCTTCAATTAAAATTGGAACCATTTTTTTTCCTTTTATTTTTTTTCAAAATACTAGGTCTAGTAAGTTTGATTAATCTTCTGATTTTAACAATAGAATATGATAGGTGTAGATTACTTGGACATTGTCCATTTCGTTCAGTCTCTTAGCTAACATGTTTTAGTCAAAATCAGCATTTTTTATTCTAAAGCTGTGATTTAAGTTCTATTTACTCCTTCTCCCTGGTGATAGTTCATTTATTCAACTATTGAATAGGCTTTCATGCATGACAATGAACAGAGATTACAGATAAAGACCCTGAGCACGAAAGAGATGAATGAAAAATCTCTGAAAAGACCAATTGATCAAACAAATTTTTTACATTTTTTTTTTCTATCATATAAATCTTGTTCAGGCGAGGAATTACTGCCGGAACTTTTTTTACTTTAAAAAACAATAGAAGGAAGTAAAATAAAATAAAGCAAAATCTTCAGGAACTAACAAGAAACTCAGTGTGATCATAACAAAGAAGCCCAGATTATATTATTTAAAAAAAATAACACTTACTCATCGCAATTTCAATCGTTAAATAAAACATCGTATTTTGGGAAGATTCAGCAAACTAATTTTTAGATGATTTCTTTCTTGTGGAAGAAATCTTCCTTTTCAATGAATGCGCCTTCTTATTATTCTATATTTTCATTTATTTTTCTAAAATGAAAAAATATATTCTACTATATTTACGTACAAATTTCCGACATTCTTGTCATTTTTTAAATCTTCGTTTTACCTTATTCCAGTTTGTAGATAAATTGTTGCATTATATTAAAATGACAGATAGAAATTAAAGAAATCTCTGTCCGAAATTACTTAAAAAAAATTAAAAACCTTGGAATCTTTGGATTGGAAAATTCTGTGGTTAGGAACACGGAAGACCCTCTTTTTCCGATAGAAAGACAATATAAGCCTTCTGCTCTTTCGCGGCTGCGGGAAGAGCGAACAACTTTCTGGTTTTCGGAACGAAAAACGGATTGGTTCTTTCCTCTTTTTCATTACCCTTCTTGTCTTGCCATAATTCGCTTTTGTACTATTCGCTGACGAGTAAAGCGATTGAAGAAGACTTATCGATTGGGTTGTTACCGCAAGGAACACAGTTTCCTGCAAGTTCTCTCTCTCTCACAAAAATAAATGCCTGGGGCTCTTAGAATAGGCAGGAAAAGGGAAATGGTATTTAATCTTCATAATTGTTTCTACAAAGAGGATTTACATGTCACTCAAACAGATGAACGTAAAAGCTTTCAACATCATCGAACTCATTAACAAAGAAACATAGAAAAAGAGAATAGTAAAAAAAAAGGAAATAAAAAGGAGCTTGAAAGCCAAATTTTTGCTTTCCTCTTGTAGTAAGGAAGATTTTTTTGTTTGTTTGTTTTTTTCTACAAAATCGCCTTGTGCATCATTGTAATTGTGGTGGAAATATATTGAGGGCAAAAGTGAAGTACTTATTAATAATGGAAAGTCAATTAGAACATTCTAAAAACATTAATAAAAAAAAAACAAAGAAAAATTTAGCAAATAAAAAAGTTTCGTTATTAAAATCAAGAATCATTTTGCTTACAAATTAATACCTCCAACATTTTACGTTGTCTGCAATACGTTTTGCTGCTTTTAGGATTTCTTTTAATTTACAATAATTACAGTTGTTCTTTTTAAGTTTCCTATAAATGTTTATACGAAAGATTAATATTTCATAATAAAGTAAATAAAAAGAATCAGGATGATTATTTTAGGATGAAAGAAATGACAAAAATTTATAAACTGATCTAGAAAAAAAAGCAAGTGAAAGCTGCTATTTATAGAAATATTAAATATGAAATGGATGTTGAAGAAGTTTTAATTTTTAAACTCACTAATGAATTAACAACAATTAATTAATCAACAACAAAAAATAAAGTAGTTGATTAATTCAAAAGAAGTAAAAAAACTTGGCAATAAGGAAACAGTAGAAATTTCCTAGCATTAAAAGTTAAGTTGTATCTAAAGAAGCACTGCCACTAATTAAAATATGATTTCCTTTATTTTCATCCAATTATAAACAGCCTCAAGTAACAACTATTATTTTATTGCGGGGAAGAATATGATGAAGGAACATTTTTTAATTGAAATTTGGCACTGCTATTTAATTTACTTCCTGTTCATTTAATAAATTTTATATTAAAATAATTTATCGTAAGCAAACTAAAATTTTCAGAAAGTTATTCGTTTCGGATACTTAAGTTTGAAGTTCTTGACAAATAATTAATAGGGACGTGATTGAAATGAAATACCAGGTTTTAGATTAATCCAGTCTTTAAGACTAGATGGGATTAGAAGAGCGTTGGTTGATGAAAAGAAAAGTTCACTAAAGATAATTACTTTGGTGCTATTGAAAAATTCAGTGCCCATCTTATTCACAAAGTGAAATCCATCAATTACCACACTGAAATTAAATGAATAAAAAAATGGTTCTTCACATATAAAAAAAATAGCTAGGAAACAGTTACAGGATAGTAAAAAAAAAACTCAACAAAGTCTACATTACTAAAATAACCCTCAAAATTGGAGGGATACACACTTAAAAATATATAATAAATCTTAAAAATGTGAAACAAAAATTTCAAAAGTCATTTTTCAAACAAAACTTCTTTAAGTGATGTGTATGATTGATTATTGCATAAACCTCTATTTCTTTAAATAACGTTCAACTTGTGAATAACGAACAGATTGAAAACGAAATGACTTCTTACTGATTATCCTTATATCCTGAAAGAAGTTAATATTTTTAAGTAATCTAATTGGACGAAAAGACGAACATAGGTATTTGAAAACAACTAATATATCAAGTTGGAAACCCTAAAGTGTCGGTTTGGAGTGAACGAATTCAAAAACTGCTTTGAGTGTCGAATGTAATTTTTATTATTCAAAATAGGCTCCATCTGCATTTATACAATCTTGCCAACGCTGTCTTAAGCTTTCTTGCACATATCCGTGGTTTGGCGTTGCAGGAATCCTTCGATGTCCTTTTTGAGATCATAATCTTGGAGGCCCCCCTGGCTACATGCCTGCTGGGGAAGAAAGATCCAATTGATAATTCCAGCCTTCGACCATCAAACAGTCAAAGGAATTTTTCGTCCGTGAAGAGAAGGTTTAGGAGATGCTGCCGGTGGTTCGTTCTTATCCAACCAAGATGGTAACCGCTTCCTATTGTCATACATTGCCCTCATTACAATTGTATTGCCTCAAGACAGGTTACAATTCTGTCCAAGAAAGATGGAGTGAAGAATAAATTGTGTAACGAGTCGCCTTGTTTCCTTTTGTGAGTTCATGAGGTACCACTTGTCATCTTCCGAACTTCGACAAGCTCTTCCAGGAGACGTAAAATTGTTGTTGAGATATCCCTAGTTTATCAGTCATCTCCCGTGGGTCAGACTTGATCAGTTCTTTCACCGTCGGCTGAGTCTATTTTTCCATGGCATTCTCTAGGAGTATTCTTGACGTTGTAATCTCCATCATGAAAGTTTTGGAACCAACGCTGCACTGTCCTTTCACTTACATTGTCTTCATTGAAAACTCTGCATATGAGGTCAGCTTCAGCTGCTTCGCTTCAGCTGCTGATAAGTCTCGTAAGAACTCATAAAGCATCACTTGTCGAATATCCAGCGTCTCCATATTTTGATTCAACTCGCAAAACAGAACGCAAAATACAGAAAGAACCTAAAGACTAAGCGATAACAAATGCAGTATGGGTGATCATTCAACCGATATAAATACACACCTAAAGCATGCTTTAATTACTTTCCTAGAAGTGGTGATATTTGCAGGTCAACCAACCCGACATTTTAGGGTTTCCAACCTGATACTTTATTATTATAATAAACGAAATTGCCTGCACTGTATTGTAAATTTCTATTTATTATACCATAAATTAGCTTTAATTAGCATTCCATTTGAGAAAAGGACAGGTCCTACTCAGATTCATCAGTTGAGATCATTCAGAAAATAAAAGAAATTTCTAATGTAATTTACTTAAATTGCTGTGTAATTGAATAATCTTTAAATTTATTTCTGTGGGGCAGGAAAATAGAGATATTATTTAATTACTTAGCTACAATTCTAATCTCATCCTCATCTTCAACTTCTTTCGTGAATAATATAATATCTGCTTGCTTGTTTTTATTAGCAATACAATCGTTCTCTAACACAGAAAATGAAACTTTATTCCTCTGTAGAAACACAGTAATCGTCCAACAAAAACTAATTGTTAACTAATTGTGGAGCGTCAAGGGATGTAGGAAAGAAAATCGCGATAGGAGGGGAAACAAAGCAGCTGTTGCATTTAATTTGCTTAAATTTAAAATTGTACAAGTAAAGCTTTAAATAAAACAGTAAACTGATAAAAAAAGTATGTGAAGTATATATATATATATATATATATATATATATATATATATATATATATGCTTTAATAATTAAGAAGATGTAATCATTTGAATGGTAGCGTAATATTTATTTAGGATGCATTTGCTGTAGGCTTTTGGCTTCATAAATTAAAGATCAGTTAATCTAATAGGTGCACGGCTCTGCTGTCTCTTGCAACAGATAGAAGGTCAGGCACTGACAAGTGCAGCCAAATCGATACACTAGCTACATTTTCTGCTGTTGCACTCGCATTATCTGAATACTGAGAATTTTTTTTTTTCTTGTTTTTGTTTTTTTGAAAATCCAATATCTCACATTAAAATGCAGTGTCTCACACGCTAATGTACACGGATAAACGTAGGCATTTCCGTTTCTTAGTAGAGATCATGGGATACTATGTAATACGCCAGATATTTTCCTGCTTTAATTTTAGTAAAAATTTCAATATTTTTAAGAATTAGATTTTGACTTTACAATATAAAATTTAAAACCTGTTGCTTTTCAAAAATTCTAGGAAAATGGAATTTCATTTGCTCAATTGGAGGCTTTTAAACTTCAATAATAAAACCTGAAAATTATTGTAATATTGGAATTATAATTGTAATTCCAAAGAAAAAGCTTACAGCGACCTATACAAAACATCGTAGTAGTTAATATTTACTGAATACAGTTCTAGTGCAAACAGTTTGAAATTAACAAGCCCTTCTCAGCGAAGAACCAGAGGTTGAAAACTGATAATAAATAAATATAAAAATGTAGGCGGCCACATTCATAGCTCCACATTGCCTCTCGTGGTACGAAATCTAACTTCAAAGAAATATCAACTGCTCCAAAAATCGGAAGTTTATTCTGTTTTTTTTTGTTTTTTTTTTATTTTTTTTTTGTTTTGTTATTTTCTAATTCTCGATCTTAAATCGTATAAGATACATTTTTTGATGTAGACTAATAAACCAATTCAATTTCAGCATTCAACACTTCCTTTTTTCTTTTTTTGATAAATTTGTAAATACTAAATCCATGCTAAGCAGTTTCATATAAATTTTTTTTTAAAAAAATTTAAAAAAATACTTGAAAAAGGATATTGAAAACGATATTTTAAATTTTATTTATTTAAAAATAATATTTAAAAATGACGATTACTGACTGTTAAGATTCCTAGTTAAAAAGTTGGATGTAAATATTTCCTCTTTAGCTAATAAACAAACTATTTTATTTATTACTTTTCATCTTCAATGATAAATAAAAGTGAAGTATTTCAAATAGATTAACTTCTATTTTTAATCTGTATTTCTTTTTATTTTGAAGCTTTAAAATATGGATTTCTGTTTTTTATTTTTTTTTTATTTTTTTTTTTTTTTTATTAAATTACAAGCACGAAGAGATCTTACAGTCTTACAAACGCAGTGACTTTATTCTAGCTAATACCTAACATACAATACAGTTTGGTACGTAATCTTTTTCCGATCTTTTTAACTTCGTCCTTATATAGCTTAAAGTTAAATGAAGTAATCCAATGCAGCGACTTCTCAGAAATATGTTCTGCAGCACTAAAATTTAAGAACTATTATTTTGGAATTAAGAAGAACGAAAGTTGTTATCCGTGGAAACATCCGACCAACAGTATTTTGATATTTGTAATTCCTTTTTAAAAAAAGTTGCATTGGGTGAAACATTGAAATTAAGTCAAAAATGTTTGATTTTTTTTTCCTGGAATTATCATGTCAAACTTGAGTACAGCTACTATATTGAAAAATTACAGAAAACCTGCAATTTCAGTCAAAAATTTTTGAGATTTTAAATTACAAGATTTCCTTTTCAAAAAAATTGAGATGATTGCTTTTGACGTTCTTACATCCATGATATATGTGGTTCAGGTCAACGCATTTTGGTTATTTAAAAAAAAAAAAAAAAAATGATGGTAGGCCTATGTTCACAGAATTGACTTGTGTTAATAACGATATCGAATTTTAATATAAATTATATTCGAAATAGTGAATTGACGTGGGAAAAACTATGAAATAAATAAATAGAAGGTAATTTATGAATTAAAAGAACTTTTTATCAAAAGAGGAAATCATGTACAATAAAAATGAATCAGGCTGTCAATCTTAAACGTCTATAAAAATGTAAATATATAATTACATATATATTATATTATATATATTTATATAATTATAAATATCCTTATTGGCATTTAACAAAGACTGGAAGTGAAAGACAAGTCTTCGTGGAAAACATAGTATCCGCTGTTGTTGATAATTCTCACTTCCATGGACTCCAAATGTCAACGGAAGTGATGTCCACGGAAGTAACGAATACTTATGTTTCTTGGCCCATGTGCTCTTCATTTTGAGGTTAGGAACACGTGTCATTCAGAAAATTAAGTTTACCATATTTCAATTATCATGCCTAGAAATAATCATTTTTCCATAGAAAAATTAGGTTCTAAACAAGACCACAGAAGTGATGGGATGAGCTGTGCAAATTACGAAAAATGAATAAAAAGGTAATATTTTCCTAACAAATGTGCGACTCAGACGAATAAAATCACTTCCCAATCCAAAACCGCCGTGTAAACTTTTGTTTTTAAGTGATATGGAAGACAACTAGTGCATCGGGTGGGTTTTTTAGAAAGTTTAGGAATGTCCACAAAAGCGATGGCTAAACCTTGGGACAAGACTTGAGATTGCAAAAAAATTTTACTGATAATTCGAAAAAAAAAATTCACTCAGTATTATGTTAAATTTATGTATTTTCTGATTTCACAATATATATATTATTTGAAAAATATTAAAAAATAAAGCAGTTTGGATCTTTAGAAGCTATCCAACTGTAGCTTGTGACAGTCCACGGAAGTGACGAATCACCTTCTGTGGACAACTTTTTTTTTGGAAATTCCATAAAATTTGAAAAAAAAATTATACTAAACTGTAGTATATTTTGTACTTCATTGTGTGATTTTGAAAAATGACAAATATTTTCAATCATTTTCAATTTATTGCTCTGTGACACGAATTGCAGGTTTTCCGTAGATTCACCCTATTAGTGCTTCGCCATTCTATCTATCAAACATCTGGTATTGACATTCGATTCTTCTTTCTACCACAAAAGTTGTACGACGATTGAGACGATTGCTTGTAAGTTCAATTATTTGTGGAACAATCAGTACAAAATTGGTTAATATCTTAAAGTTCTATGTAGAGAAGCATGAAGATATGTTTCATTGAATAGATCTTGTTACTCGATTTATACTTCGGGAAAGAATAGATTCTGAGGCGTTCTGCCACCTTAAAGAAAGAAGAAGGGAAATCAATTCATACCACCAGAACCATCTCCAATTCGGACACACACTGAAATCAATGACAACTCTAAGGCGTTTATTTAGAAGAAGGTTTTCTAGAGGGAATTGGCAGTTATATATAATACAACACATCTATCTACCTACTTTAATAATATTATATTATATTATATGTATATATTGTACATATTTTGATACAATGTAGATAGATCGATGTATTTTATTTATTTATTTATTTTAGAAAACCCTTTTTCTAACCATATCTGGGGGCACGGCAGTGCCTCCGCCAAGACGAGCCGAAGGCAGGAAGGGCACTACGTACCTTTTCTGGAAGTGTTTCGTCGTATTTTCGAACCCTCATAGCTTCGGCCTAGATAATACTATAGAGCTCAAATTTTCAGGATAAGATGCAGTTACCAGACTAATGAAATACGCTAAGTTTCATTTATCTAGCTTTTATACTTTGGATTTTATTAATACCTAAAATACGTCGATTCCGTCACTCACAGACTGACTGACTGACTGACTCATGATCAACAAAACCTCTAGGGTACTTCCTGAAGTCCTAGAAAGCTGAAATTTGGTATGCAGGTTAGGATTAGAACACAAACAACAAAAAAATTAAGAAATCCGTAACTTTCACCCTCCAACCCCTCATAAAGGGGGGGGGGGGATCTGGTTATGTATTATCGAACCCTCATAGCTTCGGCCTGGATAATACTAGAGAGCTCTAATTTTCAGGATAAGATGCAGTTACCATACTAATGAAATACGCTAAGTTTCATTTATTTAGCTTTTATATTTTGGATTTTATTAAGATCTGAAATACGTCGTACCCTCAATGCTTCGGCCTAAATAATACTGTGTAATAATGTGATTTCTTCCAAAGTGCAAACAGCTTGTATATACAAGTTGACCAATAGAAAAACAGAAAAGTAGGGTATTGAAAGAAAATCCATTTTCTAAATAATCTTAAAACTATGTTTAGTTGTAATAGATAATCCCACCCAAAACATTTCATGTAAAATAAGTTGCCAAGATTCACATGCTCATAACGCTTTCACTGTTAAAAAGTTATCAGATCTCATC